>JAINUG010000126.1:120000-785000 GCA_029706075.1 Aldrovandia affinis | reverse complement strand
TTATGTAGTTGTATCATTTGTATGGAACTTGATGGTTGCACAATATTTAAATAAACACAATGTTGAAATTTTATCAAATGAATGCCCTGATTGAATCTATTGAAGCTAAATATTATTAAAATAACCCAGACGACTAACAAAAGTTAAAATAATGTTGTGCGCAGATAAACACATATAGACCAATAATAATTATGGAAAACAAATTCAATTGTGATTTTTCTTTGGTTTTGCTCAGTGTTTGATAAAATGCAAATAAGATGAAGAAAATGCTAACTGCAAATAATTTTCTCTCAGCTGAGTGAAAAAAGGGCATTTAAATTTTTTTTAGTTCCATGGCATTCAGAAGCCTTTCCTGTCAGTCACTGTCCTTCCTGGAGAAAATTCATTTTGAATGAAAATCTATAACAATTTGATGGAGACAAGAACTTTCGATAGCAACAATTTGAAAAACAGTAAGTAAAAATCAAATCTGAATTAACCAATAAAATGTACTTGATATAAAAGCTCACCAATTCTGCGGAAGAAACAAAAATGCTGAAAATAGATTATTTTTCAAATTAAAATTTTAATTAGAAATCAAAGTTCAATGACAAGCTGAAGGCGACCTATTTTAAACTCAAAGAAACTGTGTTCTTCCTATACTAAACATGCAGCTAGAGTACCAAACCCTGCACATTCCTGCATATTCTCACTCAGCTGTATTGTTTTCAGCTGGCTGAACAAACTGTACAGAGATATGAAAGAAGGGGATTTTCTATTTTAAGAAAGATGTTTGTTTTTCTCCTCCGTCAGCGTATGCCCACCATTCTGTTCCCGCCATCCGGCGACCCCCCCCAGCTGCCGCTGCGCCCCCGCACCCCGGTCCCCCCCTCCTTCCTGCCCCAGCGGTCACCTGTTCTTGACCTTTCCAGCTTCCAAGGCTCCAACGCTGTCCACACTCACCTTTCTAAAACTTCATCCTGTGCCAGGCCAAATGATCTGAACTCAGCTGAGCAACATTAGACATCTAGACCCTAATTAAACTGGGAATGTGGCAAACTCCCTCTGGCAGTTGGCATGATTAATCTCTTTGTGGAAAAGCAAAATGTCTTTGTGAGACATTTTTTTAACCATTTACTCCTTCTGTAGTTGATTTCATATATTTATAATGGTTCATTCTGATTGATTATTAACAATAGTAACTAATTAGAAACAGAAACGTCAATGTAAAAAATATCATGAAGCTGTTGTCATGACAGAACTATTTATTTGAAACATCTGCCATATTCAGAAGCTACCTTCACTCAATTGTTTTCCACCTTTTCCAGTAAGAGACAGACTCTACAGGAATATTTTATAATGTGACTACAAGGTGCTTGCTTGGATAGGATCTCAATGGTTCACAGAACAAGGGTGGGCAATGGCTGTTATTTTGATAGAGTAACATCCTGGTTTTGGGCATTGGTACTTATTTTGTCAGAGTAACATCCTGGTTTTCACTTCTTTGGCAAACAGATTATGTCACTTTTTCTTGGGAGTTTTTGCACCAGACTGCCAGAGTTGCTCCTCGTCAGTGTTGCTCAGACATGGGACCAAGTCCCTCTTATCCAAGTCACAAGTAAGTCTCAAGTAATTTGGTCCAAGTCTCAATCAAGTCCCAAGTCATCAAAACAGTGACTCGAGTCGACTTGAGTCCAAGTCACAATGACTCAAGTCCACATCTCTGATGTTGCTACCTGTGGCTTTTTCTCTGATTTCATACTGACTTGGCATTTGGGCTTTTTCCCCTCTAAAATCATGTCAACTTAACAAAAACATTCACTTTCAGTTAAAATAGCAAGATGGACTCCTCCCTGGGCAGAAGTAGAAATATTTGTGTTTCCTTAGTGACTAGTTTGTTGCTAGAAGCCAGTTTCCAGTGTGGTATTTTTAGTTTGTTTGTTTTTTGTTGTTGTTTTTTTCTTCAAGGAGGACTTTTTTCCAAACCGAACGAGGCTGAGGGCATTAGCTTTTATTCTGTTAGTGTGATGTGATAGTATGGGCTTTGGCTTGAGGTTCTGTAATTAGCCTGGTGGCCCCAATTATTACCCAAAATCGCTGTGTCAATTAAAACCAGGGCAGCGTTTGCACTCGAGGGGCAAGATAATTCAAGGATCCTCGGCAAGCACCCACAATACTTCAGGACAGCTCTTCTTTTGCATTATAATGCGCAAAGTTATGCCACCGTTAACCCCCGATACCAGCAGATTGCAGAGAAATTTCCCACCGCCCCACTGGAAATAGAACCTCCATGCTGGCGACGCATGCTGCTATCTGTGGGGAAGGAAGTCTCACCATCGCGCAGGGTGGCACACTGAGAGCTGATAGCACAGCACGGGAACCAGAGGTACGTGCTAGGAATAAAACGCCAAACAAATCCCTCTGCAAATTCAGTTCAGTAAATACATCCCCATCTTTCATAATAGGATGAGCCGGATTACAGCTGAGGAGCACTTACAATCCAAGTGGTATTAAGTTCCTTACCTACAGCACAGGGATGGAGAAGTACTTTCCGCTTAGTCGCCGGTGGATAGTAAATAATTTCTCATTGATTCGATGTTTTTTTTATGTGGTACAGTGTGTGCCCCTTCATTGACACATATGAAAGGTTAAAAAAGTATAGATTACCATTTTGTCAGCTTCGGTGATAATATATTTTAGATGTGGTGCCTTATGCATGCTATAGGCTGTGTAGGGGAGTGTATACGCAGTTTGTGAGCCTGTTAATACCATGAAATGCTTTTCAAGGAGGGGTTCATATTGGGATTCCAATGGGTTCTGTGACAGACAGATGTGAGTTACATTGACATTACCATTCCTGGTGTCGTGACAGCTCATTCTCCCATCACTAGGTATTAGCAGTGGTTCATAAACAGCATGCTCTGCCTTTTCCTGTCATATTAGCATGCATCCCTTTTACTGTTCATGGTCTTACAGCTGGTGTTTCCTGTAACTTATTTTACACTGCATTGCATTCTTTTCTTTCAACCGCACCAAACATACAAGTGTGTATGTGTGCGCTTGAGCATGTGTGTGTGCGTGTGCATGTGTGGGCGTGTGTTGTGTGTGTATGTGCGCTTGTGCATATGTGTGTGTGTGTGAGAGCTTGTGCATGTGTGTTTGTGTGTGTGCGTGTGCATGTGCATGTGCATGTGCATGTGTGTGTGTGTGTGTGTGTGTGTGTGTGTGTGTGTGTGTGTGTGTGTGTGTGTGTGTGTGTGTGTGAAAGCCTCATTCCAGTGTTCAGTGTTTTTTTGTTGGTGTTTTATTTTTTTCACATATTTCTAGCTGCCTCATTGAGAAAAGCAATAATCCATTTCATTTGCCTGCTGTGGGGACTCTTGTATTGAATGAATTATGAAATATACATGATTAAAAATTAGGCTTTAGGTTGTTAATAAACCAATGTAATCCCCATGCTAGTTTTCAGTAATTCTGAAAGATGACTTGCTTAATTTTAGCTGTCGATACCTGTTATAGTGTTTTATATAGTCATAACAAATGTGTCAGAGATATTATTTTAGTATAACCATGACAAAGAAGGCCCTGAAATATACGCGTACATTTGGAATGGAGTTTTTAGGAGAGTGGTGTAGTATAGTGGTTAGGGAACTGGGCTTGTAACTCGGAGGTTCCGTTCCACAAGGTACTTAGCCTGAATTGTTTCAGTAAATCGAGCTGTATAAAGCTGTGGACGTGGCTCTGTATAAGAGTGTCTGTTAAATGGCCGTAATGATTAAAGGCCATGGGCCTGCAGGCCGTGTGCTTTGGCCTGCAGGGAAGCTGCTTGCATTTGAGCCTTCATTTTTCAATCATGAATTCCTCATCAGTTGTTTAACCTAAATTATTGTCTGATGGGGAACAATACACTAAAGGTGTGCAGCAAATGAACGAGCAAAATATGAACGTGATATAATTCAGATCTCTTATTTTCTATATTTTCTTTATATTCAAATGCATCCTCTGTACATCTGAAATGCATCCTGATGAACAGGATGAACAGGAACCAACTAGGGAACAGGGCACTGTGAGGTCCATAGACATAAATTACATTCCGTTTTACGTCCCAGATTGTGCATCACTTATGTTTACGAGCTATTTGCTAATCTCAAACGTAGATTCACAGTGCTATGTCGGCATGGGTTCTGCTTTTGAACCTACTGCCAAAGCTTACAAGTGAGGTTTGCCCTTAGAGGAGGATACCGGGATACACTCATAAATAAAGTCTTGCACATTTTTGTCTTTTATTTTATTGTTTTTTGGGGGGTTTTCGTAAGAGGAAAAAAAAAAAAAAAAAAGAATGGCTTCATAGTCGGCAGAGACAAACCAATCAGGGTGCCCTTGAAAATCTGTTATTTATAACCTACTGTGCTAGCTCCAGATATTCACATAAAAGAAAAAGAATCAGATTTCAAACGATGCCTCAAAAAAATTGCGTAGCGCTCTGGAATTTACTGCGGCCTGAAATGTTTCCGCTTTGATGTCGTCGTAAATAACCTTTTAGTTATTCATCAATCGTTACAGTTTTTCCTGTGCATTGTGTTTCCATTCGGCTTTACTTTAATGGATATTCACGATGTGCTGACAGATTTTAAAGATGGGACAGAAGGAAATGCCGCTGACGTGGCGTTTTTAGTCATTTGTCTCATTATGTTGTCAGCTCCTGGTTGTGCCTGCTCACTTTCGGTCTCAATCCAGTTAAATCTGCACAAATCCTCGGCCTCCATTAATGTGCCGTGTTCGACGCTGTTCGACCCAGCCAAAAGTGAACATTCCAGCTGCAGTTTAGAGTCTCTTCTGAGCGCCGTTATTTCTGCTATTTCTGTTATTTCTTGGCACATTCATATCCAAACAGGAGCGTGGGGGGATTTGATATATTTCTTCTCTCTCTCTCTCTCTGTTTTTGAACCCGTTCATTGTGTGTTCAACCTCAGAATGTTAAGATTGTTTGCCTCTGTAGACGGTGCGCTCTCTTCAGCAGCACTCCGTGTGTAAGATGTGAACCAGGCGAGGGGGCCGTTGGGGAAATCAGCTCTAAATCGCGACGGTTCTTTTTGTGCTTTCTGCTTCAGCGCGGCGCTATACCTTATTCCGCCTCCCTTAATCAGTATCTTTTCTTTCCCGTTATCCGGTGACTTTTCTCGGAGCAGAAATGACGACGGAATCCAAAGTGTGTTACATAAAAAGCCGAGCGCACCCGTCCTCAGCCTCGTGCAATGAAAGTGTCTTCTTTCTTTTGCGTCTTACCGGCAGCCCCTGAAATAACAGCTGCATAATTAATGAGACCATTGCTCTAGAGTCATTGGGAGATTGGGTGTATGAATGTAATGTTCACATGACCTCAGACTCAATTACATTTTTTGAGTGTTTCATTTAGTTTTATTCACACAGAATCTGCATCAGTAAAAATAATTTTTGATTCGGAAGATCAGCGTTGTACTGAAAAAGGAGAGGTTTACTTTGATGTCCTCTGTTATTGCAGGGAGAGGTGTCATGTGATGGCAGCAGGGGCGAATGCAGTTGTTTAAAAAGTACCATTTATTTTCACACTACTGTAAAAACTCTGTTGACCTTGTTCTTGTGGGAAGGGCTGTACAGCAGGTTAAATTATTTCACTGGGCTTTGTACTGTATGTGGTACTTATTCAGTCGCTGTGATGAAGATTGGAGTCCGTGTTAAGGAAGGTGAAGATTGTAGTCGGTGTTAAGGAAGGTGAAGAATGTAATCAGTGTTAAAGGAAGGTGAATATTGGAGTCAGGTGTTGAGTTGTTGAAAGATCACACACTGTTTTTGTACGGCTGATGTCTCAGGTGTTGGCAGTATGTTTTTACCGCTTGGTTTTGCATTTGCGCCTCTTGAGATAGGGACACGAATGCTTCAGGAACAGAGTAATTTCAGAACGCTGAAATGTTCATAGCTTTGAATGTGACGTCAAATGACAATCAATTTAAAGAACTGGAATCCTTTATTGATTGGGGTGGATACATTACTAGCACCTTATTATTATCAGGCTACTCGTTTTCATTGACCTGATATCTTTGGCCTCTTTTGATTGGTTTGATTTAGTTTTTCATACAGTACCAAACACAGTTGATTATCCCGCCTGTGTTCTTTGTGCCACTGGTTTAATTTTGAGAGTATCTCCAGTTCTATTTAATGCCCATTATTTTCATATCAGTGGTAATAAAGAGGCTGGTGTTGATAAGTGTATGTGGTATGCTACTTTCATACTGTTTCATTTGACCGGTCACTGTGTTAATTTGGCATTTAGCAGGTCAGTCTGTGACTTTCTTTACAATCCATTTAGATGCCCGTATCTCTGAGGTTCTACTTTAATATTGACGGAATTGTTTGTGATTGTCTGTGGTGAACATG
Source organism: Aldrovandia affinis (assembly GCA_029706075.1). Taxonomy (NCBI): domain Eukaryota; kingdom Metazoa; phylum Chordata; class Actinopteri; order Notacanthiformes; family Halosauridae; genus Aldrovandia; species Aldrovandia affinis. The sequence goes on along the minus strand of JAINUG010000126.1, from coordinate 778,607 downwards.
GGGCATGTTTTATTTTTGTCTCTATGTGGGTTTTGTGTATATATCAATAAAGTGTCCTTGAATTCCTGTCTGTACGTCTGACAAAGTTCTGAGTTTGACCATAGCAATAAAAACAAACCAAGAATGTTGGAGGATGGGCTGTTTTTGCTGGTCGTGCCGAGTCTGAAGGCCAAGCCCCGGGACTCAGAGCCATGCTGAGAGAATGGCTTTAAGGGCCCGAGCATCGCAGCATGTGCTGACACACCTGCAGACTGATTGGCCCTTTCTCACACTGACACTGCATCCTGCAGACTGATTGGCCCTTTCTCATACTGACACTGCAACCTGCAAGCTGATTGGCCGTTTCTCACTTTGTGGCATATTTTATTACCACTGCCACATAAATACTGTAGATATCAGTACAAACATGCAGTTGTGTGATAGTGCGTCTTAAATAGTACTGGCATATCTCCGTGCGCATATCTCAGAGCACGCTTATCTCTGTCATTCTTGCACTCTTTCCCCAAGAGCTGATATCTCCAGGGGACTTTCTCACTCACGGGGGGGGAACCTCTGCGTGTGAGATGTGCTCTTTTCCTCCTGCTTGGGAATTCATTCCTCCCTCCCTGGACGACACTACGGCCAGTTATGCGTCATAGTCAGCGCTGGCACGGTCTGGGTTTGATACCAGACTAAGGTGCGTCCACACACTGGAATAGAGACTCAACATGGGGAGTTACCCAGCAGCCCCTGTTAGGCCTTTTTATGCACTATTCTCTTTCACTAAATGATTGAAAAATACACCCTGAAATCAACAAATGGCATAGGGAATCCCCCCCTCCCCACATGGGAAAAGAATAAACCAGGGAGAGGGAGGAGGGAAGGAAGGAGGGAGGGAGAGAGAGGAGGAGGAGAGAGGGGAGAAGAGGGAGGCAGAGAAAGGGAGGAAAGAGAGAGAGAGGGAGGGAGAGAGGAAATTGGCTTTTTACCAAATCATCATACCTCTGACCACATTTACACTCTACACACACTCATAAACAAACATGTCCACCAAACAAAGAAAATATTTGCTGTTGTGTTGATTTCAAAAAATGAAAAATTTCATTCAATTCAATTTGGCATGAAGGACTATTCTTTAAAATGAGTGGTGTAGGGGGTAAAATCGATGATATCATAAAATTGATGTACACAGAGAATAAGTGCAGTATTAATTATAACTAAAAGATCTGAATTCTTAACTCTTGGGCGTAGGGTGAGACAGAGTCCAACACCCTTCAACATTTATATCTATGAATTAAAGAGCGTTTTTCTAAAACTCACTCTGTGGACTGTGGACCGTATTTTTCAAGGTGGGTATTATTTTTCTGATAAATGGTTAGATATTTGCAGTTGTACTTTTACACGAATATTCGTGGGGATTTAAGTATTGAAACGTGCCAATTTTTCATGCAAAAAAACACACATTTAAAATAAACAAAAATATTGATTTTCTCAAAAGTGGTCAAACTGAGTGAATTTTGGAAAAACACTGTTCAATTGGCCACAGTGTTGGAACAGTCTGCTGCTCCTGGGCTCATTCTACATGATGAAGAAATACAATTCTTACTCTTATGTGGTTGATCTGGTTCTGCTGTCACCCACAGAACAGATGTTACAGCAGAACCCGTCATACTTAGAGCAGTTCTGTCAGACCTGGGCACTGACAGTAAATCTAGGTAAGACAAAAACTATTTTTTTGCAACAGAAAAAAAGGCACATCTCAGGGAAACAGGTTCCAATTTACCTTGGGAGCCAACACCCTGGAGCACACCACCAGCTGTTACGTACCTGGGTCTGGTGATTAGTGCTTCAGGGAGTTTCAACATTGCAAGAAATGCTTTAAGGGACAAAGCATTCAGGGCCTACTACACAATCAAAAACAAATCTATAGATTCAACCCCCACATAAAGATCTGGCTGAAATGATTTGATAGTATTATCCTGCCCATCCTCCTCTATGGAAATATGGGGCCCTCTATTAAACATCAAATCATGCGATAAAAATCAAATTGAAAAATTCCCAGTAAAATTCTGTAAAATTCTGTTACATGTTCAGAGAAATTCCTCTAATAACGTGTGGCCAAATTCAAAACACCATACATCAAACACAGATGTGTGCACAGTGCACAAGACAATATTACACAAGGAATTATTTTTGAAAACATTGTGTCACATACAAATTTGGACAATGATATGACTGGCTTGAATAAACAAAATCAAACCAAAAATTAGAATACCCTGTACCCTTCTCATGACAAACATTCATCCAGCTCTGGCTAAAACCAGAAATCTTGCAGGAGATGTTTATAAAGTGTTCTGAGAGTAATTTCTTGGAGATTGTGTAACCTTTGTGGGCATGTCGGAACCTAAACTTAAATTTGGGAGACCCCCTGGCATTGTGAGTGTGTGTGTGTGTGTGTGTGTGAGTGTGTATGTATGTGTGCATGTGTGTGTGCATGTGTGTGTGTGTGTGTGTGTGTGTGTGTGTGTGTGTGCTGAACTTCCCAGACTTGGACTGCCTGGCTTTGTGAGTGTGACTGTGTGTGTGTGTGTGTGTGTGTGTGTGTGTGTGTGTGTGTGTGTGTGTGTGTGTGTCTAATGAATGTCATGTCAGTACCAGTACCAGCTGGCTCAGGTATACCCCATATCTCACACATGGCAGGGTGAGTGCAGTATTGTGTTGAAGATATACTGTATATCGGTGTACATATAGCTAGTATATCAGAGATGTTACAGAGCCATTTTGTTAATAGACATGGCTGCAGCCTGGCTGTCCTGGATACCTTTAAAACTGTGGGTCAGAGTAGCAAAATCATTTCCAGACTAATAGGAGCTTTCCTCCAAATAACTTCTGCAGAGTGAGACAGCTCTGTTTTCCTCAGCAGTTATTTGTGTTTCCACTAAAATGTCATTTATTTGAGATAGGACAGGCAGGGCCACTAATTGTGTTTGTTTAGGCAGACCAGAGGTAGACTACTGGAAGTGGAAAATATTAATTTGACAATTCGCTCATAAACCACACAAGAGTAGGACTTATTTACAATTCATGAGGAGACCTTCAGGTGTAAAAATGGTGGGGTGGGGTGGGATGGGGTGAATAAATCCCAAGATACGGTGAAATAAAAAGACAGTTGAAAGCCTCCTCCTCCTCCTCCTCCTCCTCCTGTCAGCTGCATTTGATACTGTGGACCACCAGATCCTGCTCTCATCTCTCATTGAGATGGGAATCTCTGGATCTGCACTGACATGATTTAAGTTTTGCCTGGCTGACCGGTCCTACCAGGTGGCCTGGAGAGGATCCCTCTCCTCTCCCCACACCCTCTTCATCTGAGTCCTGCAGGGCTCGGTGGTAGGCCCCGTCCTATTGTCCCTGTACACCAAGTCACTTGATTCTGTCATCTCTGCTCATGGTTTTTCTTATCACTGTTATGCCAACGACACTCAACTCTTTCTTTATTCTCTCCTTCTGAGACCCAGGTCCTGGTGCGGATCTCTGCATGACTGGTTGACATCTCTGGGAGATGGAGCTGCTCTTCCTCCCAGCGAAGGGCTCCCCGATGATTGATGATTCAGTCACCGTAGAAGGCTCCATAGTGTCTCTGTCCCAGTCTGCCAGGAGTCTTGGACTGACCCTGGACTACCAGCTGTGCTTCTCGGGCCTCGATCACCCGGACTTGCTGATTCTCCCTCCATAATATCCGGAGGATCCGACCGTTACTCACCCAAGAGGCCACACAACTCCTGGGGCCTCATTTATAAAACATGCTAACGCACAGATTTGATCTTAGAACATGCGTACGCTCAAACCCAGGCCAAAGTTCAGATTGATAAAAACGGTCTTTGACGTGGAAAAGTACTCCACATCAGGTTTCAACTTGGCGTACGCACGTTTCCTTGTGGCAATGTTGGAGTACTGCAGATATTCGCGGTCTCGTCTCTTCTCTATCCTGACCCATCGCTGGTGGAACGACCTTCCCCAATCGGTTAGGACCGCAGAATCACTTGCGATCTTACGCAAGAGACTCAAAACCCACCTTTTCAGACTCCACTACCACTGAATTCTGTACATCTAGCTAATTGTCATCACCACTGCCTACTTGCTCAACACTATATACCCTGCTTACTCCATAAAAATTCTAACAATTCTTCCTTTTCCTTCCCAGTGTTACAGGTATGGTACGCAGCTGCCTTGCTGTATTAGTGCACTGATCTCTTGGACGAACTATGATTGTTCCTACCATGTATTAATGTACATATTGTAAGTCGCGCTGGATAAGAGCGTCTGCTAAATGCTTAAAATCTAAATGTAATGTAAAATGTATTCGGAAATCTAAGAGTGCCAACATGTCGTCTGCTTCCTCATTATTATTTTATTATTATTATTATTATTAGTAGTAGTAGTAGTAGTAGTAGTAGTAGTAGTAGTAGTAGTAGTAGTAGTAGTAGTAGTATTACCAGATTGAACACATTGCTTAGGCTATACGTAATGGTTTGCACAATAAAGTTATTAATACATTAAAACAACATAAGCTAGGCTACTTGTGGAAAACAAAACAAAAACACACATTGGTTTTCCAAAACGATCCCTATTAGCATAATTGACACATCCTTGAAATGTATTTAATACATATTATGGTTCCACGCGTGTAAAACATTTAGATCAATCTATAGGCTATAAAATGTTCAATAATGCAGTGGTTTGCAAGAGGAAGAATGGCAGCATTGTCACTTCTCGAAGATATTGCCAACCGCGCAATAAGAAGGGAACAAGTTATTCGAGATTTTGACCTCAGTTTTAAATCAGACCACTTCTTCTATACGTACTTCAGGGACCTTTGCTGCCCCCCCCCCCCCCACCACCTCGTTCACAGTCTGGGCTACAGACTGCCAGGCCACGTACTTGGTTTTACTGGTAAAGCCACTGAAAAAGCTCCCAAACAGCGTCCCTGCACACATCTGCACCTCCACCAACAGGACCTCGATTTCGGCCTCGCTAAAATTATTTTTCTTGCAGCTCACCATTATCAAGTAGAGGATTTGTGTTTTGATTCGAGCTCCTTTATATGCTAATGATATTATTTAGGGGGCGTTTACAAGGCGGAGATCTAAAACCATTCAGCTACGCACAATTTCAAGATCATTTGTGATTTTGAGATTTCACATCTGGGAGAGTGGCGTACACACGTTTTTTTGTGCGTACGTTCAGTTTCTCTGAATCACACTTACGTACATTTCAGAAATGATCTTAGATCAAATGCAGGATGTTTTTATACGCAACTTTTTATAAATAAGGCCCCTGGTCTAGGCTTTGGTGATCTCACATCTGGACTACTGCAATTCCTTGCTGGCAGGCCTACCGGAATGATCTTCCGCAATCGGTCAGGACTGCAGAAAACCCACATTTTCAGATAATTACTAACCTTTTCCTTCCCAGTGTTACAGGTATGGTATGCGGCTGCCAACAACGATGTCTATCGCTGTATTACTGCACTAATCTCTTGCGCGAACTATGATTGTTCTTACCATGTATTAGTAATGCACATCTTGTAAGTTGCTATATTCTTAAAATGTTAAATGTAAATGTAAAGCCTTCTCCAAATCTCATAGAGATGTGAAGTTAGCTTCTGCCTCCCCCTGCTGGCGAATAAAGGAACTGTCCCAGGGCACCTGTAATGGACACCACAGAGATTTGTCCTGAAGGGGGAATGACGTCCATAAAGTCAGGCCTGTGCTTGTCCTCGCTCGTCCTGCACGCTGCTGCAAAGTTTTACGTCAGGCCTGTTGCTCTGCCAGTGAACTTTAGTAACCCTGGTCACTGTAATATGTGAAGGATGAAGGTTTTATATTATAGCCTGTCTCTCCTGGTTCCCCTTTGTAATACTCCCCCCTCCCCCCACCTCACTTTACCCTCCCCCCCTCACTTTTAAAAAGAAAAGAAACACTGGTAAATTATGGAATAAAACATAACTTGAGTAAGTGTAATCGCGTGGGGCAGAAAAAGTGCTTAGATGTAGCAACTAATTACATTTAAGCATTTAGCAGACGCTCTTATCCAGAGCAACTTACAAGATGTGCATTACTAAATGCCATATATTATTCATTATCACCACCAATTCGCCCATCCCCCCACACACACACACACACAAACGTATACACATGCACACAACTGCATACATGCTCACACACACACACAAAATCACACACACATACTCACACATGCATGCACACACACACACACACACAAAGACACACACATACCTATACATGCACACTCCCTCCCTCCCTTTGTTTAAGACATATAAATAATTGTGTGTGTCAAATATGGGCACATGTTGGCCATTTTAAAATCTCACCAGACCGACTCTTGCCCCCATGCAATGTAGACATCTTTACAGTATTCCACCGAAGAGTCTCCATGGAAACCGAGCATCTCCTCTGCATTTGGTGGTATGGGCGAAGGGGCCCTGATCTGCAGGGCCCATTAGCTCATTATTTATTGTTTATTCGGATCCCTAAGTATCCCTGATGCCTTTACAACCACTAGTCTTCCTGGGGCCCGCAGAAAATACATTCCAACATGACAGACATCTCAAGACATTTGACACGTACAAGTGCATTTCACACTAGCAACCTACAGACATAACAAACACCATTACAAGCATTTAATAAACGACAGTTTTAGTACTTGAGACAAAGACGAGGGATAAGGGAGAAACTTGACTTGTTGAGAACAACGACTGCAGTCACATGATGGGCTGTGCGAGATGTCCTGAACCCAGAGCAGGGGGGTAGCAGGAGAGTGGCGGGAGAGAGGCCGCGCACCCCGATGCAGAGTCAGCTCCAGGAAGCCAGCCAACCACAGACTGCCAATGCGGAGACAGCGCTACCACAATCACATCACCGATGTGGCGCACGCCCACCGTCGTGCGTACATGAGTGAAGGCTGGCGTTAATAAAGACCTGTTTCTGCAGGATGGACCCGACCACAGAACCGCGCCTGGCACGTGTGTGTGTACATACTGCTCCGTCACAAACGCTACACTGTTCTCCGCGGGTGTAAAACTTGCGGCCAAAATTGGATTCCTTGTTCACCCTATACCTTCTCTTCCCCTCTTTTATGGAGTAGCTGCCTATGTTCTTTAATAATATGGGTGCAGTTATTGAAATAGACAGCAGCAGTAATTTGAAGCACTTACTGCACCAGGGCTATTCAACTTGAGGGCCAAATGTGGCCCACCTTCAACATTTAAAAGGGTAAGAGAGTTTGGGGTTTGGGTAAGATGTTTCTCTGATGTGCATTGATGACCCCCCCCTCTCCCTCAACTGTGTCACTAAGGACCTGACCTGGATTGATCGTGTCAGAGGAAACAGGATCATCGATTGATTTCCCACATGAAACACGACCCCTAGCACAGTGGGCATTGATGCTGCGTTTGCTAATGCTTGTATTATTGAAGTTAAAAATCCATCAGTATTGATATTGTCTTCTGGCCCGACCTGGACCATGTCCGGTGGCTGCTCTACTGATCCAGGCTGTGCAAATATGTTGAGTCAAGCGACAGGGTCTCTCACTGCGACAGGGTCTCTCACTGAAACAGAGCTGTCATAGTCAGAGTTCATTGAGCTAGTACATCATTTTTCTACATTTTACATTTTAAGCATTTAGCAGACATTCTTATCCAGAGCGACTTAACAGATGTGCATTAATACATGGTAGGAACAATCATAGTTCACGCAAGAGATCAGTGCAGTAATACAGTGATAGACATCATTGTTGGCAGGGCCTCTCACTGCGACAGGGTCTCTCATTGTGACAGGGTCTCTCATTGTGACAGGGCCTCTCACTGCGACAGGATCTCTCATTGTGACAGGGTCTCTCACTGCGACAGGATCTCTCATTGTGACAGGGCCTCTCACTGTGACAGGATCTCTCACTGTGACAGGGCCTCTCACTGTGACAGGATCTCTCACTGTGACAGGGCCTCTCACTGTGACAGGGTCTCTCACTGTGACAGGGTCTCTCACTGTGACAGGGTCTCTCACTGTGACAGGGTCTCTCATTGTTGGCAGGGTCTCTCACTGTGACAGGGTCTCTCACTGTGACAGGGTCTCTCATTGTTGGCAGGGTCTCTCACTGTGATGGGGCCTCTCACTGTGACAGGGCCTCTCACTGCATTTACATGAAATAACTTTTTCATTTTAAACTGTTGATCAAGAGCTGCACACAGTTTCCCCACATTTGTCTCTTTCCACTCAGGTAAGACGAATGGGAGATGAAGCTATAATAATAAATATCTGAGGGGTTTCTGTGTTGGGAGAAGTTCTCATGGAGGACTCTCCCCTCCTTCCATAGACTTCATCCATAGGCTTCGGGTGACACGTGTGCTACGTGTCTTCTTAGTGTTGAGTGTTAAATGTCTCGTTAGTGTTGAGTGTTAAGCATTTCGTTAGTGTCGATTACATTTTAATTCAGCACCAGAATTTTCTCTGCACACTGAGGGTCCTATCTTTGCCACAGGCGAAGTTGGTTTTTGGTATTTTGGAGTGGTACAGAATGGCACTACGTTTGTGCTAAAGTCAGTATTTAAATCGCTGTTTTGTAGCACTTACTCTGTGTGGGGGGAAAGGGGACTGAGTCTGTCACACAGCACACAGGCATTTTAAGCACCAGGCAGCTTCACATTCCCATGGCCTCTAACACTAAATATTAGACACACGTTATGCAGAGCAATGCCTGCTCTTCTTGTAGAACGGTGTCAAATGCAGATTATGTCAAACATTCTGGGGTGCTTAGATCTGACAGACAAGGAGTTAATAGCTACGGAGTATCATGTTATGTTCATCATGAATCAGCATGACATTTACTGCACCACATCAATATTTAGGCGCATGTCAAAAAAGAGGTGATTGTTTTATCGGGCAAAGCTGGAACTTTAGGTCAGGAGCATCGTTCCATTATTAATAACCACGGTGCACAGGAAGACATTCTGTGGCTATTTATGGAGATGTTGGCTTTAGTGTTAGACCTTCTTGGGTTTGTATCAAACTATCTGATTCATCCTTTGATAAAATGTGTTGTGCCCTGTGACTCTATCCTTCCTGTAACTGCACATCCGTACGGTCAATAATACTCATCACAGCACACCTGTATGGTCTCACACAGTCATCTGTATGGTCTCTAATACTTTTCTGTGTAGATGTCTGCTGTAGCACGATATGTACCGAACATGTACAGGATGGTTGTATGGATGTATGAATTCAGTGTTCAGTGTGATTACTCATTTTAGGAAGCCATTTACCTATGCAGAATGAATGCTCATTAGTCATGACACCTCAAAATGCTGGTGACAATTTGTCGATGTTGGAATTTATTTGCCAACACTTTTGCTGTTGTTTGTTATAGAATTAAACATCTTACACTTAATTACTCTTCTGTTGCATATGCTATATAATATGTTAAATGTAACGTTAAAAGAAATGCAGTCACCTATCTGGTAGGATATGGACCTTATCATGCTAATATGTTCATGCTAAATGTTAAATGGTGTTCAACACACAGGCGCAGTGTTCACAGCAAGGTGCAGTGTGGCCATCTTTTGAGAATTGTCTGTGTCTTTAGCAGGATGTCCTACAGTCCTCACCTGTGGGAAAGGATGAGTCTAAGAAGGTAAGCCTGCTGGAATCTTCTCAGGTGGCCTCCAGGACACCTGGGCGGTCAAGCAGGGGTAAGAGAGGGACTTTCTGGCTCTGTGTCATCCAGAAACTGTGCCTCTCCCGAGGGCCAAGGGGCAGCTGGTGTATAATTACACCCCCAACCATGGACAGCAGGCTGACTGATTGTAACTGATTAGGCCATTAATGATTTAACCCCCTTATGGTGTCCTGAGTCCCGGGAGGTTGTCTGAGCACAGCTTTGGTGCACCTCCGCCAGAGTTCCGGGGCCGGACACGTAACTGTCACCAGGGCCCCGCTGATGTAGGAGCCCCCACCCCTCATCCTCACCAGGGCCCCGCTGATGTAGGAGCCCCCACCCCCATCCCCCATCCTCCCCCACCCCCATCCTCACCAGGGCCTCGCTGATGTAGGAGCCCCCACCCCCCATCCTCACCAGGGCCTCGCTGATGTAGGAGCCCCCACCCCCCATCCTCACCAGGGCCTCGCTGATGTAGGAGCCCCCACCCCCCATCCTCACCAGGGCCTCGCTGATGTAGGAGCCCCCACCCCCCTCACTCACCCCCATCCCCCATCCTCACCAGGGCCTCACTGATGTAGGCCCCCATCCCCCATCCTCACCAGGGCCTCGATGTAGCCCCTACCCCCCATCCTCACCAGGGCCTCCCCCCCATCATCCCCCCATCCCCCATCCTCACCAGGGCCTCGCTGATGTAGGAGCCCCCCCCCATCCTCACCCCTCGCTGATCCTCACCCCCCCCCATCTCACCAGGGCCTCGCTGATGGAGCCCCCACCCCCATCCTCAGGGCCTCGCTGATGGGCCCCCACCCCCATCCTCACCAGGGCCCCGCTGATGTAGGAGCCCCCACCCCCATCCTCACCAGGGCCTCGCTGATGTAGGATCCCCCACCCCCCATCCTCACCAGGGCCTCGCTGATGTAGGAGCCCCCACCCCCATCCTCACCAGGGCCTCGCTGATGTAGGAGCCCCCACCCCCCATCCTCACCAGGGCCTCGCTGATGTAGGAGCCCCCACCCCCATCCTCACCAGGGCCTCGCTGATGTAGGTGCCCCCACCCCCCATCCCTGGACCAGGAGCAGGAGAGTCAGGGACCTTAAGAGCAGCTCCACACCATGGCCCTGTCTCCTCTCCGGTCTCCGTGGCTATCTGAGTGTGTGTGTGTGTGTGTGTGTGTGTGTGTGTGTGTGTGTGTGTGTGTGTGTGTTTGAGAGAGAGAGAGAGTGTGCATGTGTGGGAAAGAGAGAGAGTGTGTGTGTGTGTGTGTGTGTGTGTGTGTCGGGAAGAGAGAGTGTGTGTGTCTGTGGGGGGGGAGCTCATTCAACAGAAAGAGACCCATTCAAATTGTGGGGGGGTCCACCAGCATGTTCTTCCCTCAGTCACCCCCAAATCCACAGACCGACACATTTATTTACTAAATAAAGTAGGGAAGAAGGCTACAATTTTGAAATGATTTGTTTATTCGCTTATTTGTGTATTTGGCAGTACGGAACAGCCCATCACACCCATAGTGCACAGTTTCATTATATTGCCGTGTATTTGCATAGAATAATACACAGTATCCAGGGCAGCTGAAAGTACAGTGCTAAGCTTATGTTTTCTCCATTATAAGGAAACTATTGTTGTGTTTGATGATTTGAGTGAATAGTTATCACATTGAGTTTTCCTAGGAATAATCGAATAAATTAGCTGATGCCTGCTGAGAATGTTTTATTTCATAAACATTTGATTAGAGAAACAAATACTCATAGACAAAAAGACTGCACTATTTTCGTTCATAGACTGTATCTGAATTATATCTGCACTGGTTCTAATTTCCTTAATTAACTGAAAATGTAACCAGATTCAAATTGTAGGTATGATAAAAGAAAAGAAAGGGAGTTGCATTTATCTTGACCAGTGTGCCATCTAGTGGTCGTTTCTATAGTTATAAAACACAGTACACTTTCTCTGATTGCTGGAGAGGTCGTGTATTTGCTTATGTGTCTGTGTATGTGTGTGCATGTGCATGTGTGTATATGCTTGTGTGAGTGTGTGTGTGTGTGTGTGTGTGTGTGTGTGTGTGTGTGTGAGACACTCACACTCACACTCTATCTCTCTCTCTCTCTCACACACACACACACACACACACACACACACACACACACACACACACACACACACGCACACACAAGCACACTCACACACACTCAAACACACTCTCACTCACACACACATACACACACTCACACCCAAACAGACACACACACAGTTACTCTCACTCACACACACACTCACACACACACACACACACACACACACATTGAAAATCATACATTTATCCTAATAATATCACTGAAAAGTCATGGAAACTATAAATGTGGAATCGAGTGGGAACTCTGAAGCGCATGTTCTGCGACCTGAATTAAAACAAAAACAAATGTCTTGCTGCCTGCCAAGACTATATTTCATCTACAGGGGGCGCTACCTTTCCACTGATTAACTGATCGCAGCAGCTGCTGTTTATTCTTGTTTCCTAGTTACAGTTCAGTCACCTTCAGCTGAAAGGGCAAGCTCATAACAATTCTCATCCTGCGACTAGGACAATTATAAGCAGCACATTACCATCAGAGAGGCTAAATGTATTAACAAATGAACAAATCAAATTCTGATTAGAGAAACGCGTGAATAATAGAAAGAGTAGCAGTATCCACCCCTCGCCCTGTATGTGAAAACGCAGACTGAGCACTTTTACCTAACTGAAAGGTTTTTTTTTAATGTTATGTAGCTCAAAGTAAAATTACGCACACAATTATTTCATTTGATAACACCGATATTCTCATTTTCCACAGGGAGAAACAACGCGTGTTTGACAGAGCCATTTTTGAGACGATAGACGAGGTTGGCTAATCGCAAAAGTGTTGCGCTCACATCGGCGACGGAAGAAAAAAACTAAAACAGAAAAAAGGCTGCACTGTAAGACGAGAGTCAGCAGAATTAAGTGGGAGGACCAGGGTCTCAGGTCTGCTGGCAGCCAGTGTAGTATAATGGTTAGGGAACTGGACTTGTAACTCAGAAGTCGCTGGTTCAATTCCCAGGTGGGGGCACTGCATTGTACCCTTGAGCAAGGTACTTAACCTGAATTGCTTCAGTAAAATATCCATCTGTATAAATGGGTTGTATGTAAAGAAATGTAAACTGTAAGTCGCTCTGGATTGTCTGCTAAATGCCTAAAATGTAAGTGTAAATGTGGAGAGCAGGTCTGTGTTGCACAAAAGAAAGAGAATTCTAAGTTTGATGAGCAGTTCCCCTTCATTAACTGAGTGAGAGGATATGGGTTTGATGGGTTTGATAGCTGCTTGATGGTGGGAGGATATGGGGTTGATGACCGCCTGATGTGTTTGACATGGATTGGATTGTAACAGTGCATTAAGAAGGCGATGATGAAAACATGAGAGTGGAAACACGAGAAACTACTGACATTGTGAAACCATGAATTAACCTCAATCCACTCAATATGGACCCCAATGTCAACCCATATGGCGACAACAAGCCTGAACCTTTCAGTGTGTGTGTGAGAGTGTGTGTGTATGTGTATGTGTTGTGTGGTAGTATATGTTTTTGTCACAGTGATCTATCGGTTTTCACTTTTTTATATAGCAAGAAATGGCAAGAAAAACATATAAAGATAACTATTTAATCTTATAAAGTACATGATATGGCCAAAAGTCAGTGGATACCTGACCATCACACCTATATGAGCTTCATGGACATTAATATGGAGTTGGACCCCCCCCTTTGCGGCTATGACAGCTGCCACTCTTCTGGGAAGGCTTTCCACAAGATGTGTCACACCAAACTCATCTAACCATGTCTTTATGGACCTCACTTTGTGCACAGGGGCACAGTCATGCTGGAACAGCAAAGGGCCTTCCCCAAACTGTTGCCACAAAGTTGGAAGCGCCCAATTGGCTAAGATGTCTTCGTATCCTGTAGCATTAAGAATACCCTTCACTGGAGCTAAGGGGCCTATCCCAAACCCTGAGAAACAGCCCCAGACCATTATCCCTCCTCCACCAAACTTTACAGTAGGCACCATGCATTCCAGAAGGTAGCGTTCTCCTGGCATCCGCCAAACTCAGATTCGTCCATCAGACTGCCAGATAGTGAAGCGTGATTAATCACTCCAAAGAACACGTTTTCACTGCTCCAGAGTTCAGTTGCGGCATGCTTTACACCACTCCAGCCAACGCTTGGCATTGCACATGGTGATGTGAGGCTTGTGTGCAGCTGCTCGGCCATGGAAACCCATTCCATGAAGCTCCCGACGCACAGTTCTTGTGCTGATGGGTCTTCCAGAGGCAGTTCGGTACTCTGTAGTGAGTGATGCAGCAGATGATAGGCAATTTTTACACACTATGCGCTTCAGCACTTGTCGGCCAAGCTCTGTGAGTTTGCGTGGTCTACCACTTTGTGGCTGAGCTGTTGTTGCTCCTAGGCGCTTCCACTTCACAATAATAGCACTTACAGTTGACTGGGGCACATCTAGTAGGGCAGAAATTTCACTAACTGACTTGTGGCAAAGGTGGCATCCTATGACAGTGCCGCGTTTAAAGTCACTGAGCTCTTTACGAACCATTCTGAATTCTAAATGTTTGTCTGTGAAGATTGCATGGCTATGTGCTGGATTTTATGCACCTGTTGGCAATGAGTGTGGCTGAACACCTAAACTCAATAATTAGTAGAGGTGTCCACTGACTTTTGGCCATATAGTGTAGATATGCATGTTACTAATAATGATCGCTGATTTTATTTATTCATTAATCAGCCCACCTTAGCTACAGGTGAGATATACCTGAGGCTTTTCTTCAGCTGTACGTCAGATCCGTCTGAGGTGTTTCCAGTAACCCACCTTAGTCACATGTGAGATCTTCCTGAGGTGAGACAAAGGTGGTGCAAACTGATTCAGGCTGACCCTATCTCAGCTCCAGATGCCACAGCAGGATAGTGCAGAGTCACTCACAAGTGAGAGTGTTTACCCTGTGTAAAATACCAAAGCACAGAAAATCTTTTGCTTACTTTGTCTTTGATAGGACGGCCCTGTTCATATTCAGCATCATTGAGCGTTTATACTATAAAATAAACACTCTCTGCCTCCTGAGTTGCATGCAGGCTCTGCATACAGGCTAATCAGCAGTGTGTCTCTGCTGTGACCACTGTTTACTCCTCCATCATACAGTGAGCGGGCGACTGATCTCACACACATTTACAAACAAGCTCAATGCACAGACTGGGGCGTACGCTTGGACCAGAAACATAAAAGGTCTTTCCAGAACATGCCAGGCCACCAGCCCAGGTGCAAAGCACTATCTTGCGTAGTTTGTTTTTTAATTTTCATGTTTTTCCTCCCAATTTGTGTCTCTCAAGTCACCGCTACACCACCTGGCCAGGAGCTTACCACCACCTGACCACAGCTGACCACCACTTGACCACAGCTGACCACCACCTGACCACAGCTAACCAGGAGCACCACAGCTGAAACATGCACAGTCCACTGATGCTCTTGCCTGCAATCCAGTCACTATTTTACACCCTACAGTCCACACTGTACCAAATCTGTCACTATTTTACACCCTACAGTCCACACTGTACCAAATCTGTCACTATTTTACACCCCACAGTCCACACTGTACCAAATCTGTCACTATTTTACACCCTACAGTCCACACTGTACCAAATCTGTCACTATTTTAGACCCTACAGTCCACACTGTACCAAATCTGTCCATTTTACACCCTACAGTCCACCAAATCTCTGTCACTATTTTACACCCCACAGTCCACACTGTACCAAATCTGTCACTATTTTACACCCTACAGTCCACACTGTACCAAATCTGTCACTATTTTACACCCTACAGTCCACACTATACCAAATCTGTCACTATTTTACACCCTACAGTCCACACTGTACCAAATCTGTTGGGAGCTTGGCATGCCGTCGGGAGGATCATCATAGAATATGCATGTGTGTGTGTGTGTGTGAGAGTGTGTGTGTGTGTGTGTGTGTGTGTGTGTGTGCATATGTTTATGTGTGTGTGTGTGTGTGTCTGTGTGTATGTGCATATGTATGTGAGGGTGTTTGTGTGTGTGCGTGAGTGTGAGTATGTATGTGTATGTGTGTGTGAGTGTGTGTGTCTGTGTGTGAGTGTGTGTCATGCACACATACACTCACAGACCCGACACACACATAAATATGGGCACACACACAAGTGTGAAAATACTTTAGTGTATTGTAAGACTCCATTGCGAGCAGATAGGCTCATTATGCAGTTTATAGAAAGGGGGGGTGGAGCCTCGGGGGGTACTGGCTGTGTGTCTATCTGCTCTCTCAGCAGGGGTATGCTGTAAACCGTTTTAAGCTGAAACAACACTGCCCATGTGAAATGGAGTCTCATCCTCTACCACTGGAGTCCTGAATAACCGTAAAACATCTGCGGCCGGGCCTATGCCTGCAGAACAAGGACCGCCTGCCAAAATTGAACTCTGGGCCCTGTGCAGTGTATGGGAGACAGTGGCTCTATAAACTATCAACCTAAATCATCATAATGCAGTGATCTATCAATTATATAACAGCACTACAATATTGCATGCGTGCACACATGTAAAATAATGACAGAATTGGTACACTGGGGACTGCAGTGTGTACAAATAGTGACAGATTTGGTATGATGTAGCCTGTACTTTGAGAGTATCTGGTCCAAGTCTGTGCATTGAGCTTGTTTGTAAATGTGTGTGAGATCAGTCGCCCGCTCACTGTATGATGGAGGAGTAAACAGGATGCTGGTGTTTGCGTTGTTCCTGTGCTCCAGTGGTCACAGCAGAGACACGCTGCTGATTAGCCTGTATGCAGAGCCTGCATGCAACTCAGGAGGCAGAGAGTGTTTATTTTATAGTATAAACGCTCAATGATGCTGAATATAAACAAGGCCGTCCTATCAAAGACAAAGTAAGCAAAAGATTTTCTGCGCTTTGGTATTTTACACAGGGTAAACACTCTCACTTGTGAGTGACTCTGCACTATCCTGCTGTGGCATCTGGAGCTGAGATAGGGTCAGCCTGAATCAGTTTGTACTGCCTTTGTCTCACCTCAGGAAGATCTCACATGTGACTAAGGTGGGTTACTGGAAACACCTCAGATGGATCTGACGTACAGCTAAAGAAAAGCCTCAGGTACAGGTGCATCTCAATAAATTAAAATATTGTGGAAAAGTTCATTTATTTCAGTAATTCAATTCAAAAAGTGAAACTCATATATTATATAGATTCATTACACACAAAGTGAAATATTTCAAGACTTTATTTGTTTTAGTTTTGATGATTATGGCTTACAGCTAATGAAAACCCAAAATTCAGTATCTCAGAAAATCTGAATATTGTGAAAAAGTTCAATATTGTAAACTCACGGTGTCACACTCTAATCAGCTAATTAACTGGAAACCCCTGCAAAGGTTTCCTGAGCCTTTAAATGGTCTCTCAGTCTGGTTCAGTAGGCTATACAATCATGGAACTTTGGTTTATAATAGTAAGGATATTGCTAACACACTAAACAGTTACTTTGTTGAGAGCTTTACTAGAGAAGCGGTTATAAATATGCCTAAATGTATAGACAAGGTATAGAATGTTTTGGAGGACTTTGAGATAAGGGACGTAGAAGTACTACAAAAACTACAAAAACTTAAGACAAATAAGGCAGCAGGCCCGGATGGCATATATCTCAGAGTACTCAAAGAACTTGGGGAAATTATATATAAACCATTGACAGATATTTTAATTCAATCCATAATCACTGGAGAAATACCAGATGACTGGAAGCAGGGTAGTATAATTCCAATATATAAGAAGGGGGACCGTACTGACCCAGGAAACTATAGGCCTGTCAGTTTAACTTGCATCGCATGTAAAATGCTGGAATGTATTATTAGGGATAAGTTGGAATCATTCTTGAAAAATAATAGTATTTTAAGGGAGAGCCAACATGGATTTCTCAAAGGGAGGTCATGCCTAACAAACCTCCTGGACTTTTTCGAAGAGGCTACAAAGTGTGTTGACCTGAACCAGGCTTAGGATATTATATATTTGGACTTTCAGAAAGCATTTGACAAGGTACCACATGAGAGGCTCATTGCGAAAATGAATTCAGTAGGAATTGCAGGAGTAGTTTCAGAGTGGGTTCATAATTGGCTGCAAGGGCGAATACAAAGAGTAACAGTAGGTGGGGCCGTATCTGACCTCGGTGCTGTAGGCAGTGGTGTCCCGCAGGGATCGGTGCTGCAACCTCTGCTCTTCCTTATTTACATAAATGATCTTGACATGGACGTTAGTAGCAAAATAGTTAAATTTGCAGATGATACTAAACTTGGGGGTTTGGCAAACAGTTTGGAATCGACTAAAGTAATCCAAGATGACTTAAACAAAATCCAAAAATGGGCAGATACATGGCAGATGACATTCAATATTGCTAAATGTAAAGTTATGCATGTGGGAAATAAAAACATTAGACAGGAGTATTTTATGGGAGGAGAAAAGTTAGTAGGTGTTCAATTTGAAAAGGACTTAGGAGTTGTAGTTGATCAAAGCCTATCTGCATCAAAGCAGTGTGCTACAGCAGTGAAAAAAGCCA
Source organism: Aldrovandia affinis (assembly GCA_029706075.1). Lineage (NCBI taxonomy): Eukaryota > Metazoa > Chordata > Actinopteri > Notacanthiformes > Halosauridae > Aldrovandia > Aldrovandia affinis. The sequence continues at coordinate 760,238 of JAINUG010000126.1, read as the reverse complement.
ACAGGATGCTGGGATACATAGCAGAAAGTATTGAGTATAAATCAAAGGAGGTTATATTAATGTTATATAATGCCTTTGTCAGACTCCACTTAGAATACTGTGTGCAGGTCTGGGCACTGCACTACAAGAAAGATATAGAAGCTCTTGAAAAAGTCCAAAGAAGGGCAACTAAACTGATACCTGGTATGAAAGGTAAAAGTTATGATGATAGACTTAAGGCACTCAATCTATTTAAACTTAGCAAATGGAGACTTAGGGGGGATTTGATTGAGGTTTTTAAATTCCTACAAGGGATTAACAAAGTAAAATACCAAAGATTTTTTAAGATAAGTGGGGTCAGCAGAACAAGAGGCCACAGGTGGAAGTTAGTTAAAGGCAAATTCCGCAGAGATATTAGGACGTTTTTCTTTACACAGAGAGTTGTCAATGCCTGGAACAGCTTGCCAGGTCGGGTAGTAGAGGCAGAAATGCTTGGGCTATTCAAGTCCAGGCTAGATGTAGTACTAGATACTCTTTAGATTAGGCATTGATGAGCCTAGATGGGCCGAACGGCCTGTTCTCATCATGATGTATTCTTATGTTCTTATGTTCTCATGGGGAAGACTGCTGACTTGACAGTTGTCCAGAAGACAGTCATTGACACCCTCCACAAGGAGGGTAAGCCACAAAAGGCCATTGCTAAAGAAGCTGGCTGTTCATAGAGTGCTGTATCCATGCATATTCATAGAAAGTTGAGTGGAAGGAAAAAGTGTGGTAGGAAAAGGTGCACAAGCAACAGGGATAACCCCATCTTGAGAGGATTGTCAAGCAAAGCCCATTCAAGAATTTGGGGGAGCTTCACAAAGAGTGGACTGAGGCTGGAGTCAAGTGCATCAAGAGCCACCACGCACAGACGTATCCAGGACATGGGCTACAACTGTCGCATTCCTCGTGTCAAGCCACTCCTGAATCAGAGACAACGTCAGAAGCATCTTACCTGGGCTAAAGAGAGAAAGAACTGGACTCTTGCTCAGTGGTCCAAAGTCCTCTTTTCAGATGGAAGTAAATTTTGCATTTCATTTGGAAATCAAGGTCCCAGAGTCTGGAGGAAGAGTGGACAGGCACAGAATCCAAGTTGCTTGAAGTCCAGTGTGAAGTTTCCACAGTCAGTGATGATTTGGGGTGCCATGTCATCTGCTGGTGTTGGTCCACTGTGTTTTCTCAAGTCCAAAGTCAACGCAGCCGTCTACCAGGAAATTTTAGAGCACTTCATGCTTCCTTCTGCTGACAAGCTTTATGGAGATGCTGATTTTATTTTCCAGCAGGACTTGGCACCTGCCCACACTGCCAAAAGTACCAATACCTGGTTTAATGACCATGGTATTACTGTGCTTGATTGGCCAGCAAACTCGCCTGACCTGAACCCCATAGAGAATCTATGGGGTATTGTCAAGAGGAAGATGAGAGACACCAGACCCAACAATGCAGACGAGCTGAAGGCCGCTATCAAAGCAACCTGGGCTTCCATAACACCTCAGCAGTGCCACAGACTGATCGCCTTCATGCCACGCCACATTGATGCAGTAATTCATGCAAAAGGAGCCCCGACAAAGTATTGAGTGCATATACATGAACATACTTTTCAGAAGGCCGACATTTCTGTATTAAAAATCTTTTTTTTTATTGGTCTTATGTAATACTCTCATTTTCTGAGATACTGAATTTTGGGTTTTCATTAGCTCTAAGCCATAATCATCAAAATTAAAAGAAATAAAGGCTTGAAATATTTCACTCTGTGTGTAATGAATCTATATAATATATGTAGCACCAGTAGCTAAGGTAGATCAATAGGAAAGCCTGGACATACAGACTACACATGCTTGGCGGGGCCTTGGATTGTGGAAATGTGCAAATAACAGAGCAACACGTATGGAGACCCATCCATTCCTTCCCCTGGGAGTGCCCAGAGCAGCTCAGCATGGTCTGCACATCACATCACCTCCACCTTGAACACCACTGGCCACATCCAACCCAGCTGCTTTATGCTGCCCACTGAATTTCAGTGAGCATTCCTTTCTCCTTTCTGCCTCAAATATTGCAAGATCAGCAAGAATTGATATGTAACACAAAACGATTCTGATATAATTATGATATAATCCCTTCTGGGAAAATGCAGGATCAATGTGGCCTTGCTTTAATTAAGTCATTTTTGGGCTCTGTTAAGGACTGCACTCACGAGCTGAATGAGAAACCCCTCTGATGTCACAGGGTTCTGACGTCACAGGGTTCTGATGTCACAGAGATCTGATGTCACAGAGTTCTGCAGAAAGGAACCAGGGTGGAATCGGTGAGACGCTGCAGGTTTAATAAATTGCCCAGGGCTGATAAAAAATTCATAAAGTCAGCAAGCATTATTTACAGTAACATGTTTACCTAATTTATAAGATTAAATAGTTATCTTTATATATTTTTCTTGCTATTTAGAAAAAAAAGTGTAATGTGTTAACTTAATTAGCATTTCAAATAATAATGTTTGCGATCAAGTTAAAGCAAAACAATGTAACATTGTCGATCTTTTTTACCCTGTACATTATACAGGCAAGAATCTGAAGACTCTTTCCGCCCCACTACATGTCAGAAGAAACACAGCAAAGCAAACTGAAAAATAGTCATGTCAACCTCCACGCATGCCCCAGATAACATGTTTTACAAATGACACGAGAACATTGTGCACTTCCTGTACACAGCTGAATTGACATGGCTGGGATGAATATGAAAGATGTGCAGACTATATTAACTCAGGCCTGCAGAGGAGGAGGATGCATTTCACTTCCTAGACTGCGTCCCTGTTAATGCATCATTGACATTCAAACATCAGATGAGATCCAGACAGCGGAGATAAAACGCAGATGCAATTTATATTGATTTTCAACGTTATTTGATTATAGTAATAAAAAGAGGGCAATATTGTTTTACTCATCTATTTGTTTGTGTTTATTTCCCTTCATCCATCATGAACTGTATTGCCTTCATTCTTTATTTTTTTTCCTCCTCACCCCCCTTTCATTTATTTTATGTGTATGTATATATACAGGGCTGGAAAAGAGTCTCCCACATGCCTTCTGACAAACTCTAGGTGAGATTTCATGCGAGTTTTCTTCAACAATTGTCTTCTTTTTGCCACCCTCCCATAAAGTGCAGATTTGTGAAGCGCCCGGGCTATTGTTGTCCCACGGACAAGGAAGACTGTAACTCTGTTAGAGTTGCCACAGGCCTCTTGGTGGCCTCTCTAACAAGTGCCCTTCTCACACAGATGCTCAGTTTTGGAGGGACGGCCTGTTCATATTTTGTGTTCATCAGTGGCAAGAAATCCCAATTAAATCAATTTTGATTGCATGAAGTAAGAAAATAAAATGTTAAAAATTGGGGTGATACCTGTTGTATACACAAATGTTTTCCCTTTTTTCCCTCTCCTCTGTCAGTTTCTTAGTAAATGATGTGTGAAGCTCCTGTGTGTACACGCATATGTGTATTTATATGCATAAATGGTTCTATGCTTGTGCTTTATAAATATGCACATCTCTGCTGGCTCAAAATAGCAATCTACGTATGCTCTCGCACCGAGCAGTTACTTCTCTGTGTCTTTTCTGTATTTACAGTTGTCTTTCTTGTCTGTGTCATAGCTGTCTGTCTATTGGTCAGTTCAATGCCCATACATTTGGAGGAATATACTCTAAATTCTAAATGTTTCAAATGTAAAATGTAGATAGTGCTGATTCTAAGCGTTGCATGATCTCAGCTGATGTCTCGGCTATCTCTTAATATTTACACTACCGGTAAAAAGTTTGAGTACACCTTCCATCTGGACTATGACTAATCGGGCACTCCTTCATTCTTCAGCAAGATAACGACCCGAAACACACCTTGAAGTTGCAAGAACTACCTGGTGAAGGAGGAACGTGAAGGACAACTCAAACTTATGGCCTGGCCTGCCCAGTGTCCAGACCTCTGAAATTGTATGCGACAAACTGGACAGAAGAGTCAAAGCAAAGCAACCCACACGTTTCTCTGGGAATTGCTGCAGGAGAGCTGGGAAGACATATCGGGTGATTTCCTGCTGAAACGTATTAACCGAATGGCCCGTGTTTGTGAGGCTGTTGCCACGGCAAAGGGTGGCTATTTTGAGGAATCCAAGATTCAATTTTCAATATAATTTTCTTGAACATTTCTTTGATGTTCATTTTGTTCATTGTTACATGTGTTTGTTGTCATTTTAAAGTATTTACAGAAATGTATACGGTGTAAAGAATTGTCAATTATGAGATAAACCTAGTTTCTAGCAGGTGTACTCAAACTTTTGACCGGTAGTGTACATTCTGCTACCCACGCCACTTACTGTCTGAGGTGCACATCTGTATAGTTATATTGTGCTCATGCCACCCTCTATTAAATTGATTTCCTGGAACATCCAAGCGACACATTTGTCCAACAAAAAGGACCAAAATAGTTTACAATGTAAATGTTTTGCTTTTTCCTTTTTTTTAACATTTATTTAGATTTTTTTATTTCTCCGTTTTGGGAAAAGGCAAAGGAAAAACAAGACAAGTTGTCCTCCACAGATGGGGGGTATTATAATATAAAAACGTATTAAAGCCATTTCAAATAAAGAGCTCATTTATGGAAAGGAGTATAGTATTTTAATTAAACAAATATGAATCCAAAGACGATAACGGGGACTAATGGGTGAATGCAGCTGCAGGCTATAGGTGTACTAGCCCTAGTTTTTCAGCAGGTGTCACTGTAATTCAGCATAGGCCACGCGAGAGCCGACAACATGAAATAATGCATATTCAGTTGAGGCCATGCCACAAGATATCTAAGAGAAAGCAAAGCTCGTAATCTTTGATGAGATGTAATTCCTGGCTTTGCAGGGGTGTGAGTGGAACTGTGAAGTGATTAATGCTCGATACTGAAGGTTTCGTCTCTCGCTTGACCTTGGGAGATCCAGCTCTGCTGGTTCACTTACAGGTAAGTGACTTACTCTGTGTAAGCATGCCTCCCACAGGTGACGCCATCAGCAGTCAAGGGTCTACACCACTGCTCCGCACAGACATGCTAGTTCAGTCACGGTAAAACATTTTGTTTTCTTCAGATCAGCAATGTTGTGTGTATGACTTTAGCATAGCTGTAGTTCAGGTGTAGTTTAGGTATCATTATTAACATGGGGGTGAGATTTCCCCCCTCACTTTATGAGGGCACATTGTTCGCCTTCACTCTTACTTGTTGCTTGTGTTTACCCTGTTTACTTTTTGCCCCAATCTGGAATGACCATGGCCCCCTAATGCCATGGGAGATGTTATAGTGAGGAAGGTAAGCATGCTGGCATTTAACTCTGATATTCAGCCCAAGCCTCCACATCATAGTCAGTTAAAATCATTTCAGAGGAGAAATGGATTAAAAAATGACACTTCCTTAAGGAGCAGGTGCCCTTATCAAAACCCACAGGTACTTATTTTCTTGATCTTTTATTTATTTTAAAACTCAAGTGCATCATTGGCTTTAACTCATTGATACTATTAGGTCAAGATTAAATGCATCTTTGATGTATTAACAATAACAAATACAATACATTTTAGGTATTACGTGCCCAATATCACATTACAACATTATAAATAAATAAATAGAGAGTAAAATAAGAGTATAAAAATGAATGGGCAAGACTGGAAGTTACACTAACACACAGCGAAGAGACAGAGAATGGCCCGTTTATATATTTTAAGATGTAATCATCGATGATTTCATTGAATCATCGATAATCATCGTTCAGTTGAGTAAAACCCCACTGTATCAATACCCTTTAATACTTAAATGACTTATATAACCGTATTACCGTTTTTTATATGCCGTTATTATATTTTTATAAATGTTAATGCAATGTTGAGTCTACTGGATGAAACCAGTAGATTACGCTGTGCCAAATCCATTTTCAGTCAGCAGCCATGTTGTGAATTAAGCCAAATGTCCTAGTGTGAGCGTCACTTCTTTAAAAAAAAGTTAACTTTATTTAAGTGTTGCGTATTATAAGTATTTTCCATCTAAATCTTGCGATCCTTTTGTGAAAATTCAGCCCAGCGTCCACCGTTTTGTTTTGTAACAGATTACGTATAGGTGGATTCATTATCCCCCAATATTTAATATGTGGTTATGTTCTTGTTATACATTTACATACTCATCTTGCCGCAGTGTTTGTGTTTTAGGCTATATTAAATCATGTAAATGTTCGGAAATGAAAATCGGTCTACCATTATGAATTTCCCCTCCGGGGATTAATACAGTAGGCTACATTCAATTCCTGCAAAAATGTCTACATACAAATACTGGTGGTTGCTATGTGATTGCTTGTGTGATATAGGCCTACTCCTAAAGCGATGTACATGTACGTATCTACGTAATTACGAGTGCGTCTGATGATTATTTTGTGCTGCTGGAGCTGTACGGATAAATCGCCCGCATTGTCTCGGAGTTGGCTGCTACACATGTCCTCACTTTCAGTTACGAGGAACTAGGTTAAGCTCGAGATCTAAATCTTACCATTTGTAATTGTCCAAGAGTTTTCCTCCCATAACATCTGAGGGGGATTTCTCATTGTTTCCTCATTCTGTCACATTTGAGCGAGCTTCAGTTTGACGACGAGAAAAAGCACAATGGTGATGTCGTGGAGCGCGAGAGCTATCCTTCAGCACCATTCCAGTGAACAGCGCCTACCAAGAACATCACGCGCCGGGTGATGGCGAACGAACCAAATTGTTGAAAACGAAAGGAAGTCGGATAAAATATGTAAACGCTGTATCACCGTGGAACTATTCATCGGCAGTTCGTCAATTTGAACAGCAATCGCTTTCCTATTTGTTTACGTTAAGGGGCGTGGAAGTAAGAATCGTGTATGTAATTAACGGATCAGTAGCAGTGACTATTTTCATAGCTTGAAATTATAGCGCAATCTCGAATTCACAAAAAAATGTTTATTTTTTCATTTGAATGAATAGGCTATACAAACGTGCCCATTAGCTCCCGGGCTGCGGTGCATCAAAGCCAGGCAAGGTCACCGTTTTATATATATATATCAGAATGGCAAAAAAAATACATTTTCAATTACGGAATTTTCCATTTTCTGTTAGGAATCCCAATTTACCGTCGCATAGGATGCGAAGTAGTAAAACGTGCGATGTTGACCCACCCGCGTGCTGAGCCAAGCCATTGGCAAAACTAACAACTAGCGCAGGATTACTTAACAGATCCGTCAGTTGTTGTAAAGTTAATTACATGAAATAGCAAATGCGCAATACCTGAAGCATTCCACCCAGAACAGTCGGTAGGTCGCACTAAACTTTCTAGATGAACATATATCAAACGCTGGAGGAAAAATGCTACGAAAGGAATAACTAAGGGCTATGCTGCTAATCTTCGATAGGACGTTTGGCGTCATTTTTATTATTATTATTATTATTATTTAATCTGAAGCATGGAACAAACAAAGCGATATCCGGAAAAAATGATGAATGAAACGAGAGGCGGGGTATGAATGAAGCTGCTGTGAATGGGGGAAGCGAAAGGGGAAACAGCGCGAGCAAGCACACCCCCTCCTCTTACACCCGCCCCCCACTCCTTAGTTTAATCAATTTCTCAAGGTGGTCTCTGCAAAGCCGAAGATGGCGACAGACTAAGAGGGGCAGAGGGAAGAGTGGATCGGGAAGATGAGGAGCATATGTATCCTTTTGCACTACAAACGCAAGAAAAAATAAGAGAAAAACATTCGCTTAAAGATGACAGCGGTACGATTTAATCTTCCGGAATCTTGTGCGTTTCCCAAAAGGCTCAACAGGGCGTTGAGGAGGCCGTGTGGAATGTTGCAGCATGTTGAATGTAGCGGCGTGTAAGGACGATTTGTCGGGATATACGTTTTCATCGCCAATGGATGGTCCAAAAAATTAGACACAGAGGTGGGGGGAAGTGGTTTGATATCTTATTTCAGCCCAGATGAGAGCACTATCTAACACCATGCTGCTATGGTAGATGACATTGTTTGGGGAGAAAATCGGAGAGGAGAAAAAACAGCCGGGGATCACTTTTGCCCCCCCACCCCTAAAATATGATCAGTGGTGTTTGGATGTGTCGAAGGGAAGACGACGCCGTGCTGAAAATCTGCTGCGCTCCCAAACAAAACGACAAGCCTTGCGTCGACTGCGAGAGGGCACAGAAATGGCGAATGTCTTTGGCATCCCTTTTGTTTTTCACGGTCCTCCTCTCTGACCACCTCTGGCTGTGCGCTGGAGTTAAACTGCGGTCCGGCAACAGGGGCTATCACGAATCTTGGAGCAACGCGACCATTGGAGACCGCCTAACGCCGAAGGAGCTGGAGCGCGAGGTTTTTCTAGGCAATTCGACCAAATTCGTTGCTCCAAGTCCTAACTGTACCACTGTCCAAACTCAGCGAGGTCTGGAGTCAGCCTGCGCCACACTGCGTTTGCAGAATACAGACGTCGGGTCATCGTTTTCAACTCCATTGACGTTATCGTCACAATCTTTATTGGCCTACTTTAGGGATTTCAGCCTTTCCTTCTGTGATTCCTATGCTGTGTCCGACCTGCTTCTGGGTATGGCGAGCCCGGACGGGTTGAACTGCAGCCTTCGGAACATTATATGGGATTTGGGTCGCGGGGGCCCGGATGACGAAGACGTGTGCAGCGGCTGCATCCAGGCGTACGCCAGGCTCGACCAACACGCTCAGGAAAAATACGAGGAGTTTGACTTCCTCTTTCTCAAGTATATATCGGGGGATTATTCCGTCAGATCACACACCGAGGACTGTAAGGTACGTGGCTGCTACTTGTTTGCTACTTGAGCAGACCACGCGGGTGGTCTTTTTTTTGGGGGGTCACAAGCACCCCACACCTACACACATCTTTCACTCAACAGGCTCAATATTGCAACATTGGTCTGCACATTGTCAGTATATTACATATTATATTACAGTTTAAACTTTTACTTGATGCGTGTATTCCACTGCTAAACACTTAAGAATGTAAGAATGTAAGGACCTTGTACTGCTACCATATGACCATTGTTTAAAATCACAAAGAGGAAACATTATGGCTCCTTAACTACAAAACTGCACTGAACAGTCCCTTCCTGTTAGAAATCAGTAAGTGGTATTATATTATTTAGTTTTACTCTTAGTTACTAGCAGTCTGTAAACCGTGTAATGGAAATATAGCCTTGCTGTATTGATTGGGGGGGGGTTATGTCCAATATGTCATCTTGTGGTGTCTCACTCTCACAGCCCATGCCACAGAAACTCTTTTGCAGTGTGCTTGGTGAAATGAGAGTTTAATGAATTAAATGTATGGCATATATACACTTAACTTCTCCATTGACATATCCTGCTATTCTATGACCTTATAGGTGTCATCTTTAGCTGAAGGCATAGTTTAAGTGTAGAGTGGTTAAGTAAATTCTTCCTCCCTTGCCATAAATAAGATGATAATCATGGGTTGTTGAATGGGTAATGGATATGTGGCAAATGGGAATACAATTGGATGGAAAGTTTGTCACACTAAGGAGACTCACCATTGCTGGTCCAGCACGAGGACGTCTCCATTCTTGAATTGGCGGGTGGTCTCCAGCTGATTGTTGTTTGGATGGTTTTAGGGTCTGGAGGTGGTTTCTCACGTGCTGTGGACCCATTAGCGCCTAGCCCCAAGCAGTTATTTTACAACACATATGTATGTCTACAGTGTCAGGTCTGTACAGGGTGCCCTATGACAGTGTCAGGTGTACAGGCTGCCCTATGATCAGTGGGTCTGCCCCCTATGACAGTGTCAGGTCTGTACAGGCTGCCCAGTGTCAGGTCTGTACAGGCTGCCCTATGATCAGTGTCAGGTCTGTACAGGCTGCCCTATGACAGTGTCAGGTCTGTACAGGCTGCCCTATGATCAGTGTCAGGTCTGTACAGGCTGCCCTATGACAGTGTCAGGTCTGTACAGGCTGCCCTATGACAGTGACAGGTCTGTACAGGCTGCCCTATGACAGTGAAAGGTCTGTACAGGGTGCCCTATGATCAGTGTCAGGTCTGTACAGGCTGCCCTATGACAGTGTCAGGTCTGTACAGGCTGCCCTATGATCAGTGTCAGGTCTGTACAGGCTGCCCTATGACAGTGTCAGGTCTGTACAGGCTGCCCTATGACAGTAACAGGTCTGTACAGGCTGCCCTATGACAGTGAAAGGTCTGTACAGGGTGCCCTATGATCAGTGTCAGGTCTGTACAGGCTGCCCTATAACAGTGTCAGGTCTGTACAGGCTGCCCTATGACAGTGAAAGGTCTGTGCAGGGAAAAAAGCTGGTGCAGCACTGGTGCAGCATATCTGCTGGCTCCATGAGAACCACGGCCATGCTTGGTGGTTAATGGCGGCATCACACCACGTGCGCCGCTCTGTCTCATCGCATCTCCAGCTGAGAGCTGGTGCAGCCAATAGCCTAACAGTCTCCCTCACCGGGGGCTGGATCCCAACATGTTACACCCTGCTGCAGTGAGCCGGGGTTAGCCAGGGTCCCTGAGTGAGCCGGGGTTAGCCAGGGTCCCTGAGTGAGCCGGGGTTAGCCAGGGTCCCTGAGTGAGCCGGGGTTAGCCAGGGTCCCTGTGTGAGCCGGGGTTAGCCAGGGTCCCTGAGTGAGCCGGGGTTAGCTAGGGTCCCTGAGTGAGGCGGGGTTAGCCAGGGTCCCTGAGTGAGCCGGGGTTAGCCAGGGTCCCTGTGTGAGCCGGGGTTAGCCAGGGTCCCTGTGTGAGCCGGGGTTAGCCAGGGTCCCTGTGTGAGCCGGGGTTAGCCAGGGGTCCCTGAGTGAGCCGGGGTTAGCCAGGGTCCCTGTGTGAGCCGGGGTTAGCTAGGGTCCCTGTGTGAGCCGGGTTAGCCAGGGTCCCTGACAGGCTGCACGCAACCATGCGAGAAACACATCACATAGCTCAGCTGGCCCTGCCTGCAGTGACAACCACTGCAGTCACAGTTCATTGGACCACACAATAATTATCCGAACCATCGCGTGTGCTCACTCTTCACTGTTAACGAGCATCCCAGACAGGCCAGCCGAACAACAAGGCAGAATGAAACAAACACTGAGGAAAAGGAGAGCAAAGTCTGCCATTTCTTATTCAGGGCCTCTCAGGTCTGAAACGTGGCTGTGCACATTTCCAAACAATTCGACCACATTTGTCACTCCAAGTCCTAACTGTACCACTGTCAGTTATGACACACAGCCATGCATGTCGCAGGTCTGAAACAGCTGTCTACGTTTCAGGTCTTAGACACAGCTGTACACGTTTCAAAGGAGCCAAAGTTTCTTTAGACTCACCAGATACTCAACTCTGTGCAAGTTTATTTTGGTTTAAGTTAAAACATGCCCCCCTTCCCTTGAAGCTGAAACATTCCAATTTTGACAGATGAAGGGGTGTGACCAAGTGCAATACTCTAGCACCTGATGTTCTGTACTGTAATACGGCACTACAAACTCCTGCTACCAACAGGAACCTCCTGCAGCTAAGAGGCAGGGAGGATAGGAGGAAAGCAGGAGCTAAGGATCTGGAGTCTAAAAGATCTGTGAAGGAACACTTGGAAAACGTGAGAAGCTCCCATGCTGCTTTGTGATTGGCTACCAACCAGAACCAATGATTGGGGTCAATCACTGTCATTGTGATTTGACCAATCATATTACTGTTATAGTGATTGAACAAGCATCACTGTTATCGGCTCCAGTCACCATGGCTGTAAACAACATGTACATCTTATTGTGATCACTGAAGCTGCTGGGGTTATGATTGACTTAATCACTCTGTAGATACTGCACAGACTGAATCCATAATGTCAAGATCAAATAATTGATATTTGGTTCAATTTGTCACAATAGTAAAGATGGCCATGCTACATGCAATGGAACTATTTGCATATCCTTACGGCACATAAGCCTAAATATGGGCAATACAAAGCATTTGTATTGATGTTTTACTGGCAGAATGAAGTCATTTATTTTAGGGTTGACTTCCACCAAGACATGGACATCGCATCCCTTCTGTGTGTTCTGCCAGCAGACTCCTCCACTGCAGCTGCCCACGGAGACAACATCAAGGGCATTTAACACTTAAGAGCTTTTTTTCATTTCACATAAAGGCCACTGCTTGCAGCTGGCCTGAATAATAAACACATTCACAGCTGAGCTTGCTTTACCTCAGTACTGACAGTTAAGTGGAAGAAGTCTTTATGCAGACACTGCAACAACACTGAGAGCTAGTATGCGGAAATATGATGTTTCCCCAGCAATCACCCCTGTGTGACTGAGGCCCATCCACCCTAATACACTGGTTAACTTACAACATGTTTATCAAACACCAACCTACTGTCTGCACTGCAGTGGCTATTTAACGAACTAGCACATGGAAGCATGTCTAAAACAGGATGCCATTATAGCATGTATCTATACAAAAATACATGTAGATATTTAGTACAATATAATTGTAAAAATTATCACAATATTAGCAAGCATGTGTGAACCAGACAAGGTTTATTTGATCTGACAGACTAAACCACGTAACTTGTGAAATATGTAAATCTAAATAAATTATTAAAAGGGGACTTCTTTACTGAGGACCCCCTGGGACTCCCTCACAGACCCTGGGGGTCCTGATGCTCAGTTTGGGACCCTTCCCCCACAGCCTCTCTCTTAGCCCCCCAGGACAAACCCAACTGGAACGTATCACAATCGCTTACATTCTGAAGACTGTTATGGGTCCCAGGTGGGACTGCAGGTAGGCCCCACCCCTGCAATGATCCATTACCCTCATAGCCCTGCCCCTTTAGACTTATCCTCCAATCAGCTCTTTGTTCTGTTTAGCTGTGAAGGCAGTATAAAATTAGCTGTGCTGTTCACTGAAGAAGTCCTCAGAGAGACAGAAGACTACCATGAAGAAATGATTCCCAAAAGCAAAGTCCCACGGCTGTGTAGCAGTTTTGACAGTGATTTAAACAAAAATCTTGTCTTTTTGGTGAAAATCTGCCTGTTGAAATTATGTTTCTGTGGGATAAACGTAGTGTACGTACCACCAGCAGATAGAGTAATGGAGACGGTGCCTGTCTGGTGCAGTTCAGGGGAAGCGATTGTGTCTGAAACACTCAGTCAATAGGAGGCAGAGCAGAACAAGGCCCAGAAGATGGATCCCCCTGTGGCCCTGCATCCATCACTGTTAGTGCACTCTCCTGTTTATCTTGTTCCTGCAGAGCAGCTTGCAGTGCCAAATCTGTCTTGTATCATGCAGATATTCCTTCCCTTACTGGCCGAGCACAATCTGCACACCAGCTGCCTGTTGGGGATGCAGAGAATGGATGCAGAGGTACCTGGGTAGTGTGGGATGGATACCCTGGGGCAGGTCAGGGTTCATCAGGGCAGAACTGATCACTGAACCAGGAAAAAGACCATAAACCTGCTGTCTTCTGCACGATTCCTGAAGCTCACTCTTCTTTTTCTGCGACTGTTTGGTTAGTGGTGTGCAGTTTGGTAAGAGGTGTGAGGTTCGGTATAAGGTGTGAGGTTTGGTAAGTGGTGTGAGGTTCAGTGGCATCATGTCACATTCAAGAATAGCATTTGACACTGCCTGTGTTGTGTCATTGTGCTTATGATAGGTTAATAAAGGTATCATATCATGCTAATGCAGGCACTGCACATGCTGGAGGAAGGTTTTGCATATGCATGTTTTGCAGAAAACGAGATCATAACAGTTTATGATTCCTAAAGAGCAAAGAGAGCTGAAAGCCACTCATTACATTTGTTCTCTGAAATTGCCACTATAAACCTTCATTACCCAAAGCCACACAAAGAGCAGCTAATCCAATTCGGAACAAAGTTCATTCATTTAACCCTCCTTGCAAATCTGAGTCAGGAATACAGGACGCTGACCATAAGCATATTATTACCATAAGCAATAAACCACTTTAAAGTAATATAATCATTGGACCACAATTCAATGCTGATGTGGTTTCTGGCTCACAATCCACCACTACAAGGAAGCATGATGTTTCCTTATTTGTTCCTTTAGTGCTGTTGTAAAGACCAGCTAAAATAACATTAACTGTGTCAAAATTATTTAGCATTGGGGCTCGCGGATAGCGTAGCGATCTAATGCACCCGTATTTGGCCGGTCCTGTATGAGTGCAAGCTCCCTATGAGGGACGCGGTTTGAAACCCATCTCTGCCAGACCTGTCATGGCCGTTAACCCCGATCAGGAGTGGCATTTGGCTGTCCGCTCCATAGGGAGGTGGGAGGGTGGTCGGCACGAACTCGCTGTGAAGCATGTAAGGGTGTCTCCAGAAAGGGGGTCGGTGAGTTCCGTCTTGAAGGAGGCGGATCAGCGCCAGCCTCGGGGAGTATCTTGCCCCATAGAGACGAGTTCGTGGGGGAGGGTTAGTCAAAATAAATATAGGGTATACTTAGATTCCAAATTGGGGAGAAAAACTGAAAAATCTGAAAAATGATTTACCATTGTGTAGGTATAGTTGCAATAGTACACATCTCACTCACTTCTTTCTTGGAGTAGGCAAAATGTTTTACTCAGCAAAAGTATATAAAAAACAGGAGGCTATTAATGTATTATTTGAAATTTGGTAATGTAAAAGTAAATAATTTACATTTTCTTAACACTTTCTTCTTTTATAAAGCATATGTGCTAATAAAATGCTGGAAGGAGGAAATTAATATTGAAAATATTTGAATGTGATGCCTGCCACTAATTGCACTGGGCTTCACGTACGCTGTCTAATGTCTGTTTCTGAAACAAAGAAAGCAGTTCAGATATCTCACTAAAACACCATTCCCCGTCAAATAATCAGAACTCGCTGCTTAATCACCAACCCACTGAAGGGAAAATTGTTAAAGCTTATTTAGGAAAATAATGAGTCATGCCCCGCACCCAAGAACTTGTGTGGAGTTCCTGTGTATTCGGATCCTGAACAGCACTGGTCTGTCTGTGAGGAAAGATCTGGCGGCTTTGATCTGCGCCAAAGCAGAGACCTTCATCTTTGCTTTGCAGGGGTGAAATTCCAGGACCCCCTATCTCTGCCAAAAAAATGTAAACAGTGTGGAGTGTTGGTAGTATGGATATTTGAGTATGGAGTATGGGGTATTTCAGTGTGGAGTATGAGAGTAAGGTAGTATATATATTGGAGTATGGAATTTGAGAGTATGGTATCATGGAGTACTGGAGTATGGAGTTAGAGAGTATGGTAGTATAGATATTGGAGTATGGAGTTTGAGAGTATGGTATTATGGATATTGGAGTATGGATTATTCGAGTTTGGAATATTGGAGTATTGGTTATTGGAATATGGAGTAATGGAGTATTTGAACATTGGAGATATGGAGTATTTGAGTATTGGAGTAGTAATGGATCATTTGAGTATTGGATGGAGTAATGGATCATTTGAGTATTGGAGTATGTTGAATTGCTTGAACACAATGATCTGACTACATTAATAGCCAGATGAGTCTTTCAGCCGCAATGGCGGTAGGCAACGGTGGGAGTGTGTGACTTCACTGACCAGAGAGTGAATAGAGCTGCCGTGGGCATATCAGGAAGTCTTTGATGTGGAGAACATGGTCATTTGAATGGTGCAGAGGAAGGATGGTGAAACTTCTCTCTCCCATCACTAGCCTATTAGGGCCCCAGTCATGGGGGATTACGGTTTCCCCTTTGTATAATCCACATCTCTGTTTACTGTGGAAATTGGTAGCCTACTGTTTAAATAAATTCAAATGAAACAAGTCTTGAGATGTGCGATTACAAGATCTAAATCTATACATTTTAAACAGAAATGGATTGCACTCTTATTTCAGCCTTTTGGGTTAAAACAGAGGTGCCCCACCTAATATAGATTAGGAACCCACACTCAGGCAACTCTCTGTAAAGTAGAGGGGGAGCCCATGCTCAGGTCATAATCGCTTTACTTGTTGGAGTAACAGTCTTGGAACTATTTAATGGCTGAGGGAACGCCAACTGATCTCGAGGGAATAAAACGCTTAAGGGAGAGGAAGAGGGCCGCACATTCGTGTGTCTCCTTTGGAGGTATCCGATTTCCTCCTCTAATTATTCTCCCCTGTTGGTAATAAATGACTCTCAGTTAATAATAAATGATGTTCCTCCATGAGAGGGTGCCCCTGGGCTCCCCCTGGGGCCGTGGAAATGCGGGCCGTCATTCAAAGGCTCAATCATCATAAATCTTAAAGCACTGTGCGTGAAAGCTTGGTGACAGGCAGCATCCATCTGGTCGCAGAGCTTTGTGTGATGAGATAAGAGATGCGTAACTCAAGCCCTGGAGATGTGCATCTCCTCTCAGAACCCTCAGTGGAGTTTCCCAATTTATATTATGTGCCTGTTAACTGCAACATCAGGCCACTGTGAGAGCAAACATAAAACTTAAATGCATTGTGTCAGAATGCACATCAATGAGAGGGGTCCAGCATTGATTTCCGTCAGTCACAATATGCACTTCAGTGAGCTGGCATGGGAAGTTTGGTTTTAACTGCAATCAAGATTATTCACTTTAAACCAATGAGCAGCTGAACTGCAGGGGTCGTAGGTCAGAACCCACATGTTGGAAATCAATGATCCAGTCGTACGAGTGTTGCAGGATTTGTAAAGTAAACACAGGTTTTATACCCTGGGAGAAAAGGAGCCACTGAACCAATGCAAATGTAAAGTGGTGGTGGGGGGCAGGTTTGCAGACTCTGAGGCCACAGGTCATGTGACTAACAGGTCATTCTCTCTGACCATTGGTTGCGGTTGTGGTTGTGGGTGTGGGCTTGGTTGTGGTTATAGTTGTGTGTGTGGTGTGTGTTGTGTGTAGTTGTGGTTTTAGTTTTGGTTGTGGTTGAGAATTTTGTCAATTCATCATATTAATTTATTAATGAAAAAATGATGCTTCAGAGATATGAAGGTTTTTCTTAGACCTCCACTCTGTAAATCATGATGGACTGAAAGGGGTATCGTTCCTTTTCAAGGAATGTGGTGAATTTAGCTGCATCTGTCTTTCATGGCACACCTTAATACATCCAATGCATAATTGTTTGATCTCGAAAGGTATCTAATCCAGGGTAAAGAATGGTTATTCAGCAGCTGACATCACAAGGAAATACCATGCCGCTAAATCTAACAAACGCTTCCTTGGTGCAGAGGTCCCCTTTAACAACAATGTTTAAAAACAAAGAACAATGTGTAATAATAAAAAATAGAATACAATACAGATAAAATCCATCATGTTTGAAATGGTTTACAGACTGCAGCCAGCTGAGCTTCCTGTCCTAGGAAGATGAGCAATCTCTCACTGTCTGGCAGAAGGGGAAATTGTGCATCATTTACTGTGAATTTGGGGAAGTATGTGTCCCTTATCTGGCCATATTTGGAGCAGAATATGACAGAATTCTTCTATCTGCTTAGCAGAAAAAAGGCTCTTTCTTTATCCACTGTTCAGTCTAACTGCAAGTATACTTTTACTGAGGAATTACCATTGTTGTATCTCTCTCTATAGTGTCTATAAGGAACTAGATGAGAGATAAGGACAGAGGCACGTGATGCATGATGTCAATCAAAAGGGTGCAGCAGCTGGCTTTGCTGTGTGCAAGAATAACAATGATGTCACCGTGCCCTGTCCCCAAGAGCTGCCCATTGGCTGAGGGCCTACATTGCCTAACCAATGGCAGAAAGTGGAGCTTGACTAACCAATCACAATCATGCTGTCTTTCAGCAGGGATTATAATGCCAGAGCCTGGCAGTGTGTGGAATGAGGACAGTGTCGCTACCATCAGAAGGACTGAGGTGAAATGTAAATACAGTCGATTCATAGATTGGATGTATATTTGTGCATATTTGAGATATTTAAAGCTCAGTTTACTGGTTTTCTGAGGCTCAGGGGTTAAAGCTTTAAGCTCTGAGACTAAATTGATCAGGTTTCTTTAGGAAATAATCTCTCAACTGGACTGCCCAGTGCGTTTCGTTCCTCTAATTTGAGAAAATATGTCACTTTAAACACACATTCCTACATTCCTTTTACTAGTCTATAACCATTAGGTTAACTAACTAGGTGACACTTTTCAAAAAATCTGTATTCCTAAAGCCTTCATGAAAAGCATGTATAACACCTTCATTACCACAGCATATAGTCCTTATAAATCATTTATAAGCACATGCACAACATTCTAAGGGTTTATTCATGTTAAGTGACATCATGCATTGTCACATTTGAGAATAGCATTTTAAATGGCTTGTATTGCTTTGTAAAGTTACATTTGCTAAGAAGTGTTTTGAAAATATTTGCCATGCAGTTATTGAAGGTGTCACACATACTTCACAAAGTCTTTATGAATACATGCTTTGTGCATTTTGACCTGATGTGTTGTATTGATGTTGCATTATTCCCGTTAGTATTTGCATTGTTTGATTTAATGCATTTAACCAGTAACGTGCGCACCCTCTCATGTTTATACATTTTTCAACACCAAAAATATGTATAGATTTACAAGTATATGTATAGACTCACAAGTATATAGATTTGATAAATAAATAAATCTATCATTTGGGGCCACATATACTGAAAATGTATGCATTCACTACTGTAAGTTGCTTTGGATAAAAGCGTCTGCTAAATGGCATATATATTGTGTTCTATCATCTAGTGTCAGATAGTGAAGGGTTTTTTCTTGCCTCCTCAAATTAAATCTTTGGTTGAACGTTGGCCGATGGTTTAATATCATATTTGAGAATCGGGAGCGCTGATTTTTATATCGTTGCCATGTGGTGAACCTCAAAGTAGAGCATGATACATGCTCATGTTGTGCAGTTACAGCAGGGTTGATGACATTATCCAATGCAGTTCCAGTAGGTGTATGAGTAGGTGTAGGTTGGTGCCATAGCTGATGCTAAACTATACTCTCCTGTACATCTTCTACAACACTGGAGAAAGAGTGTCGCTGAATGTAATATTATCCCATTGTAGCAAGCCAAAATATCCATCACCTCAATATTTTATAAACTTGGAAGACTGTAAGGGTGATATAGCAGCATCAGGACAAACAGTAGTACTTCAGTAGTAGCAGTAGGAATAGCAGTGGCAGTAGCAGTAGCAGTAGCAATATTAGCAGTAGTAGTAATCACAGTAGTAGTAGTAGTAGCGGTAGTTACAGTAATAGTTCTGTAGGAAGTAATAGTCATACAAGCAGAAACAGTAGCAGTAGCAGTAGCAATACTAGTATTAACACTTGTATCAGCAGTAGCAGATATTGTAGTTGTAAAATATAATAAAAAGGTTTCTTTGGAGGATTTCTAAAGGCTTGCATTTGGAACCCATGTTTTAGGCCCTGATTCAGCTGATGTGGGATCAGCTGGAACACCTGCTCATGACCTTTCTAAAAATGACAGAAAATGACACTTTTTACGGAGATATCAGTTAATAAAAGCAGCTTTTTCTCTCTTACAGATGTGCCACCTTTTCTCACAGTAAACAAATGTCCACTCCCTGCCCCTGTATTTTTTACTTAAAGCTGGAGTTCATGTGGGCCTCCGATAGTGTAGCGGTCTAACACACTTGTTTGCGAGCTGCCTATCACAGTCGCCGTTCGAAACTTGACTATACCAGACCGGCTCTGGTGGGGGGCCCTGATCAGCATTTGGCTGTCCGCCCTGAGAAGTGCGTAATGGTGTCTCCAGAACATGGGTGGACAAATTCCATCTCGAAGGAAGCGGAGTTCGCTGCCCTCGGAGAATTAGCTTGCCTCGTAGAGACGGGTGGCGAATTCGTGTGGGGACGGCAAATCAAAATAAATAGAGGGTATAATTGGGCTCTAAATTGGGGGAATTTTTTTTTTTTTCAGACTCCCTTTGAGTAAAATAATTGACATACCGATGAGGACATGGACCCGGTGTTCGTAACAGAATACAAGAAAGTTAAACTATGCAGCTGGGCATGAGAACATCAGCATGTTACAAAGTGTTTGCACATACAAAGCATAGTTTGGCTTCATGCAGTATATTTGCATTAATTACCATTGGGGGGTGGAGCAGCGGCCCTTTCAACCCCAAAAGGCCTATACATGCTCGCGCGACTGCGACACGACATCCTCTGCAACACGTCACAGAAGTTGCGTTGATGTTGCAGAGAGTGTTGCAGAAGATGTCGCGTACCTAGCACAAAAATCGAACTCGCAACATGTAGCGTAGATGTTGCATAGCATTGATTGGTTGGTTAGCAAATGGAGGCGGAGCTGTCATGGTTATAGTTCATCGAGCTTGCAGGAGTATCCCTGCTTTCATGAAAACTTTACCGACCTTGTTCAAAACATTTACGCCTACTAGTGTACAAAGTGTAAGGGCACCATGTCGCATAGGTTGCGCAGAAGTATAAATTGCCGAGTGCTCTGCGATGTGTTGCAGAGGATGTCGCGTCGCAGTCGCGTTGCAGTCACGTTGCAGTCCCGTTGCTTATGCAGAAGCATGTAGAGGCCTAAAGGCGACGCGACATTCCTCTGCAACATGTTTGGCAATACAGACTTCTATGCAACCTACACAACATGGTGTCCTTACACTTCCTGAAGCTGGTTCATTTTATACCGCGTTGAACAAATGATGCTAGCTATCTATATCATTAGCTACTATTAGCGAGCTTTATTTGGCCGTGATAACAGGTTGCTAGCTAGCTAGCTAGCTAGATATCGATAGTTTTGCTTAGCTAACGTTGACATAGATATATACAGTTGTTGTTGTATATATCATTGTATGCAGCTGCCAACAACGATGTCTATCGCTGTATTACTTCACTGATCTCTTGTAGGAACTGTGATTGTTCTTACGATGTTCCTACTAACATAATTTGAACAAATTATGCTAGTTATTTATATTGTTAGCTACTGTTAGCGAGCTTTATTTGGCCGTGATACCAGGTAGCTAGCTAGATATTGATAGTTTTGCTTAGCTAACGTTGACATAGATATATACAGTTGTTGTTGTATATATCGTTGTATGCAGCTGCCAACAACGATGTCTATCGATGTGTTACTTCACTGATCTCTTTTGCAAACTATGGTTGTTCTTACCATGTATTAATGCATATCTAGTAAATCACTCTGGATAAGAGCGTCTGCTTAAAAAATGTATATGCACCCTGCTCTTTCTTTGTTTTGTTAGTTGAATATTCTGCGCATTAAGGTGTTGTAGTGACATGTTATATTTATATGTAATCTAAAGTACAACACAAAACATCTGGATGTTTGCAACCTTAAATATATAATTTAGAATGGCGTGAAGACCACAGTCGATCGTTCGTTGTTTGCAGAATCTCCAAGTTTAATGTACTGTCAGTACAATAGACTTTAAAATCATGAAAGCAGCTTGTGTGTGACTTGTGTGCAACTCACCTTTATAGCATAAAAATAATAGAGTAAATTCACATAGAACAAAGGAACCAGCAGACGACTCTTGAAAATAATGTTAATGTATTAAGGGAAAAACATCCTCTGCAACACCCTCTGCAACATCAACGCAACCTCCTCTGCAACACGTTGCAGAGGATGTTGCGTTGCAGTCGCGTGAGCATGTATAGGCCCTTAAGGCACAATGCTAGGGTTACGAATCAGACATTGGGCCAGATGCAAGAACCACTTTTACGCACAAATTATTTCGTAAGTCACTCTGCAAGTGACTTACGAGAATTTGCCGCATTCACCAATTTTCTCGTATTTAGAATTTTCTCTTAGGTACGAATAAGATTTACGAGTGGCCCAGAGCTGTCGTACGAGTCATACGTACAATTTGCCTGCCGTTCTCCAAAGCAAAACAACTTTGTTTTTGACTAATGGATTGTGTCTGTTTCGTTACTTAGAAGAACTGTTGAGTTTGAATATATAAATTACACGATAAATGATAGAATTCATAATGTATAATCATTTTGAGAGTATCCTGTTTGACAGTTGTAGGCCTATATTTGACTGTTTTCTTTTCAAATTGTAGGATAATATCAGGCGGCACGGTGGTGCAGTGGATAGCGCTGTCGCCTCACAGCAAGAAGGTCTCGGGTTCGAATCCAGGCCGGGGCCTTTCTGTGCGGAGTTTGCATGTTCTCCCCGTGTCCGCGTGGGTTTCCTCCGGGTACTCCGGTTTCTTCCCACAGTCCAAAGACATGCACGTTAGGCTAATTGGAGAGTCTAAATTGCCCGTAGGTATGAGTGTGTGAGTGAATGGTGTGTGTGCCCTGCGATGGATTGGCGACCTGTCCAGGGTGTATTCCTGCCTCTCGCCCAGGAACGCATGCTGGGATAGGCTCCAGCCCCCCCGCCGCGACCCTGACCAGGAATAAGCGGCTTAGATAATGGATGGATGGATGGATAATATCATTCATAATTCATTAATATAATTATATAATCATTCGTTTCAATTGTGGTTATTGAGGCTATGGTATAATACTACAATATCTTGGAAGAGAGCGTGTCTTTAGAGAGCGTGCTGATCCATTTGCAGAGACAGACGAATGGCTAGTGTTGCGTTTTCCGTTACCACGGGCTGTGCTTCACTGTCAGTCGCTGTCCAGGGGGACATCCGTTGCAACACCGGACAAGGCAACCTCGCCAATTATGGCACGTATTCACTCGTCGGTGTGCATAACGGAGACTTCCTCCTGACCCCCTCCTGTTGCAGTCATGGATCGCCTTGCTTTCGCAAGACGTTTCTTTGACTCCAATTTCATATCACACCATTTTTACATTTATTTCTGTGATGCTATGGGCAACAGACATTTTTTTCCCACTCCTTGGTTTTAACAGGCCCCTTAATTCCACTGTTGACGCTCTTAAATAGTATGTGCTTTCGGTTACTTATTTCAGATAGTAGTACTTCAATCTCCGAGCTCATAAAGTTTTTCTTCTTGGTTTTGTTCGGTGCCATTATTATGAATGACTTTCCTGTGAAAATGGGGCGGGACACCTAACCTTATATAGCATTATTGGGGTGTTAATTATGCTAATTTACTAATCACATGAACGCGCACTCATTTAAGAAGACTTGGCATTCAGCATGTTTACGTTGTCATTTACGACAGTTTTATGAAGTTACGAGCATTTGCTGAATCTGACGTGGAACACTCGTAGAAGTCACCTCACAAAAAACAAAAACAGGAAGATACGATAAAAATACGAAAATGTTCTTGCATGAGGCCCAATGAGGTTCTGTTCTCACAGGAGATAAAACACAATAGACATCATGTGTGCATTGTCCGCCACCACATGTTTTTCTTACATACTAAAAATGACTCACTCCCTCAAGACCCTTTTTTCAGGAGTCTTCCTCAAATCAGGCCAGCCACTTTCATTATAGGATGCAGAGGTCTGATGACCCAGATTCAGTAATGAGCCAGGAGAGTCTCACATCATTGTGGCCTCCTTTAACTTCTGAGGAAGTGTGAAGCAATGCCTCGAGAAATCTCTGTTTCCTGTCCTGCAGGTGCCATAAATCTGCTTCCTGTCCCGCAGGGATCTGACATATACCTCCAGTGATCTTTCACAGATCGCAGATCTGAAATCCAGCCGATTTTGGAGGTTAAAGATCATGCTGGAATCGTTGACTGGTCAATCCCTGGTGACTCAGCTGTAATGAAACCTGTGGTAGAGAAATAACTGGATAACGCTGTGACACCTAAGCGTGAGAGATCCAAGCATTGGCTTAACTGATCAATAATGATTTATGATGGCCATTAAAGAATTCACACCCCTTTCAAAAACTTCTGTCCATGCTGTCTATCACAATGCTGAATGCTGACCAAGCACATACCACCCCCCCACCCCACCATATAAAAATAAATACTGGGTGCTCGCATGACTAATTTCAAGAGGAGTAAATATATAAATGCTCATTGAGAAAAAAGGGTAATGTACTGTAATGAAAAACATATTCTCTTCCTACTGTGCTCAAATGCAGAAATGCACACACAATAAAAATGAATGAACTATGGGGCTTTACTGATGACCCTATATTTCCTTTGCTGACGTATAGACGTGCCGCAAATATAGGAACAGATTTATGCAACCAGACATTCAGCACAGCACCGATTAAGCTAATAAAACCAGGGTGGACAAAACGCAGCCCAGGTTTCAACTTTGTGTCAGGTGAGAAAGAGAAGAGAATGTGTGGAAATGCACAGGACATCTTGTGGCCGAATGTCTTTGTTCAAAATGTCTGACCCCCCCACCACCCACCCTCTGTTGGGAAGTCACTGACATAAAAGCTCAACCCCCCCACTGTGACCAAAAGCATTTTTTTCCCCCACGAATTACATTTTTTTAATGTTCCAAGACACTGACCGCCCCCCACTCCCCGCCACCATGCTTTTCCAATTTAAATTTCACTGAAACGTCTTTGCATTAATTTACTTTAATCACAGAAATGGACAGCTGGATGCAGGTCCTCTTCCTGTCCCTCATGAAGTGTTTAAATGAAGGGTTGAGATGTGCAGATTCCCAAGCCTTCCTGCGCTCAGTCTGGGTTTGGAAATTGCTAAATAATCTGCAGGAATGTTACTGGTTTAGATGGTTAAATCTGAAAGTAACCACATTCAATAAAAATGTATATATATTTTTATATGAAAGATGTGTATTTTTTAAATTAACTTTGATATTGAACCGGAGGTCTGGGAGTACTCTGAAAGCTTTTATTGTTTGGTGTGAGGTTTGAGGATGGTGTTTTGTGGGTAACTTACTGGCAGTGATTTCATACACAGGGAGAAACATCGGTGATGGGAGTGTCCATCCATGTTCAGTGTAGACGATGGGTGAGGAGTTCAGCATACGTGGCAAATATTGAATGTGTAAAATGTCAAAGCTCCATACTCCGTACTTTTGCGCGCGCACACACACAGACACACACGCAGACACTCACACACACAGGCACACACAAATATGCAGATACTCACACACACACACACACACACACACACATACACGCACCATACACATACACACAAACACATGCACACTCACACACTAAAACACACACACACACACACGTATCTCTCCTTGACTTTGTCTATACCTCTAAACTAGAGTGTCAGTACAAACCAACATCTATAAATCTGATTATTTTCAGCTCATCCTGTGGGCAATTATATCACACTTTCATCCAAATCCATCTGTGGCTGTAACCAGTCAGAGGCTGTGCCATCACATGGGAGTGGTCACATGGCCTCCAATTCACAGGCCATGTCCAATTCAGCTACCACTCAATTTTCAGATACTTCATACTTTTTCTAGAAGACATAAAATAAAATCAATGCCCAGCTCCAGTTCGATATGAGCTATATGTGTAAAATTGTGATTGGAAAGCAAACTGATGAGATTTTTGTCGAAGAACAATGCCAGTTGTGACCTTTTTTTGCAACCAAAAAGCGACTCAAAATGATGCATGTACGGGGAGAACAGATTTCCCGTAAAGTGGAGGAACATCAGTGGGAGGTCTCATAGGTGTTCTCGATTTTCCCCACGGCGTCGATTGCAGCGTTTACCGTCGTCCGTGGAGCAGAGCACTGCCTGTCGAGGACGCACGGCACTCGATGGCAGCGGAAAGGCTGTCAGCGTGGTGCTGTGGGGAATACCTCAGCTGGCGGGGCCAGGAACACTGCAGGAAGCCAGGAGCTTTTCCACGAAACCCCCACTGTATTGCTGGCTGCCAAGGAAACACAGCTCCCATGTCAGGTGCATTTTTAGCCCCCGAGCTACGCTAGGATTTCCGTCTGCTGTCCATAACAAGCGTAGTGGAGCCACCACCATTCTTTTTATTTCAAAGCGAGTATTCATTTTTCTGTAGTTGAACAATACTATACATTGAAATTTGTGACAATGTGTGAATAAAAGTGTTTAAATTTGTCACTCAAACATATTTAGTCATATTTTGGGTAGGAAAGAACTCAGCAGCTTGTGTTTTCAATTGTTATATTTCACCCTGCCATGCTTTTAAGGAAGACATTTTAATATTTTTTCTTCTTCAGTTACTGTGGAACGTAATATGAAATATAATCCAAGTTATATTTCATGGGGTAAATACTGTTAATATGGCTTGTCAGGAAGGTGCCTTTTGAAAAAAAACCTGCGCAGGCAGACAGAGTGGGGCCATCTTTGGTGGGTGTATGGCTCTGTGAGTGAAGCCAGGGCACTTGGGTATGGTGAACCAGTGCCACACCCTACAACTTCAGGAGGCTACCTATGAGCAGAATATTATGGATCATGGAGAAAATAATTATGGCCCGCCAGATTAAAGCGGAGGTAAACATGGTATGATTGGCCTCTTCACTTGGTAGCAATGCTCTTGAGTATATTACGCCTCCCCAAATATCAGCTCAACCAACATCTCGGAATAAATGAAGCTGGCTTTACCAGGCCCTAGTGATGTTTGATATTGCCACGATTCTCAACATGAGAGGAGCATATCAATGGCAACCTTGAAAATAGATCTTGTGGTTGTAAGTGATCCAAAAAATATATATAAAAAGAAGGTCTGAACCTGGCTTGCGCTGGAACTCCCCCCAAATCGTAAATTATGGGCTAAGAAGGGAGTGAGCCAACCCCCACCCCTGAACACTGCTGGTGACACGATGTCTTAGATTGGGGGAATTCTACTTTTGCTCTGTCCTGTTTCTCTTGGAAGGTCTGGTGCCAGCTAACACCTTGCCTGCATGTGTTTTGCATTTGGAGAGATACAAGCTTGGTTTGGTATCATTTTCTTCCATTTAATCTCTTTTGTGATTGTCACATGTCAATTTTGTGTCTAGAATTCAGTATTTGTTAAGCCGGAATATCCAATTGAATGTTTCTTTCCATGTGGGTGATAATTGTTGGGGCTATCTAGTTTGGAACTTAAGTCTTTTAGGTCGCGGCCAGATAAGAGCGGAGCTTGACGTGGTACGAGCAAGCTTGTGAAATGGTAACGAAACCCAACATATTGGATGTTCCGATTTAATATTTGTTAAGGTAGTTGAACCTACGTCTGTAGATTGGACGTTCAATATTTTGTCTAACTGTTGTAACTGAATAAACCAGCTGTTCATTTTAATTGAATTGTGAGTTGTATATTTTGATGAAGGTTGATCCAGCAGTTTGCTCTGCCTATCAACAAATTCGGAGATTTAATTGATAATTGGTATCCTGTGTAGGAATTATTATATTAAATCAAATAAATATATTTTACATGTAGGATAAGTGAGGAGTTTTAACGCGTAGTACCAATTGTGTTCAGTATTTCACTGTTAAGGCTACTGAATTCAGAGAATAGACCATTTTTATTCTAACTTCACTGTTCCGGCAGGCTATCCACACCCTATAATACTGAAAGTAGGGTTGTAACTACAAACCAGTCTGCTTCGTCTTCCTCTTCTTCTTGTTCTATAAAAGCCAGCTCTGTATTTGCATGTTATCTCACCAAGACAAATCTCAGGCATTGCACTTTGAATAGCGTGAGATTTCTGAAGCTGTTATTTTTAAATTTAGCATCTGCTTTATTTAGCCTATGCCACATTTAGCTGTTGAATGATTACACCATGTGAGGTGCTGATTGTATTGATGCAGAACTTCAGATCTCATGATGAGGGAGTGACTATTCTCTGCCAGCTGAGGATTCTGGTCAATGCTGTTTTTTCATCTTTCCTAGTTATAGGATGGTTTGAAGGCCTTATAGGTGCTCAGGGGTCAAATGTCATGATGACACTCACAGGGAACTCACTGCTTGTACATTTGTATTGATCAATGGCAGTGATTTAATTGTCATTAAATGTACATTTAAAAAGGTGTTGCTGAATTCGAAAATATTTCTCTCACATTCCACTGCTAAAATAACAACGAAAGTGGACAGTAGAAACCGGAATTAATTATGAAGTTGTTGAATATTATAATTAATAATTGTATATATATTCAATTTTAATTGAATTAATTGTCTCATTTCTGTTTAACATAATTTAACTGACAGTTTAAATAATATACCATCTACTTATAATATACAAACTACAAAATACATTCATGAAATTGCTACACATTGCTAATCAAATTATATAGATTTTTTCATTGCTATGCAAACAAAAGAAAATGTATTTACATTCGTGTATATCTCAAATCTATTAAGAAAGATCTAAATATTATGTATCCGTATATATATAACTATGTATAATTGTATATTTATTTTATTTTATTAGTTTTCCTACATATCTGTTTATTAGCATACTGTGTGATGAACTGGTGATTTAAGTTTTTAGGTCCTCCCTGCCCACCCATTTTATTCAATCAAATAAAAAAAAAGGAAACACAGTGACTCTCCTTAAACCTGCACATGTCTTCTTCAGGCAGCATTCAAGTTGAAACGTATTACATTACAGTTCTCTGTATACCATAGTGCGTCATTGTATAGACATGATGGTTCTCTCTATACCATAGTGTGTAGTTTTGTACACATGATGGTTCTTTCTATGTGTTGTTTCCGGCACATAACGGGAGGCGTTGGTATTCTGTTTTCTCTGGAAAATGAAATAATGTGCACTTTTTGAAGCAAAGTGGGGGAATGCATAATTCATGATGATAAAAAGTGTTTGCCCATCTGAGATGTTCTCAGCAGAAAAGCTCAGCTTCTCCATTAATCATCGACCAATTTGCAAATTGCATAAAAGTCCTTAAAAATCAGCCTATGCATCCTATGGACAAACAGATCATAATAAATGATTTTATGAAAGGGTGCTTTGGTTTGATGGCGTCAGTGCTTCAGTGTGTGCGAGTTTGGTTCCTGCACTTTCTTTGCTGTGGAATGACATAGCTTTGTTTGTATGTGTATCCTCAGTTGCTTCAGCAGAGAGGGATGGTCGTAAATGGGGAGGCAAACTTTGTGCAGATTGAATTAGCCAATTCCTGGCCTTTAGAGAAATGACATTCATGCGTTATCTACTGTAATAACCTAATAGTCAAACTAAATTGAAGGTTACACATTACGCTGGGGTGGCAGGGAGAGGTGACATTACTGTGTGTGATTTTAGTGGGGGGGTGATATATGTGGCATATGGCATTGTGTGTAGCATTGTGTAAATAGCATTTATAGCATTATGTGTTTAAAGCATTATTTTACAATAAAGTACAAAGTTACACCTTTGTTTTGCAATTTTGAGAAGGTTTTCAGGAAAAACCTGCTTGAAAACAGATGTTTTGCAAAATGGAATCTGAACTTTCTTTCAGATAGCCTGACAGCCTGACAGCATTGCTACGGTGACGGTTAATATTGGAAACTATCCCTGACTGGCAAATTCACACGGGGCTGATCATGGTGTTAATGATTGCCTCCTGTGTGAATATGACTTTTAACATCTAGCATCAGGACGTCTTGTGTGAATATGACCTTTAACCTCTAGCATCAGGACGTCATGTGAATATGACCTTTAACCTCTAGCATCTGGACGTCTTGTGTGAATATGACCATTCACCTCTAGCATTACCACGCTTTGTGCGAATATGACTTTAACCTATAGGAAGAAAGGCTAATCTTCTCCAAACTTTACATTTCATGGTAATTGTTTTTTGGATCATTTCCACAAGTTAGTATGAATCAAAGATCTGTGCACAGTGTACATGCTGTTGGAAGCTGCTGAAACCTTTTATTCCTTGTTTCCTTGCATCTTCCCAGGACGTGAACGTGGTGCTGCATTTCGACTCTGTAGTTTTGGTACAAACGTTTATTCAGAAAATAGTTTGTCTAAATCCATGCAACACATCCCATTAAAATGCTTTCTTTCCTTCACTTTGGTGAATGGGTGCCTGCAGTGTGTGAGTGTGTGGTAACCCTTGGTGATAAGTGCATTGAGGGCCTCTGGCCTCGTTTAATCTGTGCACACAGTGCACCGTCTGAAGAGAGCAACCTAAGCCCATGGATCCTGCAGATCCACGCAGTATGCCAATCAAAATGGTTGTTAATAACAGAATGTTAGAGAGGGTGTCTAAGGGTGTGCAGATTAGTAAACCTAAGCTACACCTGGCTGTTTGTTTCCAGTGCACAGGTAAAAGGTGACAGGGTGCAGGGTGGGCTGACTCTTTCTTACCTGTTGAAAGGTGAAAGGTGAAAGGTGCTGGCTCTTCGTTGCCTGCCATGCCAGTGCCTCAGTCAGCAGCTCACTCACTCGTTGCCAGAGTTAGGAGCAGAGACAGAACTGGCCCTCGTGTTTCCCTGGAAACGGTGCAGAGCCTCTGCCCGTGGCCACGCCAGCGGGCGAGCGATGGAGCGCATTTTTATGATGAACCTCGTGATCTCAACTCCTCGGCTGCTCTTCAATGTGTATTTATTTATTCATATATTTATTGAACTGCTGCATAACAACCAAGTAACATAATTTATGACATTAAAGAGAATAGATGACAAAAGATTCCTGCATAAGGGCAAATCACAGAGATTACATTTGACACAGGGCACCAGTGCAGTTTTACATTTGACACAGGGACAGCTGCCAGGTGCTCCAGCCCACCTGGGTGTGGAACCTGAAGGTTTTTTGGTTGTTCGCTCCATTGCAAAGTTAGCAGAGACGCCTCCACACTGTCAGCCTAACAGTGAACTTACCCAGCTGATCTCACTGTGCATGTTTCCATCAGCACAGTAAGGGAGGAGGGAAGGAGAGGGGGGATGGAAGCCGACATGAGTTCACTGCGTATAGCAGTGTTATGGTCAACAGCTTGGCGAGTGCCATCTTGGAGGAGACGATACTTAGCCTTTGTCACTGCCGGTCTCAGGGCTACAGCAACAAACTCACAATACGAGGGGGGGATTGACATGAAAAGAGAGGGTGTAATTGGCTAGCAAATTGGGAGAAAAGTGGGGTAAAATCTTTAAATAAATAAATAAATAAATAAAAGCTCATTCCACTACAGAAACAGGGCCTTGTGAGTCGACACACACACAAACACAGACACACACACACATACAGTCCACACATACAAGCATATGCACATGCACACAATCTCACACACACACACAGACTTTCTTCTCAGATCTATAGTGGCTTTATTGCCAGAACTTTGGGAAGAGTGATCAGTTCCAGTTCTTTGTTATCAGTCTGATCCTTAATCCTTAATCCTCTTGTCCAGCTCTTGAGTCTGTTTTTTTTTTTTAAATGGAGGTGACTTGATGCTAACATGTTCATTCTTGCGTCCATTCATTTTGCTCAGATGACACCCAGACTTTATTATATATTTCCCATAGCCTGTGGTCTTGTTGATCATTAAAACATGTCTGCCTCATTTTACATTCAAATCTAGCATGGCCTACTATAATTATATTTGCTTAAAGCTCTTGAAGAACAAGTACTTCATATTATGAGTCATAGTGTGCACATCCTGGAAAAATAATAATGAAAGCACCAAAACCATTACAGATGCAGTGATGGATCAAATTAAATACAAACAGACAGATTACACAGGACCTTGTTCTGTGACCAGAACTCTGATCACATAAACTGTAATATTCTACATGTCATTATTATACTCCATCTTTATTACATTATGAACATTGCACGGTGTATTTGCTTTGCAAACGCCCTTATCCAGAGCTTACAGTATGTATGATCTGTTTATACAGCTGGATATTTATTAAGGCTACATTTGAGCTAAGTCCCTTTGCTCAAGGGTACAACGGTAGTGCCTCACCTGGAATTTCAACCTGCTACCTCTGAGGGCAGTGTGGCTGACATGCTGTGTCAGTTTGATATTTGCTTAAACGTAAAACGGATATGGGTGCCCTGCCGTCTGCCGATCCCTGGTACTGATTGAGATGTTCCAGGGACAGTGTGGAAGCATCAGCACGCAGTCAGTTCTGACTCTGACAGGTGTCAGTAATCTGTCAGTAATCAAGATCTCCCTGTCTGTTTTGTTAATGAAATCACTCACTTTAACCTAAAAAAAAGCTTGAGGTCTGGGCTGTTCAAACCCGGCTAATGAAATGCAGGCTTAAGGCTCAAGAGCAGCATGTTTATCTGTTAATCTTCCATTCAAACCGACCCACCCCACTACCTGCTGTCATCATGGACTTTCACATTGATCACGTCTTATTTTGTCGCTACTGGTAATTATTCTTGGGGTGCCGGGAGGAGTGAAACCGTAGCAGAGAAGGCTGTTCCTCCTCCCTGGCTGCCGTCAGAGCTTCCTGCAGGACCAAGGGCAGCAATGGTCCTGCCTACAGCCAGCACAGCTGAGGCTGACTGGAAATAAGCCTTGCTGTAGCTGATTGTTTCTTCAGGCCTGTATATGAAGGCACAGCCTGCTGTGGGATATTGGGATTTATTTACATTTTATTTATCCTGTTTGAGCCTTTTAGTTTTTTAACCCCTCAAAATAAAACAGCCAAAAGCCTCTGAATTAAATATTTGTGAATGACCTTCCTCCATGGAAAGACTGAAAGCGGCTATCGTTCATCGGCGTAGCATTAGCCGCGGCGGGTCTGTAGGGCTCTTGAGCGTGCGAGTGCGTGTGACGCCGAGAGATGGGCTGTGTAATCTGGATCATTCTTATCGCCGCTCGCCACTCTGAGGAAAAGCGTGCACGTGTGTAATTAGAGCTAGCAGGGCCAGGGGGTGGGCAGAGCGACAGACGCTGATCGTTTGCAGTGAGCGGCTGGCAGCCACAAGTGCGGGGGCCACTGGCGACAGTGGGGACACACGGAGGGATCCCCTCATTTAGGGTGCGTCGCTGGGCGACAGGCTAAAACAGATGTGCCTGTTCCCCGTACCTGTCAGTGAGCTGAATTTTGCATCCTTCTGCAGGGAAACCCCTGTCACATGACTGTTGTGTTGTTCTGTGCTGTGTTGTGTTGTTCTGTGTTGTGTTGTGCTGTTCTGTGCTGTGTTGCGCTTTGTATGTTGTGCTGTGCTGTGTTGTGTTGTTGTGTTATGATGTGTTGTGTTGTATTGTGATGTGTTGTGTTGTGTTGTGTTGTACTGTCCTGTGCTGTGCTGTGCTGTGTGTGTGTGTGTGTGTGTGTGTGTGTGTGTGTGTGTGTGTGTGTGTGAAAATGTGTGTGTGCATGTGTGCGTGTAAGTGTGTGTGTGCATGTACATCTGAATTTGGGGTGATACTCTCAGTTGATTTCTTTTAAGATTCAAGATTTCTTTATTGTCATTGTACTGCTACAACGAAAATCCAGAGCTGTAATCGGATTATAGAGATGTGACAACGTGTTTCCCTAAATCTCTTTGGGCTCGCTCAAATCTATGGCGTGGGTCTAATTGTCCAGAGGAACAGAAAGGTACCCCTGCCAGAAGGACGTGCATAGATCCCAACACACACGCCGGGGCGCTGATCTCAGCCTGTTTGTCCTTCAATCGACTCGGTGTACATCATTAATTACACCTGTCACTGGTGTCCGATTAAAGGTGTGATTATGGGAAACTGAGGCACGTGGAAGAGGGAGTGTCAGGCTTGTACAGTGCACAGCTGGCAGGATGTTAGAGTGCCTCTCCATGTAGCTCCATCATGCTTTTAATTGTAAAAGCAATTGTATCAGCACTGTGTCAGAGAGACGCACATGTGGCTGAGTGTTAGGGTGTGGAACAGACTCTGCCGCCTCAGTGTGGAGAAAGAGGACTGGTGTGCGGGAGACTGGAGGAAGAATCTGCCTCTGTAACCATAGTAATTAAGGAGCTGGGATTGTAATGTTGTAACCATAGTGATTCGGGAGCTGGGAATCTAATGTTGTAACCATAGCAATTAAAGAGCTGGGATTGTCGCGTTGTAACAATAGTGATTAAGGAATTGTAATTGTAATGTGTGTTGAAAGGAATCATTACTGGGAGTGTCCTGCATTATGTAGTCCAAGTTCTCAAATCCTTAAATGACTCTCATGTTTATTAGATATATGTTATATGCAGGTTTAGATTGTATGCAGAACATAATTGACTCCTCAAAAGCTCTGATGATCTCTAGAACTCACAGGGTGCTTTCCTGTCCTACAGATCTCACATATGACTGCTGAAGCCTTTTCTAAATGGCTCTCATGATCTCCTCTTATATAGAGCATCAGTCACTATAACACTATAAACAGTTTGAAGATATCCCTCAAACCTTTAGGCTCTCTCGCCCCACAAAAAAACACAAATCAATACAGTAGCCTCTTAAGGTAATCTCCCCATTGTGAAAACATAAACAACACTGTGATTATTCTGATAATGTTTTTAGTCATAACATTAGCCATGAAGAATACTCCAATAATGCTTTCAGACCGATTAGATAGTGGTGGTAAACAGCCGAAGTACTTTGCACTGGTGAACACATCTGGCCTTAAGTGTGTTTTTTCATATGTCATCTCTTGATTCACCTCAACTCCTCCCTCAACCCACAGTTTGGGAACCACCCTAATCCCCAAATTACCCCTAAACCCTAATCCTAATCCTAATCCTAAACCCCCTAAACCATAACCTTAAACCCCCTAAACCCTAACCCTTTTCCGATATCCACTGCACTGCTTTACTTTCACTGGATGTATAATATAAATGCAGCTGACTATAAGCACATTAGCTAAGTATAAATGCTGAGTAGAGCGAACAGGATGCATGACTCGAGGATCTGAGCTTCCGTGTGAAATTAACAACAACATTGAGTAAACAACTCAGGAAATGACCTTGGGCCCTTTGTGCCAGGGTGCATCTTGCTTTGTGAGGAGGGTTAATTAGTTCCCCAGAATCACCAGTCCTGGCTTGTTGGGGACCAGGGGGGCAGTGCTTAAGATTGCCCCATGGAGAAGGGCAGCACTAGCTGAGACAAATTGCCTGCCAGTTTGAGCAATGAGCATAAAAAGAGGGGTGGGGGCGGGGAGGCGTTTGTCCTTTACGAACGCAAGCATCTCCCCCCCACAGCCCCACGGTCTGCATCCTGTTAAGGCACTGCTCTAGTGTGTGGATGAGTCCCACGGTCTGCATCCTGTTAAGGCACTGTTCTAGTGTGTGGATGAGTTCCAGGGTCTGCATGCAGTTAAGACACACCAGCGACCCCTGCTGGTCCATCAGGCACCCACAGTTTGCCAGTATAAAGTTGCATGTCTTCTTCTTCACGTCTGTGGGAGCTTCACTTGTGGACTGCGGTGTGAAAAGAAGTGGCGGCTGACATCACGTGTTTCGGAGGAGAGCGTATGTGTGTCTACGCTCTCCCAAATTGACAGCGGAGATTACAGCAAGCGCGGCTTCGAATATGATTGGGCATTCTACATTGGGATGAAAAAGAGGTGAAGGCATTCAGAAAAAGAATAAGTATACAGAGGCATGAAACACTGGCACAAGTGATGGTGGGAGCTTTCTGTTCATGTATGAAATGATCAAAAATAGAGATGCAAGATATTTTTGTACAACAATATACATACATATACATCACCCCGTTGTTCCGCTGGATAATTTACAGAAGCAGGTTAGGTAATGATGAGCTCGCAGCAGCAGTGCGCCCGTAACCTCATTGTTACATACCCAGGTCCTGTAAAGAGTAGTCCACACGTCGGCCATTTCAATGAGCTGCGTGCCTGGATGGGGCGGGGGAACCCTCTCCTGTACACACACACACACACACACACACACACACACACACACACACACACACACACACAGCCTCATAACCCACATTACAATAACACACACACACACACACACACAGCCTCATAACCCACATTACAATAACACACACACACACACACACAGCCTCATAACCCACATTACAATAACACACACACACACACACACACAGCCTCATAACCCACATTACAATAACACACACACACACACACACACACAGCCTCAGCCTCATAACCCACACACACACACACACACACACACACACACACACACACACACACAGCCTCATAACCCACATTACAATAACACACACACACACACACACACACACACAGCCTCATAACCCACATTACAATAACACACACACACACACACACACAGCCTCATAACCCACATTACAATAACACACACACACACACACACACACACACACAGCCTCATAACCTCATAACCCCCACACACACACACACACACACACACACACACACACACACACACAGCCTCATAACCCACATTACAATAACACACACACACACACACACACACACACACACACACACACACAGCCTCATAACCCACATTACAATAACACACACACACACACACACAGCCTCATAACCCACATTACAATAACACACACACACACACACACACACACACACACACACACACACACACTGCCTCATAACCCACATTACAATAACACACACACACACACACACACACACTGCCTCATAACCCACATTACAATAACACACACACACACACACACACACACACACACCCTATTGGGTCCCAGAGGATGGAGGGATGAAATATGTGTGGAACATGGCTGTAGCAGGTTGGGGGGGGCATGTAAGAGCTCTTGTCCTCCTGCAGGAGACACAGACCTCAGAACTGTGGGCAATGTTTCTGAAAGATGAGTAAGGACAAACGTTTGCAGTGCGTTGGCCTGTGTAGAACTCACCAGAAGAACTCGCCGGTGAAGACCTCTGCGTCAGGACAAACGTTTGCAGTGCGTTGGCCTGTGTAGAACTCACCAGAAGAACTCGCCGGTGAAGACCTCTGCTTCTTTTTCCCGTTTGGGGCACATTTGGGAACGTTTGAGGCACATACGCACATATGCATGGCCCAAATGTGTTGGTACTTGAAATGCCTGTGACCGTGGCAGCTGCAGACAGTAATTCCCTGACCGAGCAACGATTATCAGCCAGCACATAAAAACCAAGTGTCTGACATGTTGACAGAATTAGCCGTTTCCATGCCTGTGTTTGTCAGCAGTGGAAGCGCACACACACTGTAAATTACTTGCTGTTATTGTGGGAAATGTAGTGGTCCTGGAGGTATTTACAGAGATATGGAGCTCTATGTGGTGTATTAAATAAAGATGCACACGCCAGAGCGAGGGGTTTATTGGTGCAGTTAAAACTCCAACAGAGCGGTGATGTCATAGTGACAGCTGTGCAGAGGTCATTAAAACACAGCAGCCTTTGATGGCTGTCCTTACGATCCCCGGAAAGGCCTCATAACTGCCTTACAGATACACTTAATGCACCTCACCGTCTCTCTCCTCCATTGCTCTTTTCTTTGCTGCTGTCCAGCACAACACATGTGAGTGAGGGTTGGTTTCACTGTGTTGGATGTTGAAGGAAAGTGTGGCCTTGTACTGAAATGAACTTTGCTGTCACTCATTGGTTTGTAGACCTCAGGGAAATCATGTAAACACTGAAATTGCCTGCACTTACCAAAAAAAAAACCCCAAACTCTAAATTAGGTTTCTCCTGTCAGTGTTCAGTTTCAGAATAGAAATTATAGGAAAAAGAACACCAGCATGATGAGAAACAGCATCTTTGAGAATTCCGGACAAAACGCGTTTCTCCTCTTTTTTGTTTGTTTCTATGCTTTGCAAAAAACTAAATACTGTAGTGATTTTCAATTTTGCTATGGGCTGCTTGTGATGGAAGTTATCTAGCATGAAAAGTGAAATGTATCCTTATATTTAATTTGAAGTTGAATGTAATGTAAAGTGAAGTAATCATACATTTAATACAGCAATGGAATGGTGAGTCACTGCAAAGGAAATAATATTGATTATTGATATTTATAATTAATTATTACATTTTGATAAAATATTTTAGCTTTTTCCCCTTTTTGCTTTGACCAGTGAGGGTTGCTGGTGGGCGATGAGACACGAACAACCCAGCTGACTAAATCCCTCCCTCCCTAAGGGACGCTACTGCCAATTATGCATCACTCTGCAGGGTTGCTGGCCACAGGGCTCATCCACACACTAGAACAGTGCCTTAACAGGATGCAGACCGTGGGGCCCATCCACACACTAGAACAGTGCCTTAACAGGATGCAGACCGTGGGGCCCATCCACACACTAGAACAGTGCCTTAACAGGGTGCAGACCGTGACTAGAACAGTGCCTTAACAGGGTGCAGACCGTGGGGCTCATCCACACACTAGAACAGTGCCATAACAGGATGCAGACAGTGGGGCTCATCCACACACTAGAACAGTGCCTTAACAGGATGCAGACAGTGGGGCTCATCCACACACTAGAACAGTGTCTTAACAGAATGCAGACAGTGGGGCTCATCCACACACTAGAACAGTGCCATAACAGGATGCAGACAGTGGGGCTCCTCCACACACTAGAACAGTGCCTTAACAGGATGCAGACAGTGGGGCTCATCCACACACTAGAACAGTGTCTTAACAGAATGCAGATCATGGGGCTCATCCACACACTAGAACAGTGCCTTAACAGGATGCAGACCGTGGGGCCCATCCACACACTAGAACAGTGCCTTAACAGGGTGCAGACCGTGGGGCTCATCCACACACTAGAACAGTGCCATAACAGGATGCAGACAGTGGGGCTCATCCACACACTAGAACAGTGCCTTAACAGGATGCAGACAGTGGGGCTCATCCACACACTAGAACAGTGTCTTAACAGAATGCAGATCATGGGGCTCATCCACACACTAGAACAGTGCCTTAACAGGATGCAGACAGTGGGGCTCATCCACACATTAGAATAGTGCCTTAACAGGAGGTAGTAGCCCCAGTTTTGGTTATACTTTTA
Source organism: Aldrovandia affinis (assembly GCA_029706075.1). Taxonomy (NCBI): domain Eukaryota; kingdom Metazoa; phylum Chordata; class Actinopteri; order Notacanthiformes; family Halosauridae; genus Aldrovandia; species Aldrovandia affinis. The sequence goes on along the minus strand of JAINUG010000126.1, from coordinate 721,483 downwards.
AATAAAATTGGTGATAGACTCTTGCTTCCAATGATCTTAACACTAGCACTACCCTTAAATAACATCATTGCCCTTCCTCAAACCCGGAAAACATTGTGGACTGAGCTCTCAAGAGAAAAGAGAGAACAGGTCAAACCATGTAGAGAAAGAGTGAGTCTAAATGCATATATAAAATGTAGATGAAAGAAATGGTTTGTTCTTCAGGCTCATTGTGTTTATTCATATAAAGAACCTCAAACAGAGATAATGACCTAAATCCTTGTCATTTAGTCTATGCAGCCAAAATAGATTTAATTTCAAACAGTAGGATTCCGGTTTGAAATCCCCCCCAAAACTTCTTTGTCTTCTTTAATACGAGAAGTCTGACTTGTTTCGTTGAAATGGAAAGCACATGTGTCCGTTTCTGATTAAGAGTGCTCGCTGGCTCCCAGACCAGACCGTGCAGGGCAGCACACTGAAACGTGTGAGCTCAACAGCGTTACATTTATGGGCCACGGGGCACATTTATAACCCGGCCTCTTAGTTACTGTCCTGTTACAGAGCGGATACATGAATTCTCCCTCAAGTCTTGTATGTGCATTTCCAGGGGGGTTATCTCTCATAAAGTAATTTATTTTTTATTCTTTTTGAATGCTTTTCCCCCTTTTTCTCTCAAATTGGAATGCCCAATCATACTCTAAGTTGCACTCACTGCTACCTAGACAATCACGCCCTCCTCCAAAGCACGTGATGTCAGCCACTACTTATTTTTACACCACAGTCTTCAAGTTAAGCTTGCACAGATATGAATCAGAGGAAGACACTTTGTGGATGCTCGACTGACAAGCAGGGGTTGCTCCATGGGGCTGCTGGCCACATTCGGCACTGGAACCTCTCTAGCTTCAACAATTTGTGCACTAAAGTTTGATAGAACAATGTCATCAGCTACCCCATCAAGCCAATTGACGAGGCTTCATGTTTCTCTGAAACATGTTTCTCTCTCTCACATACACACACTCTCGCACACACCCGTACAGCCATTGTGCATCCATCCAGTGAAATACTGGAGGCAGTGGAGGCAGGCACGTGAATGTGTCCATCTTTGCTGCTATCTGGTGTTAGAATCAGATATGAATGAAGAACTGGCTCTGCTGACAGAGCCAACTGCACTGCCTCTGCATGTCAACTCTGTTCCGTTCATATTTACACAATGTAACTAGGCTTGTAAATCAGCCATTTTGGCTCTTTTTTTAAACATCCCCACAGAAAAGCTGTTGACACCCATTGATAGATTCATATGTTCTCAGTTTATACTGAGTATGAGTCCGCTGGTTTTTTTCCTCATAAACCCAGAGCTTATGATATGTCTGCCATTTTTGACAAGAATGATTTATACAAAAAAACGTTTTTCCAGACAACAGGTTATATACACTATATGGCCAAAAGTCAGTGGACACCTGACCATCACACCTATATGAGCCTGTTGGACATCCCATTCTAAAACCATGGGCATTAATATGGAGTTGGACCCCCCTTTGCGGCTATGACAGCTGCCACTCTTCTGGGAAGGCTTTCCACAAGATTTTGGAGTGTGTCTGTGGGAGTTTGTGTCCATTCAGCCAAAAGAGCATCTGTGAGGTCAGGCACTGATGTTGGACGAGAAGGCCTGGCTCGCAATCTGTGTTCTAATTCCTCCCAAAGGTGTTCAATGGGGTTGAGGTTAGGGCTCTGTGCAGGCCAATCAAGTTCCTCCACACCAAACTCGTCTAACCATGTCTTTATGGACCTCGCTTTGTGCACAGGGACACAGTCATGCTGGAGCAAGGGCCTTCCCCAAACTGTTGCCACAAAGTTGGAAGCGCCCAATTGGCTAAGATGTCTTAATCTCCTGTAGCATTAAGAATACCCTTCACTGGAACTAAGGGGCCTATCCCAAACCCTGAGAAACAGCCCCAGACCATTATCCCTCCTCCACCAAACTTTACAGTTGGCACTATGCATTCCGGAAGGTAGCGTTCTCCTGGCATCCGCCAAACCCAGATTTGTCCATCAGACTGCCAGATAGTGAAGCATGATTCATCACTCCAAAGAACACGTTTCCACTGCTCCAGAGTTCAGTTGCGGCGTGCTTTACACCACTCCAGCCGACGCTTGGCATTGCGCATGGTGATGTGAGGCTTGTGTGCAGCTGCTCGGCCATGGAAACCCATTCCATGAAGCTCCCGACGCACAGTTCTTGTGCTGATGGTGCTTCCAGAGGCATTTTGGCACTCTGTAGTGAGTGATGCAGCAGATGATAGGCGATCTTTACGCACTATGCACTTCAGCACTCGTCGGCCCCGCTCTGTGAGTTTGCGTGGTCTACCACTTTGTGGCCGAGCTGTTGTTGCTCCTAGGCGCTTCCACTTCACAATAATAGCACTTACAGTTGACTGGGGCACATCTAGTAGGGCAAATATTTCACGAACTGACTTGTGGCAAAGGTGGCATCCTATGACAGTTTAAAGTCACTGAGCTCTTTACTAACCATTCTGAATTCTAAATGTTTGTCTGTGGAGATTGCATGGCTATGTGCTGGATTTTATGCACCTGTTGGCAATGGGTGTGGCTGAAACACTTGAACTCAATAATTAGTAGGGGTGTCCACTGACTTTTGGCCATGTAGTGTAGCTGAAATATACTGTATATGTATATATATATATATACAGTACCAGTCAAAAGTTTGAGTACACCTTCCATCTGGATTACGGCTAATCGGGCACTCCTTCATTCTTCAGCAAGATAGCGACTCGAAACACACCTTGAAGTTGTGCGAGAACTATCTGGTGAAGGAGGAAGGTGAAGGACAACTCAAACTAATGACCTGGCCTGCCCAGTGTCCAGACCTCAATCCCATAGAACTTGTGTGGGATGAACTGGACAGAAGAGTCAAAGCAAAGCAACCCCACAAGTTTCTCTGGGAATTGCTGCAGGAGAGCTGGGAAGACATGTCAGATGATTTCCTGCTGAAACGTATTAACCGAATGGCCCGTGTTTGTGAGGCTGTTATCAAGGCAAAGGGTGGCTATTTTGAGGAATCCAAGATTCAATTTTCAATTCAATTTTCTTGAACATTGCTTTGATGTTCATTTTGTTTATTGTTACATGTGTTTTTTGGCATTTTCAAGTATTTACAGAAACTTATACAATGTAAAACATTGTCCATTATGAGATAAACCTAGTTTCCAGCAGGTGTACTCAAACTTTTGACTGGTACTGTATATATATATATATTTTAGATATATATATACATTTTGTATCTGATTTTATCCAATTTTCTCCCAATTTGGTAGCCAATTACACCCACTATTTTCAAGTCAATCCCTCCCTCACTATGCGAGTTCGCTGCCATAGCCCTGTGACCGGTAGTGATGAAGGTGAAGTAACATCTCCAGCGTTGAACATTGTAACCCCTGGACCACGCGGGAGGCCTTTGAGTAAACATTCCTGGTGCATCTTGAGCCAGCGTGCAGAATGGGTCTCAGATGCTGTGGCATGTTGTCATGTTTTTTGCCGCTGTGGCAACTCACAGTGCGGGTATGGCTGCAGGACACCGAGCTGCTCTCAGATACCACTGGATTCTGGTGAGGTTGAGATGGATGTGCTGTTTACAACATCTCGTCTGGATCTCTGCATTTTAACCAGCACCATTCAGCTCTTGCCCTTCCTCTCTCCTCTCTGTCTTTCAGTCAGTCTACAAAGCCTGGTTATGCTCTGAATTTTTCAGTGCTACCCACAGGCAGTGCCACCATAGAATTCCCTGCAAGCAATACTGTCTGGAGGTACAGAAGAAGTGCCCCTTCGTGCTCCCCGACAACGATGATTTAGTCTATGGAGGACTATCCAGTTTCATCTGTACAGGTAAGCATCTATGGTAGATTGTTCAACTGCATCTTGTCTATGGTAAATTATTACATTTTATTTGTTCATATTGTCTGTTCTTTTTAAGTGATAGAGAGGGATTGAGGGAGGGAGGGAAAGAGCGATAGAGAAAAGGGAGAGAGATGCAGAGAGAGAAAACTGTAGTGAGAGTTTTGACATGTTCACAGCATGCAACATTTCCTGCTTAAGGAATATTAGTATCGATGCATTCAGGGCCTTTCAGAATCCTTTTACTAAGGCTCTCTGAGGTTTCAGCTTTCTGGGAGTTTTGGGATGGTATTCTGTATTCAGTACATGGTTTTGTGAAATCTAATTTAAAATCTCTTTAGATGAGATATAACTTTAAGGGCTTATGTAATAAATCTTTATTTTTTTTTTTTTTATTTTTTTATTTTTTTATCCCCTTTTTCTCACAATTTGGTAGCCAATTACACCCGCTATTTTTAGATCAATCCCTCCCTCATAGTTCGCTGCCATAGCCCTGTGACCAGTAGTGACCGTATTGAAGGCGAAGTATTGTCTCCTCCGAGACGGCACTCGTCATGCTATCGACCGTAACTCCGGCACCCCAGAGCCACTCCTGTGTGCAGCGAACATCTTGTTGGCTTCCCTCCCCGGTCCCTGAGGCGGACAGCCAATTGCCGCTCCCCTGTGGCACTCCCGGCCAGAGCTGATTCTGGCGCGGCCGGGGAATCGACTTTAAACTAAAATTAAGTGGTTTAAGTTGAATAAGTCAACAACCGTAGTATACTGCCCATTAGAGTATTGAGCATTGTGGCCACTGTATGCACAGGTTTAACTAAGGATTAACCTTTGATTCATTGTAAACATGACACACAGTATTTTACAACATTTATAACTACATACAGATAAGCAGACGGTAAAAGAGCCATCCAGAGTGAGTTACACAGTTTACATTTTTTTACGTGTTATCCATGAATACACCTGGATGTTTATTGAAGTAATTCAGCTGAAGTACCTTTGCTAAAGGGTATAGCAGCCTAATGGCTCTCCTGGGATTTGTACCTGAAACCTAGTTACAAGCCTAGTTCTAGATTACATTGCCAAAAGGACTAAAATTACATTGTCGAAAGGGTAGATATCATGGAATCCATTTTGGCTCTTTTAAACATCGCCAGTTTGCATTTGTAAACCTGCATTTTGAAGTAACTGTTATGTGACATTTTGAAGCCATGAGACAGAAAGGAGATTTCCTGATTTCAGGAAGTAGCCCCTAACCTGTCAGTGGAATTGCCTATGAACTGAATACCAGTGGACTCCTTCTCTGGCAAATTACTGGAATATTTCTATATTATTTTTATAAATCCTTATGTAGCTGGATATGTTGATCCACTATAAACAAGGCACATCTGAAGCTATTGTTTATTTATTTCATGTATATATTTGAAATATATTTTCATTATTTAGTAGGAGCTCTTATTCAGAGTGACATACTATAAAGTGCACACAATACGGTTAGATACATTAATACATTGAGAAAATACATTTTAGTATCTCAATAAAAACATTATTGTAAAAAACAATGGTTTAAAGCATATTGTTGTGCCATACTAAAAATAGGTATAGAATTCCAGAACAAACTGTTTGCTTGCTGAAGGCTAAAGTGATATATTTAAAATAGAATATCACTACTTTCAGTAAGTATAATAAATGCGTAGTATTTTAGTACAGTTTGCTGTACCCAGCCATATTGTAGCAATTGTACTTAATGCAATTGCAAGCTTTGGCAATGCAATTGTACTTTTTCACATGCCAATAATGCATGTTGCAAATCTGGGTTGGTAGTATTAGCAGAGCGAGAGAGAGGTGGGTATTCAGGAGTCATATAAGAAGTGTGCGCCACATGGATCCTCTCCCACGCTGTTTTGTGTTTTGTCATTATCTGCTTCCTCACTATTGTGTGTGTGTGTGTGTGTGTGTGTCTTCGCGCATGTGCATGTGTGTGTGTTTGTGTGTGCGTGTGTTCATGTTACAGGGCTGCTAGAAGAAGACCATGTGACCGACGGGGGGGAGGAGTGCTGCGACGTCAGGTGGGCCGGCTGTAATGGCGTGGCGGGCTGCAACGCGTCAGCTGACCCTCGGGGGCCATCGCCATGGCAGCGGCGCTCCTCGGGGCCCGTGTCGGCCGCCGCGCGGCTGGGGGGCGGGGCCGGCGGAGGCGGCAGGCGGAGGCTGTGTGTGCTCGTCCTCATCCTGCTGCAGACCGTCGTTTCCTTCTCCGCCGCGCAGAACAACGGGGGCATCACCATGGAGACACTCGCGCCCCTGGAGGAGGGCTCAGCCCGAGAGGAGTGACTGGACCCCCACTTCGGGGGGGTGGGCTGTTTTTACATGGGGGGGCCCTAAGTCACAGGTACGACTCAGACATCAGGGTCATCAGGGAGGGAAAGGAAACAGGAAGTATGGGCCAGGGCTACTTTCTGTGCGCACCCTGATGTCTTTCTTTCTCCCTGAAAGCTGAAGGGTTCACCGCGTTCCCAGGAAGGGCTCGGGTACAAGTGGCCTTTTTTGTTCTTTTTTTTTTTGTTCTTGCTCCAGAGGAGTAATTTGACACAACACACAAATGGAAGACATATTTTGTTGTTGTTGTGGATAATATGAGTACAATTTATTAAACAGAAAATATATTGTAATACAATTTGTAATGAGGCAGTTGTAGATCGTTTATGTCTGAGAGTTTCATTGCTCTAAGGGTCTATCCATATCCCCCTCTTGCTTTATCTCAATGCGGCCAATCTTTCATGCACGTTGTTTTGGCTTATTTATGTTCTGTTAAAAGTTTTGGTTTTTATTTGCGTGCAATCACGGAAAGGAAAGGTGCCCCACGCTAATCAAGGTCAGTTTTGACAAATAGATTCCTCTAGTAACCCAACGAAAGCAAAAAAGAATAGCAAGTGGCACAAGTGCGTTTCAGCCTGTGGTGTTTGGATCACTGCATCACTCCTCACCTCCAAAATGATGTGTTTACTTGGCAAAGGGTTAAACTCATATATTTTGTATGACTGGTAGATGATCGAATACTATAATATACCTCTAGTTAATTAACACAAAGACCAAGAACAGAACATTGGAGCAACAGGGGCCTTAATTTATTTTTTTAATTTTTGTTGTGATAGTTCTCTGTAAAAAGCGCTATAGAAATAAAATTGAATTGAATTGAATTAATGAGTAATAGACACTTAATATAAAGCATACCATTGTTTTTAAAAACAATATTTGATGTGGCCTGGACGAGGGCAGTCACATGTCTCATATTTCACAAAAGGGCTTTGGCAGAGCTGGAGTCCAGTCTGCGTGTGGATATGCAGAATCGACGCACCTGTGGGGATGTAGTTGGATGTGTGCCTTGTTTTTCCCCCAGACAGTACAGATCACTTCATGGTTCAAATGCCCTTGAAACGGTTAATGGGAGAAAAAAATACATCTTGATCTGCCCTTTTTTCTGTGTCGACGCCATCTGTTCCAAAGGTGTGCGGCTTCGATTGGTGAAGACTTGAAGACTGGAGGTCCTGACAAACCATGTGCACATGTCCCTGTATGTTCAGGATTACATTTTACTGTCCTGTTTTTTACTTTACTGTTTTTCCCGTGATTATGATTGATGAAGCTGGAATAATACTTTCTTTTTCTGTCTTTACCCTTTTTTTGCATTAAAACATTTCAATAAAATGTACCCCCAGCCTTTTTGATGAAAAAATCTATTCATCTACAATTTCTACCAATTTGTTAGTAAAATGATTGTTTTCTTCCGAATTATTAGATGAATGAACATAAGCATCGCATTGCTCTTTTGAAGGGCTGCGTGGGACGATTCATTGTAAAGTTCAGTGAAATACGGGGCTGGATCAATTTGTGTTACAGGATCTTTCTTTACAATACCACTTTCATAGAAAAGAGTGGTTTTCTTTAACCTTCAGCATCTGGTCCATGTCACCTTAGATACATATATCTGTCTGGCCTCAGGGCTAACAGTGATCTAGAATGTTTGACAAATTGGTTCTCATGTTAGACACACAATGCATATTTACAGACTTCAACTCTTAAAATTGTTTAAAACCCTTGTAATGTGGTAAAGACAGCACCCTCATAGGCTGGATTACAGAATGATGTTACTATAATGCTGCCAGTGACAGAATGCATAAAAAAAGGACAGTTCAGTGTTCAAATGGTCAAAGTTCATTGTTCAAAGTCCACTGGCATCACAACATTAACACCTAAAGTGTTTAATTAAAGATAGCATGCACCAATCTCCATTATCACTTCCCATTGTACCCAACTTTAAATAAACCTTTGCCGTAAATGTAAACATTACACGTTACGCTGACAGCTGTGCGTGCAGGTATAACCTTTATTTAATGGGCCAATGCTGATACCTGTGTGTGCAGGTATGTGTGCGTGCAGTAGTTATGAGTGGCTCATTCTAGGTAGTGGGTTCGATACCCATTGGGACCACATATACTGAAAAATGTGTGCACTCACTACTTTAAGCCGCTTTGGATAAAAGTATCTGCTAAATTGCATATGTACGTATAGCCTTTATTTAAAGGGTTAATCCTCGTACCTGTGCATACAGGTGTGCCACAGCTCTAAGAAGGCCACTTGTACTCTGTTCTTGCAGTGTCACACGCTAGTGTATCACATCCAGTGACTCAACGGTGCACAGGCAGAGACAAACGCAGCAAAACTAACTGCTAACTGTCCTGGGCCTGCTTTCCATCTGTAGCCCTAACTCTAAAACCCTTAACTCTAAACCTGACTCTAAACCACCTAGCCCTAACTCTAACACCCTAACTCTAAACCTGACTCTAAACCATCTACCACTACCCCTAACCCTAACACCTTGACCCTAAGCCTAACCCCTTAACCGGACTCTAACCCCTTAATTTCTGTTGTATTATAACAGCCCCTCTATGATGTACCACTCACTGCAGAGAGATCAGGTTACATTAAGTAATACATGTTTTCAACTGGAGTTTGGTTCATTTGGGGTTTTTTGTTGGTGATTTTTATGTTGTTGCTATAATATTTATGTTATTTTGTTGTTTTTCTTTTCAAATGGTTGCTAATGGATGAGCCTATTTTAGGCTTATTAATTATGCAAAACAACCAAAAAAAGGGTTGAGGACAGTTATGAAATGGTAGAGGCTAGAAGCTCCCCCTCCAGAGGACAGAGATGCGAAGTACGCGTGGCGTCAAATGCGCAAAATTCACCATCGTAACTGACGGTTGGGGTTATGGTTAAGTTTAGGGGTCAGGGTTTGGGTTACAGTTCGGTCATGCGCATTGTAAAATAAAAAATAAACAACAGGCAAATCATATCTTGAATTGCATACCATCCTCTGGAGGCGGAGTATCTAGCCTCTACCGTTATGGAATAAAGGTGATTTATCTGTCTCCCCTGCTTGGGGGCGCTGATCTGTGGACAGGATGAGAAAACAAAGATCCAGATGCGAGTGTCTCTTTGATCTCTGACCCTGGTTTCTGAATAGGGGAGACTTCTTATGTCATTTTATACACTGTGCTTTCTGTTCAGAACATTTTTGCACTAGTTCTAATGAGGTTTTGAAAAAAACTGCTATATAATTACATTTCATAAAGAACATTATATCATATCATGTTTCTGGTCATTTCCCTGTATCAGTAACATTTCCAGACACCCCCCTGCTCAATGTCTGACCCAAATAAAGCGCAAACATTCACTTCCCCTGCCCCTCCTAAACATACACACACACATGAACGCACATGACAAGGCAAAAGTGGAAAGAGGAAATACTGAAATGTTTTACTATTTATACTTTGGCGTGTTTTACCTGTTTATATCATCACGAGAAATCTAAAGCTTTCAAAGTCTTTTTATTTAGAAATAAAAAAATTAAGTGAGAATGATGACGTTCCCGTGTGCTTCTGTTCCATGTGGTGTGTGTGATGGGCGGGCATGGCGTGTGTGGCAGGTGGGCATGGCATGTGTGGTGGGTGGGTGTGGTGTGTGTGTGTGATGGCTGAGCATGGCGTGTGTGGTGGGTGGGTGTGGTGTGTGTGATAGTGTAGCGGATGGGCTCACGTGAGCGTCCGCTGCAGAATGACGTGGATAAGAGTACGATTAGTTCCCGGAGTTAGGGACTTGAGTCTTTGGCTCGGCGAGCTTAATCGCTCTCTTGTCGCGTCAGAGATCCCTCGGTTCGAAACTCGCTGCGGGCAGAACCAACACCGTCACAATGGCAGGGCATGGCGTGTGTGGTGGGTGGGTATGGTGTGTGTGATGGGCAGGCATGGCATGTGAGGTGGGTGGGTGTGGTGTGTGTGATGGGTGGGTATGGCGTGTGTGGTGGGTGGGTACGGTGCGTGTGATGGGCGGGCATGGCATGTGAGGTGGGCGGGTATGGTGTGTGTGATGGGCGGGTATGGCGTGTGTGGTGAGCCGGCGTGGCCATGGCATGCAGATCTGTTTTGAGATCAAAACGTCTCTCTCAATCACCATGTCCATCTGGTTTACTTACCACAGATTCCCAAGGGTTTTCCAGCAGACTGTCATACATTTGCAGGAACATTGACATTGAAAAAATGACACAAGGCAACAGATCTCTATTAGGTGTCTGTTGTTTCAGAGTTATTTAATGCTGTGAATGTTTCACTGAATTGACTCTGTTTCAGCCTGTAAAGAAAGGCCCATTTCTCCCATTTCTCCCCAATTCAGCTGTGACAAATCTAAAAAACATCACGATCACCATAATAAGTCAGGATCATAATAATAAAAAAAGAGAAATCTTGACTGGACCCTGCACTGTAGATTAGGTTCACAACATTGCCACAAGCTGGAATACACTGCCACATGTGTTAGCATGGTCATGTAGTGCTTGGTCTGTATATTTATCCTGACAGCACATTTCTTAAAGTACATGGCGGTGCAAAAGAGACATTACCTATTGTGTCACTGCACTGCTCACCCAGTGAACAGTTTTTTTGGGGCAGATTGATGAACAATTGCAGTTTCTACCAACACAGCTGTGTTTTTGCCGGCAACTGTAGGATGCAGTACACCTTGTTTCCAGTAGAGGGAAATCAGCCCATTCATCTCTGTTGTGATAGAGGCTCATTTACCAGAGGTGGAGCTTCAGCATTGCTTTGTGTCAGGTATTGACAGGCAGCTGCATCATAACCAGCTTCATTTTCAGAAAAACAAAGGCTAGGATAGGCTCTTAGCTCGGTCCTGAAAACATGCTTAAAACTAACTTTAGACCTCAGAATTGCTAAATAAAAAGTTACATTTTAAAAAAGTACTAAATAATACTAAACAAAAAGCTCAGTCCTCTGAAGTGACAGTTCTGCTTCAAAGGGACTCCAATCCCCTCTGTTTCATACAGAGGGCTTGTGGCACCTCTCCTCCATGTTGGGGCATATTAAATGAAGCTCCAACTAAATCATCCACTGCAGAACAGGCCAACAGGAGGCATTCATACACACAAATAACTCTACAGAGGGCCTTTTTGCATTACTATTACATGAAATTATATTATGCAGATATTGGTATATATAAGTTCAGAATGAGATGGACTGGACACGGGGAACCTGACAGTTGCAGCTGACAGAGAGTTTAGAAACAAGTGTACGAAGACACAGACAGTGTGAACCATTTCAAAATTCAAGCACAACAAACAGGTACTGTACATAATAATAATAATGTGTTTGTCGGGATGTTGTATGTTGTAGTGAACTGGCCTGTCTCATACATGCTGCTCAAAGCACTATGAGCCATGTATGAGATGGTGAAAAGTGCAAAATAAATAAAGTTGATATATATTTATATAATATTCTAATAATATGATTATTATTATTATATTATTCTAAATAATATTATTATTGTTGTTGTTCTAATTATTTAAATTTTTATTATTACAATATTATATAAATATATATCAACTTCATTTATATTGTACTTTTCACTATCTCATGCTTGGCTCAAAGCACTTTGAGCAGTGTATGAGATAGGCCAGTTCACTACAACATTGGATTGTATAATTTGCTTCCATAACCATAGAATACTTCAAGAAGACAAGACAGTATTGTGCAGTGTCCCATAGGATCCATCCACTTGACTGTTTTCAGTGTCCTCTGTAAGAGAACTGTGATCTGGGGATGCAAGGTCATGTTGGGGACGTTTCTTTACATTTTCAGCTCTGCTGGAAGATGGTGGGGACGGCCGGACCAGGTGTGTGTGTGCATGTGTGTATGTGGATGTGTATAAGTGTGTGTGTGTGTGTGTGTGTGTGTGCATGTGTGTGTGTCTGTGTGTGTGTGTTGGTGTGTGCATGCTGTGTGTGTGTGTTTGCGTGTGTACATATGTGCATATGTGCATGCGCATGCGTGCGTGCATGCGTGCGTGCGTTTGTACGTGTGCCTGTGTGTGTATGTGTGTAAACTCTGAAGAAGTCTGTGCCAGATGTGTTTGACATCAACTGATTAGCCTCTGATTGTGCAAATTAAGAATGTAAATTAAGGATGTCCCCCAGAATAATTACATGTACATTATATTCGGTCTTCTTGGAATAATGGACTCCTGGCACTCCATTCAATTTGGTTGGTGGGTTTGTCCTCGTCCCATTGACTCATTCCTCCCCAGCAGTCCTGAAACCTACCTATGCCCGATGTGCATGAAGTGTACACCGTAGAAGCAATGACTGCGGAGGAGGAGCTTGTCTACACTCACCCAATTCACTGGAGCGATGAGACAGGCCTGTGGACACAACTGGGCAATCCAAACTGGGGAAGGAAGAGAGGAATCTGGGATTAAAAGTGGGTTTCAAAGAAGGGTGCAAGGAACAATTTATGTTTTTATGCATGCTGTGCAATACAAGCTCATGAGCAGATATTATTCTCCAGTCGGTGGCGTTTCAATCAACACCCTTTCAGACCTGTTCAACACATGGCAGCAGGCGCGAGTGTGAATGCGTTTCTGTTCAACACCTGCGGTGACTTTTCTACTCTTTTCGCCCTCTAGTGGTTAAAATGTAGGGAGACAGTCTGAACCAAGGGCAGTATCTTTTGGTTGTGGCTAAAACCGTGCCTGACTTATATTTGCACTGCGCTATAATGGCTTTTAATACTTTAAAGATGCAAAGCATGACATTGTTTCAAAAGCGCTGGTGTTTGCGCAGCTGCTGATGTTAATCCAGATAACCGCACGCCAATTATTCGACCAACAACGAAAATAAAACGAGACTTCTATCAGGGACCTTTTGAAAAATGAAAGCGTTGAATCGGGACTATGAAAACACGAATTAAGCCATTTTTAAAACACAGATTGCTAGAACACTGTAGTTAAGTAAACACACGGACAGAAACGTGATTGCAGATGGTGAACGTGTTTTATATCAGATGGAGATAATAGATTAAGAGGGAGCCTCCTAGTAGTTTTAATGAGGGTTTTAACCTTGCTGCAAAAGCCCTAAGGGATTTGGCTTTTGTGGTGCGATACAGGTGCAGGGCGGCTGGGCGTGCTTGTCATTCCCAACATGGGAGTAATTACACTTTCACATTTCTGGAAACTGGAGGGTTGCCACATGGCTGGTAGGCTCCACCAGGCTAATTTAAGAATATAAGAATACATAATGACGAGAACATGCCGTTCAGCCCATATAGGCTCGTTTTTTAACCCATTTTTTACCTGCAGTCTAGAGAATATCCAGTACTGTAACATTCGTAGTGCGTTACCACGGGTCAAAGTTGCCCAACGGGCAACAGCCTAATTCTTTAAATGAGGTGCAGGTAATTCCCCGTATATCCACATTTTATGCAGAATGAATGATCTGGGGAAACACTCTGGAACGTTTTTACTGAAATGAAACCGAAGGAATGCAAATCAAACCCGTGTTAAATATGCAAAATGATAAGAGTAATTACTGAGAAGACCTCTGTATACCTGTACATTTTTTAAATGAATAGTTTACACACACTTATATTTACTCACACACAAACACGATTACTTTCCCTCTCTCTCTCACACTCACACGCGCGCGCGCGCAGAAACACAAAAACGTTTCGCTATTCCTGTGATCTAGAGATCCTGGTAACGCCAGGTACTTAAGCTTTTAGACCTGCAATACACTGAAGAATGTGCATACGCATAGCGCCAACCTCATTATTTATAGCTTACTAAATCAAATGATGCAAACGTAGTCACGTAGTATATCATGCGTTTGCACCTGCCGATAATATAACATAGGCAACGGTGAGTAGTATTAAATATAAACAAAGAGTGGATGCAATTCTGTGAATAAAACAACCACTTGCAAAGTTTGCTCCCTATCATCAATGACGCATCGGGACGCTACGAGGAAGGCGGAGGCTTAATCAGAGGAACGTAAGATATTCTCCAATCACAGATGACGAGGGCGGGTCTTCAAACCGGTTTGCTTGTGGTGATTGCCGCGGTTTGGAAACCTAGGTTTTCATTCTGATCTTGGAGGAAATAAAGGCTGCAGTGTTCATGTGGGTTTGTACATCAAATACACTGATCAGCTGTAGATCAGACCCCAGAAACGAAGTGATTATGCTGAAATAGCAATACCCGAAACCGTTTATAACAATGGCATTCAAAGGTCTGACAGATAAGTTTTCAGACAAAGCGCTGAAAACTCAACTTCCTTCAACCTGCATGTGCAGGAAACGGTGCAACAACTGCAAGATATTCCTCGGATTCTTCGTGCTGTCTCTGTCTTTGCATTTTATCACGCTCTTTTGCTATTTGGATCTCCGATCTGAAATCAAACGGGAAATTTCGCAGAAAAACAGAGAAGAAACGCTCTTGGCGGGTGCAACCAGTCTGAATGAACTGTATTCGCACGAACTCCAGCCCGTGGACACCAGCTACCCCGCAGTGGACCAAGAGGTAATAATCTAGTGAGCTGCAACTATATACAAGTAGCTAGCAAGCTAACCTACTACTGGCCAGCTAACTGGCTAATACAGCATGCTAGCCATATCAAATTCAATATTAGAGTCACACAATTGGCTCGCTATATATTTGTTGTGGTTTGTTTAACGATCACTTAATAAAATACCATATCTTATTTCTGTTTCTAGATAGCTAATCCAGATCAAGCACTCCTTGTAACTAGCAAACGTTAGCTATATTCAATCAGTGTTGCTAATGTTAGCTGACGTTTTTTGAGCTAGGTAAGTGTCATAAAACACGTTCTCAAATAAATGTATCTGACTATCTGGTTAACTATGTGCAGGAAGGTCAGGGTAGATGGATAACATTAGTGTTGGTTATTCACCAGTTGATATAGCCAATTTAGCCAATCTGAAAAAGCTCTTTGGATAAAAAAAAAAGCAAAACATTTGCACGTGGTTCACTTGAGGTAGACGTTACAGTTCACTTGATAGTCCGCGAACTAGTTAACTTTAAGCAGCACGTTAGCGTGGAATACTTTGCATTTCTCAGAAAAGAAGTGTTCACCTTTTAATAAGTAGCTGGCTAGCAAATTATAACTATCCACAGTGACGCAACGTAACCGTAGATGTATGGGCTTGCAACCCAGCCCCGGTATTTTGTTGGTTCGTGCGTGATAAATGGGCACAATTGCTTTCCAGGGGATTGTGAGAAGCATTGCTTCAAGTTGAGTGCCAGGGTAAACTTTGATATTTATGCGGTCACGCCTGTCAGCCTCGCTGCAATATGTTGTTTGTTAGCTCGCCAATCGTTTTAACCCCGAGGGCAGGTCGGTCAATCACGTTCGCATCACCGGTGTTTGGGCTGAACGCGGGTCTTCCGTTCAAACGACCCAGGGGCGGCGCCAGAGATGTTTTCTTGCCGGTGCTACGGCGGGGCTACAGGGGGCTTCAGGTAATTTCTTGGTGGTGCTATTGTAATTTATGCTGGTGCTATAGCACCAGCAAGCCCCCATTAGCGCCGCCCCTGGGCATGGCAACGACGCCATGATTCTGAAGTGTTCAGTGTTTTATCATGCAAAAGAGCGGGATGTGATAACGCAACTTAGAATTAGCAGCACAATTATTATATGCAATATGCACAATTATATAGCAATTGTTATATGTGTTGTGTTTCTGTCGTCCTCACACACAGTCGGAATCGTGCCAGAGCGCTTGAGGTTCAGTCTTTAGGAGCTAGTCACAGAATACCCTGGCTATGCCCCTGTGTCCAACCCCCAGGCTAAGGAGGGGTGTCGTTTAGCAAGGATGATGGTTGTCAAGGCAAGAAGAAATGTTTCTCACAGAAGTGTCAAAACACACAGAATTTTGAATGCACGGTTATAGTTCAAAGACCAAAGTTGCAACGAATACGTTTAAGTGCAGTGTGGTCCCACATGCATGTTTAAGTGCACTGTGGCCCATTCCAACTTTGCTCAATCACAGCAATTTATTTGATCTTTGCAGATCATGTCTTTGGCTGGAAAGAGAAACTCAGAGGCCAGTGCAGTAGATGGATGTGTTGAAAGTAATTGCCTAGAGCAGCTCCCATTACAATGGGTAGGGGCTGCTCTGCCAGGTTCCTGCAGTAATTGAGTATAAAGTTAATCTTCTGAACCATCTTAAGAAACAGAACACTGATGTTCTAAAAGCTCTTCCTGCTAAACCGCAACATTCTGCCTCTTTTTTAACCATTCTGTGAAGAGGCTGCTGTATGTGTCAGTGGAAGATTAACACTGAAGTACCAAACCTGATCTGAACTATTGTAGTGCCTCAACCTCATTCACTTGTGATGGTGAACACACAATTCGTAACCAAAAATGATGCAGTTCAGCAGAGAACTTAAAATATGACCGTGTTACATTTTTATGAGTTTTACCTGCATTGAAAGTGTATTCTTCTTTCTATATAGTAAACATACATTTTCCATCCGTTTTCAGGGATAGCATGTACAGCCATCTAAAGCCAATCTGACTATGGTTGTCAGCAGGGTAAATAATATAATTCATAATCTTTAATACATTTTTGCATGCCACAAAATGTATAGCATATTGTGTGAGCAGAGTGCCAAGCATCATGGAAAGACCTGTGGTACGGCGTCTGATGCCCAATCACCGCTAGCATGGCCATACATTGTTAATGCACTGTTCTAGTGTGTGGATGAGCCCCACAGTCTGTATACAGTTAAGGCACTGTTCTAGTGTGTGGCTGGGTCCCTACATTTGGGATTGAATCCTGAAAGTGTCCTAGCCAGGGTGGTGCATAATTAGCCGTAGCATCGTTCAGGGAGGAAGGGATTAACAGGGTGGAATTGTTCCTGATTTATTGTGCAAGAAGTGCACTGTCTGCGCATGAAGTGCTCACCTCTGTGCACACCTCTGACGCAGTGACTGTGCAGTTCAGTTGGCGCAGATTGAAAGGGGGCAGCGGCTGGGAGCAGATTCCTGAGCGGAGCTCGTCTGCGTGCCGTACATTTCCAAGATGGAAGAAAAAGGAAATATCAGTGTTAAAAATGGGTTAAAATTACATAAAATGTAAACCAATAATGCAAGAACGCCTTGCAGTTCCATGAACAAGCAGTACAAATTCAAGTATGAATAGAGTAGAAAATGTGCTGGGAAAAACTGGCCTTCATCTGGCCTTCATTGCTGCGGCAATCAGATGAACACGGAGGAAGGCCAGCCGTATGCCTGCAGTTATGAGCCATACAGATTCCACATCTTAACCTCTGACCTCCTTACCAGCTGCAGAAAACTTTGCAGGCACTAACATAATTTCTACAAGACTGCTGTCAGTGACTAATTTAGAAGGAAATTGTTTTTATAGACCACGCACAGGGTTTCTTGTCAAGTGAAACACGATGAATGTAAGATTCGAAAGAGGGGGGAAAAATAACCAGTAGGCTAGATTGAGCTTATTAAAACCGTGTGGCTTTTTTTTTGTGTGTGTAGCAATTGGTAGTTTGGTTTCAGGATCTGAGCTGAGTAAAAATGTTAGCCACTTCAAAAGGCCAGACAGTCCAAATGAGATTCAGAGAAAAGCAACCGCGTGACACAGGTAAGTAACTGTGTTTGTGTGGCTCTCAGCCTCCCTGAGGTGTATGGCAGGCGTCCAGGTCTCTGTGTGAATCCTGCGACTGGCACAGTTATAGCAGCTCTAAGGGCCCTCACTTTGGCAATTAAATCAAACCGTATTTCCCGTGCAAGAATGCCATCCCTGACAGGAAATTACCTTAATGACTCCACTGTGTGTGGAGCGATTACACTCGACTGCATTAAAATTAGATAGTATGGGAAGATGTAGGGGTTCACAAAAACCATGCATACGTTTTATTGCTACAAAACGAGAGTAGTTCATTAGCATGTTCATTATTAAAAAAATAATAACAGTGATGCGAGTATATCATATATATATATATATATACACACACTACCACTCAAAAGTTTTAGAACACTCCCATTTTTCCAGTTTTTACTGAAATTTAAGCAGTTCAAGTCCAGTGAATAACCTGAAATGGTACAAAGGTAAGCTGTAAACTGCCAGAGGTTACATTTTTTTTTTTTTTTTTTTTCTTAAAGGATTCACTGGACACTGAACTGCTTACATTTCAGTAAAAACTGGAAAATGGGGGTGTTCTAAAACCTTTGACCGGTAGTGTGTGTGTGTATATATATATATAACATAGCTATTTATGTATATGCATTTATACATATGTAATTAAAATGATCACAATATTATAAAGGATGTGTAAACCAGACAGTGTCTAAAATATTTAATTAATGAAATATGTAAATATAAACAAAATATTCATAAAAGGGTCAAATGTATACTTTTCCATTTTTGTTGAGAACCCCTTTGAGATTAGGGACCCCTGGATTAAGCCACGCGAGATAGGGGACCCCTGGACTTTCCTTTCTCTGTTACATTAATTACTGACAGGTTTTTTTCCCCTGACACTGATTGGTTCAGACCACATGTCACATGGAATGTCAGGGCCAATTACAGAAGAATTCCAGACCCACTGCTTGAAGGCCTTTGGGAGTGTTTCACTTCAGCCGTTGGTAAATTAACTTGGTTAAATTAATCATGGGATTTGCCCCCCGATCAACCCTCCCTCTGACATTTTCACACGGGTCACATCGGCTGCCTAAGCCAATTACAGTTTAATGACTTAAGTGTTTGTTGAAGGAAAAATATGTCCTACCACCTAGTAAGTGGTCTTCTATATTGATTGTTATGATAAGGAACCAAAACTGAAAAATATATTAAATTCAAAACATAAATTAAGCTTGTAGCAGATTGAAGTTTTGTGTTACAATTTTTTAAACCAAAAATGTGTTCATAAATGGTTCATTCCATCCTCCCAAAAAGTAATTATGATATGGTTTAACTAAATGTATAGTTTATATGCTTTTGGGGCATCTGAAATTGAAACTGGTAATCTGTAATCTTTACAGCTCAAGAATGAAAATACTAATGAAAAGGTCAAATTAAAAGCAGAGGTTCAAAAACTACCGAAACAGGAGATTTAAATTTAAACATCCAAAGTAATCTAAAATCGTATGTAGTGTGGCGTAATGTAGTGTGGTGGTTCAAAACAGTGTATGCCGCCATTAGTTTCCACCTTGACCTTAGGTAACTTCACCTATATCAGCTGATGGTGGCCACAGCTCTATAGGTACCTCCCATAGCAACACATTGGGCACCCTTACAATACTCCACTGCATAACTGTGCTTAACCTATTTGTCTCTATAGATGACTATTTAAAGATCTGAAAACCACTGCCCTCAGGAAGAGCTTGTGAATAACAATCATGGATACTATACTAAGAACTTATATTATATATCGTCACCTTCTTAAAATAAAGTCATATTTTAAAGTTTTTCAAAAAACGGAATAAACTGAACCAAATATAGAATATATGATATTTATTAGTCATTTCACACAAAAAGGTTATGATAATATATGACAATTGACATACAAATAACGCTGTCTGTCAATTATGTAATTTAAGAGGATTAGATTACTTAGGCCAATTTACGAACATGCTGTTGTGACTTAGGCAATTTTAAACCTGACTTGGGCCAAATTACTTCTGGAGTAAGTGACTTAGGCAAGCAGCCGCCATCTTGAAAGCTTTTAAAATTGCCTAAGTCACATTGTCTTGTGACTTAGGCAAAAAATAAAATGGCCTAAGTCACACTCTTGACGTAGGCCATTATACTACCGGGGTAGGAACAGCATGATCTTTTCAATTAAGGATGTAGGCAATTTTACCAGAGGTGGCCAGCATCATGAAGAGATGACTTAGGCAAAAAAATCATTTTCCTCAAAAAATTGTAAGAATTTTAAGAAGGTGACGATATTCTTTATTGACACAAACCAAAAAATACAGTTTGGTTTTCAAGCTTCGTAACTGATGGGTGATCGCGCCAATCGCCGTCCGTGCCAAGGGCCTGAAAGCTGAAATGTCCCTCTTTCCCCTGCTAAAGTGTATTGATGAAGACTGTATAGAGATGAAAAGATTTGTCTTTTGAGTGCAAAATGTACACCAGTTACTTTGCCACTGACTACTTTCACTGGTCTGGGATCAGTATGCGTTTCCATCGCGTGTGACTTCCCAGGTTTGATATTGTTCGTTAGGCTGGAGCGAGTGTGACCACACCCTCGTCGTGTGTAACATCCAGTCTCGGGCATAGTTGTGGCTGCATTCTTCATCTGAACGCTTGTTTATTTGTAAATATCGTTCCGCAGTGTTGCTCATCATAACCATCCCCAGGTTGTGCTGTGGCCTTGGAGCTTCACACTCACTTTTAATATAGCTCCAGTTAGTTCACTGTTAGCTGAATTAGTTCACATGTTGAAGCTAGCTATTGCATTTACATTTTATTTATCTTTTATTTGTCCAGTATGTATGTAGACTCCACTTGAGCACTGACCCAAGCTCTGTGGTTCTGTGTGTACCTGGTGTTACTCAACTATTGAAATTCATTCTGTGCTGATGCCTCAGTCCAAAGTACACACCTTAAGATGATGTGTTCTCTCTGGCACCGCCGCCCCCCCACCCTCCCTCCCCCACACCTGACTTCTATTGCAATATCACATTCATGGATTAAAAATATATATTAAAAAAGGATGAAAGTTCTGTTTTTTAAGATGCTATATAGTGTGGTTCCCACATACTTACCAAATCTGCTCAGTCACCCCCCTGCCCCCTGCCTATGTGCCCCTCTGGCCTCGTTCTCCCAGGCTCACTTCTCACTGCTATCCTCACTACCCAGGGTGTTGAATGTAACTTTTAACTTTTATTTCCGCTGGGACCTAATTACCCCCCCCCCAGCCTGCATACAAACAATATTGATTGTGATTTGTTGACACGGCAACCCCGATTGTTGAATGCGTTACCGTGGATACCCCTCTTTCATGCAGACCGACATGTGCTTTTCTGCTGCCCCAGGGGCATTGTTTTTGTTTTCGCACTTGCGTTTTCAGCCCATTCGTCTATATTATTTCAATCATTTTTTTTCTTCTTCTCTGAAGTTGTTTTATGCCAGTAAAGCCCAGACATTCTTGTGGAGCTTTTCTTTCTAATTGCTTCCAAAAGAATCCTGTGTCCTTTTAAGGGATCCCACAGTGCTTTAGGGGTGTTTTATTCGAGAGGCAGGAACAAATTACCTAGATTTGTTACACTGGCTACCCTACAGGTTTTCTTCCTTGGGCGTGTTGCAGAACTTGTCACAGCAGAGTAGCAGTGACAGACGGTGAAGACATCCCGTTTAGCTCTGAGGAGTGAGTGGACTCCAAGCAAGTGCTGGATTCCTTAGTGTTGCGCTGCCACAGAGCTGTAGAAAATGGATATTATTATTATTATTTTTTGCAAAGGACAAATACTATTCAAAGTAATCTGCAGTTTCATATTATTATTATAGACATAGGAAGGGGAATCCCTGAGCCGTAGGTGTACACAGTCTGGTTTTAAGCAGTAATGTAGGGAAATATGACGTGGAGTGTGTGCTGAAAAGCCTTTGGTGGACACATGGATGCGATTAATGCAGAGAGGTTTGGTTATCATTCTCAGAAGACCATCAAGAGGTTAGGATAATGGCCCATTTCCTCTGCATGTGGAAAAAAACACAAAACCAACATTTTTCAGCTTTTTGGTAAGAGGGGTCCCTTAAACACTGAAGGGTTGTGTGAACTCACCTGGCTGAATGGTTGCAGTCCTGCTGCACAAGATCACTAACGATGGCGGTCGATGGATGACTTTCTGAAGCTACTTGTTGAGCAATCAACATATTACGATCTCAAATAATCATTCAATTATCACAGATGAGGTGCGTGTGGCAGTGCAGTAGGGTAGTCAGCAGGTGGAGCGACACACACCCTTCCTTACCCGTACGTATCATGTCTGTTCTGGAGCATTAAAGAAACTAACATGTGGAAGTGAGTGGGCTGATATTTTTAAACTGCACTAGCTTATGAAAACAATTGAAAGCAAAAGGAAGAGCTTTTTTGTGTAGCCTCAGGGGGGAAATAAAATATAATGAAATGAAAGAATTAAAGTAAAGAAACTGCAAGCTGCTGCTCTTTGAGTGGCGTATGTTATTCTTCCAGACCACACGTTTTACCTGGCTGGTAGTTTTATTAGGAGAGAACTACCTGTCTGGGTAGTTGCATGTTTAAGATGTTCCATCTGTTTGAGTTTCTACCAGCTTTGCACATCTGGATATTGCAATTTTTGCCCATTCTTCTTTACAAAATTGCTTGAGCTCCATCCGGTTGGATGGGGACTGGTGGTGAACAGCAATTTTCAAATCTTTCCACAGATTCTCAATGGGATTGAGGTCTGGGCTCTGACTGGACCACTCCAGGACATTGATTTTTTTGTTTTTAAACCACTCCATTGTGGCTTTTGTTGTATGCTTTGGGTCATTGTCCTGCTGGAATATAAATCTTCTCCCAAGCCCCAGGTCTCTTGCAGACTGCAGCAGGTTTTACTCCAAGATTTATCTATATCTTGCGCCATCCATTTTCCCCTCTATTTTAACAAGTTTTCCAGTCCCTGAAGCAGAGAATCATCCCGATAGCATTAGGCTCCCGCCACCATGTTTCACGGTAGGGGTAGTGTTCTTGGGATGATGTGCAGTGTTAGGCTTGCGCTAAACATTGAACTTTTTGGCAACAACGTTAGATTCTATCTTGGTCTCATCAGAGCATAGAATCTTCCTCTATTTGTTTTGAGTCCCCCACATGCCTTCTGGCAAACTCTAGGCAATATTTTATGTGAGTTTTCTTCAACAATTCCTTTCTTTTTGCCACCATCCCTAAAGCACAGATTTGTGAAGGGCTCGGGCTATTGTTGACCTGCGGACAGTTTCTCCCATCTCTGCCATGGAAAACTGTAACTCCGTCAGAGTTTCCGTAGGCCTCTTGGTGGTCTCCCTAACAAGTGCCCTTCTCGCACAGATGATCAGTTTTGGAGAACGGCCTGTTCTAGGCAATTTCACAGTTGTGCCATATTCTCCCTATTCCTCTATGATAGATTAAATGTGCTCTGGGGGATATTAAAAATCTTTGAACTCTTCTTCTATTTTCCCCTGATTGGTGTTTTTGAAAAACCCTTTCTTGGATTTGCTTTGAATGTTCTTTTGTCTTCATGATGACCTCTCACAGACAGGTGTATTTAATTTGAACCCATTTGATTGTACCCAGGTGGACTCCAATCAAATAATTATGTGACCTCTGAAGACAATTGATTGCACCAGAGTTTATTTTTCTTTGAAAAAGGGGTGAATACTTATGCAGTCAATTATTGTCTGTTTTTATTTGCAATTAAGAAAAATCTTTAGAGTAAAAAAAAAAAAAAAAAAAAAAAAGTGATATTATACAGTATTTTGTGTTGATCCGTGGCAAGAAATCTCTATTAAATCCATTTGAATTCCATGAAGTAAGAAAATAAAATGTGAAAAATGCCAAAGGGGTGAATACTTTTTATACCCACTGTATGTGAATATGAACATGCCTTTCAGGGTGCTTTGGTCATGTCTTTGCAATAATACTTTTATAAAATCACTTTGAATAAGGATGGGTGGGTTCTGCTTTACACAACAAGAATTGGGCAGGCAAAGCATATCAATTTAGTAACTATATGGATTGTTTTATTGTTTTGTGTTCACTTTTGGGATTTCTTTTACAGAAATGCTTCAGTCCTTTTGCTCTTTGATTCACTTTTAGTGCTGCTGGTAGTGTAGCTCAGTTTAGCAGAATGGTGTTGTTTGGGAGGACAGCACGACAGTGCGAATCTCTCTCTTTTTCTCTCTCTTTCTCCCTCTCTCTCTCTCTCCCCTGTCTCTCTCTCTCTCCCTCTCTCTCTCTCTCTCTCTCTCTCTCTCTCTCTCTCTCTCTCTCTCTCTCTCTCTCTCTCTCTCTCTCTCTCTCTCTCTCTCTCTCTCTCTCTCTCTCTCTCTCTCTCTCTCTCTCTCTCCTCTCTCTCTCTCTCTCTCTCTCTCTCTCTCTCTCCTTTCACAGTCCAGAGCTGCTTATCATGTTACAGATATGTCTGAACAGGAGTTTCCACCTCAAACAACAGCAACGAGACCAAATGACACTTCAGATTTCTGTCACGCGAACCCCTCAGATCCTAGTAATGAAACACCCTCCACACACACACACACACACACACACACACACACACACACACACACACACCCCCAAATAATAAAAAAAAAAACAAGAAAGCAGAAGTGATGCAATCCCCCAGGGACATTGAAAGGCCAGACGCATTCCGATGCCGTGGATTAAGCCTGAAAGCGCTGTAATTAGCTGTGCGTTTGGAATCCTCCTCTTCTCCCACTCGCATCCCATCACTCACTCTTTTTTCTTTCCTTCTTTTTGGGGGGCTCAGAGAATGGCCCTGCATCCGTTGGCCTTACTTGGTGTCATTCTGTCCCTTGTGCACCAGCATAGAGACCCAGACCCACAGTTTGTTTTACATCTGACACAATGCTTGTGTCTGTCCAGGTTTAAGTCTAGCTGTGTAGAGTACACGTGCGTTATACCCTCATTATAGTGTAATCTGCCCATCCTGGCCTAGGGTTTTCCTATTTGGTATGGGGCCAGAGAAACCCACCATCCTGGTGTTGCGTCCTTTATCAATCATGGAAGGCCAGATTGCGGGCTTTTTTAACCAATACAGGAGTAAAAGAATGACACCGTTTCCACATGCACTGCCTTGACTTTCCAGTTTGAATTGCAGCATCCACTTGTAGACCCACCTTCACCGAGATGCGATTCGTTCTAAAAATACGGGCCACACCGCTGAAATGTGAGCGGATCATCAGGGTGAATTCTGCAGTTTTATTCCCAGGCGAATACCCGAGAGGCAAACGACTGGCACTGCGGCGGGGCCACTCTTCCTCTGACTCCTTGCAACGCTTTGTTCAATTGTATTTTTGGGCAGCGTTGGTGTTTGCCCTTTCCGGATTCAGTCCAAACTACTGTGGCTCTTTGTCTTGAATTTTGTAAAGCTGTTTAACTCATTTACGCACTGTTGCATTTCAGCAGTCAGTGAAATGAACAAAAACAAAATAAGTATAAATCATTAAAAAAAGACAGTGGTACTCAAAGCTGAGGATTAATAATATAGCCAGAGTATCTCTCCTGGTGTAATATAGCCAGAGTATCTCTCCTGGTGTAATATATCCAGAGTATCTCTCCTGGTGTAATATAGCCAGAGTATCTCTCCTGGTGTAATATAGCCAGAGTATCTCTCCTGGTGTAATATATCCAGAGTATCTCTCCTGGTGTAATATAGCCAGAGTATCTCTCTTGGTGTAATATAGCCAGAGTATCTCTCCTGGTGTAATATAGCCAGAGTCCCTCCAGAGTATCTCTCCTGCCAGAGTGTGGCCAGAGTATTGGGGAGGAGGCCAGAGTATCTCTCCTGGTGTAATCTAGCCAGAGGGTGTAATATATCCAGAGGAGCTCCTGGTGGGGTGTAATATAGCTGTGAGAGTCCTCCAGATGTGGGGGGGAGGAGGCCCGATCTGGCGGAGAACAAGATGTGGGGGCCGCTGTAGAACAATGCGTTTCATGTGGGTTTCTGCTTGTCCCAAATTGGGATTGTTTGAAGCCACAAAGCAACAGAGTGTGTGCCAGCAGGCAGGAGGGGCCGAGCTCGGGGGGAACAGCAGAAAAGAAGTGGGAAAAAAACAGAGGTAGCAGGTGGAAAAATGTATCAGCCCAAATTACTGGCAGGTGCTGTGAAGCCCAGGACTGGGGGGTTCAAATGGAGAGCATTGGTGCCGGTTTTGGACCAACAG
Organism: Aldrovandia affinis; assembly: GCA_029706075.1. Lineage (NCBI taxonomy): Eukaryota > Metazoa > Chordata > Actinopteri > Notacanthiformes > Halosauridae > Aldrovandia > Aldrovandia affinis. The sequence continues at coordinate 695,311 of JAINUG010000126.1, read as the reverse complement.
ACGGGGTTTGGCTGCGTGCCACTCCAAACAAGATGAGCCTGTTCAGCTACAGGCTCAGAAAGTCCCCATGGGTTTGGGGTCCTTAATTGGGGGGGGGGGGGGTTCAAGCCGGCGCGTCCATGGGACAATACCAGGCTACAAAAGTGCTGTTGTCTTTGGGAGACCACCTGACAACAGACAACATTATAAACTGCCCAACGTTTAAACGTGTCTGTTTCAAAGGGCCGTATATAGGCATCCAAATCTACCTCCGTTTTGAATGTGATTCCTTAAAGAGAAGCAATGGTTTGAATTGTCTAAGAGCAATTAAAAAAAGTTGAATAAACTTTTAAATCTGGTATTTAATCATATTAAATTATTAATAATATAAAATGGCTCAAAGACAGGTGGGATTCAAATGGCAGCAGTAACTCTGGGACAAAGATGTTGAACAAATTCCAGGTTTTTTTTTTTTTGGGGGAAAAAAGAGTAAATGAGCGTGTGTTTGCAGGAGGGGTCTGTCAGAGCCCTGGAACAATAAGACTATAATATGAGCGAATAGATGCAGGGCACAGTCGTTGGCCTTTGTAGCTCCAATTAAGGCTCTGGATCACAAAGATGTCTTTTGTCTGCCGACACAGTGTAGTTATGCTGGAGGAGCTTCGTACAGGGCCAATAGTGCCTGTCTAGGCATCTTAATTCTAAATAATTACATAGTCCTGTTTGTGGCTTTATTTTCTGTCCTGAGTCACACAGAGTAAACTCTGTGTAAGCGGTGAGTAACTCCAGAGAATCGGCAGTGCATCTTGTTGTAGGTGTAGATAACCATGGTTCTGCTCCCCCAATGTTGAGTTTTATCAAGTTTTATCCTCCCAGAGTTTCCGTATTTGAAACCCAGAGTGTTGCCCTGGCCAGATTACAGGTAAGCATACACCTCAGCATTTCTATGGCACAACGATTACCATTGAAGGAGCTCTGTGTCTCTGTGTCTCTGTGTCTCTGTGTCTCTGTGTCTCTGTGTCTCTGTGTCTCTGTGTCTCTGTGTCTCTGTGTCTCTGTGTCTCTGTGTGTGTCTGTCAGCTGTATGAGCTGTACTTTGTCTCACCTTGGTTCATCTGTCTGTGGGATCTTCCTGCTGTTTGTTCTGTAAGCTGTAAAATTTAATTATTTGGGATCTTACGGGCCAGTCTGTGATGTGTTACATCTCTCTGGATCAGTGCTTCTTAACCACCAGTCCCCAGACCAACGACTGTCCCCAGATCAGTGACTGTCTCCAGTCTAACAACTGTCCAATGATCATTCACTGTCCCCGGGTAATGACTGTACCATTGTCCTTAGGTAGGAGACTGCCACAGTTCAGATCTCAGATCACAGTTTCCCTGGAAAGTATGCAGTCCGGTCCATCAGCTTCCCATTCCCAAATAAGTCACCCAGAGGGGAACAATAAATTCTCATTTAAAGTTATAAATACTAGGTTTGTGTGCTGTTTGTGGGGGAAAGTGACCCTGATGCACACATGGAATACACCAAGTGCTAGGGGACAAAACCTGACAAAAAAAAGATTTGCATAGCGGACTGCAATGCATTGCATGTATTCTTTATTTGCATAATCATGGCCTAATATATTTCTTTAATATATTACCAATGCATACATCTGGATGCTTAGTGAAGCATCTCTTGGTAAGTTTTGATGAAGATAGCAATTACAGTGCCTCAACCTGGGATTTGGCCCAGCAACTTCTAAGTTGCTTTGCTCAACAGCATTGTCCAAACAGGATTCAAACCCATGGCCACCTGGTCCAGAATATGATGCTCTGACCATGCCATTCCATGTTGTCCTTTTTCCTCTGTTGCTATGGTGCTTTAGTGGAGCAGCTGTTATTGGGTCCCTATCACACTACACCATTCTAGTCTGCAGAGAGAGAGAACCTGATTTTTGTGTGGAGGTGCTGGTATGGGGAGGTGCTGGTGTGATAGTGCTTTAGACCCAGGAGAGGCCAGAGAGTCTGTACACAAAAAGAAAGGGGTCGAGGTTTTCTGCAACCGCCACGTGACATGTTCTGTTTCGGAATGGCAGGATGTGAGTGGAAGTCACTCCTGAGGGGAAAAATCGGGATCGAGTCAGCGGGGTCTGGTTTTACTGCGGGGGTTGGGAATAATCGGCAGGCAAACCCGGAGAGGAAGGAGGAATTTGGACGAACTACAGTGTCGATACCCCTGGTCTTTTGGATTCAAATGAAACCATTCCATTTCTGTTATACTTGGCTTTCTCTTTGCTTCCATGCCTCACATGTGAAGCCTAAATTTAATTAAAGTTAATGTATAACTGGTGCACAGCATGTACATTGAAAAGCTGCCTGCGGCCTCTGCAATTCTGGCACAGGGAAAAAAAGATTGAAATCTTCAATCAGTCAATCTAACTTTAGGAAATGCCACCTGCTTGCTCAGTTTTATTGGACTCATTTCAAAACTAAGAGCCTTCGCCACCTCCTAGTTGCATATGTGATCCCTGCATGCAGGTGTGCTGCTGATCCTGTTGAAACCCCCACTGACTTTAGTACTATTCTTAAATGTATATTTTTCTTAAGTGCACAGCGCCAGATGACTCTAAGCACATGCGATTATCAGACGCACAGTATATCAGAAATTGCAGATATTCAGGGTAATGTCTTTTATTGTAGTGTTGTAAAATAGTTTAAACAGTGGACATGCTTGGCCTAGGCACTACTTCTCAGTATTGGTCACAGGGACTCTCTGTGCTGACCCTGCTGGGTCATGTGAGCCATCGCTTGTCTACTGACAAAATCATCCATATTTGAAAGAAAATGTCTCTTCACAATGGTGCCATGAGTGACAGAGTCCAATGATGGAAATGATTGCGTGTACACAAGGAAAGGGATAGCATTCATAAAGCAACAGAACTGGTTTGTTGGGTTATCAGTGGATTAACAGCAGGAGGAAAAAAAGTTTTTTCTTTTTGCTTTACTTCTGTGGTTTGCGTACATAGAGATGACACCAGGCAACTGTTACCAGGGCAATTCATCTCCATTGAGCAGCTATGTCTGCTCAGGCTGATGCTGTGATGTAATAATTTACTGTGCAGAAAAACAGTTCCTTCTACGTCTGTGTCCTAAGGCTAGGTGAAGCAATCCAGTCCGTCCCACTACAAACCGCAAGGTCCCTCGGTGGTGCATGTGCGTACGAATAGCATTTTGTTTAGTCTGTGTAACAGACTTGTAAACAGGAGACGCATGAAGGAATAATGGGGTTTCTGTGTCACATGATTCGTGATGGGTAGGGGGAAAAACAGCCTGCACGGTCTCAAACAGGCATTTCACTTTTCTTAACATACTGTACAACCATGTCTCAAACAGTAACACTTCAGTGCCTTAACCTTGAATCTGCTTTTAAAGATTTTTAGATTTAGATTTTTAAAGCCACACATGCCCAGAGACTACAGCTCGAGGAATTACTTTTCACAACTAGTTGATGACATCGGCCTAGATTTCCAAACGTTTTACAGTCATTAGGGAAACTAATACATTTTATGTATATAGCAACTTATCATCACAATCGAAGCACTTAACAATACAGCTATAAAAACTAAAACTGGGGGGGTCAACATTTGAGTCAACATAAAATTTAAAAAACCCATAAAAATATATCATATATAATTTACAAACAAGTAAACAAACCAGCAATGAAATTGCAGTAAAGACAATTGTGTTAAACGGGGGGGAAAAAAACCATTAAATGTCTTTAAATGGAGCACATGTTGTGTGACACTTAGTCTGCTAAGAGCTCTGTTCTAAGGAAAAGTGACAGTGATGAATTGGGTAATGCACAGAGGCAATCTCTTACAGAGAGTAAGAGCTCCAAAATATGCTGCGGTTTTTGTAATTCGCAGTGCCTGCAGATCTTTTGCCTTGTTCACACTTTTGGAACTGAAACCACTCATTTGTATGTAAACTTGGACCTGCCTCTTTTCTGAAGAGGAGCTTGCCTGCTCGGGGCTCGGCTGGTGTTTGAAGCGCGGACAGCTCGCAGATCTGTAAAAGGGTGTCAGCTAAGCCTAGCCCGCCGGCGAACCACAAACATCCCGAGTTTTTGAAGCTGCGGCCGATCGCTGCAGAGGCGACACGCGAGACGCACGTCCCGAAAGCCACAGGCTCTGCCCCCTTCGCCCCAGATGGAGGGAAGAGCTCCAACCCAGAGCGTGTCTGAGCGCGAGCACAGCCGCTCTGACTCTCTCCCGATGTGTCACTCGACTTTGCCGCTCGTAACTGAACTGAACTGTAACATCAATTACAGACAGGAAGCGCTTTGAGGTTTTGTTTTTCGTTGTAAACCGAGCTCTTGCATAATTCATTGGGTTTAATTGAGGTGCTGATTGAAATCTCGTCTTTATTTGACACTTCACTTGACTTGTTTGCTTTGAGCTGTCCTTATAGAAAGAAGTATATCACTGATGGTGTGCTGGTATCAGTAAAGGAGTTTTCTTTTTTAAATATGTTTCTCTTCCATAAACAAATTTGGTGAGATTTGGTGTTGTACTTGGAATATTAGTTAGTTGGAATATTGAATCTATGAAATGTCTAATTAATAAACAGAGCTCAGTTGAAATCAAACCCCTCTCTGGAGAAGTCCAAGGCTTGAAATGAAGACCCTGCATTACAACACCCTACCAGCAGGTCTCTTATCCCAGACCAGTGTATTTTTCTGCCCTTGGCTTGAGTTCCCCCTACCATTAAATTGACCAAAACTTCTGCAAATAAACCGGTAACTGCCAAATTCAAAATAAAGGAAATACCAACATAAAGTGTCTTAATACGACGTTGGGTTAACACAAGCCACCAGAACAGCTTCAGTGATAATTAGCATAGATTCTACAAGTGTCTGGAACTCTTTGAGGGATGCAATACAATTCTTCCACAAAGAATTCCATCATTTGGTGTTTTGTTGGTGGTGAGGGAAAATTCTGTCTCAAGCGCTGCTTCAAAATCTCCCATAAGTGTTCAATTGGGTTGAGATCTGGCGACTGAGAAGGCCATGGCTTATGATTTACATAGTTTTCATACTCGTCAAACCATTCAGTGACCTCTCGTGTGCCCTGTGGATGGGGGCATTGTCATCCTGGAAGAAACCACTCCCATCAGGATATAAATGCTTCACCATGGGATGAAGGTGATCACTCAAATGGCTTTGCATTTATTTCCGTTTACCTTGCGTGGACCTAAGCCATGCCAGGAAAATGCACCCCACACAATAACAGGGCGACCAGAACCCTTCATATTTTGGCAGTTACCTGCATGAGCTATATTATTTGAAAGTAAATGTATAAATAAATCCTTCAGTCTTGCAGTGAAGTAAAGCAGAGCCTAACCCTCATTGTTTCATAATAAAACTAGAAATTAGTTATTTGTACAGTACGCATTGTGAATTATGAGTTTTTGTATTTGATTGATATTTTAAAGATTGCAGAAAAAAACAAAACCATTATAAAATGGATAGCTCCACCCCATTGTTCCTGTTGGTCAGTTTGTGTTTCAGCCCTGACCGTAATTCCTGATGTATCACGGGTAAATCTCATTTTCATACACGTTAGCACCACCATCCAGAAGCTGTCCGAAGCTGGGAGGCAAGCAAGGGAGTTAATGTCGGTCAGTCGCCATAGATCAGAGAGCTCTCTCCAAAGCTCTTGCCAGCCATTGTTGGAGAGCAGGAAACGATGGAGCAACATTCTCGCAGAAAACGAGCAGTGCAAAACTTCACCGGCAAAACAGATTAAGACCACCTCCACCTGGATTGACAGGTAACGCTACTTCAGCAAGTGCACCTTGAGTGGCAGTGTCCAAATGAATGTGTACCATAAGGAAATGGCCATTTGCAATTTTGCATGTTTGTTTTTGCTTCGCTAGCTAGCTAGCATTCCATTAGCCAGCTAGCTTTAACTAGCCAGTTATACTCAAGCTATAAGTCAAAACAAAGGAATTATATTGTTGCTTCGTAACCAAATAAATTCAGCAGACAGATGTACCATATAATCAATTACAATTTTTTAAAAATGTTTTGTTGTCATTCTTTGGTGAATTCTTAAAAGATCGTTTTATATATTGGCACGGGTAAGGGCTGTCGGTACTCTGCTTCACTTCCTACCTGACAACACCCCCTAGCCATGCCAATATTCATGATAAACCACGGGTTCGAGTTCCATATCGCTTTAATGGAAAACAAGCATGATATGGACTTTAAAAGGCACGTTTTGTCTGACACTGTTGAACTAGACCACATTATTTATGAAGAGCACTTTGTTCTCTGGATAATCACATGGGGCTGAATTACGGTTTGAGGCTGTATTTGTAGCTTTGGCCCCTAAAGTCTTTTACATGAGCAATAAATTGTCAGCAGAGCCTTGAATGGCTTTATGGCCTTTTTATTAGAAGCTGAAATCCAGGCAGTAAATGAAAGCATATCGAGCTGCTATACTTTACAGATGATGATATTATTCTGGCACTCGAGAGGACAACATCGTCCTTAAAGAGGGGAGAAAAAAACGACACTCAAAGAAGGGCTTTCTTTGTGAGGTCAGAGGTGCAGAACCGAATCTGGATTTGTGTCTTGGTTTGTGTTCGGTCTCCGATCCCGTCTCTAATAGAGACAAACCACCCACCCAGCACAAAGCGATGATGTGATATCATTTCTCTGAACCAAGCAACATTTATCATCATTAAGTATGATATTGGTTTTGTTTCTGGGCTGGAGTTGGCGTTGTTTTGTTTAGTCATTTTCTTGGGTTTGTTGTTCTGTGTTTTAGAGGGGGTTTAAAATGAAATTCTGATGTTAATTCTGAAATTAATAGGCTACATTTTTTGTCATTTGTTGTACCCTGGGCGGACTGTTTTTTGCTTTTCTTTAAAAGAACAGACAGATGTCTGGACAGACAGATGAAAAGATTTCTTATTTGAGGATCTCATTATTTGGTAATAATTAAATTAACGATGGGGTCCATTGTGATGTAAGGACTGCTTTAATGCCAGACCTTTAAAAACAGTGGTAAATGCGAGATCCTAAAAGACAGTGAAAACCTCTGTCTGTCAGATGAAGGTTTGCACTGTAGGTATCTCTGTATACTGACTAGGACTCCACAAATGTTTACACTTGGCATGTTCCACTGGGGTGGGTCACGCTTTCACCCGAACGCACTTTTAGAACTTTGCACTGTTAACACAGAGGTGTCTTTGGAAGACCAAGATACTGCAGTTCTGTGCCCATATTCATGAAGCGTCTCAGAGTAGAGGTAGTGATCCAGGATCAGGTTCCCCCTCTCCATATCCCAACCCTATCCATTATGACCTAAAAGGCCAAGCTGATCCTAGGTCAGTACCCCTGCTCTGAGTGGGTTTCTGAGGAAAGTCAGTGGTGATTGCTGTTGGTTATCTTAGGCCTGGTGAAGGATCTCAGATCTGTGATGGTTTGCAGATATCTGCCTCCTATTGCTCTGATCTGTTGGAATATCTTTCAAAACCTTAGGGTGTGTGTGTGTTTATGTGTGTTTGTGTGTTTGTGTGTGTGTGTTTGTGTGTGAGTTTTCTGTTTCCCTCCCGTCAAGACATCACATCATTGTCTCTTTGCACATAGCCCAGAGTCTATGGTCTTGCATTACCTTCCTTCATCTGGTTAAATCGGTCACAATGATGCAGCTGTTGAATGGACAGAGAGTAGACCAGCAGCCCCGAACTCAGTTCCTTTGGCTGGGTTTTGTTTTCACCTTAAAATCACAAACCATTTCCGTGTAATCAACCACTACCTGATCATTGAAGTGCTGAGCAACAATGGGAACCAGCAGACCCTGTGGCCCTCCAGGGCTATGGTTTGGGCCCCTAGCAGACCCTGTGGCTCTCCAGGGCTAGGGTTGGGGACCCCAGCACACCCTGTTGGCCCTCAAGGGTTAGGGTTGGGGACCCCAGGAAGAAAGACGACTGCATGAGTAGCGAGTTCACTACTTTTCTTTCTTCTTCTCCCTCAGAATCTCTTGAATCGATGGATATTTTTCCCTTTTCTAAGTTTGTCGTTGTCAAGGAAAAACAGTGTTGAATGCTGATGGAATTCGGACCAGATGGCGTTCCACAACGAGGTGAAAAATCCAGAGCAGCTGTGAGCGCTTTCAACCCCCCCGTGCCATTTTCCCCAGATGCCAGTGCTAAACAGTCGTGATTACGATACCGCAGTTTGCAGGTCCAGAGAAACGGGGGCACCTGGGCCCTGGGATGAATTCCGTCCTTAACGGCTGCTCCTTAATCCCTGGATCGCTGATCAGCGTCCAGGCAGCACATCCTGCTTTTCCACAGACTTTCACCTGAAGGCTTTATTACCCTCTGGAGGGCGGAGGGCGGAGGGCAGGGGGCAGGAGGGTGGACGGGAGGGGGCAGTAGGGTGGAGCAAGGTGAAGTGAGGGGCATAAAGTGTGGAAGGAGGAGTGAAGTGCCCTGAGGCTTTTTGCGTTTTCCTTGCAAGCGTTTTGCGAGCGCCAGGCTTCTGATGGCTTTGATTGGCAGACACACTGGAACACGGCTGGCTCACACGCGACACTGCTGTCATCGCGGGGCGAGGGCTGGAGCGCCGTCTCTAAGTGTCGCCCAGCAGCTTGTTGCCGTGCGAGACCGCGGCGGACACAGCTGTGCTCCAGCTGAAGCGTGCCGCCAGCTCCAGGAACATCTGGACACGCGCGAGAGCCTAGCGTTCCTGACGCTGCTCACCCTGTCAGGGCGGGACACTGAAGGAGCAAGGCCGTTTTCCGTTCGGTCTCAGGCTCCTCTGTCACCGTGCTGGGCTCAGCTGCCGATGGCTGACCATTTAGCATGCTGGCCTCTGACTTATTTGATTTTCTTCCAATTTGGGGGCCAATTGCTGACTTTGGGGGCCAACTACCCCCTCCTCTCGTACTGCGCGTTCACCGCCACAAGTCTGGGACAGGCAGTGAACTGAAGGTGAAATTAACCGCCTCCTCTGAGATTAAACTCGCCAAGCTGTCGACCGTAACTCCGACACACACAAACGGCTTGCACGCAATTAGCCCATGCCGGGTTCCCCCTCCCCCTGGAGGTGAACAGCCAATCGCTGCCCCCAAACAGGACTCCCAGCCAGAGCTGGCCTTGCACAGCCTGGGCTCAAGCCCAGGTTGCAGTGAACAAGTGCCTTTACTGATGTGACCTCTGACCTTTGACCTCTCTGTTACCCCACACCGCACATTGATAGTTTGACCAGGCTGTGTTGATGCCCGAAGCTGTTACACTCTCTGACCCCACAGGGCATGTGGTGGCTTTCAGAAGAAAAATGTGGCTTGGAATGCAAGCTAGGGCCATCATGTGTGCTTGTGCTTGTGCTTGTGCTTGTGCTTGTGCTTGTGTGTGTGTGTGTGAGAGTGTGTACCATAATGTTTCTAGGGACATAAACTCAAGGGATGTTTACAGGCATTTCACATTTCACCCGAGTGTCTCAAATGAAAACAAAACAAACCCCCAAAAAACTTTGAGACAATATGTTCCAGACCGATATTTTTCGCCAGCAGGCTCTGTGTGAAATAAAGGCTAATGTCATTCAGCTTTCAGCTCTCTTGTGTCACGTTTCATTTATTTGTTTTGTAACCAAAGATGTTCAAGCTGAAGGGAAAACTTAAATCCTTAAAAAAATTAAAAAATAAAAAAAATTCACCAGTCAAACGAATAAAAATGTCAGTACAACGTGGGTGTTTTTATTGTTTTGTTGTCTGGCCGAGGACTTTCTTCTCATGATGCAGTGGAGTTTTAGTGTGTCAGGTGCGCGTAGTGTTGACACCGCGTGAGCGGAGGCGCAGGAGGGGAAATCCATGAACTAAAGAGAAGTTCTCCAGATCACAAGTTTCATTCGGTCTCAACAAGGAAATCCTTAGCTGTGTAAATAAGCATGATAGACGTGAATACGGAGGTTTCGGAGTGCCCAAAGTCACAGAAATGAACACAGAAGCCAGAGTTGTGCCCTGTTTGGTTGGAATGTTCGACGGTCGTTTCACCTCCGACAACAGAACTGGAGAACCACAATCCGTAATGTGTCAATTGCAAAGTGAGATGTATTGTTTGAGTGTATAATCTGCCATAAAGATGGTTCGTTACTTTTTTTAAAATAGTTTTTAGGAGAAACACATTTAAAAAGGGGGCGTGCTGTGTGAGTTTCCTTGGGGAAACTCCTGCTAATGGATGATGTGTGCCACATGTGCAGAGTTTAGACGCTTTTATTACAAACAAATTTAATTTCTTCTAAACGACGTACAAAAATACCAATGGGGTATATTGGGGGGGGGGAGCTGCTGAAATGATTCCTGGCTCTGTGTAACAGGTGGCTTTCAGTTGCACAGATCCGCAAAACTGGAGGCTGTAGGAAATGGAGCTTTTTGGGCACAAATGAAAACACAAATCATGTCTCCATTTCTGGAAATCTTTTCATTAATTGCAGGTGATTATATGGTCCGGGGGGGAGGGGAAGGGACGGGCCTTTGGCAGCAAAGCAGGAACTATGATAAACTGTCATTTCTATCTCCATGGTGACTCTTTACTTCTTGTGTACAGAACGCTAACTCATTCTGTTCTGCAGGGGGGACCGATCTTATCCAGGAAGAGCCGGTGTGGTTTTGGAAGGTATGAGTGCAGAAGGTCTGGTGTGGGTGCAGAATGCACTTTCTCACTTTTCTCATTTAAAAAAAAAAATCTTTATTTCAGTGTCCGCACCTCAGAGTTTGCTAACGTGACAGGTTATTTCTGGCTAGAGCAGGGGCCCTTCTGGTGCTCAGGTACTAAAATACTGTGTTGATACTAAAATACCAGCGATAAGAAGAGCTGAATAAAGGCTGAAGTTGTGGTGTGTCAGAAGAGTTGTGGTGGTGTCTCAGTTGCACCCAGTGCTTGAAGTTGCTTGTTTTTCTGCTGGTTTAGGCCTATCCATTTGATGAAACGTTCCTTTTTGCTGTAGCTACACATACCCCATACATTTTTGCATCAGAAAGCCCGCATGAACACATTGCATGGCCGCACTCATCTTCAGTGGAGGTGGCTATGAGGAGGGAGAGGAGAAACTTTCAACGTTGTGATTGACGGGGAGAAAAGGGGGGGGGGGTTGGTGTTCCGGTTATGGGAGAACACATGTTCCTGCTAACGGACGGTTAACCTGCCGCCTGCTACCTCACATCTGAGAGCTTATGATTCTTGGATAGTCCTTTTTGTCAGACTTTTGGAATTTTTTGATTGAAAGCTATAATAGCAGGATCTTGTTTTGGCAGCAGATAAAGAGATAAAACCATACAATATTTAACGGTGAAGGATTACTGTAAATAATTCAGAACGAAGTAATGAAAGCGGTAAAACAAAAGAAAGATAAAACGTAATAATTCTGAACAGCTCCTGCCACAGCTGCACATGCTATCCTCTCTGCCATTACTGTCAGCACAGGCCTGCACATAAAACACAATGTCATATAAACAGGCTATGCTAACGCACCACGCAGACGCCCCCCACACGGCCCTCACATCCACCAGTCCGCACTAAAGCTCCACCTCTTCATCCCCCTCAAGCCCCGCACTCTTTCCCAGGCCCTTCTCCACATCTCAGCGCGTCACCTGATACCGGGCATACTGGGTGTGCTGTGAGGTTGGGTGAATGGGTTTGTCAGGCTATTTTATGCTAATAGCATAGTTGACTCCAGCATTCATTTCACTGTTACTCAATCTGGTGGTAATTGCCCTTTTCTGTGCTTAATTCTGCTCTTATAATTCTGCTTTTATAATCCCGTTCGAACACGCTTACATACTTGGTTTTGTTAGTCGCTCTGCATAAGAGCATCCTCTAAACTAATGTCATGCAATCGTGTCATTTTCTGGCTGCTTTCACACCGAAGCCCAGTTTTTGTGTCGCGCCCTTTGTTTTAATGTGTGGATTATGCTTGTGGAGGACAGAGCTTGAAATTTGAAAACGTGAAATTTCACAATCCAAGGAAGCGTTTGTACTGTGTCTGCACGGCAGGAAAAGAAGTAATAAAAACGGACAGACTGCAGTAGTATTCCTGGCCTGGCTTATCCCGCAACATTCCCGTACCTGTAAAAATGACCTGTTCTTGCAAACAATGAGCCTGCATTTGTGCTTTTTGTCCAGGACGAACAGTACCAGAAACGGGAAGGGAGTTGTAATTTGACTCCCAGATGTCCATTTTGCCCGACCCCTCTTCTCCTCCATCAATTTTTTTGTTTGCATTTCATGCAATCAGTCACTCATTAGAGGCACATGCTGTTTATAGAGTGAGGGAAGAAGTTTCTCTCTGTCCCTCGCACCGCCTTGCCGAGCGTGTGAAGGTGAAGACACGTCGGGATAAAAATAGCTGCAGGATTACACTCGCACTCCACACTGCTGAATTACCCCAGTCTTGCACGCACCTCCGCACCAACAACACGCTTGGCCAAGATGTGTGTAAACACACACACAAAAACTCTCACACAAACGCACACCCACACGGACAAGCACACACTGTTCTGTGTTGCTCAGTGGGTAAAGCATGGCGTTTGTTCGTTTCCCACTGGGACCACATATACTGAAAAATGTATGCATTCACTACTGTAAGTCGTTTTGAATAAAAGCGTCTGCTAAATGGCATGTATTATTATTATATATTACACACACACACACCCACTGAACTGAACACACATGCTGAATTACCCCAGTCTGGCATGCACCTCTGACCATTCAACAACACGCCTGGTCAAGATGTGTGTAAACACACACACACAAAACTCACACACCCATGCATGTACACAAACACATACTGACTCTCTGACCTTAGCTGAACCCTGGATCTCCATATCCGGATTTCCGCGATTTGAACGGGGATGGTTTGAGCGCGTGCAAAGCGAAGGCCCTTGGGACGTTTCTGGGAAATGGAACCCGCCTGGTGTTTCCCCGGGCACGCTGGCAGGCTGGCACGCCGACCCTCACTGGAGTCATGTTTCACAGTCTAGACGGGCCGTCTCATTGCCTCACTGTTTCTCAGGTCAGCAGCCCCTCATAAGAAGACAAGAGACGGAATGCTGGGCGGCTCGTCCTGTTAAGGCACTGTTCTAGTGTGTGGATGAGCCCCATGGTCTGCATCCTGTTATACGGCACTGTTCTAGTGTGTGGATGAGCCCCACTGTCTGCATCCTGTTATACGGCACTGTTCTAGTGTGTGGATGACCCCCATGGTCTGCATCCTGTTAACCCATTAAGACCTGGAGTGACGTTTAGGTCGCTTCGATTTTGCGATTAATGAAATGCGCTGTGATTCGCTGAAATAGACGTGGGGAAATGAAGTGCACGTTGGTGTCGGTTTTTTTTGAAATTTTTTCCAGAAAACCCTCAGGTTTTAAGAGGTTGTGTAGAATAATTGCTTAGGTTTTAATAGGCGTTTTTAGCAGGCATTTTAGGTCTGAATGGGTTAAGGCACTGTTCTAGTGTGTGGATGGGCCCCACGGTCTGCACCCTGTTAAGGCACTGTTCTAGTGTGTGGATGAGCCCCACTGTCTGCATCCTGTTAAGGTACTGTTCTAGTGTGTGGATGAGCCCCATGGTCCGCACCCTGTTAAGGCACTGTTCTAGTGTGTGGATGGGCCCCACGGTCTGCACCCTGTTAAGGCACTGTTCTAGTGTGTGGATGGGCCCCACGGTCTGTTATCAAGTCTAGACCATGCCAGTGCTGACTGTGGCCACGGGGCAACACATTACTTCCTGTAGCGTCACGCAGAGGGATTCAGTCAGCTTGGTTTTCCGTGTCTCATCGCACACCAGTGCCACTGGTCAATCGGGCACCCACAGTCTGCCGGCTACACATGAAATGTCTTCCTCTGACTCATGTCTGTGCAAACTTAACTTTTAAACCTTGTGTGTGAACATAAGCAGTGTCTGACATCACGTGTTTCAGAGGAGAGCTCGTGCTCTCCCGGAGGTTGCAGCAAATACACTGCCTGGCCCCCAAAAAAGTCACCACCTGGATTTAACTAAGCAAATAGGTAAGAGCCTTCCATTAGATAATTACTGCAGTGATTAATATGTTTTAGCTGGCGACAAGTTATTTAACCCTAACTGATGCAGTGAGTAGCTTCTCATTTCTTAAACAACCATGTCGGAAGACATATCCTGTGGTCATGGAAAAGATGTTAATCTGTTTCAGAAGGGTCAAATTATTGGCCTGCATCAAGCAAAGAAAACTAAGGAGATTGCTGAAACTACTAAAATTGGGTTAAGAACTGTCCAACGCATTATTAAAACCTGGAAGGATAGTGGTGAACCATCATCTTCGAGGAAGAAATGTGGTCGGAAAAAAATCTTGAATGATCGTGATCGGCGATCACTTAAACGTTTGGTGAAATCATAGCCTAAAAAATCAACGGCTCGGCTATGTTTAATAGTGAAAGTAAGAGCATTTCCACACGCACAATGCGAAGGGAACTCAAGGGATTGGGACTAAACAGCTGTGTAGCCTTAAGAAAACCACTTGTCAGTGAGGCTAATCAGAAAAAAAGGCTTCAATTTGCTAGGGAGCATAAAGATTGGACTCTGGAGCAATGGAAGAAGGTCATGTGGTCTGATGAGTCCAGATTTACCCTGTTCACAGAGTGATGGGCACATCAGGGTAAGAAGAGAGGCGGATGAAGTGATGCACCCATCATGTCTAGTGCCTACCGTACAAGCCTGTGGGGGCAGTGTTATGATCTGGGGTTGCTGCAGTTGGTCAGGTCTAGGTTCAGCAACGTTATGTGCCCAAAGAATGAGGTCAGCTGACTACCTGAATATACTGAATGACCAGGTTTTTCCATCAATGGATTTTTTCTTCCCTGATGGCAAGGGCATATTCCAAGATGACAATGCCACGATTCATCGGGCTCAAATTGTGAAAGAGTGGTTCAGGGAGCATGAGACCTCATTTTCACACATGGCCACATGCCACCAAAGTCCAGACCTTAACCCCATTGAGAATCTTTGGGATGTGCTGGAGAAGACTTTGCGCAGCGGTCCGACTCTCCCATCATCAATACAAGATTTTGGCGGAAAAATAATGCAACTCTGATGTTGTGACATTGCAGAAGCTTATCGAAACGATGCCACGGCGAATGCGTGCTGTAATCAAAACTAAAGGCGGTCCAACGAAATATTAGAGTGTGTGACTTTTTTTTGGGGACGGGCAGTGTATGATTCCAAGTTGGGAGAAAAAAAGGGGGGAAGCATAGAAAATAAATAAATAATTAAATAAGAGATCTTCCTTTCTGGCGGCCGGGGACCAATCGGCCGACAACAATGTGATAGGTGGAGCTACCATGTTCCGTTAATCACAGGACTCCTGTGAACCAGTCAGAAAGGCCTTGGCGTAAGTCCCGGTCACTCCTGCACCCCTTTTTGATATCAGTTGAGCCCTCATCCTCCCGCCTCTGCCTGTCCAGTTCACTCATTTAATCATCTGTCTGGTTCAGATTCACGCCGCTGATGTCATTCATCGGTCAAAGACTGAGACGCAGCCATGTGCATCACCTCTGATCGCCCAGACGGGAAACGCAACAGGTATATTTCACTCACACATTGAACTTCAGTAGCACAAAGCACCAAATCAGAATGATCTTAAGTGGCAATGAATCGGCATCATGGATGTCGTGTCTTGTTGTACATCTCTTTAAAAATCAAATATCTGCACTCTGGTGGTAAAGTAGTGACCTTGTTTGTGACAGTGCGCAGGAACCTGGCCGGGATCGCAGGTGTGTAGACTGAGTTGCGCCCTCCAGACAGTGTGTCAATGGCGTGTCACATGACATTATGAAGATCACAGATTCTGGTTCCTTTCTGAACTCTTGATGACTGTGTTTTGAGGAATTTCGCCTTTGTGTTGCAGCTGTTTGAGATTTATAGTATTTTCTAGTGCGTCTGCAGCCTTACGTCCAGATTATGGATACACTGTCTATCCAGATTTTTGGAAAATCTTTTGACAATGAATGACAAAAGCTGTCTTTCTCAGAAGGATTTCCTCCTTTGTAACGCAGGGTTTTGTTTCCTGTGTGGGGCAGGGATTAGGGATTATTTTAACAGGCTTGCAGGGAACTGTGGGGATTGTGGTCTTTAGGAGAATGTAAACATCAAGATTGTAATTGCCTCTTAGCTCAAAGCTCTTAGGATTTAAGTTGCACTTCAGTTTATGATGTGATGATTTATCATATGAATGCGATAAACCTCCTTCATATTTGTACTCTTACTATTCTCCTGTGCATCATCATCTTTCTGTTCTTCTTTCTGTTCTTCTCTTCCTTCCTCTCATCGTCATCTTTTTTTATGTCTCCTATTATTCCTGCTCTTCATCATGATCACCTTGATGGCCTCTTCTCCTGGTCCTTGTCTTAGTCATCAACATTGTCATCATCATCATTATCATTATCTTCACAATCTTCCAGAAGTAGATGCAACACAATGTGTTGTAATGTACAGTAATTGCTCTGGTGAATTGTCTTCAGAAAATGTGTGCTGGATTCACATGCATTTAATTGAAAAAAAGAAAATATGAATGTTCTGAAAACTTTGAAATGACGAGCCTAGATGGGACGAACGGCCTGTCCTCATCATTATGTATTCCTATGCTCTTAAAACAATTGTGTGGAGATGTAGTTTGATCACTTGTTGTATGTTATACAGTTGAGGCCAAAAGTTTACATACACCTGGGCTAAAGGTATTCACACTCAGTTTTTCACAACTCCACACATTTCATGTTACCATCCCTTTCTTTTGGCAAGTCAATTAGGGCCTCAATTGGTTAGAGACCGCTTTAATTCACTATATCAGAATTCTAGTGGGTCAAAAGTTTACACCAAGTTGACTGTCTCTTTAAACAGTCTGGAAGATTCCAGAAATGTATGTAATGACTTTTGTGTATGTGAAACTTCTGATTTAGAAGCTTCCCAATTGTCGTAATTAGGAGTTAATTGGGAGTTAATTGGCACCTGTGGCTGTATTTAAGGGCCTACCTTTAGAACCAGTGCCTTTTTGCCCTTGATACCATGGGAAAATCCAAGCAACTCAGCAAAAACAATTGTGGACCTCCACAAGTCCGGTTCCTCCTTAGGAGCAATTTCCAAACAACTGAAGGTACCACGAGCATCTGTACAAACAATTGTATGCAAATATAAATATGTTGGGACCACACAGACACAGCTTCGTTCACAAATTAACAAATTAACTCCCAGGGCTGAACAAACCTTGGTCCGAAAGGTTCAACTGAAGGAACTGGTGAAGGAGTTGGAGGCATCAGGTACCAAAGTATCTACATCCACCATAAAATTAATCCTACATCGCTATGGCCTGAAAAGCTGTCGCGCAAGGAAGAAGCCCCTATTCCAAGACCGGCATAAAAAAGTCATAATGAAGTTTGCAGGTGATCACCAGGACGAAGACCTAACCTTTTGGAGGAGTGTTCTCTGGTCAGGTGAAACAAAAATTAAACTGTTTGGCTATAATGATCAGCGCTATGTATGGAGGAGAAAGGGTGAGGCTTTTAATGCGAAGAACACCATCCCAACTGTGAAGCATGGGGATGGCAGCATCATGTTGTGGGGGTGTTTTGCTGGAAAAGGGACTGGTACACTTCAGAAAATAGATGGCGTCATGAGGTAGGAGGATTATCTAGAAATACTGAAGCAACACCTCAAGACATCAGCTAGAAAGTTCAAACTTGGTTGCAACTGGGTCTTCTAGCAGGACAGTGATTCTAAGCATACCTCCAAAGTTGTAACAAAATGGCTTAAAGACAACAAAATGAAAGTATTGGAGTGGCCACCACAAAGCCCTGACCTGAATCCCATAGAAAATATGTGGACCGAACTGAAAAAGCACGTCCGAGCAAGGAGGCCCACAAACCTGACAGAGTTACACCAGTTCTGTCAGGAGGAATGGGCAAAATTTCTGGCAATGTATTGTGAGAAGCTTGTGGAAGGCTACCCCAAGCGTTTGATTCAAGTTAAGCAATTAAAAGGCAATGCCACCAAATACTAACAAAGTATGTAAACTTTTGACCCACTGAAAATCTGATATTGTAAATAAAAGCTGAAATATATCTGTCTTAGCTATTATTTTGAAATTACCTCTTATGGAAACAAAGTAGATACCCTAATTGACTGAACACAGGAAATGTATGGTAACATGAAATGTGTGGAGTTGTGAAAAAAAAAAAAAAAAATACGTTTGAATGTCTTTAGCGTAGGTGTATGTAAACCTTTGGCCTCAACTGTATATATATGTTTATTTTATTATTTGACAATTGATTTATCTGTCATATTTAATCTGTTTTGAAAGTTGTAAGATAGTTGACCTTGTTTTGACCTTCATATAAATGCTGGTGTTGAAATGTATTCTGTGTGTGTCGAACACTGTGTATAAGCACTTGTCCTTTATTAAAGCGCTGTATGGTAATGATGTGACCTGTCTGTATCCAGGACTGGAGTGTTCTTTTGCATTTTAACCAGCATGGAGAGCACACAGAGTTCACATGAAAGTGCTCAATTTACCACTAATGGACTGGCCGCTGGACTCCGAATATTGCCTTGGGGTTGCCAATATCGGAGGAGCTGTCCTTCACCGCATGCCAACATCGCTAAATCAAATGGCACTCTCGACACGTTGCAGGTTTATGTAAATGCATGTATAATAAATGGGTGTTCATTTAAACATACCCTGCTGTAATGGGATATCTTCTCACGGGGCACATGTTCCAGTCAACCGAAATTCATAATACGCTCGACATGAAAGCTAATATCTTTAAGATCTTTAAGAGAAGGAATCACTTTATTCTTTTAATCCTGTCTTGTTCAACAAGTTTTCCCCTCTCTCTCTGTCTAGCTGCAGGCTAAAGTAGGCTCCAATATTAAGTTTCAGATATGTGCATGTAGCCGTTTAGTTTTGATGGGAGTTTAGATAATGTGGTGATTGACACGCTCCTGGTGTTTATGCAGTGGGGGTTATGTAGCGCATAGTATGGCCTAGTCAAGAGACCTGAGGGAGGGCGCTAACTGTGCTAACTGTGCTACATTAGCACAAACCTATAGCTATGAGCCTGAGTGAGGGCGCTAACCATGCTACCTTAGCACAAATCTACAGCTATGAGCCTGAGTGAAGGCGCTAACCTCATGAGCTAGGGTGCTTACCGTGCTATGTTAGTAGACTCTGCCACAGCGTATACAGGTCATACTGATAGACTATGCCACACGTGGTGGCCCAACAGCCTGTTAAGTAACCTTGGTGTTTCCAGTTTTTTGTTCAGTATCTGTACATCTGTGATGGTTGAACTTTCAAATCCAAAACGCTTCAGGATAAGTGAGTCCCACCAGACCGGAAACCTGAGGCAGGAAAAGGTGTGTGTGTGCGTGTTTGTTTTCATGCATGCGTGTATGCTTTGCTCCTTGTGTCCAGCAGTTTCCCTTGGGGCTGTGCCGTTCGCACAGTCTGCCTTCGCTCGGAGAGACGGGCTGGCCTATGCCACGTTCCCCGAGAGCCTCGCCCACCCGCCCCGCCCCCCCCCGGCCCAAAGGTGCCGTAGAGCATCTGAAACTAGGCCGAAACTAGGATGCTTTACTTGGCCACAATAAACGCCCATGCTTTCTTTTCCTTTTTTTCTTTTGGTACCAAAGGGTGAAATTCAAGGCCCAAAAGCACCCAGGTGAGCTTGTGTTAAGGGGAAAAGGTAGACAGAACGGACTCAAGTTACAGGACCCGCTTTCGGCCACAACTGCTCAGACAAAAGAGCAGCTCGCCCCACTGCTTGTCTGCTGGCTCACGGTCAGCCAATCACGATGTTGGGCACAAATGATCTTTTTAATCGCGGTTCACAAGAACAGGAGTGGTGCTCTTATGAGAGGGGTCACAGGGTTCTCTATAACAGGTGTTTTTATTGTAGTTCGGCCAAATGCTGGAAACTGGAAATACAGAACCCAAAGCACAGCCACCTGCTTGTGTTTTAGAGGAGGCTGTTTATGGCCTCTGTGCATTTCCCCTGAAAATCCCAGATCTCATTGTTGAAGAACTTTTGCTGCACATTTGTGGTCATTGTGGCTGGTAGGGAACACAAGGGCAACTTTATTTCCAAAGCATAATTATTGATATTTCTATTCCTAATATCTCTGTTCCTGTGGCCTTTAACAGGACAGCGTACTTCTGATGAGCCCTGAAGGTGATGCCCACCCCACTGAAGAAGAGCAAAAAGTTATTCACCGGACGAAAAGAAGTCCAAGCAAATCAGGTGTGTGTCCTCCTTGAAACGTATCGTGGTCTTACGTGGTGTAGGTAGGCCATCCGCTAGCTAGGCACTTTGGCCTGCTAGCTTGTTGTATGGGGACTGCGTGTTCCTTTGTGTTTCTGACTGTTTGAAAAGTCTGTGTGCCCTTAGTCTTGGCTCGGTTACGGTTACGGTGTCTTACCTTGTATTAATGCACATCTTGTAAGTCGCTCTGGATAAGAGCGTCTGCTAAATGCTTAAAATGTAAATGTTAACTACTGTACTGTTGATTAGTAGTTACTATAAATCCTTTTAGGATTTTTTGTTTATACTTTTGAAGCTTGTGAACGATTTTTATGACATTGAATTGGTAATCCCATTATAAGCTAGCTAACCTAACTGTGTAACTGTGTGCGTAACTAGTTTTGTATTTCTTAGTGTTAGCTAGGCTGTGGAAATTGGTGAATGAGAGTATTTGGCATCTCTATTGTTGGTGTTTGTCTAAGTGTTTGTCTATTGCGTATGGTGCAGTGCAGTGTGATTTGGGCTGTAGCGTATGGTGCAGTGTAGTGTGATTTGGACTGTAGCATATGGTGCAGTGTAGTGTGATTTGGGCTGTAGTGTGATTTAGGCTGTAGCGTGTGTGTAGTGTGATTTGGGCTGTAGCATATAGTGCAGTGTAGTGTGATTTGCACTGTAGTGTATGGTGCAGTGTAGTGTGATTTGGGCTGTAGCGTATGGTGCAGTGTAGTGTGATTTGGACTGTAGTGTATGGTGCAGTGTAGTGTGATTTAGGCTGTAGCGTATAGTGCAGTGTAGTGTGATTTGGGCTGTAGCATATAGTGCAGTGTAGTGTGATTTGCACTGTAGTGTATGGTGCAGTGTAGTGTGATTTGGGCTGTAGCGTATGGTGCAGTGTAGTATGATGGCTGTTTGGATGATCGACATGGATAATCAAGCACATGTTAAAGAGGCGAGGACCAGACTGGTGACGCACGCACGCGCACACACACACACGCACACACACTTGCGAGCCCCATTAGTCATCTCACCTTACTTCTTGCCATTTAATGAATGATAAACAAACTTCAACCCTAAACATGAAAGCATACCAAACATACTTTCCTGCATAAGCCCTGTAACCCAGTGCCAACAAACGCATAAATCACACCACATCAAATCAAAGTAATTGCCTTTTTTTCTTTTTTTTTCGTCATCACCCATGCTCTTGGTTTAAAAGGAATCACAAACAAACCTTCCCTTTTTGATGTGGGTCTGAAACTTGAGGAACACTTGAGCATGCACACACACACTCACTCACTCACTCACACGGCCCAGCCAGTGCTCGTGGTGAGGGCCTTTACCGACAGAGCCACTCTATAGGGCCCAGCCTGCGCTCGTGGTGAGAGCCTTTACCAACTGAGCCACTCAGGACCCGTGTTGTGTTAAGCCATTATCAGCATCGAGTTTGCCATTGCTTAGCGATCGGTCTGAACGGGCAGTCATTTGCAATGGCAGCCCCACAGTCCGTTCACTTCAGCTGTAACCTCCCCCCCAGGCCTATTGACAGAGAGGAACACGTTTCTCTCACCCAGGTCAGTTACAGATAAACACGACTGGCACAGGCTCCGCATTAGAGCCGAGAGCAGTCCCAGCTACAGAAACATCATGTCTCTACGCCCTCCTGCCGTTCTCCTGTCATCCACAGAGAAGGAGTCATTCCATCTCTTTCTTTCACCCTTCCCTGCAGTGTGTAAACGTGTCCGTCTTCTGCCACTGGGAAAGCAAACCAGATTTGAATAGAAGATGCTGTGCACAGATCAAAGCATCACAGCACGATGTACGTCAATAAATATACATGATATATAAATAACATGTAAAGAAATTCGTTACTGAGAGGTGAACCGGGCAGCGTTAAGCTGCAGTGTCAGATTTCCCCCGAACTCCCAACGCTGAGCGGTGACTAACAATCGCTCGTGTTTTGGACGAGGTCCTGACTCACAAAAGAGCTTGCTTATTCCCCTGCGTTCCCGTGCCAGGTTCCTAATCTGGCTGTCAGTCTGGCCCTGTGATCTTCCTCCAGCTTATCTGGCTGAATGATGAGCGTTCTGGCACAGGAACGGCGGCGTGGATCACGGGGCGGGCGGGCGCGTCGCCGTACTGACGGACGAGGTGAGTCACGGCCCCGCCGGTGCTTTGTACGAGGCCGCTACTTTCTATGGAAGGCGCTATATAAATAAAGCGTGTTATTATGTTTATTATTATTTCTTTTGTGCTTGTTTTACAGTGCCTTTAGTGGTTAGCAGACATTCCTGTGCAGCTTTTAATCTCTTTATTTTTGGGCATTATTTTCCTCCGGTTTGGAAAGGCTCGATTTCTGTGTGCCTGTGCAGCCCACGGCCTCGTCTCTCACTGCTGTGTATCGGACCACAGGTCTTCACATTTAGGGATGAGCCAGCCAACGTCCTGCTGATTTAAACCCTCCCTCCCTGCATGATCCGTCCTGATTTACCCTTTACCCTTTACATACACAGCTTATTACACATCGTATTATACATTTTACACAGTTTATTACACATCTTACACTCATTATAGAGCAGTGCTTTCGCTTGCTGGGTTACTCCTTATAGAGCAGTGCTGTCTCTCTGGGTTAATCTCTCATTATAGAGCAGTGCTGTCTCTCTGGGTTAATCTCATTATAGAGCAGTGCTGTCTCTCTCTGGGTTAATCTCATTATAGAGCAGTGGTGTCTCTCTCTGGGTTCATCTCATTATAGAGCAGTTCTGTCTCTGGGTTCATCTCATTATAGAGCAGTGCTGTCTCTCTGGGTTAATCTCATTATAGAGCAGTGCTGTCTCTCTGGGTTAATCTCTCATTATAGAGCAGTGCTGTCTCTCTGGGTTAATCTCATTATAGAGCAGTGCTGTCTCTCTGGGTTAATCTCTCATTATAGAGCAGTGCTGTCTCTCTGGGTTCATCTCTCATTATAGAGCAGTGCTGTCTCTCTGGGTTCATCTCTCATTATAGAGCAGTGCTGTCTCTCTGGGTTCATCTCATTATAGAGCAGTTCTGTCTCTCTGGGTTAATCTCATTATAGAGCAGCGCTGTCTCTCTGGGTTAATCTCTCATTATAGAGCAGTGCTGTCTCTCTGGGTTCATCTCTCATTATAGAGCAGTGCTGTCTCTCTGGGTTAATCTCATTATAGAGCAGTGCTGTCTCTCTGGGTTAATCTTTCATTATAGAGCAGTGCTGTCTCTCTGGGTTAATTATAGAGCAGTGCTGTTTCTCTGGGTTATTATAGAGCAGCGCTGTCTCTCTGGGTTAATCTCATTATAGAGCAGTGCTGTCTCTCTGGGTTAGAGCAGCTGTCTCTCTGGGTTAATCATCTCTCTGGGTTAATTCATTATAGAGCAGTGCTGTCTCTCTGGTCTCTCTGGGTTAATCTCATTATAGAGCAGTGCTGTCTCTCTGGGTTAATCTCATTATAGAGCAGTGCTGTCTCTCTGGGTTAATCTCATTATAGAGCAGTGCTGTCTCTCTGGGTTAATCTCTCATTATAGAGCAGTGCTGTCTCTCTGGGTTCATCTCTCATTATAGCTGGGTTCATCTCTCATTATAGAGCAGTGCTGTCTCTCTGGGTTAATCTCATTATAGAGCAGTGCTGTCTCTCTCTGGGTTAATCTTTCATTATAGAGCAGTGCTGTCTCTCTGGGTTAATCTCATTATAGAGCAGTGCTGTCTCTCTGGGTTCATCTCATTATAGAGCAGCGCTGTCTCTCTGGGTTAATCTCTCATTATAGAGCAGTGCTGTCTCTCTCTGGGTTAATCTCATTATAGAGCAGTGCTGTCTCTCTGGGTTAATCTCTCATTACCGAGCAGTGCTGTCTCTCTCTGGGTTCATCTCTCATTGTAGAGCAGTGCTGTCTCTCGCTCTCCCCCTGCTCTGCTCGGTAAATTAAAACCTTGAAGGATGTGTCCTTTTCCTAAATGAACTGAATCAGTCCGCTCCACTGTTCTCTTCTGTCAGCATACTGTTCAGAGTTGATACTCTTGTTATGGATGATGGAGGTGGGGGGAGGAGGGTGTTGTTTGAGTACACATCGTAGCTCAGTGAGGGTTTGGAGAGAGAGCTTGGCTCTTCACAAAAGTGCCGACCGACTGACTTGCTGGCTTGGAGATGCAGTTTGTCATTTTTTTTATATTTAAGCATAACATCCTATATAATTTCCTTTGAGAAGCCACAGGCCTAAGACGTTCATAATGACTGCCTTTCTAGAATCTAAATTAGTTTATGGAACACTGTTATTATTATTTCTCCTTTCAGTTCTTCAGACTGCCTGCGTCTTTGTATAGAAACATAAGAGACACGGCGCTTTACGTTTTGTTTTCTTGTTTTCCTCCATGCCATATTTTTGCCGTAAATGAAGAGCAAGCGGGTCTAGGAAGCAGACACCTCACAGCTGCGAAATGTGGGTTACAGGTGTTCCCACCTGCTATTTTCACCTGAGGCAGGTTCCACTACACCCCTGTGAGTCACAGCGATGGGACTTTCAGCTTCTCACATGTGGCTGAAATAGTGCCATTACGTAGGATGTTTTCTTTTTGTTTAAACATTAAAAAGAGAAATGTTCTCACAACAGAGTTGATGCTCAGCTGCCGGGTCTGTTGTTATCATTTGCAATACTTTAACCCTTTAGACACCAGTAAAATTACACCGGCAATTTTGAAAGGAACCAATATTCCAATATTTCAACAATATTAAGAACAAAGTTCTTGTTTCATATTATTGTACATTCTTGCTAGTAACATGATGCATTGATAATTCCCAGGGATTTTTCCAAATTTTGTCTGGTTATGAAATTGGGGTTCTGTGACTGTAGAGATAATAATATAATAGATGCCATTTAGCGGATGCTTTTATCCAAAGCGACTACCGACCGAGATCACTATGACGTGGGCGTTAGGAAGGAGAGTGTTCGCGAGAGTGATGACAGCTGGCCCAGGCCAGAGCAGAGTCCGCAGTAACACTCGCCCCAGCGGAGCGGGGAGACTTGACCTCTGAACTCTGCGGATCCCTCTTTCGCTGCCCGAGCAGAGAAACTGGGGCGCCCGTCCAAAAGGGGGGTGCTTCCTTTTTTAAGTGCTGTGTGCCGTGCGTAACACTCCAAACAAAGCGCAGCCGGGAGCCCTTGATCACACCGCTGAATTCTGGGAAAGGAGAACACTTGCAGAAATAAATATTCCTTTCCAGGGACATCAGCACCTGCTGAGGATACTTTTCACCAGAGGACTGCTGATTGTAATTGTGCCAATATGGGGCTGAGAGCCGTAAAACGCAAACAGACTGCTTTTACGGGCTCATTAAATTAGAGTGTTCCGCACTGATTAAAGAGCTGCATTAATGTTTGGGGAATGTTAGCCCAGCATGTCCAGAACAGAACCACTTGCCTTCATTGTTTATTCATAAGTGCATTTCAGGGGAAATGTGCCATGTTCATAAAACTAAAAGACTCTGTAATGTTTTTGAATGAATTCTAAAATCCGCACTGAAACGCACATCGGTTTATGAAGCTTAAGTTATTTTTGAAAGGATTTTGCTTCCTCCTTGTTTTCCTTCCTTCCTTCCTTTCCCTTCTTCCTCTTTTCTTTTTCTTCTTCCTCCATCCTTTTTCCTTCCCCTCCTAGTGGGCTACATGTTGGTCAGAGCTCTTTTGTGAACGTTTTTTAGTTGATTATATTTGATTCAAATTGAGATGACTATGTCTGCAGCTCAGTGCCTAGTGTGAATGGTTGGCATCGTTCTGTATGGGAACTCTATCTGACTAAGAAGTTGTTACTGGAGAATTTGCCAGAATGTCCTTTCTCTTTCATGTTTGATGCGCTTTGCCTTAGTAAATATGCAATTTGCCTTGCAAGCTTTTTTTTCTTCCTTCTTTTTTTTAAGTAACAGATGTGTTTTTGTAGTATGCGTTGTGAAAATGTGTTTTCAATCTTAAGGTCTTTGATGCTAATTTATTCCATTCATTAACCATTTTTACCACTTCTTTTTTTAATCGTGATGAAAGTGTGATTCATCCGTGCTGGGCTGACACTGCTTGGCTGACACACTGCACACACACTGCAGGACAGACACTGCTGATACACTGCAGGGCATACACACTGCAGGACAGACACACTGCAGGACAGACACTGCTGATACACTGCAGGGCAGACACACTGCTCACACACTGCAGGGCAGACACACTGCTCACACACTGTAGGGCAGACATGCATGATTGATATTACGGCCAATTATGCGTCGCCCTGCAGGGCTGCCAGCCAGCTGGCACTGGCATGGTCAGGATTTGATACCAGACCAAGGGGCCCCTCCACACGCTTGAACAGTGTCTTCACTGGCTGAGCCACCCAGTAGCCTGTACGTCAGAGATCAGAGACCTTGGAACTGGTGACTCCGTTTTGTAGTGCATATGCAAGGTCTGGAGAGGCTACGAAATATAGAGAAGTTTAAATTGACCCAAGCTTACAAAAAGTGCCTGAATAATGAGAATGCAAACATTGTGCCAAAGGAAAGGGTTGCAAACCAAAAGGATATTTCGTACTTGAATCTGTGTGAAGTAAATCCACATACTCAATGAATTATAGACAGGATTCCACCAGCAGTAAGTTGTGGGATTGCTTTTACTGCCTGAGCGTGTGAGGAAAGTTATAGCAACACGGTTTATAAGTTTGTGTTTATCACCGTGTGATTTCATTTTGATTGTTTAAGACAGGTGTTTATAGGAGGGGGGGGGGGTTAGTCGAGGAGAGGTGGTCACATGATATAATAGCTCTGCCTTTTCTCAGGATCTGAAAACTACCTCCAGGCCCACCAAACCAAACATTCAGTGCTCTATTCAGTATCTATTTTGTATAGCGCCATTTACGATCATGTTGACACACAGAGCATCACCGTGTGGGGTTGGGGTTGCTACGGCATGTGAGGAGTGGTCACCGTAGCCAGTCAGGAGAGGCCAGGTGCATGCTGGGACAGGCTCTGTGTGTGTTGTATATAATATGGAATGAGCTGAGCTTTGATGCAAATCAAATTTATTAGTATCACACTTTTTACAAGTGCGTACGAAATGCTCAGCAAAAGAGAATCCAGCCCAAAAGCAAGCCTAAGGCGACAGTGGCATGTCCAGGGACTGGGTTTGGTGTGGGAGGACTGGTCTGCAATCAGGTTAGTGAGTGGGGGTTGATGAGGGCAGTATATCATATCATTCATAAGTGAAGTGATAATGTAATATAGTGATGTAACGTAGCTCTGCTTATCTTGATATTTATTATAAAATCACTGTATTTATGTTTATTTATTATTTATTTAGGGCAATGTATTTATGAAAAAGTGACACTTTTTTTTGACGAGTTCGCATTTCCCCCCAGTGAAAATGCTGTGAGGAATTGATCCGTCTTGCCCATTTTAGAAAATCGTTTTCACACAGACGGTATTGTTATGCACACAAGGTTGTTCGGACCGAACGATCACCGTTCTCGCCACCAACTCTAATAGAATAGTTTGCAGGTAAGGTTAGCCAGCGTTTCACTTCAACACATCGAGCCCAATGGGAATCGCTCATCTGGAATCAATACAAACACCAAGCTCGACCCTCGTACTGCAGTCCCCTTATTTTGACCTGTGGCTCACTGACTCTGACTGAAAGGCAAGATATTGCGTGAGAAGGTTTGTAGACAAAACAGAAAAGCAAAGAAAAAAAATAGAGAAAATCAGGGCGTTTTTTTTGAACAAACAAACCGCTTGATGAGAAGCTCTGGTGCTAGGGGCTTGGCTCAGCATCGCTGATTGGTGGAAAGCCGGTGGATGTCCTTTGAGGACGAGGTGGGTGTGGGTTATTTTCTTTTTGTTTGTGCGTTCTGCGCTGTGCTTTGTGGTTCACGTCAGTCTCTGTCTTCTTTAATCGAACACACTCTTCGCCTTTAACCCTTTGAGGAGTGAGCGGCCTGAGAGTTCTAGCTCTAATTCACAGTGTTCTATTCTGGAGTGCTGCAGCTCTTTGCGGATGCCGTTGGCAGCCCTTTATGATGTCCCCAATTAGAATCAACTACAATGTTATGGCATGTTCTAGAATAAACAACATAGTGCTACAGTTCTCCTTAAAGGGTTAAGGACCGAGTGTTTACTCTCGTTTTGATAGTTTTGTGTTGAACCTGGTCCAGTAGGGGTTCTGGAGTTCACAGCCAGACTTCCTGCTGTGGTGGGCTGTGTTCTGTGGCGCTGGGCTGGCACCCCTGAATTCAGCGCTGTTTTCACTTTATCTCTGAGATTACCGCTGGCAACCCTCATGGTGAGGGGCAGAGTGGATTTGGGGGTGAACGGGGGCGAGCTCTAATTGATGGTTAAACAGAGACTGGCAAGGTTAGCCCCAACCAACAGCATGCTCAACTGCCAAGTGCTGGGAATTAAATTGCTGCAAAATGGAGTTTATATTTTTATATTTATATATTTTTGGCTGTCGGGAATCATGTTTTTGTTGTGAATACCATTTTTTATGCTTTGCCAATAACTGAATCTGAAAGACCTGATTTCATAATAAGTGAAGACCTGGACAGTCTGACTATGCGTGTGAAAGCGTGCGTGCGTGTGCACGTGCAATGAAAATGAGGTCCAGAAGCTTGTGTGGTGATCTCTCATCACTTTATTCAGCTTTATGTATTGATGTCTAGAATCTCTGGGCCCATATGTATAAATATTCTGAGTAGGAGTGCTGATCTAGGGTCAGTTTTGCCTTTTAGCTCATAATGGATATGGATGGGGAAAGCTGTTCCTAGATCAGCACTCCTAATCTGGAGATGCTTTATACATACAGGCCCTGGTCTCATTCATATTCTTTTTTTGTTTGTTTCCACCCCAGAGTCAAGTGGTAAAAGGAAAGATAGGAAGAAAGGTACAGTTACCATGCCAACCCTCATTTTGGTTTGTTTGTTTTACATTGTATGTGAAATCGTGCTATTTGTAAACGTGTGTGTTTTCCTTTGACACTCAGCCAGAGGCCCACCTGGCCCACCTGGCCCCCCAGGGCCTCCAGGGCCACCAGGGCCACAGGGCCCCCCCGGAATTCCTGGCATTCCCGGCATTCCCGGAAGCAACGCCATGGGCCCCTCAGGACCGCCAGGGTCCCCAGGGCCACAAGGGCCTCCTGGACCAAAAGGTCCCGCAGGTACACACTCATCACTCCCAGCCCGGCAGTCTTGATGAACCAAAAAGGAATGCTGAGCCCACAAATCCGATTACACCAACCTCAACGTGTGGCCACTAGGGTAGCAGGCGATGAATGTAATCTGTGCGTGTAGCAATCCAACGTAAAGCCAACGTCCTCCTCGCCAATCCAGGCCATCCTCTTAGCTGCTACTTTGTTGCGCTGACATTCAAAACTCACACTCTTGCATAAACATCTCCGATAGGACCATCCCGCTTTTGAACAAATCTCAACGTGATTGGACAGCGTACAGTAGCTCCACCCATTGTTGATGAAGCCTAACCCCTCCCATTTCTCATCACCACAGTCGCTTTGTGTAAGGGCAGGTCACTAGCATGTTTTATATCTTTGCAGGGGGGCTTGATAAATCCAGACCGAGGGAGCATCAGGTGAGTCCCTTCTCTCCTACGCATGCCTCTTCATTCTGAAACATTATTTTTTAAGATGAACTCGATTGTGGTGTGTTTGGCACCCTTTGGCTTTACTTTGACTGACAATGAGATGATGATTTTGTTTTACCTTTCCTTTTCATTTCTGTGAAGCACATTGAAGCACATGTACAAGCTATTATTTAGTATTATATGTTTGTGGATGTGATCGCCTGGCCCTGAGAGCATGGTTTGGTGATAAGCCCGCCCACGTTGCTGGGAGGAGTCCACCCCCCTTCTCACTGATTTAGGGGGGGGGGTGCTTACTGGGGGCTCAAGCAACCAGCCAATCAAAAGTCCTTCAGAGACCCTTTTTCAAATAATTTAATCTGAGCGTGAGCCTACACATATGTGTATCTGCATTGGTCGAAGCCACGGGATGTGGAAAGGATGGTCAAATGTGGCATTAAAAAGCTGTATACGACCTTTCAGATCACAGTTATTACCGTGCTCTGCTCCGAAATGGGTATC
This sequence comes from Aldrovandia affinis, assembly GCA_029706075.1. Lineage (NCBI taxonomy): Eukaryota > Metazoa > Chordata > Actinopteri > Notacanthiformes > Halosauridae > Aldrovandia > Aldrovandia affinis. The sequence continues at coordinate 664,888 of JAINUG010000126.1, read as the reverse complement.
CGACATCCATAACGCACTGTTTACGTTTTGTCCAGTACTTTTACGTCAGAATGACAGCCATCGCAGATTAATTTCTGTATTTGCGGTAAGGAGAACAGTAACGGATTGAATTGGGAGGCATCCTCCACTTGTCTCATTTCCTGCTCTCTTTTCCAGCCTGCTGTAGCTCATTTGCAGGGTCAGGAAACAACCATACAAGTCAAGGAAGGTAGGCCTTAAATTAAACACACATTGCTGTTGTTTGCATGTGCAGAAAATCATTGGAAATGATTATCATAAACAAAGAAGCCCATGGAAGTCGTTTTTAAGTGTGCTGCGTGTGGCGCACCGGTTTAGAAATGGGAGAACAAAGTGTGGTAAATGTGGATGTTTTTAGTAATTATGAAGTCTGTTGTAATCGTGGGCAGTTGTGAGCGTTAAGGAAGGGGCGCGGTGTTGAGTGAGCGCTCTGTTTCTCTTGCTGAGATCTCTCTGAAGGCGTCCTGCGGAACTGGAAGATGATTTCTGTGCATCACAAGGTGTTCAAGGTCCACTCCCGCTCGGGCCAGCTGGAGGTTCTGGTGGATGGCACCTACTTCATCTATAGTCAGGTAGAAGTGAGTACGGTCTTGGGCCTAACTCCGCCTCCCCTGCCGCACAAACTCCCCGTCCCCCCGTCCCCCCCTCTCGACCCCAGAATCGGCGCCACTGTCCAGAGAGCCAACCCGGACTAGCTCCGGCTCTGCTGTGGCAACGCACTCATCTCACACCAGCCATTAGACAGGTTAACACTTTAGTTCGGTAATACAAGAAAATGAACCACTTGTCATTGGTCAAGTAACATACTTTGGCATGGAAACAAAGTTTAGAATTGACTCCCCATAGATTACATAGAGTACATAGCTATACAGTCAGGCTAATGTAAAAGCTCACATTTCATATTTATTTCAGGATATAAAGTCCTTATTTTCCTCTCTCTGTCTCCCGTGTTGTGTCCAGGTGTACTACCTGAACTTTACGGACATCGCCAGCTACGAGGTGATGGTGGACAAAACGCCCTTCCTGCGCTGCACCCGCAGCATCGAGACGGGCCAGCGCAAGTTCAACACCTGCTACACGGCGGGCGTGTGCCCCCTGCGGGCACGGCAGAGGATCTCCATTCGCATGGTGTACGAGGACACCTCCATCAGCATGACCAACCACACCACCTTCCTGGGCAGCATCCGGCTGGGAGACTTCCCGTCTGCCAGCCACTCCTGAGCCCGCCCACTCCTGAGCCGCCTCGCCACGCCGTTACTCCGCCCTGAGACATTCCTGAGCCCCGCCCACTCCATTACTCCACCCCTTGTTATCTCTGTAGCCCCGCCCACACAATTGCCCTGCTCCTCATAGCCCCGTCCACACCATTTCCCCCCTCGTTATCTGAAGCCCAAGCAATTGCGCCCTCTACTGTTCACACATTTTCAGGAGGTTTTTTTCTCTCTGAATACGTAGCTCCTTGGACAATACTGGACAAATGCTGCTTCGACCGTCACTGTACACTCCAACCTGTTTATACTATACACCTGTGCGTTAGAGTGCTTTCCCTCAAATTTCCATCCACACCACAGTTTCCACGACAATAATTTCCATTTTTACATCTTATCCAGAGCGACTTACACAGTTTACATACAATTCATTCATACAGCTGGGTATTCACTAAAGCAATTCAGGTTAAGTACCTTGCTCAAGGGAACAATGGCAGCTCTGGCATCCCCTGAGTTACAAGCCCAGTTCCCTAACGACTATGCTACAAAACATTCCCATCTTCATTCATTGAGTGTACCGTTAGGAGGTATGAGACTAATGAAGCCTTTATGATTTATAATTTAACATGACAGAGCTGCCCTTTTACAGATGAGCTGTATTTATTGAAATCACTCCAGGTCAGTACAGATTTCAATGATAATTCCTCCAAGAATAACAGAAACAAACTACAGTGATTATACAGCTAATTCAAAGTATTTCTTCATGATAATAATACAGTTCTTCACTTTTTTCCCATGAGAACGTTTTTTTAAGAGGAAATATCTCAATTGGGTTGGAACAATATTGTAAATAAAATAATCTCGCAGGCCACCAGAATTTTAATGTGTACATATTTTTTTTATTTTGCTAATTATTTTCTGCATATTATAACGATAGCAGTGTGTTTCACTCATACCAGCTTGTAAATTGTATAACCGTTAAAAGTTCTGTTTTAAATGAGTATTTATACGATGGGCCCATATCCTCATGTCCAAACGCAAATGACTCGCAGTTGTTTTCTATCAGGATTCTTGGCTTTGTTTGGAAAGCCGTGCGTTTAAGACATCCCTTCCTGTGTCACGTGACACCTAACGGTCCTGGTGTGCCATCGTTAAGGAAGCCATTGTTTCCCACCGACAAAATCAAAACAACTCGGCAACTGGAAGCCATTGAAAAATATTCACAAGCAAACAAACCCGCCAAACTCTGGGATCGTGGGCCTCATCCCATTACCGTGAAGTGGGGTGTGTTTAGTTCCCTTCTTTCATGTGGCTAAAGTCCGCTAATGGACCCAGGCCCATGACCACTGCAGGAGGATTATGGCAAACTCATGAGATTCATGAAAATGTCGAGTAATTTTGTATACCGTATGACCTCCACCACCCAGCGGTAAGATACGATAGTAAAGCAACAGCCGCCTTCATCGGGCCTCAAGATTCATTACACACTATGAAAAGAGCATTTTGAGAGAAAAGTACCTGTCCTCTTTTGCTTAAGAAGGGAACAATGTAACATATTTTCTTGCCGTTCTTGCACAATATCTCATTTTTAGAGCCATTGTGGCCCACCCAGACAGGAAGCAAACCTTTGACCTGAGAAGGTACTGGCAGTCAGCACAGGGCTGCCTTTGCAGTCTGTTCCAGGACTTTCTTTACAATGGGTGGGCCAAAATTTAGTGACTGTCCCGATACTAAACGAGTCCCGTTAGTCTTGGATCCAGTTGGGTTTTTTGATCTGAAGGTTTTATTTGACTTTTCACGTTAACCATCTTTGAACACTTTGTGTTGTTTGGTCCATTTTAGGCATTTTCAATTTACTGTTAATGACACTGAAGAAATGTCTCTTTTTTTGCTGCCTTTCTTGAATGATGTTATTTTTCAAGAACTTGTATTTGACTTGTATTGTTGACGTTTATAACATTATTTACAGTATCTTGTTGTATATCACTAGCTAAAGTGATTTCTTCACTGCTTCCAAATTGCCAAGTAGTATTCAAAATAATGTAAGCCTCCTAAATTATTGTACCTCTGATTAGATTTTTAATGAGTTTCATTTAATAAAGATCATTTAACAAGGTTTCCCCCATATTCACATTACAGAATATATTATATTACAAAGTTACAAACTTAATAAAAAAGGAATATAAAATGTCTGCATAGTAGTATTCTTGTTATTTTTTAGTTGGTCATTTTTGGGAACCATTGAGTTAATTTGCATTGTTTGGTAAAACAGTGCATTTGTGTGTTATGCCGCTTGTTGAAATATGTTGTACATTTGTATACTTTGTTGCGTTTGTACATATGTATATAAAAATAGAATGTACTTTTTTGTAAATTGACTTTATTCTCAATAATTCATACAATTAAAGACCGTTTCAGTCATAAATCTGTTTGTTTTGGCATAGTCTTCTTTGCATGTGTTCATAGTTTTCGGCCCAATTTTCTTATCAGACAGAGTGGACATCTGGACTGCTTAATTTCAGGATTGTTCAATATTTAATGTTGTCTGAAGAAAACAAATATCAGGATTTCTCAATATTTAATGTTTTCTGAATTAAACAAATAGGCACCACTTTATTGTGTACACGCAGCTGCTACAGGATGTTCAAAACCTTTGTTTCAAATTGCTTTTAAAGAGAGATTAAAATTAAGTTATCTTGAAAAACGGCAAACACAAAAAAATGTTGTACCAAATACAGCCAGCAGGTGGCACATTTTTTCTCTTAGTGCTGCTGGGTGATAAATAACCAAACAAATTGTAAGGCTATATACATCCAAAACTTGTTAATATACCAATAAATACATTGTGTCTGCGATCTGGGTTTTGTATACAGTGAGCCTGGAGCCAACAAATTATTCTAACCTGTGATCTAAGTATTTGTTAAAATAATGTCAAACTTGGGAAAGGTGTTTAGTAGACTCGCTTAATCATGTTATACGTGGATTGACATTGAAAGCTCTGCTGTGACCGAAACACATCAAAACGTCAGTCATATGTACGAATGCAAAAGAGGGCGTCAAAAAATAAGTGGACCCAAATGTTAAGTTCCCCATTTGGCATCTATTTTTAAAATCGAACATAACGTACTGCGATTTCCTGTAAACGGTGTAACCAGAAAGTCAGTCAGCCCTGTGATGGCATCTACATCTGAGCTTTGTATGATTTAGCATGTCTGGCTGGATTTCAGTAAAGAATTCCCTCACCAGGAGCGTAATCGTTAGCCATCGTAATGTGTTGATGTTTGTGACTTTCGTGGCTTTATGCCTGGGCCTTTTTCTAATGCGTGAAGTCAGCGTCTTAAGAGACGATCTGCAAAAACTCAAAGCGGAAATTTTGCTGCACTGGGGCCACTCGACGTCAACAGATCTCCGAAATGGAACGCGTATTTCTGAGACGTGGGAGGTACGTGAGGTGCCGTGTCAATATTAACTAGCACTTCTGTTTTTCTGTAGACTTAATTGTTCCCTTTTTAAACAAAACAAATTCTCGTTTTGTGCCCTTTTGCAATGGTGACGTCTAGCACCAGAAGGTCAATTTGTACGTCAAATCTTTTTGTTTAGAAATTAAGGTCTTACTCTACCTTACATCATACGAAAACCGAGAGAGGTCAGCAAAATCCGCTTAAGATTTCCTTCTCAAGAAAGAAGCGAGAGGAGGCTGAAGGTGTGGGTGAGTTCCCCTACAGATCGCTGCGCACACCACCAATCACCATGCAGCTAACGCATGACGCTTACACCTGTATACAGTAGCATTATTAGCCAAGAGCAATGTCTACCTGGCTGTGTATTTAACAAATTGTAGCAGAATTCATCACATTTCTTTCACTCCTCCTTTTTCCCCTCTTTAAAGTTTGAATGTATAACAGACGTGTCTCCCCCCTTCACAGCACTGCGGTCGTTTCTGCAGCTGACTGCCACATCCAATGAAAATCCAGTTGTGCGAGGTACAGCTGCCCCGCCCACTAAACTGAACACCCAACCAATGGGCTTCAGTATGATTGCTGCGTTTTATAGGACGCGGAAAACGTGCGAAAACAGCACAGCCTTACAAAGCTGCATGACATTTCACAACATTGCTTTGGCATGTTTGCCACATTCTAAGGAGCCATATTGAGTAGCAGTGTTGAAAGAATAACAGCCAATAAAAATAAACATATATAAAATAAACCGTATATCACTAGGGTGGCCGATTAACCACTCCCCAAAGTAAAGACCATACCTTTGGCCAACCACTAGATGGTGAAATGGTGTTTGCTCTGTTCTTGTTTTACCACATTTTTAAATGGATTGAAACCAATATTAAACACAAAGAGAGGTCAAGTTACAGTGCTTTTGTTATAGAATTTTGCCACGATTCTGACATGTGAAACATTTCCTCCGCTGGCTTTGTACACAGACAATGTGACGATGATTCCGTGGACTGTTTCCATTCAGCATGGGGAAGCTGTATCGGTAAATGGCAATAAAATAATTGTACAGCAAGATGGCTATTATATGGTGTTCAGCCAGGTAGGGGGAAATACTATTTACATGATCACATTGCACTGTTGTGTAATGTGTACGACTGTGTGCAACTACTTCAATACCAAAGCTTGTGAAAGTGCATGAAAGTACAAAGCCTCTACATTCAAACCCGCACCAGGTTCTGTTTCACAACCCCGAGGCGGTCATGGGTTATTTGATCCGGAGACGCAAGGCCAGTGTGTCTGGAACAGAGCAGAGATTCACCGACCTGCTGCGTTGCATTCAGGAGATGCCCAAACACAACTGTGCCAACTCCTGCTACACTGCAGGTGAGCCCCCCCCCCCCACCTGACTTCTGCTATACTCCTATCCTGGCCCCCATCACCTCTGACCTCTGAACCCTGACCCGGGCCAAAAAAAACAACTCTTTAATGGACAATAAAAATTAAAAAAAGACAAACTACTGTAAATGGGTGTTTGGAAATGTATTTTGGTAATATAGAATACATTAGTAAGAATATATTGGTAATATATCTGAAAGTTTTGTATGCAGTGAGCAAATGCTCTGTCATGCTAATGGCAGAAGGCAGTGTCAAAGAAATGTGTATAGTTCTCAAAACTAGTCTGAAATTTCCTTGGGGCGGGGGGCAGTTGTGTGTTAAAACAGATGTGCGTATGTACGCGGGTCCATGTGCGTATCCTGAGTTTTTGCTGGAACCCGTGTCTGTTCAAAGGCCTCATAAAGTTGGAGCATGAGGATGAGCTGGTGTGTGCGTGCGTGCGTGCATGCATTTTCTGGAACCTATGTCTGTCGTTTGAAAGGCCTGGTGAAGCTGGACCACGAGGACGAGCTGGAGCTGTTGATTCTGGACCGCCCTCAGGCTGAGGTTGCCATGGACGCAGTCTCCACCTTCTTTGGAATCATACAGCTCCACTGAGGTCACCTGTGCCTGGCCACACCCCTTCCTCGTCTCACCCTGACCCCTCCCCCCAAGCCAGTGGGATACACCTTCCCTCTGGATGGTTCCAGCGCTCTTGTGTAAAACTGTAACTGGGAGGGACGGGAGGAGTTGGTGAAATTGGTCTCTGGCTTGCAGACATGTGCAGGCAATCTGTAGTGAACTGGTGTGCCGGTGACCTACCGGTGACTCGAGAAGCATAATTGGTGAATCCAAAATGATATATTTTTTATTTGTGGCTGTCTTTTTAATATGGTCCCTATAAATACTGTATGTGTGTGTACTGTATTACACTATTCATATGAGTTCCTTATCCATGGGAACACATGTATACCACTGTATATTTCAGTGCCTTATCTTACTTCAGCGGTATGACATAAATGTCTTAACTGAGAATAGATTTTGGTTGCAAGACTGGTTTCTTTGCTACTACTCTGAATGTGGGGAAAAAAATGTAAGCCAGAAGTATATTATGGGAGGAGAAACATTAGTTCAATTCAAGTTCAAGACTTAGAAGTTGTAGTTGATCAAAGTCCATCAGCATCTAAGCAGAGTGCTACAGCAGTGAAAAAGGCTAACAGGATGCTGGGATATATAGCAAAACATATTGAGTATAAATCAATGGTGGTTATATTGATATTATATAATGCCTTTGTCAGACCTCACTTAGATTACTGTGTACAGTTCTGGGCACCACACTACAAGAAAGATATAGAAGCTCTTGGAAAAGTGTAAAGGGGAACTAAATTGGTTCCTGGTATGAAAGTTTCCAGGAAAGACTTAAGATTCTTAATCTATTCAAGCTAAACAAAAGGATACTAAGGGGGATTTGATTGAGATTTTTAAATTCATAAAAAGGATTAATAAAGTGAACTATTACTTTTTTTAAGTTGAGTTCAGTTAGCAGAAGAAGAGGGCACAGGTGGAAATTTAAAGGTAAATTCTGCAATGATATCAGGATGTATTTTCTTTACACCAAGAGGTGTTAATGCCTGGAACAGCTTGCTAGGCCATGTAGTGGAGGCAGGAACACTTGGGGTATTCAAGTACAGGTTTGATGAAATGCTAGATATTGTCTAGAATGTAGGTAAATGACTAGCCTTGATGAGATTGTGTAATCTGTGTTTGTTGAGTGCCTGCGGGCATATACTGTATGCATGTGAATGTGTGCACAATGCTCTTAATGTGCCTCCAGCCCCCTCCTCTGTAACATTTGACATAAATTGTGTTTGAGAACGGTTTCCAATTTTAGAGTCTGGAGGATTTTTTTAAATTGGGTTTTTGTACCTTCCGGTAAGTAAGGAGGATTTAGAAGATGCACATGTTTTGTGTGCATCTCTGAAATATGGCTTGTGTTGTGCAAGCTTTGTGTACATGATCATGGTGCTTCCATCAGACAGACAGCTGTGTGTGGTGGGGGAGGAAAGCAAATATTTACTGGAAGGCCATGGGATTGTTTGGGAACTCTGTTCCAAATTGAGTCATGCACTCATCGTTGCACTATTTTGACAGAAACAGCATCCTAAACATTAATGTGGGCAGTATTTATAGACTTGCCGTTCAGTATGTTAAAGTTGTGAATTCAGAACACCCTACATTCACTTGACATTTAATTGAACATGTAAATAAGACCGTAAAATGTGTTCATGAGTTCTGACTTCACCATAAGATCTATTATACACCCCCACCAGTAAAGCCTTTCAGGCTTGTGAGTGGATGGGTCAGACAGACATTACACATCAAGTGGAACTCTCTGTGGAACTTGGTTGTTTTAAAGTTGGAGGATGTGGTGAGTTAGGTCAGTGGTCCAGAAGAGTTGTGTTTCATTAGGAGCACTACGGGTGGGTAGTGATCTCCGCGGAGCTGCTGTAACAAAATTGCATTTCCTGTCAACCCTCTCTCTTTCATAAAGGTGTAACAGTACATGCTCTCTTTCAGGAATCCTACATTTGAATCATATGCTGTGAAGATTTCACCCTGGGGTAAGGGGCTAACACTTGTGTGTAACACTGCCTCAGATTTGACTCAGTGGCCACATACAGGGTGCATGTGTTAAGCTGTTTGAGAGAACCCTTGAATCCTTAACACCAAATGCAGAACAGTGCTGCACCCTGCAGAAAGCACTGTCAGAACTTGAGTCTGCTAAAGAGCAGCACTCATCCCAGTGTCCCCCTAAAGAGCAGCCCTAGACAATTTTTTTAATTAGAAGTTCGATGGCTTTATCCAAAGGAACTTTTTTTATAACCCTGATTCTTTTCTCCCCTTTTTGAATCTCCAAATGTATTCCTTTCTTTTTTCCCCCTTTTTAATCCCCAAATGTACGTATTTCTGGCCCGTCTCACCATTACAGCATCCTCAGTTCCTCCAGAACAAGTAGCTGATCTGCGCAGCCATTGCATCACAGGAGCACGATTCACATGCAGCTGGTGCATGCAACTTTAATGCTTTTGCTATTTGTACAGCTGGATATTTACTGAAGTGCTTCAGGTTAAGTACTCGTGCACATAACTTGCCCAGGCAGGGAATCAAACCTGCAAAAACCAGTTACAAGCCCCATTCCTTAGCTGTCGTGGTACTACTGTGTAAGAAAGTTGTTCTTCTCTGTCCTCTGCAGCAGCTGCTCACAATACAGAAGATGACATAAATTTACTGAATGCCACACATTGCAGTATGACTAGGAGCAGGAAAATTCATTGATTGGCTATTACGGCTCTGATGTCATGAGCCATCGCTCATGGTAACAGCACCTGTTTTTAATTGATAATAAACTGTCACAGTTTGTCTAAGCTCTTTGTCTTTGTGGTTTGTCTTTGTGCGAGTGTATGTGTATGTGTGTGTGTGTGTGTGCCGCTCTGCTCATTTGTATCGGTAAATGTGAGTAGATGCTGTGGGCCCCTTTTGCAGAACATGCTCTGCTCGCAGAAATTCCCAACATCTGCTGAGCCTCACATGACCCGTCTGTCTTCTGGGGAACTTTACCCAAAGCGTATACGTCTGGAGATACCAAGTTCCTGCCTCTTGTCTTTTTAGTCGATTACACACACAGCCTTTGGAAGTGTCTCTCCATTGTTTTCTCATTCTCTCTGAGCACCAGTGTCTTTAAAAATGAGGTGTGCCAACTCCAGCCCATACTAGGCCATGGCAACAGTGTTTATGGCAACTGCTCACACAGATATACAGTCAGGTCCATAAGTATTTGGACAGTGACATAATTTTCATCATTTTGGCTCTGTACGCCAGCACAATGGATTTGAAATGAAACAATCAAGATGTGCTTTAAGTGTAGACTTTCAGCTTTAATTTAAGAGTTTTGTCAAAAATATTGTATGAACCGTGTAGGAATTACAACCATTTTTATACATAGCCCCCCCCCAATTTTAGGGGCTCAAAAGTAATTGGACAAACTAGCATAATCATAAATTAAATAGTCATTGTTAATACTTGGTTGCAAATCCTTTGCAGTCAATGACTGCCTGATCACCAGATGCTGGGTTTCTTCAGTTTTGCCTTCAGCAAGTGAAATGCATGCTCAATTGGATTCAGGTCAGGTGATTGACTTGGTCATTCCACTTCTTTGCCTTCTTTGCCAAGTATTTGGTTGCTTTCGTAGTATGCTTTGGGTCATTGTCCATCTGCACTGTGAAGTGCCGTCCAATGAGTTTTGAAGCATTTGGCTGAATCTGAGCAGATAATATAGCCCTATACAGTTCAGAACTCATCCTGCTGCTTTTGTCAGCAGTCACATCATCAATAAATACAAGGGAACCAGTTCCATTGGCAGCCATACATGCCCACGCCATAACACTACCTCCACCATGCTTCACAGATGAGGTGGTATGCTTTGGATCATGAGCAGTTCCTTCCCTTCTCCATACTCTTCTCTTCCCATCATTCTGGTACAAGTTGATCTTTGTCTCATCTGTCCATAGGATGTTGCTCCAGAACTGTACAGGCATTTTTAGATGTTTTTTTGGCTAACTCTAATCTGGTCTTCCTGTTTTTGAGGTTTACCAATGGTTTACATCTTGTGCTAAACCCTCTGAATTCTTCTCTTGATTATTGATTTTGACACTGATACGCCTACCTCCTGGAAGGTGTTCTTGATCTGGCCAACTGTTGTGAAGGGGTTTTTCTTCACCAGGGAAATAATTCATCACCACAGTTGTTTTCCATGGTCTTCCGGGCCTTTTGGTGTTCCTGAGCTTACCAGTGCGTTCTTTCTTTTTAAGAATGTACCAAATAGTTGATTTGGCCACACCTAATGTTTTTGCTATCTCTCTGATGGATTTGTTTAGATTTTTCAGCCTAATGATGGCTTGCTTCACTGGCAGTGACAGCTCTTCGGACTTCATATTGAGAGTTAACAGCAACAGATTCCAAATACAAATGCCACACTTGAAATCAACTCTAGACCTTTTATCTGCTTATTTGTAAATGAAATAATGAGGGAATAACACACACCTGGCCATGGAACAGCTGAGCAGCCAATTGTCCAATTACTTTTGGTTCCTTAAAGAGGGGGACCACATATAACAAGTGCTGTAATTTCTACAACGTTCACCCGATTTGGATGTAAATACCTTCAAATTAAAGCTGAAAGTCTGGACTTTGAGCTCATATTAATTATTTAATTTAAACTCCAATATGCTGTGGTAGACAGCTAAAATAACAATAACTTTGTCAATGTCCAAATATTTATGGACCTGACTGTACCTTGCAAAAAACATTTAAGTCTGATTTCTGATAACACAAAACAAACTGCCTTTAAATACATTTTATAAGTCAATGCTATGATTCAGTTTTGCATACACATTTACAATCATATAGGCCCTCTCAATTTACACAATTGTAAAAAAAGAAAAATAATTCTGTCTCTTAAATGATTGCATACCAAGCTGTTGTTACGCTGTGGGAAAATGTGTGTATTTATTTTTGAATCGATAGAGTAGGGCCATTTCTGTCCTATCACCAGGATGCATGGTGAGGCTGGTGGACACTATCGATGGCTTCCAGTGGCTGGCGATGTGACCACAGGAAGGTGGCTTGTCTTTGGGTGTCAGTTGGCAGCGAGGCGCTTGTTCACAATGAGGCCTGTCCTTCCTTCCATGCAGGGGAAAACCACAGATGGCAGCAGCTGTTCTGGTGGCCTAGCCCGCCTGGCTGTCAGATGATTTTTGGTGGTTTCCATCATTTAAATACTGTACTGTATGTCAGGGGATGTCCTGGGCTTGTTAAAGTTCATACAGATTATGTATGCATTAGGGTGTGTGTGTGTGTGTGCATGCGTGTTGTTTGTGTGTGTGTGTGTGTGTGTGTGTGTGTGTGTGTGTGTATCATATTCGTAATTGTGTGTGTGCACACACAGATGTGTGTGTATATGTGTGTCTGTGTGCTTACAGTGCTTTCATCAAAGTCTATTTCTGTGTGTCTATTTATTCCCCTCTCAGGGATTACCTTTCTGTTTGTCTGTCTGTAACCTATTTCACTAATTGTACTTCCCTTCTATTTTGAGCAGGGGGACGGGGGGCGGGGGCGCAGGGGGGTTCTGTCTCCACAGGACGATAGCCGGAACAAACAGGTGATGAATAGATTTGTCCGGCGTAGAAGGAAAAAGGTTTCCTGCCTTCAACATTCAAAGAATATTGGCATGCGACAAATATTCAACAACAAACCGGAGCTAAACACGGTATGTGATGAGATTAGGTGGGGGGGGGGGTGGGAATCACCCACCATACATTTTGACATCATGAACTAAAGTAAGGAACAGTGAAAATTTCGCCTGAAGTCCAGACTGCACCAGTGGGGCGTCGACTTGGCAGGATCACTTCCTCTCCATCACTCCCACAGCTGGGGAGTTTTTCCCCCTCCCGCTTATAATAACAGAGCTATAAATGGATGCAGGCGCATGGAGCTGTGAGCCAGAGACATGCAGCCTCGCTGGAGGAGCTGAGCGAGGATGACCACTGCGGAACCACTCTTCCTCCTCCTGCTCTGCTGGGGTCACTCATATGCCTACTCCAGCATGCTCCGTGAGACGCCGGAGGAGCCTGCTGCACATTGGACTCCGCCCGGCTGCGTAAGGGTAGGACCTCACGCCACTGTCACACCTGCTCACCTTTTCACTCTTTCACCTTCTCACCTTCTCACCTTCTCACTCAAAACTGTCCAGTGAAAAGAAGTTTCCCAGCAATGCACTCAGTGTGGGGGCTCGGGGAGGCCCTCCATAGACAAACAAATGAGAAAAGATGAGTTCAGAGATGGCAGTGTGGTATAATGGTTAGGGAACTGGGTTTGTGACGTTAAGGTTGCAGGTTCAATCCCCAGGTGGGACACTGCCGTTGTACCCTTGAGCAAGGTACTTAACCTGAATTGCCTCAGTTAATATCTAGCTGTAAAAATGGATTCTATGTAAAGAAATGTAAACCATAAGTCGCTCTGGATAAGAGCGTCTGCTAAATGCCCGTAATGTAATGTCAAAAACCTGACGGCCCCTGGTGTGCAGGCACACAGCCTCAGTCACATGGCACCATACAACATCAGATGTAGAGAAGAGGATGGAGAGGAAGGGCAGAGGGAGATGAAGGAGAAGAGGAGAGAGGAAAAAGAGGGGGAGATGGAAAGAAGGAGAGGGGGAGATGAGGATGAGGGAGGGGCGAAGAAGAAATGTTGGAAGTTGATTTCAGGATGATGCTGGTATGGTATTATATATGCCATTTAGCAGACACTTTTATCCAAAGTGACTTGCAGTAGTGAATGCATACATTTCTTCAGTATATGTGGTCCCAGTGGGGATTGAACCCGTAACATAAGCGTTGCCAATGCCATGCTCTACCTACTGAGCCACACAGAACCACAATGTGGTATGCGAGATATATCGACTATAGGGTGCCTGTGTGGAGGAAGGTGCAGTCAGTTATGGAGTGCCCATGTGGGGAGGGTGGTGCAGTCAGTTATGGGGTGCCTGACTTTAAATCTCAAATATGGATACAGTGTCTGTATTCTTATTATTTAAAAAGAAAACTGCTACCGTTTAAATTTGTAAAGCCAGTTACAGCTGAATGCTGTAAATTCAACAAAATATTACAGTACGATCAATAAATATTTTACTGGAAATATTTGTGTATGAATATTCTGTATAATTGTGATACCTTTGATCCTTGTCTTAATGAATGAATATGACTTATTTTTTGATGTCAATTTTGATGTCAATTCTTGTAATGCAGGAATGTAAACAGGGTACTGGGCAGCATTTTGGTTTCTTTTTAAAAATATTATAAATACTATTTGTTAGTATATTGTTTGTTTTAATATTAGAATATATACAGTATGTAATTTATAAATGTATTTAAATTAATAAATTCATTTAGCCACAGAACTCATGAAGAGCATCAGTGACACAGTCTTTACCCATAGGTGGGTTCAGAGGGGCTGGCCTGCAGGGGCCTGAACTTCAGCTCTGTTCCTGCCAGGCTGGATCCAAGGCTGAGGAGGCTTGACGTGTCTAACAACCAGATCAGGGACCTGGCTCTGCCAAGCCTGGGCTCTCTGCAAGAGCTGGATGCAAGCCACAACGGCATGCGCTCGGTGCGTGAGGGGGCATTCCAGAGCCTGGTTGGGCTGAGGACACTGAACCTCGGCGGGAACGTCCTGAAGGATGATGCGGCCCGGAGCAGCGCAGCATTTCGGGCCCTGCCCGAGCTCCGCAGCCTAGATCTGTCCTCCAATGGCCTCGACCACCTGGCTACCGCGCTCTACCTGACTGTTATCCCCGCCCTGCGATACCTGTCGCTGAAGGGGAACGCCCTCGCTAAGCTCTCGCCCGGGCTGTTCGCCGGGAGCCCCGATCTTGAGGGCATCAACATCGAAAACAACCTGGTCCTGGACGTGGAGGATGGCACGTTCGAGCCCCTGAGCAGGCTGACCTGGCTCAACATGGCCAGCAACAACCTGGCCTGCATCTGCGACTTTAAACTGCACGGACTCCGGTTCCTGAACCTCAGCAGGAACTCCATAGAGTTCTTCATCACCCGCCAGGGTGACGATGCATATCAACTGGAAACGCTAGACCTGAGCTACAACAGTCTCCTTTACTTTCCTGTGCTCCCCAAAAGAAACTATTTGAAGAATCTCCATTTACAGAATAACAATCTGGGTGACATGGTGCCAGAAAGGTCTTTTTTAGAAGCGAGCTCTCTGTATGAGGAAATAACGGATTCTGACGCTTTTGGGCCAGACGGTGACTCCAACATATACTCTGACTGGATGCTGATGCTGTTATCACACCTGGACTTAAGCAACAATCAGTTCACGTCTTTCCCCTTGAAAACATTGCATTACCTTCCTTCCCTGGAGTCCCTGAACATGAGCAGCAACTGTCTGCTTGATTTCGGTCATGACGTTGCCAAAAGCACCCAGAGCCAATCAGGCCCCTCGAGGTCAGGGCCCCTCCCCTCGCTACGCACCCTGGACCTGCAGCATAATCAGATTCGGTCCCTCGGCTTTGCTGCCGCCCTGCCGAAGATAGAGAAGCTGAACCTCCACAGGAACCTAGTGAAGCCATGCGCCGGCGACCAGTCAGAGCCTATGGGACTGAATGGTACGGACGGCGTCCACTGCGTCTCATTCAGGGGGATTGCTACTCTGAAACACCTTGACCTCAGAGAGAACGGCATCAAAATGCTGTTTCCACAGACCTTCCAGCACACGCCTCTGGTGTCCCTGGACTTGGCGGGTAACAAAGCTATGGCAATGTCGGGAGAGGCCCTCGCAGGGCTACAGAGTACCCTGGAGTCGCTCAGCCTTGGTGGGAACCGTATGAGGGGTTCGGACCTCCCCCTGCCTTGTTTGGGGGCGCTGCGGAGGCTGGTCCTGGCTGGTAACCAGCTGGAGGTTCTCCCGGATGCTGTGGGCTGCTCCCCGCTGAGGGAGCTCGACCTGCAGAGCAACGGCTTCGCCTCACTGGACGGGCGGCTTCTCACTGGGCCATCGTCGCGTCTGGAAACCGCATTCATCACCGGGAACGCCTTCAACTGCTGCGCTGCCGGGTGGCTGGAGATCCTGCTCGAGTCAGGGGTGCACGTTCCCGACCTGGACCGAGCGACCTGCCTCTATGGCCTCAACGGGAGCATGTCCACTCAGTCACTAGGCAATCATTCCAGCCTGTGCCCTCCCAAGGCCAACTTGGAGCCGGCTGGGTCCAAACTCCTCATCCTCATGGTTATTGTTCTCATCGTTGCTCTGTCCCTGGTCATCGTTTTACTGCTGGTGAAAGGAGCCACCCATGGAAAATGCACCTCTCTCGATTTAAAAGGGAACAAGGTGGCTTCCATTGAGTACTGTAATGATGAGCATGCGGGCGCTCAAGTGGCTAAAATCAACATATATGAAACTGCACTTAATTAGACAAATACTTGGAAGCAGAGAGGGGGTGTTTCCATTATGAATAAGCTTTCCAAAACTAAATAATGCTAATTATAAACACACTATGACAGGCTGTCAGCTATTGAGATATATGCTGTATCATTATACTTCCTTCCTGTTAGCGGGGGCTAACCAAATATATGCCTGTTTTATTTGATAGGCTATTTATAGAATGTGTGTGTAAAACATGAGCTGGGTATTCACTGAAGACACCAAAGCACACATCAGTTACTATACCTGAAATTGTGTATAGATCCGTCATACATTAATGTAAATGAATACTGTATATCATATTGTACACAGGAAATAATGTGAAATATGTCTGTTGATATATACAAAGCTAGAGAAATTAAAACTATGAAATGCTGTATAGATGTTGAATAATTAGTTGTATTTATGAACCAGAAGTTACTATCCTGTCCATAATTTATTTAATAATAAAATAAAAATTATTTTGGACTTTCATCATGATTTTAGATGCCCTTCACAAGGTCCAGAATGTTATATTCAACCCTCTATGGAAAGTCAGTTTCGTTCCAAGCCAACAGCTTCCTTAAACGGATACTGAAAGAAAGTTCTCTCTTGCTTGTTGTGCGAAGTACAGTTTGTGGTCCAAACAGCCATCTAGTTTGGGTTAACATACAGTATACCACTCTCAAAATATAGCAGGTACAGACATTAATAAATACTTACATTAATACACATACACAATATTACTACATTTTCCCACCATGTAAGACTGTTTGAAACGTATTACATGGTGTTTCCTGGTGCATGGATAATTGGGGGGAAATAGCTCTGGATTTCGGTCATAGCAACCAGTTGTACTGCATATTATTACAATAATAATGACGAGTCCAATTAAATGTGCGCTTACTAAAAGCCTACTGTGGACGTGGCATGTTTATTAAAGCCATCGGTACCCTCCGGTTTGGTCATGGTGTCACTAAGCGCAAATCTAACAGCCAAGTATGTATTCCGCTGTGCCGTCGAAGTTCATAATGTCCTCCCCCCGGCTGTTGCCTGAAAAAACCCCATCCCATTCAGTCATAGGTGCGGGAAGTGGGGATGGTGCAGCACCCGCTGTCATGAACATTTTTCTTATATAGTATAAGTATTTCATATTTGAAATAAAGACAAAAATGAGTGTGTCTGTGTCTGTGTGCCATAATCGGTGTGAAATTGAGGTGCTGCATGGAGCTTCGGGAGGTGATGAACAGAAGTTTTAAAAAGTTCATAAGAAAAAAAACATTTGATCGACTAATCACCCTATAGGCCTGCAAAAATAATCTGTATCGATGTAGCTAGCAATGCAAGCAAGAGAGTTAGCTAGCTAGCTATCAAAAAGTAACCACAAGAAGTAATACATTTTCCACAATGCCTCTTAATGAATTGATTGAGCTATTGTGTTTTTACATTTTTATTCAAAATGTCAAAAAAACAAAAACGTATTGTCCCCATCGCCACTACCTCTTCCTCAAAAGAGGCTGCAACATGTTGATCAAATTACCTTTAATTACTTTCCTTTAAACCAGGTTGGCCTAGGTGGAAGTATTAAATTATATCAAAGAAACAGTTTCATTACGGTATTAAAACAATAGGCCTTATTCAATGTTTTTAGTTTTTTCTTTTTGGATTTCAGCACCCCTAAGTCAAAACATCTTCCAGCGTCTCTGCTCTATGGTCTATTTATTGCACGATGCTACTTTTCATAGTGCCAGCATTTGCTGTAATACGGTTTTGTATGATATAAATAAGTAACGTGTTTATTATCAGTTTGAGGGTGGTGAATGTTGTCTGCCAGGCTAGAATGCAAGCTTCAGGGGGTCATTCTGTCTCATGTGTGTCCTAACACATTCCTTGGTCATTCATATGAACAAATCTGAAGTTTGGTCATGGTGTTCTTAGTAGCGTTTGTGGTAAGCCAGTCCAATTTAGGTCCAAAATGGCCTCCGTCTTTGGGGACAATATTTTCACATCCAAATATCACAGGCCTTAAAACAAAGACCTGGTTTTGTGGTAGCTAATATTGGCACATAGATCTATATTTAGACTCATAAATACTAAATATTGTAGTGGTGGACACCACGGAATCAAGAGTTGAGAGACTTTCCTTTTCCATTTCAGTACTACTTCTTTATTAAAATAAAGCATGTAGCACAGGGGAAGTACAACACATGCATCGGAATCACAAGGGGGTCATTCTCGACGCATACACACCCTGTGACAGTGATATCGTCAGATACATTCAAACACACATCATTTGTACCAGGGAAAAGGGGGCTTTCACTCAAACAACATCTCGGATTTCATACTTGAACATTTATGAACATAACTAGCCGAACACTCTTAAGTTTAGCTGGCCGCAAGGGCCCCTGGGACATGTGATGACCTTGGAGCCCGTGGCCTATAAATATGTAGCCACCTAGCATGCTACACACAAACTAAATGGAGGGCAACTAGCATTCCTGTGGCTAAGCTAGTTGCCCACCGTTACAATATCAACTCAATTGTGGATAAAGACCACACTACAATATTTTGGGTATAACTTCAGAGGAGAAAAGTGCACGTGGGCATATTATATATCTGAACTTTCACATTTTAAGACTGGTGGTTTTTTCATGTCCTTGCTGAATGTAGTTAATCCCTTCAGACTAACTTTGATAGAAAAAAATATGGAGTAGTTCTGATTATTATGTTACAGAGAATGTCTGACACAGTCCTTACAGACCGAAAGGGAACTGCTGAATGACCTGATTGATGGTCAAATAAATACAATTTGAGAAACTGGAAAGCCTGATGATCGTAGCTGATGCATTTTGATTTGAAAGTTTTCGTTTGACACATTTTCAACCATTATTTCATTCTTCAGAGAGTCCTGAGAGTTTCTGTACTCGATGATAACTGAAGATCTCCCACTACTCCCTGTGGATAAGACAGGTTTCATCGCGGACAACACTACATCAGCAAAAATGCCTCCCTTCAAAAATAATTTTGCAATCCCAACAAGATCCATAAGAGATGCATTTAAGAGAAACTAAAACCATAGCTATAAAATAGGCAGAAAAGCTGAACACCCATCATCATAAAATGGCTCTAGCCATAGCCTTTAACCATGTTTGGGCACTCTTGGAAGTTGCCTTGGATAAAAACATCTGCCAAATAACTAAATTGTAAAACTGAACAGACTTGGAGTTTTGTCTACATCTGAAACCATGTCAAAAAAGAATGTGCTACAAATACCAACAAAATACCTAGATATCTCCCCAGGGATGGGCAGCATTTCAAAAACATGTACATGAAATTAGTATTTGCAGGAAAAGTATGTATTTCATATGTAATATGTATAATATGTAGGCAGCAGTGTAGTTTAATGGTTAGGGAACTGGACTTGTAACTCAGAGGTTGCTGGTTCAATTCCCAGGTGAGGCACTGCCGTTGTACCCTTGAGCTAGGTACTGAACCTGAATTGCTTCAGTAAAACATCCAGCTGTATAAATGGATTGTATGTAAAGAAATGTAAACTGTGTAAGTCGCTCTGGATAAGAGCGTCTGCTAAATGGCTAAAATGTAAAAAATGTAAATGTATGATATACTTTTACAGTTTACCGCTTACCTTTGTACCATTTCAGGTTATTCACCTGACTTGAACTGCTTAAATTTCAGTCAAAACTGGAAAATGGGGGTGTTCTAAAAGTTTTGACCGGTAGTGTAGTTATGTGGCAGACACTTTTATCCAAAGCGATGAACAAGAGTGCATTCATATTGCTAGAGATCATCGATAGAGCTATCAAACAGCAAGTTACAGTCCAATCATTGACACTGAATGATGTTTATGCCACAAAACCTGTCAGAGACGGGACAGCCAGTTGGCCAGAGGAGGTTGATCGGAGAGATCCGAATGGGGTCTAAGATGTAATCAGTGACTGATGGTAGGATGGAGTAGAACCCCTTGTGGGCCAGTAAGCCAGCACCAATGACTGGAATTGAATGCAAGCTATGCCACCTGCAAAGCAATCTATGCCTCCACCATGCTCATTGGAGTCAGGGTGTGTATGCAAATCAAATCAAATCAAATCAAGTTTATTTGTATAGCGCTTTTCACAATAGAATTGTCACAAAACGCTTAACAGAGGGGGAACCCAGGCCTAGACCCCCCAAAAGCAAGCCTAACGGCAACAGTGGCAAGGCTGTGTGTGGTCACATACATACACACTGAGGAAGGTGTTTTGCTCAAATGTCTGTGTGCTTGTGCCTTTTTAGGCTGCAGATGCTTGCACATGACATAAAATGAAGATATAATTCTCCAGAGTGAGTGCTTGCCTGTCCCCTTTTGGCTTAAATGTAGGGATTATTTCCCCTCTTGGCTCAAGCACCCGTTCTTGTTTATTGAAGAATGAGCTTCACCAACAGCGTGGTGATGCACGTTCCACCAAAGTGCCTGCCAAATGTAACAAATCAAATTAATTGAGCTATTAATGTCTCATTTTTAGATTTTATATAAAACTATAATAGGGCATCCTTCTAATGCAGGATTTTTCTGAACAATGAAGTATAAATGTAAAAAAATGAAATACACGAAATGCCAAAGAAAATCTTCTGTTTTTTACGATTCTTCTCAACTGTCAGGCTTTTGAAAGTTGGCTATCACGCTTTATCAAATGATTGCAGTGCTGTTGCGTAGTAGTTTGGTGTTATTTTTACTCTTCGCTAGCACCACCTAGTGGGGGATTCATATAGCATGTGTTGTGTTTGACATACAGTACTGTACACAATATCTCCTATCAATGTTATCAGTTATCCGCTTTTATTAAGAAACGGAAAGAAGTGCAGAATTAAAGGGCTTTTAATTTAGATAAACATAAACATTCATCATTTTTCTTATTGATTTAAAAAAATATATTTGTTTCTGTTACAAGCATTAAAACGTGTTGCTCTCTTTAAATGTAGCCTAATATTTTAAATGAAAGGGGTCACAATGGCCGAGTCCTCATTCTCCAAACACTTGACTCAAGCATGTTTAATTCGATTAATTTGGTGATAAACATCAAACCTCAAATCTAAACAGAAAACCCTTAGTTTTAACAACCGACGTTAGACAGAAACGCTCTCATGTTTGAGCGCCCCCTGCTATGGCAAGCCGTTTTAACATTTAGCCGTCGAGTTTATGATTCTCAGTTGCAACTCCTGATATTAGAAACTCGACTATTAAATGTTGAGACGGTTTGCCGTACAGTGCACACAAAGGAAAAGGTGAATTTCCATAAAATCAATAAACGATCTTTGCTGCGGGAGGACAATCACATGTGATCGGACGCTGAAGTCGTGAACAGGAAGGACTTCCTCTGGTCGCGGAAAAGCCGGGAAATGCATAAAACAGTTTATGAAACATTCCGACAGATTAGCGAAACCTTTTATCCGATGCTTATTCTAATTACCTAGATAAAATATATAAATAGCTCGCTTTATTTGACGTTTTCACCCAGGCAGCTAGTGTGGGACCCAACGAGTTTGCCAACTGTCGCAAATTTAAGATAGCTAAGAATAATTAGCTGGGTACATAACGTTAGCATAGCCAATTTAACGTTACATGTTTGAATTCCTGGGTGGAAAATGACAGTAGAACGCCAATTTCAAGGTAGCTTTCACGTCAGCAAAATGGTTATTATTTATAAACTCTTAGTCCTGGAACAAGTCAGAAACACACTGGAAAAAGAGCTTCGGGTGTTTACTAGAAAGGTAATTACATGCTAGCTGGCCTGCTAGCTAGTTCTTGTCTTCATTATTAGCCAACCTGGCTGGACTAGCGAGCAGAATCTGGCTACATAATGGGGATGTTTGAACTGACACCCAATTGAAAAGCGAGGTTACTGCTTTGCTAGCTAGCTCGGCTATGCTAGTTGCCAGTTCTAATCTTAAACTTTAAACAGAATGCTAAGCTTTCATGTATGTGCATGCTCACTGCTGTGATAAATCAAAAGGATGCACTTAACGGGTTGTTTTTTTACAGGCAAAAGAGGAGGTGCAGGACTTTCTGAACATGGCTGATGCGAGAACCGCACAAGACTGCACCGATCTTATAACGACATTACATTTGAAATGCAGCATAATTCAGCAGCTTGGTGCACTGTATCAGAAGCTTATAGCAGGTAAACTGCATCATAATTTGTAAACAGATATGAGTTTTTTCTTGTTTTGGCCTTGTTGACGTTTAAATAATGTGAATGACGATGTATTTCCAGATACGGGCCCTCCACGTGATTTTACAGTGATGCCGATCAGAGAAAAAGAGTATTCACTTTTTCGAAGTATGCCTGCGTCCAATTATTCGCCTGGGAGCAGAGCAATCGTGGTTTCAGACGTGCTTCGGTTTGGACCAATGTTGCAGAACGCTCTAATGGCAACCTCCATAACGAATGCTGTGCAAACATTTGGAGCCATGCTGTCTCTCAGGCACATAAAGGCGTGCCTTGCCTTGCACACTGAGGTAGTCCATGACTCTGCCACCTCAAGCAACGAGCTTAAGGTCGAGGTGTACGATTCACCGTCTGGAGACGAGAGAGAAAGGGTGCCAGTGGCAAGCGATGGTAAGGACGAGAGCACGCATCTGTTCCAGGCGCCGATACGCAGTTCAAGCTTGAAGGCCGGTGTGGAGAACCCACACACAACCCCAGCAGAAAAGATCCGTTCAGTGGTTGGATGCATGACACCCCCATTCCTGGGTGGGGGACAGGTAAATAGTCTTGGGGTCCAGCATCAGAAGCAATCGTCCTCTCAGCTAATGCGCTTCATAAGAGCGAGTGGCGAGACGGACAGCCTGGTACAGTTGACCTCCTTCAAAGGGAAAGGTGCAGCCGAATGCACTGCCCAAAGCCCACCTGGGCCGCAGGAGCTTACAGACAGGCAGCCCGCAGACAAGGAGAGTGGAACCATTTATTTTGAGAAGCAGAAATTGTCCAACCCGGACAAGCCTACCACCGTCTTTAAGGTGAAGCAGAATGGCAGCGGCGGCTCCCATCTCATCTACAGCTACATGGTGGCCTCTAAGTACGAGCTGTGGGACGTCGGTGATATTTTCACTGACGATGCCTGCTTCACCTCTGAGTGCGTTCTGGGACAGGAGACCGGGTCGCCCGTTGTGTGCAGCGGCGAATCTTCCTTCAAAGCCCTGGGTGTGTCCCGGCAAATCTGCCCCACCCATCTGGGTCATGGCCCTCTGATGGCAGCGCTGCACGATGACGACAGCAGTGACCCTCCAGTAGTGACATCAGGGCCTGTGGGCGGAGTCGAGCGGCATGATGTCAGCAGCGTTCCTCCAGGAGTGACATCAGGGCCTGTGGGCGGAGCCAAAGCCACCGTCACAATCCCAGAGTTTAAAATCGGCAGGTTTGAAGAGATGGAAGTGACCGTGTCGCACCTTGTAAGCCCCAGTAGCTTCTTCATCCAGAGCGTCAGCCCAGCACTGCAGCAGCTGTCTCAGAAGATGGAGTAAGTCATGCCTTTGTTTGTCTTTTTGTTTATTTCAGTTTTTGACACTCAAACTGTTTTACTGTAAATTACACTTAAACCCTCTTTATCTCTAAATGTAAACCTTGAGGATTCCAGTGAGTCATACATTTAATGGGTAAACTACCCCCTGATTCGGCACAACTGTCTTCACATAAAGTTGTGTCGAATCAGATCAAACGGTAGTCTGCTGTATTACAGTAAAATGAAGTTTTTACTTTAAGATCACATTGCTGATTTAATCTGGAGGTTTTCCCCTTTATTTTAATTTATTTTACCTTTGGGCGACTGCTAAGATTGAGATTAAATCCAGGGAATCCCGTTGAGATCGGAGCGCAGGCGTGAATCGATGCCTAACCGCTGCTGCTCTTTGTGTCCGGTGTAGCAGGGCCCTGAAAGGGCGCAGCTCTTTGGCGCTGATGCACTGGGTCCCGTGCATCGGCGCGTGTGTGGCGGGCTGGTTTACGGAGCACGAGCTGTGGTGCCGCACGCGGGTGCTCAGAATCTGCGGCATGCAGCCAGGTGAGGCCCCGCCCTGTTTCCTCTGTGAATGTTAGGGGTGTGCCCATCGGTCGGCCGCGGCGCTCAATTGGCCCATCCCCCAGTTGGCCGATTGCCATAATGGCTGTGGCTGATTCTCAACGGGACACAACTTAGGCAAGTTTGTGTCTTCCCAATACAAGATCCTCACAACACTGAACATAACTGATCAAATATTAATATGAAATGTTCCCTATCCCAGTAACAATTCTAGCTAACGTTACTGTAGGTGCAGTGTATGATGATTATTAGTTTTTTTGTTTATGATTTGCATGCACAGAATATGCATAAGAGACGTTCAAAAAGACTTCCTTAGTTCAAAAACTAGTGATATGGAGTGCTGTTTTTTTATGATTTATTTAATATCTATGATTTTTGTTTTGAATTTACATCTATGAAATAAAAGAGGCATGATTAAAGTGACTTGAAATATCCAGTTAAAGAATCGTTCAAAAATGACCAATTCTTAATATTGCTTAATATTATTTCTTGCCTCTTGATTCGAGAAAAAAAAAATGCTGATTTGGTTCAGCCCCACCCCCCGGCAATCGGTATCGGCCATATGCACCCCTAGTGTAAGCACGCCATTGCATGTGTGCTCATTGTCATACTCTCTATGGGGGTTGTTAGTCTGTTTGTTGATCGTCCTTTCTGTCTTTGGTTCTGTCTGTCTGGGTGATTTGTCTATTTGTCAGTCAGTTTGATTGTCTGTCTGCTTGGGGTTTGGGGGGGGGGGGGAGGGGATGTTGAGCCTTTGAGGGACACGATGCTTGGGGCCCCTGTCTGTTTCAGAGTGCAGTGGGAGTCTGGGAGGGGAGGGCCACATCGAGGTGGAGGTCCAGAGGATCGATTTCGGGGACACTGCCCGCCTTGCGCTCTGCCACCTCAGAGAGCTGGATAAGGAGACGGCCGCAGTACCCGAGCAAGCCCTGCTGGTGGCGCTAGCAAACGTGAGTAACGACCACAGCGTACTCCACCATGGTGCTTTACTCACACTGAATGAGCTCATCTTCATCGCATGGTCTACAGTCTACAAGTGCCTGCAGAAAGTCATATTGCTCTCTTATTATTAAATTCCATTGTGTTTATAGTAATTTATTACTATTTATTACTTTATGTGTTTTTGTTTTCCCTGTTGGCGCTTTTTTATTATGAGCGTTTACTCTTACCGTATCCTTAAGTGCTGTGAGCGTCCTGCTTGAAAAGCTCTGTATACATAAATATATTAATGAATACGTTGTATAATAAGCAGGGATGGGAGAGTTGGGCTTGAATCCCGAAATGAATCCCTAAATGTGTGGAGATACCGTATGTATGTGTGGGACTACCATACCAATATCCCATAGCATATTATCAGTGATTCACTGATACTGATTTAAACCAATTACACTCTTGCTTAATTGACAGCCATGTTGTAGCCACACTCTCACATCACGAATAACAAAGTCATATTTCTCTAGGTGACCTAAAATCAAACAATTTAGGGGGTAGTGTTTTTTTCACAATCGATCTGGGCCTGTATTCAAAAAGCCACTCAAAGTTGGAGAGCTGATCCAGGATCAGTTTGGCCTTTTACCTCATAAAGGTTAGGGTATGGACAGGGAAACTGATCCTAGATCAGCACTGTGAGACGCATTATGAATACGGGCCCTGGTGTACCCCTACAAGAGTTCTGTCATTGCAGTGTGCGCTGTAGTGCCCCCCTTTCGGTTTGGTGAGCTTTGGAGCAGCGGTCCAGATTCAGAAGATTTTAAACGAATGAAAGAATATAGGATTCTAGTGTGGAATTGTAACAGTGATGCCTGGAGGGGCCCCTAACCCGGCCTGCACTCCCCAGGTGCGTCCAGTGGACGGGCAGGAGTGGAGCGCGGAGGCGCTGGGCTGGTTTAAGGACATGGTGGACGGAAGGACCCTGTACGCACGGCTGTACCCCCAGGGGAGGGGCGTCAGGGCCGAGCTCTTCATGGAGAAGGGAAAGATTGGGGCAATGAGGTGCGAGCGCTGTCACTGGGTACTTGAGCTAGAGGAGTGTATGATTAGGGAATGTGAAAAAATCTATAAATCTATATAAATATATATTTTTTTTTTTAATTTAATAAATTGTATACTACAGGTATGTAAAAAAAAAAGTATAAAGACTAAGTGTGGGGTGGGCAATTCCGGTCCTGGAGGGCCAGTGTGTACGCAGGTTTTTGTTTCTACCAATTACCGTGGCTCAATTAGCTAATTAGTTGGATACGCCAATGCTGGTTCACTTGTAGATTAGACCACAGTAACGTGTTTCATATGGGAACACATTCACAGGCTTATCAAGAAATGTAGCTAAAATGTCAGATCACGTAAATGATTGGTGTAGTTAAATGATTAAGAGCGGAAGTTGGCATGAAATCCAGAAACGGATACAGCCCTCTTTGCCCACCCGTGCACTAAGTATATTGTATCGATTTGTAAATATGGAAATGATGAGTGCATCTTATTGCAAGCTCGGTGTCATCCGATGGCAATACGCATTAATACAATATTCAATAAAACATGAATTCATTGTTTTTCATGGAAAATATATATAATATATATATATATTACAGATATGTTACTGTACATTGTAACAAGAGGTGGGTCACAGAAAAATAATTAACTCATTAAGCATTTCTGGGGTTCCTGCTTGCCTCTGGGAACACATGATGAATAGACCAATGAGCTCATATCAAGATCAGAGAACATATTAGTGTAACCCAGTTTTGAAGGTCCATATGTCCCCATATATGGCATGTGTGCAGGTATGTGTGCTTGTGTGGATTTTACTTTTAATAGATTAGAATAATTTAGAATAATAGATTAGAAGTGAACTTTAAATGGGAATTTGTCCTGTGGATAAGGGTCAGTGGCAGTACATTACAAATGCACGCCTGACATGTGTTGTGACGTGGGTAAAGTGGCTGAAGGCCGTGTTTCGCTGCGTTTCAGGAGAGGTTCCTCGCTGTCTCTGCGGCTGGCCCAGAATGGACACGCGCATCATGACAAACTGAGACGCACAGGCTGGCGAAGAGGTGAGCCAGTGTGTGTCATGCAGGGCTCCACCACTGGAGGGCAGTGTTGTCTAGGCCCATCTTAAAAAAGCAGTGCCAAACCCAATGGGGTTTTTTTTCTCCTAGCTAAATGCATAACTAATAGTTTCAAAACAAAATGGTTCTAAATTATTTATTTGCTTGTCTGGTATAAACCCTTCTCTAGGGTGATTTCCACAGCTTGCATTCATTTTGCTGGATATTTGCTGTTTTATTGAAAGGTTTTTAGGTGTAGTTTTCTTGCTAAAGGTGTTACAGCAATGCTGTGTTCAGGTCTTGAGCCTACAGGTAGGCAACTTGGCAGGTTTCATAACCGCTGCGCCACACTTTGTTTTCCAGGCAGCGTCTGGGAGCTGGGCAGAGCCCAGATGTCATCGTGGGAGAAACGTGTCATTTCCTGTTTCCTCAGAGTAGAAGATAAGAGGCCGAAGGACAGAGAGGAGAGGCGGAGAGAGAGGAGCTGAAACGTCTCCTGTCCAGCGCTGGAGGAGTGTGTATATGTTCAGCACAGTGTCTGCTCCCTGCCCATCTGCTCACAGACAGACAGTGAGGCCTAACGCAGTGTGAAGTGCATGCAATCTTTTGTCCTGGTAACTGAGTTGTCGTTGCCTGATGTTGCCAGCAGCCCCACAGGGCAGCACGTAATTGGCCATAGCATCGCCCGGGGAAGGAGGGACTTTGGTCCACAGGACGTCCGTGTCTCATCACACACCGGTGGAGAAAAGGGATTAAAAAAAACATTTTTAAATTGTGCAAAAATTTGAGTTGTACTTTCAAGTTAGTGTTGTTTTTTTTGTATATCTTTTGCTTTATACATGCATAATATCACAAGATCGTAGGTCACCCAAATTAACAAAAAATGTTGTTTGTGGAATTATGGGGGTAACTTTTGACTTTGATTCATTACTCATACTTGTGGTCTTTGCAGTTAGATATAATTTTCCCCCTGGTCTGCTAATTGGGGAAACTCAGATTCTTCTGTCAGAAAAGTTCACTAGGATGCCTTCTAATAACTAATAACTTTTAACCGTTGTAATATGAGAGGTCCGATACACCCAGATATAGAGGTGCTCTGCTCACCAGGTATGTCAGTGATGAATTCAAGCTTGAATTGGAAAGTCTGAATATGTTCGGTTGTACAGGGAGGTAGGAGGTAGTGGATTGTAGTGCAGAGATTCAGATCTCTGTTTTGGGGAGACTGGTTCCCCAGCTCCTCACGCAGTTGGGCGGCTGCAGTGCAGTGCAGAGGATGCGGGTGCTTGTGTGCACTCTCCCCAAGTGGCCTTGTGAAGTTTTACAGCTGTGAAGTTCATTTCCCTTGTCGTGTGTTCAGTACGTCCGGCCGAAACCTTTCCCCGAGGTTCAAACACCCTCCGTGTCCAGATATGCCTTTTTCATCCAGACTGAAGTTGTATTTATTTTATTTTTCTCTTTGTTCCAGTCTGGAATGCCCAATTGTATTCTAAGCTGCGCTCGCTGCAACTTCTGCTGTCAATTCGCCAGAGCATAGACAAGCACGTGCTCTCCTCCAGAGCACGTGATGTCAGCCGCCGCTTCTTTTCACTTCACATTCTACAAGTTAAGCTTGCACAGACATGAGTGGGAGGAAGACACTTCATACACAGCTTTATACTGGCAGACTGTGGGTGCCCGATTCACCAGTGTGGGGTCACTGGTGCGTGGTGAGACACGGAAGCCCTCCCTCTCCAGGCGACGCTGCTGGCTACAGTCGGCACTGGCACGGTCTGAGTTTGATACCAAACTGTGGGGCTCATCCACACACTAGAACAGTGGATGAGCGACCCAGCAACCCTGCTGAAGTCTTTCTTGATTGAATGCACTTAGATATGGCTCATTAAGAGCCAGCTTTTGTTTTATTATTATTCATATTATCATTATTTATTTATTTTGCCTGTGGCTTTTCCCCCTCTGTGGCTTAACTCAGACCTGCCACTTTGACGTTATAGAAAAATATATAATTCATTTGTAATAAATTCACCTAAGAATGCTTTTGTTTTCTGTGAAATATTGGCAGTACACTAGAGCATTTGAGGACAAGTTTTTGTGTCATTAGGTTTGTCCTTATCTGTTCTGGGGCTGTTGAAATACGGTTAAGATAGATTGGTATCGAAGGTAAAGTACCGTAGCTGCATTTATGCTAATCTAGTGGAGATGGTTATTGTGGAGTCTCCATGGCAATTCATGATCTACAGAAGCATCAGGGAGAGGTGTGCAGAGTGATGTCATAATGCAGTGATTGGCCTAGTTTAACAGACGGCTGCAGTGTACCTGTAATGTGGTCATGGCTAGATAGTAACCCTATTTTTCCCCCAGATCTCGCTCATGCGCATTTGTTGCTAAAGTGGTAAGTTTCAAAGACAAGCTGCTAGCCCTAACCCTAAGTGTAAGGCCGCTGGAACAAGGGTTGAACGCTTTACGTTGTTAGTATGGGGACTCAGTCATACCTCGCGAGAGTTTGACAAAATAGGGAAAAATAGGGCTACTATCTAGCCATCACCCTACAATGTTAAGGCACTTCCTGTCCAGTGCAAAACCGTAATGTGACAGAGGAAGTTGTGATTGAGGTGAAGAGGGTATGCCGTACTAAACTGACAATGCCTTTAAGTCTGATTGAGAGTATTATTGGAAACTTCCTCCACACTCCAGTACAGTAGGTGGCAGTAATACACCTTTGGTTTGCATCTTTGATGTTGAGAGTTGCGAATGTAAGGGCTTTGGGGTAATCTCCTGTCTGGGCGGTCTGGTGGCGTTCGGGACAGGGCTAGCAAACAAACACCTGCACTCACCTCAGATTTCACACGAGCCCCTGGTATTCACACACTCCGTACAAACAGAGGTGTACAAATGTGAATGAGGCCAAAGGTAACGGTTAAAGCAGTGTAGCAGGTAGGCTGAATGTCACCCAAATGTAGACCTGTCTAAAGTTGAAGGCAGCGCATTTCCTGTATGCGCCAGTAGATGGTGCTGCTGTAGAGGCTTGAGTTCTGGATGGGGTGATTGACAGAGAGTCACTGTTGGATCCGGGCTCTGTTATCCCCTCCCCTCACAGAGCAAATGGGGGAAATGATTTCAGATTTCAGAGCCTCTATCTGAGGCATTACCCACAGAGAGCCTGTGTCTGTGTGTACACACCCCGGTGCCTTTCCTATTGTTTTGTGTGTTTTTATCTGTAATGCTGAGGAAATAATCAATTGAATACACTGGGTCTATTTATTCGTTTTTCCCCCAGCAGCCAGGCATACAGTCAGTGGCTGTAGTGATGTGTGTGAATGTGGAGCATCATTCATGCAGGCTCTTCTGTTCGGTTCTGTACGAGGGGTCCAGTGTGGATGTGCGCAGTCTGGGGCCCACCTTCATTGTTCCTCTGTTTGGAGACTGTTCTGCTTGAGAAGCCTTTGTGTTGTGATCAGCATGTTAATAAAGACTCACTGGTTTTGTGTTTGTTGGCCTATGAATGCAGTCGTCCTGGTTTCCTGTCCTTGGTCCCCTGTTCTGCACGTCTACCTAGTGCTCATACTTCACACTTTTATCTCAGCCACTGCCTCCAACCACACACACTGTTTCAGCACAGCTGCTCCAGTATCTGAGATATGGAATTTCAGAAAACATTAATTATAATTTTAGCAGTGGCGGGCCGTGCATTTCACACCTAGGCCTTCAGTAGTGCTCCGTCTGAATCAATCCACCCCTCAATAACTATTTTATGGCTATAAAAGCCATCTTATTGTTATGTTTTGAGTGTCTGTTCGGTTTGTTTTTGCACTTTGTTTATTTATCTTTCTTCAGTCATGTTTCATTCTCGTTCTGTCATGCACTCCGGGAAATTCTATGTTTCGGTTTTTCAGTCTTCGTTTCTAATCTCGTTTTACTTCCTTCTTACTTTCTAATTACACTTTGTATATATTCGTTAGATGTATATAGTACTAACCAACTAATCTAACATTAGGGATTTAGATTAAGTTACTAACACTACTAATCACTAATTATCTCACGCTTCTATCACTGTCATTCTCTCTCGTCCTATCTCACGTTCCGCTTTATTCGCACGCAGATTTCTTTATGCGTTCCTCCTCCTCCCTAAAAAAACGAAACATAGAATTTCCCGAAGTGCATGACAAGACAAGGAGAGGAACTCGAACAGGAACAATGACAGACGGGGAACAGAACGAGAATGAAACATGACTGAAGAAAGATAAATAAACAAAGTGCAAAAACAAACCGAACAGACACCCGTTGCCGTTGCATCGCAGATAGATAACTCGTGTATCCAGAATAAATGCCTTTACTGAAGAAACAAACCCAGGGTGCTACAGCTGCGACACACATAAAAAGCATCAAAAATAACCTCATACAATTGCAATATTATTTAGGAAAATAGCAACATTTTACTCACCAAAAATCCTTATTATTTGTACACAAAATCCATCCTCCTTTCTTTCCTCAAAAAGAGTTCAATTACTCTGTCGTACAGATTATCCGTGTGTTTCAGTTCCATCAAGAAGTCCTTTTCTATCGCCATCGAAGCTAATGCTGAAAGTCGAGCCTGCCCTGTCGTATTTCTGGCATAAATTTTAATTTGCTTTAGGGCTGAAAATGTCCGCTCAAATGTCTGAATCACAGACTGATGTTAATTATATTTTGTCCATGAATACTTATTAAATAATTCCAAATGGTCTGTCCGCTTCCTTTCATAGCTTTTCCCCTGCTTGCGCTGCTTCCAGACGTGTATTTTCATATTAAAGCATTTAACCAATCACATTACATCATAGTCAGACACTCTGACTATCCAATCAAAGGGTGTGAATACGCGGACGTTACCTAGGCCTTCTAGAAGGCCTTTGTGTCCCCAACTCAAAATCTGATTGGTTGAAGCAACAGTTTGATCAACACTTATTTTATGCTACAGGGCCTGCAGAACTGATTGTGAAGGCCTCCAGGCAGATTTCTTTGACCCTGGCAACAAATGATGGCTGAAATGTGATTGGTTAAATGCTTTAATATGAAAATACACGTCTGGAAGCAGCGCAAGCAGGGGAAAAGCTATGAAAGGAAGCGGACAGACCATTTGGAATTATTTAATAAGTATTTATGGAAAAATATAATTAACATCAGTCTGTGATTCAGATATTTTTAGGCCAGCAGAGAAGGCCTTGCAGGCCCTGACAGCCCACCACTGAATTTTTGTGATGTAGACATTCTTTTGTAAACCCAATGTAAGACGTTTACTGGAGTGAATGCCATATAATGTCACATTTTTGGTGCTTAGACACATTTTAAAAACATGACAGCAAAGCCGTTGAGCCAAATTTATGCTTTGAACAAGTGTGAGACGTTTCCACTTTTGAGCATTTATGGGGCATTCTACCAAATTAGTTCAAAGTGCGGTCCCACAACAAGAAAAACGATTTAACAAAGAATTAAGTATTCAGACATAGATATTTACTAAGAATATGTTATGATCTATTTAAACCCAAGGCATTAAATGAGATAGCGATAAGCTAAATAAATAAAAAAACATCATTTATAGGGTACTTTCTATTGGGAAGTAGCTGTCCCAAACCCTGACCCCTAAATTTAAATGTATGTAAATAACACTTAATTTTTTTAAGATTTTGTTCAGTGGTGTAATTTCAAAGATCTTTATGATTAAGTTTAAACAGAAGTTGAAAGATTTAGATTTATTGTGGGTTTAATTTTTTAATTAAAAAACTATACTAAAAAAATCTTGTCCCCCGTTTTCATGTCACTACCGAAACCCCATAGTTTTAGTCCATTGGCTGAGCCTGGTTTTTAGCCACACCCCTGCATTTTTGACCAGGCAGTGACACTGCCTCCCTGTCCCTCATGGCTGCATGGTAAGTAGCTAAATCTAATACTTTTGAAATAAATGTGTTCCAAAGTCTGAAAATCGGTGTGTAACTTTAAGAATCGTCACCACCGAACACATATTCTCTTCAATTCAGTAAACTTTTGGGGGTTTTATGCAAAATATTATGTTTTTATGTGTGTACACCTCTTCAAAGACGTGTATGCTAGCCATGTGCTTGCTAGCATTCTTTAGTTATGCTCAAAGTTAGCTAGAATTGTCACTACCGAAACCGTCACTACCGAAACCTATGGTAGAGTTTCGGTAGTGACAATATATATACGGACAAAGTTTTGGGAATAAAACATACAAAATTTCAAAATATTTCCAACCTGACTTTGAACCAATTCGGTAGAATGGCCCTTATACTTTCTGCGACTCGGTGATATAGGCGCGTTGTCTGGTAACCTGCCTTGGCAAACTGACCTTTATTTACGTTGACAAATATGACGATGACTAACATCAACGACGTTATATTGTATGAAGAAGATGCGTTGGATTTGGCGGACGAAGAAGGTTTTGAATCTTAATTTTGCTGAGAGCCAGGATGAAGAGTAATCAGAGAAGGATATGATCGGTACGGTCACAACAAATCTAGGAAGGAGCAGGGGGAATACTTGCTGGTGTGGCAAATGCATAAGGCATATGCATAGAAATGCATTTCTAATAAGGCATAGCTAGCGAACAGATAACATTAGCGAACTTCATTTAGCTGTGATATCAGTTTGCTAGATAGTTTTGATGAGCAAACATTAACATGGATATCTTGCCTGTTTTGCAACTGTTTCCATTTATGTCTGCATTGCAGCTCGTCTGTCAAGATTCCTTGCAATCTCCCCTCATGAGTTGGCCGTTTTTATGGCGTCTTCTTAATCGCTCCTTGAGCAGCTATATATATGAGGATACCTCCTCATCTGCTCCGGTAATAATTCCTCAAAACCGTAGTTTGCAAAAATATCAAAAGTCAGATGGAAGTAGTGTTCTGTATCCAGGGTAACCGACTTTACCTCTTTATTCCAACCAATCAGATTACGCCACATTTTATTTGACTGGAGGTACGAGACACCATCCGCTACGCTCCTCTGCGACACATTTTTGCCGTTTCGATGTCACTTTTGTCGCATAAAGCATAAATTGGCCTTCACTGTCCATCACAGATTAAATATTTTCTGGGATAGGTTTTTTAAAAGTATTTGTTTAGTTTCTTATTCGTGTCTTGATTAAACAAAGGCCATTTGGGCCTTGTTTTTGACTTCACTTACCTTGTCTTCCTCAACATAATAAGCAAAAACTTCCCAATTCATGGTTGTGTGTAAAAGTAACTTAAAAAGTGCCTCAAATTAAGGAGGAGGCAGTTATATTGTGGGTAGGTTGAACAGGGACAGAAGTGTAATAAAATAAACACTTTAAAGTGTATCCCCCTTCCACAGCACTGCTGCGTTCCCATGTCTCAAATACAATGTGATACAGGCTATCTGAGGCTTGAAGTTGAAGACAGCCAATGGCTGTAAGGGTAAAGGTTGTGTAATTGTTTTTCATTTATCAGTAACAAGGGTGTGTTTCTCCAGCAGCCACTGCTGAAGGCCACAGCCTGGATTTCTGCTTTTACTGTGAGTACATGACTACACTTTCATAACATCCATACATCGATATGCTAACATTCTGGCAGTCTTCTCTGGTCACTGTGTATGCAAAACATTTTAAAGGTTTGCACAGCATAATGTGTTCATCTGGCCTATCTAAGGGTTTGTTTATCATACAGTAGCCTATTAAGACACACAATTTTATGTTCAATTTCATACAGAAAAATACAAACTTGCTATTGGCAGCCATATTCATACAACAATGTTGAAATAAGCAGTGTGGATTTTCACAATTTACAATTTAGTTATTTGGCAGACGCTTTTATCCAAAGCGACTTACGAGAGTGATTTGAGTATATTTATACATTCACACAGTACAATAAATAAAAGCATGCCGTTCTTATGTTCACGTCCCTTTAAACCTTGCTTATACATTGTTATGTTTTTATCATCAAACTTGATCATTTTGGTCAGTTGGCACTATGAACCACAAACATACTCACACAATCTATCAACAGCCATTAGTGATTGTCCAGTTCTTAGTAATTAAATAGTGTGGCTTTCTTTTCATTTTAATACTAAACTTACATCTTACACTAAGGTTAATTCATGGTGTTGTGTATGTATACATATTTGTACATCGTATACATTGTGTACATAGTATATGTAGGCCTGTAGTGTCTTTTCTGTTTTTGGGATGGTGTGTCTTTTGTGTGTTCAAAGCAGAGAGAGCCAGAGCACAAGCATTTCCTTGTATTTAATACATATGACAATAAAGTTGAACTTGTTAGCCAGGGTTTAGCAATGGCCATTGGTTGCATTTTATTATATCAATTAACTGGGTGTTCTTTAGCTCAGAAGTGTTAAACAGAATGCAGAAATGTACTTTGCTTTAACATCCAGCATTAAACAAACTAAGTGAGCAGTGTATGTTCTTGGCATACTGTGGGCCAGGGCACCTTGGAGATTGTTTTGTTAAAGGCGTATTAGGACAGTGATAAGCTTGGTCTCGTTCCACAAAGTGCTTCAGAACAGTCACAGCCTCGACTTGCGGACAGCAGATTGTGCATCAGGTCACCAGAAAGCTCGGCTAACAGAGCGGGCCTTTGTTGCACACGGGGTCATTAGCTTTGCACAAACTGGACATCTTTGTATGTATAATTCTCAAACGGGGGCAAACAGGCCGGGGGCTTGAACAAACTCGGCTAAGGAGGCGGGCTAGCTGATGACCATCGCTGGAGCTGTGACCACAGCGCACGCACGTGTGTGGTCAATGGAAAACTGCTGCTGCTGTGTGTGTATGAGCTAGTGTAAATATGTGTGCGTGTGTGTGAGAGAGCCAGAGACTGAAATGTTATGAATTTTCAGAATGGCACTGATGATGGGATTGTGACGTGCATCACGCGGCTGGACAGAGTATTCTTTCAGGACACTGATGTCTGTCAGTGACGTGTGTGCGACTGTCACCCGCTCGCCCTGGTTGCGTTTCTATGGCAACAGCATCCCACAGCTGAAACATTCAGCTGTGTATCATACTGTTGTATCTCAGACTCATACACAGTTTCAGCACAACGTTGAGGCAGGCATTTCACCAAACATTCTTACATTCATTCATTGGCTACACTTTCAAATGATTATCTTTTTTAGAGATGGAGACATTCTTTTTAAAACCCAGTCTTACAAGTATGACTTTTACTGGAGCTTATTCCATGACATTTTTGGTTCTTACACAAATTTTAGAAACACGACAGCATTAAAATAAGGTTCTGGCACAAAAATGTTACTGCCAATCACAGATTAGATACTCTTATTGTTTTTAAGTTTCTTATTGTACCATGACTCAAGAAAAAAGCCAGAGCACAATAACATTTTTTGGGGGGGATCTTGTTTTGGACTTGTGTCAAAAACACCCTTCGCTTCCCTTGTCGTCCTCAACACAATAAATAATGCGGGAAAGGCTGTTTTGTGTGTGTGTCCACACAGATTCTTTCTTTGGCCGAGGGTAGGCGGAAATCGAGGCGTTTGATCTGAATTCTAAAGAGGCTTGTTTGGCCGGAGAAAGGGCACCATTGTATGTAAATAGTTTATATAAGAGCATATGACTTCTGCAGCGCAGGGCAGCGGCTAGTGTCAGGGAATTCATTTGCACTTTTAAAAAGGCATGGTGTTCTTATCAACTAAGCCTTTCAGGAAAAATAGGCCCACGTTAATCCACCCATTTCTGGACGTGACTGAGAACCACTTCACCTGAAGGTAAAAACCTTTCTTTTTTAATGTACTGTTTAAGCAGAGGACCTTTAAACAATGTTTTTCATTTTTAGAAGCAGAAACCACTGAATTGTTCAAGATCAGGCTTACCACAGTGCTAGATAGTCTATAGACAGCAGGAAAAAAATGATGAGCCTAGATGGATTGAATGGCCTGTTCTTATAATCACACGTTCTAACCTTCTTATGTTCTTAAACATGGCTGTGAATGTGGCAAAGGGAGTGAGCAGCTACTCTGGGTTAGGTGATGAAAATTCTTAAAAGTTCTCGTGCTACTACTGTGATTATATTTTACTCATGTCAAGAATGACATTAATGTGAAGATCAGTCAAGAAACCTACTGAAATCAAAAGCCAAAGCCACCTATGAGAAAAACACACTTTATACATCTTTCCATGCAGTGTTCTTTTTTTCCCTGCTGCTTGCTAATACAAGCTTTGTGCTTGTAAGCATGTTGTTTGTGGGATTTTGATAGTGTTCATTTGAGTGGTTTTATGGATGTACAACTCTGGTGTATATTTCCTTTGTAGCCTAATTAAACACATACAGAGGGATCATACTGTCCGGGTCATACTGTGCTCGGACACTCATCTGTACTGTCCAGGAATCTGCTGCTGCTGTGAGTTTTATCTGAGTTTGGTCTGCGTTTGGTGCTGCTAATTTAAACGACAGGGACTGGACACGTTGTGGAGTACTCAGGGGTGTTAAGAGTTTTTGTTTTGGGACAGTTTGACAGTCGCGTTCAGGTCAGCTGGAATTCGGGCGGTTAGGCCCAACGGTTTGGATTGAGCCCAGAAAACTCAGGCCCATGGCACCTGTCAGCGCCGTGGTGATTAGGGCGGGGCATGTGACGCGCTAGTCATGTGGCCCAGATACTCCGTTTGCATTGGCTCCTGGACAGTGGGTCAGGTGACCCCCACGTGGCGCAAGGCCACCGCCCCTCGCATTTAAGCAGCCTGCGGCGCCCCGTGACAGCTCTCGTCCTCCCGATCTCTCGTTCCCTTGTTCTCTCGTTTTGGATTTTCCCCCTTTGTGAGACGCGACTCGATGTCCGGGCTCCGCCGGCGGGTCGGGGCAGTTCTGGGACCCGCGGAACACCACGGAAGTCGCACCATGATCCCGCCAACCTGCTTTGGGAATAAACGTAACTTTCTCCAGGGGCTCGGGATTCAGCCCATGGAGCATGCTCTTCCTGAATGATACGATCTTCTGGAGATTATGGGATTTTAAAGAAAGACTGCTGCTCTATTCTCACGCTAGACAAGGATCACGTTGCAAGTTTTGCCAAGTCTTTGTTGGCCACTGAAGAGTGAACGGTCATTCGCAACAACTGAATTGAACAGTGTCTTAAGGATGTGCTCCTGATGCCAAAAGTGGGAGTGACCTTTGACCTTGTAAGAGGAATTTGAATCCTAACCTTTCTCACAGCCGATGAGTTTAGAATACAGGAGGAGTTGTGAAATCCCAGAATGCTTTATCCCACTTGGACATAGGAAGGGGCTTTGCTCTGTGTATTGCTGTGTAGAGCTGATTGGGAAATAGCAACAAACTATTGCTATTCCCATAACTATTGCTATTAAGATTGCTTTAGACTTGCATTTGCTGAACATGTTATTTTATTCCAATTATACATTTTTTCCATTCTTTTTTTAATAGATATTTGTGGGGAAAAGAATGTGTGGCAGTTAAACTGTAGTAATGAGGATTGTGAAATGATTTAACTAGCTGTAGAGAGATTTTAACATGCAGTACAGCAATCTGAACAGGCCGGCGATACCGTGACCGTGACCCTGTGTGCACGTTCTTCACTATTCCTGCTTTTCACAATGTGATTTTGGGTTTGCCTTGAGAAGCTTTATTTTAGACGGGACTAAAAGGCAGAGAGGAGGGCATCCAGTGATTCGCTCCATGTCCATACAGTGGGCATAATGACTATTCATCCCCTTTGGCATTTTTCATTTTCTTACTTCATGGAATCAACATGGATTTAACTGGGATTTATTCCCACCGATCAACACAAAATATTCTATAATGTCAATTTCTTTCTTAACTCTAAAGCTTTTTGCTAATTAATTACAAATAAATTCCTTTTTATACCCACTGTATGTCCCACTCTCTGGCAGGCGTGTGTGTGATGGGTCTAACCTGGCCTCAAGACACAGAGTGTAGATTTTTGAATGCTGCATTGATAATGATTCGATTATGATAATACATTAACAATGGGGTTCATTAATAAGGGTGATACTAAAAGTTTGATTATTTTGTTATTTGACCGGGATATCAAACATAAATTCCAGTGTGTGCTCATATGAGTTATCCTCCAGATGCACCGTTTGTGAGCGAAATGACAAAATCAAACTTCCACTCAATCGCTCACGAATCATAGATGAGATTGTGTGATTGTTTTCTTTCAGATGAATATGAGCATGTGTACATATACACAGACAGATATTTAATTTCTGCTCACTCATTGTTTCACATCTGGAACAGCTAATTAATCAAATTAATTAATCATTCCAACTGATTCATTATTTATTATTGCATCATTATTATATTGCAATATTTATCAATGCAGAATTTATATCAATATTTATTTATTTATTTGAGGCTTACACCTATGTGTGGGTGTATACACACACACATACACACACACACACACATACACACACACGCTTATATGTATAATTATGACACCCCCCATAGAACCCAAGATGTTTGCATACTGTACATATTTTGTGATGGCAGGTAGGTATCTGCACACCCCAGACCTACACACACTGAGTGTTTGGCATATATACTGTGTGTACACACAGTCAGAGATCATTCTGTTCCCTGTTGCTCTGTTTCAGATCTGGAAGCCAAAATGAACTGGGCGTCCTTTTATGCTGTGATCAGCGGCGTAAACAGGCACTCCACCGGCATCGGCCGGATCTGGCTGTCCGTCCTCTTCATCTTCCGTATCCTGGTGCTGGTGGTGGCGGCCGAGAGCGTGTGGGGCGACGAGAAGTCGGGGTTCACCTGCAACACCCAGCAGCCCGGCTGCAACAGCGTGTGCTACGACCAGTTCTTCCCCATCTCCCACATCCGCCTGTGGGCCCTGCAGCTCATCCTGGTCTCCACGCCAGCGCTGCTCGTCGCCATGCACGTGGCCCACCGTCGCCACATCAACAAGAAGCTCCTGATGCTGTCGAGCCGGGCCGGCAGCGCCAAGGACCTGGAGCAGATCAAGAACCAGAAGTTCAAGATCACTGGAGCCCTCTGGTGGACGTACACAGTCAGCATCCTGTTTCGCCTTGCCTTCGAGGCCGCCTTCATGTACATCTTCTACGCCGTGTACCCCGGATACAAGATGGTGCGGCTGGTGAAGTGCGACTCGTACCCGTGCCCGAACACGGTGGACTGCTTCGTGTCGCGGCCGACGGAGAAGACCATCTTCACGGTGTTCATGCTGGCGGCGTCGGCCGTGTGCATCCTGCTGAACATGGCGGAGCTGGCCTACCTGGTGGGGCGCGCCTGCGTCCGCCGATTCCGTGGCTCCGAGGCTCCGCCCAAGGGGGCGTGGCTTTCCCAGAAGCTCTCCTCCTACAAGCAGAACGAGATCAACCAGCTGATCGCAGAGCACTCGGTCAGGGCCAAGCTCGGCGGAAACCGCCGCAACCCCACCGACAAGGCAGAGCGGTGCGCCGCGTTTTAGGCATGTCTGGACGGACCCTGCCAAGCTGCGGACCGCCAAAGCCCGGGACTAATTTTCGCGACTCGCCAGTAATCTCCATCTGTCCATTTTTACTGACAGAATCACGGTGGCAAACAGACTCGTTCCTTGTAGCTGGAATATGTTTTCACAAAAAGTATGTCGGCAGAGTGTGTTGTAGCGTTTTGTTTTTATACGCCAACTTTTGCAGGAGAAATGTGCCTGTGTCACACAGTGATCCATGGGCTCGTGTGAGATATTTACTATCCTGACTCGATACAAGCACGAGGCGGAGAAACTGAGAAACTGATAAAAACTCTTTAAACAGGATATTCTCAGTCATGCGCTACATAGCCCTAATCAGTAGCCTCTATTAGAGTTTGTCTCCATAAACTGTACAGAATGAACATGCGAACAGTGTACAGGATCGCATGTGAACAGCGTGGAGGATGACTCTTCCACAAAAACAATCAAGTATTACATGTATACTATATGCTGTAAAACTGTCACTGGAATCCCACATCTGAGAAACATTCCAGTGTTTCGATTTCC
Organism: Aldrovandia affinis; assembly: GCA_029706075.1. NCBI lineage: Eukaryota > Metazoa > Chordata > Actinopteri > Notacanthiformes > Halosauridae > Aldrovandia > Aldrovandia affinis. The sequence continues at coordinate 623,689 of JAINUG010000126.1, read as the reverse complement.
AGTTCTTTACTGGCATATCTGAACGACAGCAGCAGCAAAAATGGACAGGGGCCTCCTCTCTTAGGGTAAAAAGGGAAAGAGAACGAAAGCTTAGAGGCGAATTCTTTTTCATTTAAGTGAAAGCACTTCCACAATATACTTCCTTTATAGTAAATACAGACAAAATAATCAGCCCTGTGTAACAGAAACAGAAGACCAAAACACAAGCACTTATAACAGAAGGAAAATAATCAAGTCATGTTTAATGGATGTGATTCTTACATCGCGCGGTGCAATGTGCTTGACGTCTGTCCCGCTGCGCTGACGTTGCATGAAAGAACACATTGGCTGTGAATACGAAGCTGCTCCCTCCCGGGCCTACAGGGTCCTGTCTGTTCTAACCAAACCTCTTACATTTCTGCTTTCACATTTCAGCCTTCATGTCATCCTTTTTTTGTGTGCTATATAACACTAAACTGGTTATTTCAGAGCCAAGGGACTAAAAGAGTGCTCTTTCGTCCGAAGTCGACCTGTGAGGATTTAATTTTCTCTATATGCAAGTGAAGTGAATGGAAGTTAATTCCTCTGCGTATCTGATCAGGGTGGCGTCACGGTGGATCCTTTTACACATTTTTCAAAGCACATGCAAAATTAAACATTTGTGATTCCTGCCTCACTGTGTTTAGATCTGTGATCAAGTTCACCTGTACTCAGATCTATGGTCATGTTCACGTGTACATTCTCACAGTAAGATTGCTTATTTTGTCTGTCTTGCCGGCTCTGATTATTGATGCTGATTAAATTGTGCTCAACTGTTTAACAGTATAGTGGTTTAACAATACTGAAAAATGCATTTGCAACACAAATTTGTTTCTACTGTAAGCTGTAAATAGACTGTAATGTATTGGGATATGCAGTAATTTTTGAATATACTGTTTAGGATTGGTTACAAATCCATTAATACTGTACTCACGATGCATTAACCATTGTGTACAGGAACATAACCATTCAATGAGTATCTTTGATTACTTAATTATCTATCACAGAATGTATTTCAGAATCATAAAGGTTCTGACTCAATGAAAGTAATGTCAACACCAAAAACCTTTGAAAATATTTTGTTAAAAGAATGTTTTTGCTGTACAACACTAATGTCCTACTGTTTAAAATATCAGGTGAAGCAGCTTATTCCTGATGTCTAAAAGTACTGTATCTTATTTACAGGGTAGAACCTGTGGTCACTTGTTTGTTATTAACAATTACTATTAAAATGTCATTTAAATTCATTTTGATTGGTGTCAGATATGAAGAGGTCCATTTTAACCAGGTGATTTGTAAAGGCTTTCTTTCTTTCCCAAATGTTTGAATGTGTTCCACCACTCTCTGATGGAATGAATATCAGCACATGAAATAAAAAGAAACAGAAATACAGTTAGAGTTAGGGACATGAGTATGCTGTATGACAGATTAGCGGAGGCAGATGCTGTAAACTCAGGACCTGTAACTGCAGTCCAAAGCCATTCAAAAGGAAATCCATTCAGGTGTGTGATTGTGTGATTGTGGCAGTGTGTGATTGTGTGATTGTGTGAGTGTGGGATTGTGAATGTGGGATTGTGGGTGTGTGGGATTGTGAGTGTGGGATTGTGGGAGTGTGGGACTGTGGGTGTGTGGGATTGTGGGTGTGGGATTGTGGGAGTGTGGGATTGCGAGTGTGTGGGATTGTGGGACTGCAAGTGTTTTACTTTCAGATTCCTCTTGTTTGTCACCACTATGTCACACCCCACGCCCACGCTATAATGACCGCTATGCCCCCACCGGTATACCTCAGACCGGGTATACCTCAGACCGGGTATATCTCAGAAATCTGCAGTGAAAACTCTAGCTGATCTCAGGGTTACGTTAGTGTGGTCGATGGGGGTGACTCGCTGCCGGAACACCTGTGTGGCGGTGTCATTGGTGACCACAGGTGTGAAACGGTGAAGGCTCCCCTATTCCCATCGCCTCGCATCGCAGACATCAGTGCCCTGTCATGCACCACCTTCGACCTCTCATCACCCAAAATACTCTCCCAGAGTCTGCACCATGACCCGACCACCCGTGGGGTCACCTTTTCAGGCAGGGAGGAGGGTTCCTGTGGCCTGAGGTCATTTTTGCAAAGGTTGACAAAAGGTATTATGGGTAACCAAATGTGTGTCAGTCAGGACTTAATTTCAGTCAGTGCAAAATGGATTTTCTTTACTGTCAGCGAAGATTTCACAATATCTGTCAATTAACTGCTGGAAATGAAATAATGACCTCTCTCTTTGTACAGCATCATGACAGTATTACATTGTGTTATCTCCAGACACATCTCTAGAGCAGCTCACACGCTCCGCATGGCTGGATCTTTACTGAAGCACTGTTGTTATTGCATTATTTCGTTTAGCAGATACCTTTGTGTAAGAGCGACTTACACTACTTTTTTTCCATTTCATTTTGACATATTATCCATTTCCTTTTACAGAGCTGGATATTTATTGAAGGAGGTGGGTGCTGTGCTCCAGGGTACATCCGCAGTGCCCCACCACCCTCCAGGGGTTTGAACCTGCAACCCCTTGCCGTTACAAGCCCAGCTCCCTATACATGGCCGAAGATGAGCCCCTTGTTTTAGTGTGCAGTTCCCCACCTGGGAGTGGAGCTGAAGCCAGGTACAGAGCGCCAGGCCTCACTGGTGTTAGACTGCAGTCAGCTCAGCTGCTTCTGCTCACGCCCGAGAGACACCACCAGCTCCAGTGTGACACCCCACAGACATTCCACCCCCCCCCCATGTGACTGCAGAAACCGACCCCTCAGAGTGCTTATATTTAGAATCTCACTCCCCCTGTCTGGCTGAGACCCCTCCCATTGGACGACACAGCCGCCACTCAACCAGCCAGCGGTGGTCTTTATAGCTCACATTGGAGGGGGGAGCGTGCGTGTGCAGCCAAATTTAACCCCGGAGAAGGAGAGAGGGTAACAGGGCGAGGCGGGCGTCAACACCAGTCTCGCTGAGTGAGGTGCGGGCCGGACGGGAAGGAAAACTCTGCTCTCCCCCTTCTCTCGTTCTCTGTCTAAGGAAAGTATAAAAGTTGTATTTGTTTGTGGAGAGAGGCTGTCCCAGACCTGTGTGAGGTGCGAGGTGGAGAAAGGCTGTCCCAGACCCTGTGTGAGGTAGAGAGCAGCTCTCCCAGACCCTGTGTGAGGTGGACGTGTGTGTCGGAGGATTCGGGCCCTCTGCGTGTGACCAGCTGGAGCCCCAGCACTGGAGATGAGCTCAGTGACCAGGTGGGTCTCCCCCTTCCAGTGGGAAGGGGGGAGTGTGGGGAGGTAACCTCTGCTAACCGTAAGGGGGGGTGAGAACCAGCTGTCTGTTTACTGTTCTGAGTCAATTTAACAAAACAAATAATAGTAAATAATTACTATTATTATCATAGTAAATTATTGAAGATGACCTATTTTTAACATGCATATAATGGTATATTTAATACTATGTCTATATAGTGATATTAGTATTACTACTTCCATAGGTATCTTGCAGTAAGTTGCTTTTGGCCATTTAATGAGCAATTTTCAGAGTTGCTGGTACTGTTATATCAGCTCTCCTTATTCTGATATACATTGTTGGGAAAGTGATTGCCTGACAGCAGAACTGGATTCTGTGCTAGGACAAACAGCCCATATCACTGCAGCAATATTTACAGGGGTTGTTATGTTTGTTTCCTGCGGTTGTGGTATTGTTACTTTTCAGTTGTGAGAAGACTATACTCTATATTAGAATATACTCTTTTTATAGTATTGAATAATATACTCTTTACTATTTGATATATATATATATAATTGACCATTCTTGTTCCATTTCATACACAACACTTTCTCTTTAGTATTGATGCCGGTGATAGTCATAGAGAAGGGGGAGGGGGAAACTACACTTCCTTAGTGTCAGGGTCAGGACACATTTCGCTTTGATTAGTCAGAGTCTATTGATCAAAGTCAAGTCAAGTAAACTTTATCATCCCACAAGTGGGAAATTCATTCACACGACATACAGTACATCAAAAGTACATAAAATACATAGGCTAAAACACAGTAAAACAGTAAACAGGGCACACACCATACAGTACATGGTATACATGGCTCAGCAGGAAAAAGTGCAAAGAAAGCAACAGGTTAAAAATAATATATACAATTATAAAATTAGTAGGGTATCAAAAACTATTAGAGAGATAAGTTATTCTACTGTTCCTTTAGTAAAGTGACATTACTGTAATCCTGACTGAATACTGAATCCTTACTGTAATTGAATACCTGACCATGGATTGATCTTCTGTGTCCCATGAGCACAGCGGAAAGGCGCATTTCACGCCTCTTCATGCCGTACTCACAATGTTGAAAAAGAAGGGGGGAAATAAGGACCCCCTGCCTAGACTACAAAGCATTAAGTTAGATATTGTGGTTAGATAGCTTATGGGAATGTTCAGACAGCCTCTGTCATGACTGTAACCGAGGACCCTGTGAGTGGTCCATGGATTACTGGAGGCAGTCTGCACATAGAGTCAGAGTCATAAATGAATGGAATAACTTGCCAGGATTAGTAATGGAGAAGGAGACTATGGACTCCAGACCAACCTGTGTGTGCTGGGACAGGGTCACTCTAGAACAGTGTGCTAGGACAGGGTCACTCCAGAACAGTGCACTAGGACAGGGTAACTCCAGAACAGTGTGCTGGGGCAGGGTCCCTCTAGAACAGTGTGCTGGGACAGGGTCCCTCTAGAACAGTGCGCTGGGACAGGGTAACTCCAGAACAGTGCACTAGGACAGGGTCTCTCTAGAACAGTGTGCTGGGACAAGGTCCCTCTAGAACAGTGTGCTGGGACAGGGTCACTCTAGAACAGTGTGCTGGGACAGGGTCCCTCTAGAACAGTGCGCTGGGACATGGTCCTCTAGAACAGTGTGCTGGGACAGGGTCCCTCTAGAACAGTGCGCTGGGACAGGGTCCCTCTAGAACAGTGTGCTGGGACAGGGTCACTCTAGAACAGTGCACTAGGACAGGGTCTCTCTAGAACAGTGTGCTGGGACAAGGTCTCTCTAGAACAGTGTGCTGGGACAGGGTCCCTCTAGAACAGTGCGCTGGGACAGGGTCCCTCTAGAACAGTGTGTGCTGGGACAGGGTCACTCTAGAACAGTGTGCTGGGACAGGGTCCCTCTAGAACAGTGTGCTGGGACAGGGTCCCTCTAGAACAGTGTGCTGGGACATGGTCCCTCTAGAACAGTGTGCTGGGACAGGGTCTCTCTAGAACAGTGTGCTGGGACAGGGTCCCTCTAGAACAGTGTGCTGGGACAGGGTCCCTCTAGAACAGTGTGCTGGGACAGGGTCACTCTAGAACAGTGTGCTGGGACAGGGTCCCTCTAGAACAGTGTGCTGGGGCAGGGTCCCTCTAGAACCAGTGGTGGGCCGTCAGGGCCTGCAAGGCCTTCTCTGCTGGCCTAAAAAATATCTGAATCACAGACTGATGTTAATTATATTTTGTCCATGAATGCTTATTAAATAATTCCAAATGGTCTGTCCGCTTCCTTTCATAGCTTTTCCCCTGGTTGCGCTGCTTCCAGACGTGTATTTTCATATTAAAGCATTTAACCAATCACATTTCAGCCATCATTTGTTGCCAGGGTCAAATAAATCTGCCTGGAGGCCTTCACAATCAGTTCTGCAGGCCCTGTAGCATAAAATAAGTGTTGATCAAACTGTTGCTTCAACCAATCAGATTTTGAGTTGGGGACACGAAGGCCTTCTAGAAGGCCTAGGTAACGTCAGCATATTCACACCCTTTGATTGGATAGTCAGAGAGTGTCTGACTATGATGTAATGTGATTGGTTAAATGCTTTAATATGAAAATACACGTCTGGAAGCAGCGCAACCAGGGGAAAAGCTATGAAAGGAAGCGTACAGACCATTTGGAATTATTTAATAAGTATTCATGGACAAAATATAATTAACATCAGTCTGTGATTCGGACATTTGAGCTGACATTTTCAGCCCTAAAGCGAATTAAAACTTATGCCAGAAATACGACAGGGCAGGCTCGACTTTCAGCATTAGCTTCGATGGCGATAGAAAAGGACTTCTTGATGGAACTGAAACACACGGATAATTTGTATGACAGAGTAATTGAACTCTTTTTGAGGAAAGAAAGGAGGATGGATTTTGTGTACAAATAATGAGGATTTTTGGTGAGTAAAATGTTGCTATTTTCCTAAATAATATAGCAATTTTATGAGGTTATTATTGATGCTTTTTTATGTGTGTCGTAGCTGTAGCACCCCGGGTTTGTTTCTTCAGTAAAGGCATTTATTCTGGATACACGAGTTATCTATCTGCGATGCAACGGCAACGGGTGTCTGTTCGGTTTGTTTTTGCACTTTGTTTATTTATCTTTCTTCAGTCATGTTTCATTCTCGTTCTGTTCCCCGTCTGTCATTGTTCCTGTTCGAGTTCCTCTCCTTGTCTTGTCATGCACTTCGGGAAATTCTATGTTTCGGTTTTTTAGGGAGGAGGAGGAACGCATAAAGAAATCTGCGTGCGAATAAAGCGGAACGTGAGAAGCGTACAGAGATAGGACGAGAGAGAATGACAGCGATAGTTAGAAGTGTGAGATAATTAGTGATTAGTAGTGTTAGTAACGTAATCTAAATCCCTAATGTTAGTAGATTAGTTGGTTAGTACTATATACATCTAACTAATATATACAAAGTGTAATTAGAAAGTAAGAAGGAAGTAAAACGAGATTAGAAACGAAGACGGAAAACCGAAACATAGAATTTCCCGAAGTGCATGACAGAACGAGAATGAAACATGACTGAAGAAAGATAAATAAACAAAGTGCAAAAACAAACCGAACAGACACTCAAAACATAACAATAAGATTCCTTTTATAGCCATAAAATAGTTATTGAGGGGTGGATTGATTCAGACGGAGCACTACTGAAGGCCTAGGTGTGAAATGCACGGCCCGCCACTGTCTAGAACAGTGTGCTGGGACAGGGTCCCTCTAGAACAGTGTGCTGGGACAAGGTCCCTCTAGAACAGTGTGCTGGGACAGGGTCACTCTAGAACAGTGTGCTAGGACAGGGTCACTCCAGAACAGTGTGCTGGGACAGGGTCACTCTAGAACAGTGTGCTAGGACAGGGTCACTCCAGAACAGTGTGCTGGGACAGGGTCACTCTAGAACAGTGTGCTGGGACAGGGTCCCTCTAGAACAGTGCGCTAGGACAGGGTCCCTCTAGAACAGTGTGCTGGGACAGGGTCCCTCTAGAACAGTGTGCTGGGACAGGGTCCCTCTAGAACAGTGCGCTGGGACAGGGTCTCTCTAGAACAGTGTGCTGGGACAGGGTCACTCTAGAACAGTGTGCTGGGACAGGGTCCGTCTAGAACAGTGCGCTAGGACAGGGTCCCTCTCGAAAAGGGTTCCTGAGTCTGTGGGTGAGGACCCTCTGGTGAGGCATAGGAGGGGTGAGGTGGGTCAGGAGACAGACATGAAATTAGTTACTGAATATATTACACTTTGCATTGACATGCACAGCAGTCAAATTAAACACTCCGCTTATTGCATGCGCTGCACTAGTTATGATGTGAATGCAGTTGTGTAAAAACATTTGAATTCCATATTTTACCTATATAAATATATTAATTCCATATTAATTCCAGGGGTGAGTCACGGAAAATGCATTTGTTCATTTAGTGGGTTGCAGACACTCTGTCCTGCCAAATGACTATACATGATCTATCTTAACTGTCATATTATAACATTCTTATGTCAAATTAAGAGATCACTCTTTAGCATTGTTAGATGGTGACACTCTGAATTTACTTTTGAATGCCTGCGGTTCCTGTCCTCAAGCACTGACCCTAGATCAGTTAGAGATTTTTCAAGTAGATATTAATTGGTTTCTATTAGTATTAGAGTTATGGCTAGGGTAAACCGATGCTGGATTGGTTTTGGGGAGTAATGTGCAAATATATATGTTAAGTTCTGTGGTTCTGTGTGGCTCAGTAGGTAGAGCACGGCGCTGACAACGCTTAGGTTGTGGGTTCACACAACTGACTCACATATACTGAAAAAATGTATGCATTCACTACTGTGAGTCGCTTTGGATAAAAGTGTCTGCTAAATGGCATACATTACATTACATTAAGTTAGAGGGTTTTTTTTTGTCTTTGCCTTGCTGTCAGACAAATACCACTGTCTTGGTCCTGATTTCGAACAGACAAGTATTCAGGATTTCAGTCACTGAATGTCTAAAATCAAATCAGAAGGAAGTTACGAGCTTAGATGGACCGAGTGGCCTGTTCTCGTCATTATGTATTCTTATGTTCTTACTGGATGGTTTAGCTCCTGATTACTTAGCGGAACTGTTGACTACCTACCTACCTGATCGTGCTCTTAGGTCAATAAAATAAGGGTCTCCTCACTGTTCCTACCACCCTAAAAACTAAAGGTGATCTGGCCTTCTCAGTGCAGGCTGCTAACCTTTGAAATACCTTGCCTGAAAGTATCAAAAGTGTTAATTCTGTCACCAATTTTAAGTCTGTTTTAAAAACACACTTTTTTAGAATTGCTTTTAGCTGTGTATAATGTTTCTTCCTGTCTTTTAGATTTATTCTCTTTTTCATGCCCATGGTTGTGCTCCATGCCCTGCTTTTTCTTGTACTTTTCTTTTATATTTCCTTTTTGTTTAATCTGCCCTTTTAATATGTTCGTTTTACTCCTTTGTTTTACCTGGAAAGCACTTTAAGCACCATTTATGAAAAGCGCTTTATAAATAAACGTATTATTATTATGCAGTACATTGGTGATATATATTTTCTGAAATATTCAATGTTTTTAGCGATTAGCATGCTAGCTCCTTGCTAACTAGCATAGCAACAATGACTAAGCTTCTGCTGGCTGAGTATAATAATGCCATGATGTCTCCCTGCATAAACAGCACAAATATGATACATAATAAATATATAGAGTGTGATAATTCCATGGTGTCTCTCCATAGACACAGACACAGTGCTGAGTTGGAGCGATGGCTGACTGGAACCTGTTGGGGAAGCTTCTGGAGAAGGCCCAGGAGCACTCCACCGTGGTGGGCAAGGTGTGGCTGAGTGTCCTCTTCATCTTCCGCATCCTGGTGCTGGGCGCGGCTGCGGAAAAGGTGTGGGGCGACGAGCTGTCTGGTTTCACCTGTGACACCAAGCAGCCTGGTTGCCAGAACGTCTGCTATGACAAGACCTTCCCCATCTCCCACATCCGCTTTTGGGTGCTGCAGATCATCTTTGTCTCCACGCCCTCCCTCATCTACCTGGGCCACATCCTGCACCTGGTGCGCATGGAGGAGAAGAGGAAGCAACGGGGCAAGGAGCTGGCCCAGCACGGGGACGGCCACGGCCACCCACTGCTTCCCGATGGGAAGCCCAAAATGCCCAAAATGCCCGTGCGGGATGAGCAGGGCCGCGTCCGCCTGCAGGGGGTGCTGCTGCGCACCTACGTCTTCAACATCATCTTCAAGACCCTGTTCGAGGTGGCATTCATCGTGGGCCAGTACCTCCTGTACGGGTTCCAGCTGAAGCCCCTCTACACCTGTGACCGCTGGCCCTGCCCCAACAGGGTGAACTGCTACATCTCGCGGCCAACGGAGAAGACCATCTTCATCATTTTCATGCTGGTGGTGGCATGCGTGTCCCTGCTGCTCAACCTGGTGGAGATGTACCACCTGGGCTTCAAGCAGTGCCGGCAGGGCCTCCGCTACCGCCGGCGGAAGCAGGCGTCCGAGGCAGGCTCCAAGGCAGCCAGCGAAGCGGCCGTGCCCTTTGCGCCCAGCTACAGCTTCTTCCCCCAGCAGCACCCAAGCCACGCCCCCTTCCCGGCGGGTCCCGGGTTCAATCTACCCCCTGCCCTGAGCGAGCCTGACGGGCCATGCCATCCCTACAGCAGCAAGGCTGTGTACAAGCAGAACCGCCACAACTACGCCGTGGAGCATGGCAGCAGGCCCGAGGAGCCTGTCGACTCGAAGCCCCCCAGGGAGCCCAGTTCTACCCCTGGCTCTGCCCCCGGCTCCACCCCCGGCTCTGCCCCTGGCTCCACCCCAGGGTCGCCCGCAGAGAAGCAGCGCAGGCCCAGCCGATCCAGCAGGCACAGCAATGGCCGGACCAGGACGGACGATCTGAGGATCTGAGGATCTGAGGATCTGAGGGCCGATATGAGGAGGAATCTTGTTGAGACGTTTAAGAGCTTGCCCTCCTTTGGGGGCTTTGCTTGACCGTGGCATTCTGAGCTCAGAGCTGAGAGCAGCTCTGGAGCAGTGCAGGACAATGACAACAAGGCTAAAGACAACCGGTCCTTATTTTCATGGCTGGTTCTGTCTGCCTACAGTGCTGCACCACAACTTTATGGTACTGCGAGCTTGTGCTGTAATGTACTTTTTACAAGAAATGCAATATTTTACTGGAACATATACATATTGGAGAGGCAGACATTCACCTGGCTCAAGCTCTTTGCAGAGCATGTGAGACGAGCAAACAGCTGCTGCTCTCAGAAGCTGCTCTCTCTGGCTGGTATTTTTACAGCCAGAGAGTCTATATCAGTCAGTCACACTCGTGATGTTTTACTTCTTCTTTTGAATTCTGTTCCTTCCTGCATAAATATCTTAAATTCCTTCACAAAAATACCTTTAAGTGTATCTATAATACACAATTTTATTGTAACATCCATTGTCTAATTATATATATATATATATATATATATATATATAAACATATCTAATTTATACAAAGTTTTAGGATTTTTTTTGTTTCAGAAAGTTTGATTCTGTGCCCATAATGTGCACTTTTCAGAACGACTGTAATTGAATTTATGGTTACGTTAGAAGAAGTCAACAAACCTTTGACAAAGATCCTTGTTACTTAGGGTTTTTGTACAAGATTTCAGCTATCGTAATTTATTATCATGGCTTCTGCATGAGTCATATTAAAATGTATTACCTCTCCTTTAATCCCAAAATATGGTATAACAGATTGTGTTTAGCAATGATATATACATTTAAACACTGAAACTTCTTAACCCTGAGTCTAAACTGAACCAGGAAGGGATGTGTGTACTAGCCCTTGTCATAAATAATAAGTTAGACTGTGGAACTGCAGGGTATTCATGCTTCAGTATCTTAATACTGTCTTTATGAGCTTTTAATATGACCACTGTCTTTATGAACTTTGCATCTCTGTCTCTCTTGTTGAACAAGAGGTTATTGTTGGTGTTTGTGGTTCCTCAGAGTGTCAGTGCATCTCCGCCCAAAACACGCAGCTGTGGGGGCTGTGGAACTACAACTCCCCAAACACACAGCTGTGAGGGCTGTGGAACTACAACTCCTCAAACACACAGCTGTGAGGGCTGTGGAACTACAACTCCCCAAACACACAGCTGTGAGGGCTGTGGAACTACAACTCCCCAAACACACAGCTGTGGGGGCTGTGGAACTACAACACCCCAAACACACAGCTGTGGGGGCTGTGGAACTACAACACCCCAAACACACAGCTGTGGGGGCTGTGGAACTACAACACCCCAAACACACAGCTGTGGGGGCTGTGGAACTACAACACCCCAAACACACAGGTGTGGGGGCTGTGGAACTACAACACCCCATGTGAGAGCTGTGGAACTACAACTCCCCAAACACACAGCTGTGAGGGCTGTGGAACTACAACTCCCCAAACACACAGCTGTGGAGACTGGGGAGAAACAGGACTTTTGCCTGGTTTTGCACAATTAAGGGTGTATTCCAGATACACCCCTCCACCCTAATATGCTGTCACTATTTAATTATCATAAATGAGTACTACAATTGTGTAATAAAATGATTTTGTCTTACATTGTCACTGCTACCCCTGTGCCTACCCCTAATTTTGTATCACTATTATTTTATAATTGTATAATCTATCCCAAAAGTCTTATTGTATATTTCTATATAAACAACTATGCAAATTTAACTCAGTTACTACTATTATTATCATCATTATTATTATTATTATCATTATTGTTATAATTATAAACAGTCATTAGTAGCCAACCATCTTCACGTCACACAAAATCATTTTTTTTAATTTATGATTTTTTCCCCACTTTTATCCCAATTTGGTGGCCAATTGTAGCCTACCCTCCATTTATTCAATTCACCCTCCCCCACGAGCCCACAACTATGGGACCAGCCACTACCCTGGAGCCAGCAATGAACCGCTTCCTTTGAGACAGAACTTTCCTATTTGTTTTGCCCATAAGCAAGCTTTCTGTGCAGCTCGTGCCAGCTTTCCCCTGGGCTGGCATAGCCGGGGATCAAACCCTGGCCGCAGTGGACAACCTGCACTCTGTACGAGTGCCTTTACCGGTTGCTCTACCCGGGGGCCCGCACAATAAATTTTAGTCATGACTAAGTTTCAAGCAATCTCCAAATTCTTTATGATAATTGTTTATGGCCATTGTTATTATTATAAAATAATGATAATAATATAATAATAACCATTTATATTATTGTTGTACAAAGGAGTCTGCTAATGATGGGTTCATTTTGTTTGAACTAGCAACCCAAGTAACCACTGAAAGTCATCAGAAAGAAGCTGAGGACAGTAATACACTTTAAGGGAAGCCCTCCACTGCCCACCCATGGCTCATCACTGACGCACAAATAAGGACATTGGACAAGGTTCCTCTCCGCACCTCTCTCCGCGTCATGACCTCGCTCTCACACTCACACCCACGACTGAGCATGGAAAAAAATGGCCTTCCTCTCCTTACAGAGATCGACACATCACCGGCACTCTCAAAGTACTGGACAGGACTTCAGTTATGGAAACCTCTGGAATGTCTAATTGCTTTTGTGGATTTTAAGACTGTAGTAGATATCGAAAACAAATATACTAGGTAGACGTTTTCACACACATAGACACACACACACACAGTATATACAGGTAACTGCCAAAATAAAGGAAACACATGACTAAATGAATGGTTCTGGCAGGTCTGTTATTGTGTGGGATACATTTTCTTGGCATGGTTTAAATCCACTCAACCCCTTAGAGGGCAACATAAACACCATTAAATACAAAGCCATTCTGAGTGATCACCTATCCTATGGTGGAGCATATCTATCCTGATGGGAGTGATCTCTTCCAGGATGACAATGCCCTCATCCACAGGGCCAAGTGGTCACTGAATGGTTTGATCAGCATGAAAACGATGTAAACGATGCCATGGCCGTCACAGTTATCAGATCTCCCAGCTTAACACTTATGGGAGATTCTGGAGCGGCACCCGAGACAGCGTTTTCCACCATTATCAACTGTTCGGTGGGTTGTGATGGCCCAACGCCTTAAGACACTTTATGTTGGTGTTTCTTTTATTTAGGCAGTTACCATACAGTATAACCACGACGTGGCAGGAGGCTGAAAGCCGAGAAATACAGTTCTTCATTTGCCCAGGTAGGAAGAGATGAAGGGTTCTTGCACACAGTAGATGTCAGCAATGGGCCAAAAAGACAAGCCAGCAAACAAAATAAAACATGAGAGATATTGGGCAAACTGTGTTGGAAACTGACATTTATTCCAGGCAACAAAAGGTCTGTTAGCTTGGGGCAAGATTAACTCAAAGTAGCAATGAAGGGGAAGATAAAAAGATGTAAGTTAACAGCACTAATGTTAGCTAGCTAGCTAACATGAATTAAATAACTTAACAAGCTTATAAACTAGCTAAGTAGAGTAGGCTACGTTATCATAGCGAACTAACTTAGTTAGATTAGTCAATTTACCTAACCATGCATAATGCCAGCTAGCTAGTTGGCAGGACTCGGTGAACTTAGCTGAACAAGTTGAGCTTAGTGCTAGCTATAAAACCTTTCTAGCACTACGAATGTGTTACATAGCTTGCAAACATGTCTAGCTAGTAATATACAACAAATTTGGCTATTTAGCTAGCTAACTAACTTAGGTAGCCATTGCAAGCTAAAAATGTTTGCTATAACATTTATTAGTTAAGCTATTTAATGGTTTCAAGTTTGAAATATCACACAACCAAAGCTGGCTGGCTAACTAGCAAGATATATTTCTGGATAAGTCGCAAGTTTTTGCCAGTTGCGAGTCCTGTTGATTTAGTATACTGATACAAAGGGTTTCTGATCGATGGTTTGAACATCCATACTTTACAGATCCGCAGATCTGCGGATGAGTTGCCGTGTCCGATTGACTTTGGAATCCTGATCTTAATAATGAGTAGAAGTTCCGGTGGTGAAGTAACATGATCCTTGCTTATGTAGCGTGTGTGTTTGAGCAAATTAATATGGAACTTGTTTTATAAGGATTTACCATGAATATCATGTATATGCACACTAAAGGCCTCTACATGCTTCTGTGTAAGCAATGGGACTGCAACGCGACTGCGACCCAACATGTCGCAGAGCACCTGGCAATACATACTTCTGCGCAACCTACACAACATGGTGTCCTTACACTTCCTGAAGCTGGTTCATTTTATACCCTGTTGAACAAATTATGCTAGCTATCTATATCGTTAGCTACTGTTAGCGAGCTTTATTTGGCTGTGATACCAGGTTGCTAGCTAGCTAGCTAGATATCGATAGTTTTGCTTAGCTAACGTTGACATAGATATATACAGTTGTTGTTGTATATGTCGTTGTATGCAGCTGCCAACAACCATGTCTATCGCTGTATTACTTCACTGATCTCTTGTGCGAACTATGATTGTTCTTACCATGTATTAAGGGAAATGAAGGATGGTCTTTTAACAGAATTTAAAAAATCGCTGCTTTTATCTTTCTCCTCTAATCTGGATGTCGCTCTGGATAAAAGTTCCAGCCAATCAGAATTAAATTCATCCAAAATGTAAAATGGTATAAAATGATGGCACTACAATGCTGGCCTGAAGCTGAAAGCCAAAGTCCTTTAACCACCTCTGAAGTTTTATATATTCTTGTATATGCACTGGCATGGAATGGTTAATTATACCATGGCTACAATTAAAATCCATGTACCGTACATTTTTAAAATAAAACACACTAGCTTTTCTTTCCCTGTGTTATGATGCACTGATAATTATTTTTTAATTGTGTCCAGATATTTTGCCACCGGTTTGCAGGCTGTAGCGAAATCATTTGAGAGCAGCTAAGTCTCAGAAGTGAAAACACTTTATTTAGGTATAGCAACATAAAGTAACTGACAAAATTATCTTATAGCTAAATATTTTTGGTCCTAGTATTATTAAGTTTTTAATACACATGCCAAAATCATGCATTTGTCATTTCCTGGAATGTATTATGAGGGAAAAGTTGAAATTATTCCTGGATACTTCATAGGTTCTTCAGAGACAGCCAACATGGATTTTTCAGGGGAACATCATGCCTAACAAACCTCCTGAACTTCTTTGAGAAAGCTACAAAGTGTTTTGACTATAACCAGGCTTATGATGTTATATACAGTATTTGGACTCATTCAAATCATTCAAAGTAGGCTCATCAGAGGCTCATAATTGGCTGCAAGGTAAAATACAAAGAGTAACAGTAAGAGTGTGTGTGCATTTTATCTCGGTTGGAATCGTCTCGTCGCGTGCTAGTAAGTGTAAGTTATCTGGCGTTAGATTTGGGACAGGTATACTGATCTCCCCCCTGTGGAGATTTGGTATTGTTCCTCTTCCTCACTTTTCACCCTCCTCCTTTGAATTTCATGCTGTCACTGTCACTGTTCCATGTAAACTGCACATCATTGTTCTTTATCGCCCTCCAGGTCCGCTGGGGAGTTTCCTAGACGAGATGGATGCCTTACTCAGTGCCTTCCCTGAGGATGGTACTCCCATCTTACTCCTCGGTGACTTCAACCTGCCACTGGAGACCTCTCAGACCTCTGCATTCCTCCCCCTGCTTCAGTCCTCTGACTTCACCATGGCTGAATCCCCATCCACCCACAAGGTCGGTAACCAACTGGACCTGGTCTTCACCAGGAACTGCGCCTCACCTAACATTACGGTATCGCCTCTACATGTGTCTGACCATTGCTTTCTGTCTTTCTCCCTCCCCCTCCCCTCTGTGCCTAAACCATCTTCACCTGCTCCTACTGCCCTTGTCCGTCGCAACCTCCGCTCTCTCTCCCCCGCTGCCCTGTCAGCTACTGTCCTATCTTCCCTTCCCCCTACTGATGCCTTCTCTCAGCTACCTGCTGAGGAAGCATCGTCCACCCTACTTTCCTCTCTCTCCTCCTCCTTTGACTTACTCTGTCCTCTATCCACTAAACCTGCTCGTCTCCAACCCCCGGCCCCCTGGCTAACCGATTCCATTCGGGCTAACAGACTGAAACTGCGAGCGACAGAAAGGAAATGGAGAAAATCCAAATCCCCTGTAGCTCTGTCTGATTTCCACACACTCCTGGCTTCCTTCTCCTCTAACCTCTCCTCTGCTAAGTCTGCATTTTTCCTTTCTAAGATTCAATCTTCTGTTTCCAACCCACGTAAACTCTATTCTACGTTTTCCTCTCTCCTCACCCCTCCTCCTCCCCCACCCCCCTCCTCTCTAACCGCTGATGGCTTCTCATCCTTCTTTCACGAGAAGGTCGATGTCATTCGCAACTCCTTCCCCGCAACCTCTCCCTCACCCATCTCGCTACCTAAACCTCCCACCCCTCTGTCCTCCTTCTCGCCCCTTCCTGACTCAGACATCCTTCAACTTGTTCTCTCCCACCGTCCCACCACCTGCCCTCTTGATCCCATTCCTTCCCCCCTCTTCCAGTCCATTGCTATGGACATCCTCCCCTTTGTCTCCAATGTCATTAACTCTCTCTTTCCTCTGGCTCTGTCCCCTCTTCCCTCAAATGCGCTCATGTTGTCCCCCTCCTCAAAAAACCCTCTCTGAATCCTGTTGTCATCTCTAACTACCGACCTGTCTCTCTCCTCCCATTCCTTTCCAAAACATTAGAGCGGGCTGTCTATAATCAACTGTCTGCTCATCTCTTACAGAATGACCTGCTTGATCCCAACCAATCTGGGTTCAGAGCAGGCCACTCCACAGAGACTGCTCTCCTTGCGGTCACTGAGGCTCTTCACAGGGCTAAGTCCCGATCCCTTAGCTCCGTCCTCCTCCTCCTTGACCTGTCGGCAGCATTCAACACCGTGGACCACCGGATCCTGCTCTCATCTCTTGTCGAGATGGGAATCTCTGGATCTGCGTTGACATGGTTTGAGTCCTACCTGGCTGACCAGTCCTACCAGGTGGCCTGGAGAGGATCCCTCTCCTCTCCCCACACCCTCTCTACTGGAGTCCCGCAGGGCTCAGTACTAGGCCCCGTCCTATTCTCTCTGTACACCAAGTCACTTGGCTCTGTTATTTCTGCTCATGGTTTTTCCTATCACTGTTATGCTGATGACACACAACTGTTTCTCTCCTTCTCTCCATCTGATACCCAGGTCCCGGCACGGATCTCTGCATGCCTGGCTGACATCTCCGCATGGATGTCCACCCACCACCTGAAGCTGAACCTGGGGAAGACAGAGCTGCTCTTCCTCCCTGCGAAGGGCTCCCCGACGATTGATGCGTCAATCACCGTGGAAGGCTCCATAGTGTCTCCGTCTCAGTCTGCCTGGAGCCTTGGAGTGACCCTGGACAACCAGCTGTGCTTCTCGAGCCATATTGCAGCGATCACTTGGACCTGCCGTTTCTCCCTCCACAACATCTTGGGTGAGGATCTGACCGTTCCTCACCCAAGAGGCCACTCAACTCCTGGTCCAAGCCCTGGTGATCTCACGTCTGGACTACTGCAATTCCTTGCTGGCAGGCCATCCGGCCTGTGTCATCAAGCCACTGCAACTAGTCCAGAACGCTGCCGCTCGCCTGATGTTCAACCAGCTGAAGTTCACCCACGTCACCCCTCTACTCTCCTCTCTGCACTGGCTCCCCATCGCAACACGCATCAGATTCAAGTCACTGGTGCTTGCTTTTCAAGCGGCCAGAGGTACTGCTCCCCCATACCTCCAGTCACTCATCACTCCCTACACCCCGCCCAGACCCCTCCGCTCCGCCTCCTCTGGCAAACTGACTGCCCCATCCCTCCGGGCGCCTGGCAGCCGCTCCTCGCGGTCTCGCCTCTTCTCTGTCCTGATCCCTCGCTGGTGGAACGACCTCCCGCAATCTGTCAGGACTGCGGAATCACTTCCAATCTTCCACAAGAGACTCAAAACCCACCTCTTCAGACTCCACTACCACTGAACACTGTCCATCTAGTCAATCTGTCGTCACCACTGTTTACTTGTTCTACACTATATATAAAAAATAAAAAAATTAAAATAAACACTAACCTTTTCTTTCCCAGTGTTACAGGTATGATACGCAGACGCCTGCAATGATGTCTATTGCTGTATTACTGCACTGATCTTGTGCGCTAACTATGATTGTTCTTACCTTGTATTAATGCACATCTTGTAAGTCGCTCTGGATAAGAGCGTCTGCTAAATGCTTAAAATGTAAAAATGTAAAATGTAGGAGGGGGTGTATCTAACCTAGGGGCTTTGGGCAGTGGAGTCCTGCAGGGATCGGTGCTGGGACCTCTGCTTTCCTTATTTACATAAATTATCTTGATAGGGATATTAGTAGAAAAATAGTTAAATTTGCAGATGAAACAAAACTTGGGGGTTTAGCAAACAGTTTGCAATTTATGGAGGTAATCCAAAGGTAAATGCAAAATCCAATGCTAAATGTAAAGTTATTTTACATAAAACATAAAAATTTACATAAACATAAACATAAAAATGTATAAACATAAAAATTTAAGACAGAAGTATTTTATGGGAGGAGAAAAATGAGAATGTTCAATTAGAAAAATTGACTTTGGAGTTTTAGTTCAAAGTCTATCTGCATCTAGGCCATGTACTGTAGCAGTGAGAAAGGTCAAAAGGATGCTGGGACATTGTCACACACCACGTGACAATCCCTGGACTGGAGCAGAGCAGCCGATGGTGAGAACTGGCAGAGGAGTGGGGTTTGCCGGTCTATAGACCGGATCTTTATTTTTCTCACTCTCCCCCAGACGTGGGAGAGCAAAACAGCGGGGAGAGCAGGTTAAATAAGACAAACACGAACACAAAGTCTTCACCCTACTCGCTGTAAAGCTTTCTGGCAAAAACAATTAGCTAAAATAACAAACTAAAATAAACTAAACTAAATGAAAGCCCACATCCTCCGAGAGGGGAATCCCCTTCCGGGGAGCCACACAACAAACACAGACAATCAGCAGTTTTCCACACCGCTTCCATACATTCACATTTAACAGGCATCAACACTTAACGGGACAGGGTAGAACTCTACGCACTGTCCCGACACACACTCCTCACACATCTCAACAGGACACCGCGCTTCTTCAGTCCGGAGTTCCACTACAACCTCACCAAGCACACATATATTCAGTGACTTTTCAAGTGCTTCCCAATCCGATGCACACAGAGACACTCAAACTTTTCAGTCCGAGTTCTCTTTTCAACTTGGACACTCAGAGACCATGCTACTCATCACAGTGAGAGTTCTGGCAACCAGCCACGAGACACTCTCCACATATGCGCACACACGTGAACAACATGAACAACAACACTCAATACGCACATATGAATGACAAGACAACAACTCTGAATGAACACACATGAATGACACAACCAACAACTCAATACACACATGAATGACAATACAAAACAAAACTGATCCCCCACTCGTCCCACCTGCTCTTAAATAGGCTTACTTTCTGCCTGTCTATCATTCATACACCTAATCACAAAACACCAAACAATAGACAAACAACACCCACTCATTCTCACACACAAACAGGTAAGTGAATAATCAATTACCATCCATACTAATCAACACCAATTAAATAATGAATAATAATCAATTATGGCCTTTGCAACAGTTCACTCTCACAGTGTCACACCCTACGAGAGTGCCAAACCTACCCCCGGAAAGTTTCACTGCTCCAAAGATCTCCACAGCATGGGAAACCAAAGGCAACCCTGCCACTCCCATGTTGCCGAGACCAACACCCTCCACAGATATATAGCAAAAAGTATTGAGTATAAATCAAAGGAGGTTATATTGATGTTATACAATTCCTTTGTCAGACTTCACTTATAGTATTGTGTGCCGTTCTGGACACTACACTACAAGAAATATATAGAAGCTCTTGAAAAAGACTGAATTGTTTGCTGGTATGAAAGGTAAAAGTTATGAAGGAAAACTTAATATATTCAAGGAAATTTGATTGAGGTTTTCAAATTCATAAAAGGGTAGTGAACTATCAAAGTTTTTTTAGGTTGAGTTGAGTTAACAGAACAAGAGGGCACAAATTAGTTCAGAGAGTTGTTCATGTGTGGAACAGCTTGCCAGGTCAGGTAGTGGAGGCAGAGGCACTTGGGGTATAAAAGTCCAGGTTTGTTGCAGTACTGGATATTCCTTAGACTAGGAAATTACGGGCCTAGATGAGCCAAACGGCCTGTTCCCGTCATTATGTATTCAACTGTTTTTATACCGTAGGGAAATAGGAAGCTATAGGAGACTATAATACAGTTCCCTAAGATTTAGATGAAAAAAGTGGCCTTCAAAATATGAATGCAGATTTATTGTTGTATTTCATTTAAAATAATTACTAGGGGTGTGAAAAACAAGAAAACACAAGAATATAAAATAATATCATTTTTGAACATACAATATAGCTCATTACCTATATAATTTACAGCTTTCTTTGCTCATCTTTATCATGGGTGTGAATAATTTGGGCACTGTATATACTGTATATATGAACCTATGTGTTTATAAATTAAGGACTTTTGGTTGAAATACCAGGAGTTTTATGCTTATGGCACTGGTCTCTTTGTGTATTGAGACTATCATTTTGTTCTTTGTCTAAAACTCCTGATATCTCAACCAAAAGTTCCCGCTACTTAATATCTTTAGGACCTGGTAAACTGCCATTCCACAGAAAGAAAGGAACAGGAATATGGAATTTCCTTTTCAGACTTTCCGTGTTTGTCCGCAGGTTCATGCCACAATGTACTTTCTGTACCTGCAGGATCCATGTGCACCTGACACCACCAGGCATTTCAAATTACAATAACAGTTTAGGTGAGACCACATAGTGAGACCACGGGGAGGGGGTGGGGGGCAGGTGAGTACACGCTGTTAGACTCTGGGGGGTGGGGGCAGGTGAGTACACACTGTTAGACTCTTGGTGTGGTGACGTTTGTGAAAATGATCAGAAAACCTTTACGAAAGTGCGTTAGTTTCCCCATCTCTCCTTCTCCAAATATGTGTTTCCAGCAAAAGAGAAGAAGGGGATCAAATCTGTGGGGCTCATTTATTTTGAGGGGCGTTAAAAGTGACCCTGGTGTCCTGTTGCGGATCTCTTTTTAGACATTGTGCCCCTCATGGAGTCACGGTCCCCCCTCCTTGGAATCAGCCATTGGGCCATATGGGTTAAATTTAGCCCCCTCCTCCGCAGCCATCCCCCCCGAAACATACTCCTGAGTCACACCTCTGTACCCACTTCTGGGCCACATACCTCCTCCCAACCCTTCGCATCGAGCCGCACTTCAAAAATCCCCACTCTGCGGTATAAATAACCCCCGAAGCCCCGAAGAGGGTTGGGGGTCACTGGGAAAAAAGTTTATTTTCATCCATCAACTAAAATTCACCACAAAAATGATATGAAATTACAAGCAGAAGGACGCGTTTAAGCCTGGTGGACAGTTTGCCGTTGTTAAGATGATGTTTCATTTACCTCACCGCGTTGCCCGGCTGCCACGACAACTGCAAGGCTGTGACTGCAGTGACAGGTGGGAGGTGTGGCATTGATTGCCCACAGCGGGTAACACGGTGACACAGACACATGCGAGAAGACATCCAATCGGGTTTAAAATAAGCGCAGCTCCCGTGTTGTGTTTCAGAGCTTCCCGCCAGTGCGTAAACACCCAGGCATGCTTCAGAAGACAGTATATCTGCTCTAAATAAACACATGTTGCACTAAGATAATTCCAGAAAGGCTGACAGAACCTTAATGATGATTAGTGTAACAGCTCCTCTCTCTAACAAGTCTGGTCTTTCCTCTCCTTTACACTTTTTAGAGTGGAGAATCCATAATAGCATTCCTCAAATATGCCATTGAAACAACAATTCCTTTCATTGATGAATTTGAAAAAACAGGCAAGCTGTGGTTTTTATTATGTTCTCATTTTTCACTGTATATTCCCTTTCACTTACTTTAAAGGGAATATACAGTGACTGCATTAAGGTTTCTAATAATGTGGAAATCTTGAAATTTGGAACTAGATAATTACAAATAATACAAATCATAAAACACAAATAATTTAAACTTTTGTTGTCAGGAAAGATGCACTTATGCACAACACACTGAGGAATATGTCACATGCATGTGTAATCCCTTACACACACAACACATACTGAGGCACACGTCAGATGTATTAAAATAAGTTTAAGGAAAAATACATTCAGACATTTATTATTCATGGTATGCATAACTATTTCTGATGTAATGTGGCCTTAACAGGGTAAATCATTTTGAAGTGGCATTTTGAAGCAGCTTTCAGCCCTGGCCCAGGGTTCGAGTCCCCAGCTGCACCAGTCCGGCTCTGGCCGGGGAGTCCCGCTTGGGGACACCGGTTGGCTGTCCGCCCCAGGGGGAGGGAGGCCGGCACGAGCTCAAAGCAGGTACAGAAAACTTCTCTGCACGTATCGGATTCACGGTAGACGGCTCGGCGGGGTCCGTCTGGAAGGAGGCGGGTCGCTCGCCCTCGTCACTAATGGTCCCGGGATAGCGGCTGGTCCTATAGTTGCAGGTGGAAGGGTCGTGGGGAGGGTTATCAAATCAATCGAGGGTAAAATTAGCAACCAAATTGAGAAAAAAACAGGGGAAAAATCTTAAACAAATTTTAAATAAATACATTTGAATTTGGGATGAACTAAGCTTACAATGCCCTCTGTGATGGGCTTGTCCAGCTGGGTGCGGAGCACAGCCCCTAACTGGTATTCGAAGGAATGCAGAAGAGGTCAGGGTCAGAACACCGACGCCAGAATCTATTTGCAAACATGGGCCAGGTTTTATTTTGTTTTGGAGGTGGGGGGGGGGGGGTGGAGTAAGTGAGGTATAGATGGTGTACTTGTAGCTCAGATGCCACAGAATATCTTTAAATAACCTTTAATAACTTAAAATTGTGCACAAGTATGACTATAACCTACAAATCATTTTTTTAATGCCACTACATTCTTAGCCAGCTATATAACAGTACACAACCACAACTATTATCAGTGTGGATTGGCCCATGGAATACTAACCAATTATAAACAGTTATGAGATGGATTTTAATATTTACTCTTATCCTCGTCTGAGGTGAAATGCAATACCACATTTTAATATGTATATATTTAGTATATTTTTAAGAAAAAATTAAAGCTAATATGTAATTCTTGTAATAAAGGACAGTCGCAGAATAATATGTTATTACCACAGGACTAATACTGTAGTTGGATTATTTCAGTTATTTACAGACATATCAACTGTATGGAACACCATGCAACCATTTATAAAATAATTACATGCCACACTGGGGAAAATATACATTATGCTGCCTCAGATTATATGAAGTGAGTTGAAAAGTGAGGTGATCTAAACTGACATAAAATAAGCATGTACAAATATTTATTATGAGGGAAATGATTTAAAAACGGCTAATTTCCTGAAGTTATACTGCTACACACTCAGCCCTGGAGGGGTATTGTTATGGATGGTACTGCCTGACACCCCCAAGTGATCCCAAGGAAAAATGATTTCTTTGGAGGAGTGGAAATGGCATTAAGATCATTTCTCCTGTTATTCCAGGCATGGCCACTAGAGAGAGGTGTAGGACCATGAGCATCATTCAGCATGCACTGAATTGACGTTTTGACAGCAAGACAATGAGGATATCAGTAACTGTTTAGAAAACTGTTGTTTCACTCAGTCAATGAAATGATCAAGGCTGTACTGCAGGTGCATGGAGCCCATAATCAGCAGGAAAGGAAAGAGTGTTAACCACTCACTGCAAAAATATAACATGACTTTTACATTACAATCATTTAGCAGACGCATTTATCCAAAGCAACTTACAGAAAGTGCATTCAGCTTGAGGAGATAAACAACCACTTGATGCTACAACCTTCAAGCACATCATTTAGACCTGTTTTGTTGAAGCAATGCTATTTTGGTCTTTTCATCCTTTTAGCACCTTACAACACCCACACACTGTCTGACACATTTACTTGCATGCTTACACCACTGATTGCTGACCACCACGCCCCATATCTTGTGGCAAATTTTCTTTCTGGTTTTCTACATAAAAATGTAATTTGTTAGTTTGTCAATTCCACATGTCTCCCTTTTTGTCCCAAACTCTCAGCCGGTTTCTGAGAAATGGGGGCTCGTCGTCCAGTATTTCAGTTGAGTTAATTTTTTGTTCTTCCCTGGATTTGTTGGAGGTTTTTCCCTGGTGCCTGCGGGGGGTGTAGTGCATAAATGCCCACCAACAGTAACTGCCCGAAGACCAGGGTTGAGTTGGCTGTAGGTTTTGGTGTTCACCATACTGTAGGTGGGGAAGCTCCACTTGTTTTCTCTCCTGTTTTGCACTGGGGGATTGGTGTGGTCCATCTCTTTTGGTCTGGTTCGTTCAGCAGTGAGGAGGGTGAGGCAGGTTATTAGCCTGGCCTTTATTGGCTCAATTTGGTATGGCTTCTAATGTGTCAAAACTACTTCATCATTATACTAAAGATCAACATCGAAGATTGCAGAGCATTACAAGATTGGAATTGGTGACAAACGTCTTAAGGATGGTGTTAAGTCAGTGTTGAAGGCCTGTCTGGTTGAATTGGAAGTTCTCCCGGCTACTGAAAGTGAACCATTGCCTATTGATTTTTGACGCTCCTTAGCTCAAAAAGGCTAGCTCCATGCTCTACCACTAGCCCTGGTGCTGGGTTGAGTTTTGAACAGCAGAAAGGGTTAAACTTGTATACTAACATAATATATGATGCCATTGTGTTGGCTAAGTATGTCTTAACTCCTAAAACTAATTTTGGAGAGAACCGTGCTTGTGATAGAGATTCATTTGCATTTGCATTTGCTGTCCGAAAACTGTTCCTAACCAAGTTTAACTACTACAATGAATGTCCTGTCAATGAATGTCCTGTGCTTAGAGGCAAAACAAAGGCCATGCTGCCTCTGAGTCTGTGTCCGTTGTTACAGTTAAGGACCCTGTCCAAGAAAAGGTTGTTTTTCTTTTCCCTTACCTGCGCTCCCTTTGTCTGTGTCTCGCAGTGACCTAGTGATGGAGCAGCAGGATGGTATGCATTGAAGGAGCTGATTGATCAGGTCCTTGCTGGTGATGAGGTAAACAGTGTTGCCCATGGTTATTTCCTTCAAAAGGAGTTGTTGGTGAGGAAACGGTTGCCTCAGGGTGACTGTTTTGTGGGTAAACCTGTTTAAATTGTTATACCGGCTAAATTTTGAACCTTGGTTTTGCAAACTGCTCATAACAATGTTGCTGTGCATTTGGGTGTTAAGAAAATGTATGACAGAGTCTTGTGTTATTTCTATTGGCCCCATGTAAAAAACACATTGCTGCTTATATTAAAGAGCTTAGGACTCAGACCATAAAACCTGTGCCCTTACACCCTATTCCGGCTGTACGTTAACACCTTGCACAGTTAATCATTGATTGTGTCATTCCTTTGCCTTGTTCCAAAGCTCGCAGCACCTATCTGATTGTGATGTGCCAAACAACTTTATTACAGTATGATTGGATTCATGGGGGTCGGCACGACCTCGCTGTGAAGCACATAAGGGTGTCTCCAGAAAGGGGATTGTTGAGTTCCGTCTTGAAGGAGGCGGATCATCGCTGGCCTCGGAGAGTAGCCTACCCCGTAGAGACGGGCGGGGAGTTCGTGAGGGTTAATCAAAATAAATAGAGGGTATAATTGGCTTCCAAATTGTGGAGAAAAATGTGGAAAAATCTGAAACAATTCTTATTTTTATAAGAATTTCGAAGTGTATGTGGGGGTGGGAGTGGTTTCCCTTGTATTGTGACCACAGCCCCCTTACCACCTTGCATTCACTGCAGAATCCAAACTGGCAGCTCATGTGGTGGGGCCTCTTTCCACTATATCAGCGGACCAGACACATATTGGCGGATGTGTTGTCCCGCGCCCTTCCATCATAGTGCTGTGTTGTGGTGGTCTGTCAGCCTGTCTGTCTCTCTCTTACCCACCTCCCCCTCCTCTCCTTAAATTGCTTTCCAGGCACCAAGGTTGCTGGAGTTGGAAGGAGTGTTGCAGGTTGGAGGGAGTGGTGAGAAGACTGCCGGGTTATTCTTTAGTTTTGATTCTTTTAAATATTTGGATGATTTTTGTTTCTATTATCTGTTTGTGGATTGAAGGGCTCACGAAGCCTATGGATCCCCGTTCTTATGAAGGGGTTGTGATGGCCCCCCCCACTCTGTCTGCCATTACTAGGTAATCTCTATTTTGCAGTAGGACGGGGGATGGAGCTGGTAGGGTCGGTCTGGATATAAAGGATTACCAGGATATAAAGATTATCTTCCCCCACGATTCCAGGCTTCCTCTCCACCCTTTGGACCTGTTTTGTTGAAGTCATGCTATTTTTGCCTGTGATCCTTTTGTTCTTTTGGCACCTTACAACACCCATACACGGTCTGACACTCAACCACATGCTTACGCCACTGATCACTGACCTGCACACCCCATATCTAGTAGTAACTTATTTTTGGTTTTCTAAATTAAAATGTAATTTATTTAGTCAATTCCACATTTGGTCTCCCTTGTCCCAAACTCTGAGCCGGTTTGTGACACTCTAATATATATAAACATAAGCTATGCTAATGTGGGCTAAGTGGGCACTCCTTCATTCTTGAGCAAGATATCGGCCCGAAACACACCTTGAAGTTGTGCAAGAACTATCTGGTGAAGGGGGAACGTGAAGGACAACTCAAACTAAGGACCTTAATTGATTGGAGATGATTTGGAAAGGCACACACCTGTCTATATAAGGTCCCACAAACCAGGCCATGAAGTCAAAGGAATTGTCTGTAGACCTCCGAGACAGGATTGTATCGAGGCACAGATCTGGGGAAGGGTACAGAAACATTTCTGCAGCATTGAAGGTCCCAACGAGCACAGTGGTCTCCATCATTCGTAAATGGAAGAAGTTTGGAACCACCAGGACTCTTCCTAGAGCTGGCCGCCCGGCCAAACTGAGCAATCGGGGGAGAAGGGCCTTGGTCAGGGAGGTGACCAAGAACCCAATGGTCACTCTGACAGAGCTCCAGCGTTCCTCTGTGGAGATGGGAGAACCTTCCAGAAGGACAACCATCTCTGCAGCACTCCACCAATCAGGCCTTTATGGTAGAGTGGCCAGACGGAAGCCACTCCTCAGTAAAAGGCACATGACAGCCCGCTTGGAATTTGCCAAAAGGCACTTAAAGCCACTTTGAGAAACAAAATTCTCTGGTCTGATGAAACCAAGATTGAACTCTTTGGCCTGAATGCCAAGCATCATGTCTGGAGGAAACCAGGCACCGCTCATCACCTGGCCAATACCATCCCTACAGTGAAGCATGGTGGTGGCAGCATCATGCTGTGGGGATGTTTTTCAGCAGCAGGAACTGGGAGACTAGTCAGGATCGAGGGAAAGATGAATGCAGTAATGTACAAAGAGATCCTTGATGAAAACCTGCTCCAGAGCACTCTGGACCTCAGACTGGGGCGAAGGTTCACCTTCCAACAGGACAAAAACCCTAAGCACACAGCCAAGATAACAAAGGAGTGGCTTCGGGACAAGTCTGTGAATGTCCTTGAGTGGCCCAGCCAGAGCCCAGACTTGAACCCGATTGAACATCTCTGAAAGACCTGAAAATAGCTGTGCACCAATGCTCCCCATCCAACCTGATGGAGCTTGATAGGATCTGCAAAGAAGAATGGGAGAAACTGCCCAAAAATAGGTGTGCCAAGCTTGTAGCATCATACTCAAGAAGGCTTCAGGCTGTAATTGCTGCCAAAGGTGCTTCAACAAAGTATTGAGTAAAGGATGTGAATACATATGCACATGTGATATTTGAGTGTTTTATTTTTAATAAATGTGCAAACATTTCTAAAAAACTTTTTTCACTTTGTCATTATGGGGTATTGTGTGTAGAATTTAGAATTTTGGAATAAGGCTGTAACATAACAAAATGTGGAAAAAGTGAAGAGAATACTTTCCGGATGCACTGTAAGCTATGGCAACATACCTATTAGGAGAGGGACAGAGAACACACGCAGCCATGAGGAAGTTCCAAACCATCCACACCTGATCAAGGATAACCAGCATAGCAGTGGTGGTAACACGTTGAGGAGGTGACAGTATGGAACGTTTCTCACTCCATAAGACACTTGGGCACGGCCTTCTCCATCTCTCCACCTAGACTATGTTTGGCAGTAGGCTAGGCTGAAAAGATATGTTTTTAATCTACACTTTTATTTAAATTTAAACTGTGTCCGAATCCCTAACATGCCTTGGTAAACCGTTCCACAACAGAGGAGCTCTAAAAGAGAAGGCTCTACTACCAGCTGTGCTTTTCAAAATTCTAGGGAGTAATAGATGGCCGGCTTCTTGTGAACGAAGCAGTCGTGTTGGCTTATAGGGGGCAATCATTTCGGTCAGATATAAAGGTGCAAGTCCGTTCATTGCTTTAAAAGTTAGCAACAGTACTTTATAATCAGCCCGATATTTAATAGGAAGCCAATGTAGTGATGCTAACACTGGAGTAATGTGCTCATACTTCTTGGATCTAGTCAAAATACATGCCGCTGTATTCTGTACTAGTTGAAGACTCTTTAGAGAGCTATTAGAGGAGCCGGATAATAAGGAATTACAAAAGTCTAGCCTCGATGCGACAAAAGCATGCATCAAGGTTTTTGCATCCTCTAATGACAGAATGTGCCGAATTTTAGCTATGTTTCTTAGGTGAAAGAAAGCTACTCTGGAAGTGTTTTTAATATGAGTGTCAAATGTAAGGTCCTGATCAATAATAAAACCAAGGTTCTTAACCATAAGACTTGATGTAACTATGCAGTCACCTGCATTTAACTGCAGATCCAACTTGTTCCTTAATTTTTTGGGGCCCAAAACCATCATCTCTGTTTTATCTGAATTTAAAAGCAGGAAATTTATTGTCATCCAATTCTTTATATCAGAGATACAAGCCTCTAATTGAGTGAGTTGAAGTATTTCACCTGGTTTCATTGATATGTACAGCTGTGTATCATCTGCATAGCAATGGAAATTCACACCATGTTTACGAATAACATTACCCAGTGGTAGCAAGTATAATGAGAACAGTAATGGTCCCAGCACTGAGCCTTGTGGAATACCATATTTAACCTGAGAGTAGTCAGAGAACTCTTGATCTAATTGCACAAATTGAAACCTGTCTGATAAGTATGATTTAAATCATGAAAGTGCCCGTCCATGCAAACCAACCAGGTTTTCTAGCCTATGAAGGAAAATCTGGTGGTCAATAGTGTCAAAAGCAGCACTTATGTCAAGGAGCACTAGAATAGAAACACAACCAGTATCCAATGCTAACTTTAATAAGTGCCGTCTCAGTGCTATGGTTTGGTCTAAAACCTGATTGTAGTGTTTCATACAGATTATTAGTTTTTAGGAAAGCAGTTAATTGTTGAGCTACAGATTTCTCTCAAATTTTTGACAAAAAGGGAAGATTTGAAATGGGCCTATAGTTCTTCAGATTAACAGGATCAAGATTTGGTTTCTTTAGAAGAGGCTTGATTACTGCCACTTTTAAAGACCTAGGTACGCAACCCAATAATAGGGATGTATTTATGATATCTAACATGGGCTGGCCTAGCACAGGCAAAAGCTCTTTAATAAGCTTTGTTGGTATGGGGTCTAATAGACATGTAGATGATTTGAAGGACATAACCAGTTTACTCAATTTGTCCAGATCCAAGGGAGTGAAAAACTCAAGGGTCTCTACGCAACCCTGCTCCTGATAGTCCTGTGCTATCTCGGGAGTTGGGGTGCT
Source organism: Aldrovandia affinis (assembly GCA_029706075.1). Lineage (NCBI taxonomy): Eukaryota > Metazoa > Chordata > Actinopteri > Notacanthiformes > Halosauridae > Aldrovandia > Aldrovandia affinis. The sequence continues at coordinate 593,481 of JAINUG010000126.1, read as the reverse complement.
AGATATTGGAGTCATTTTCATAATTTGTTCTCTGATTGTCTCAATCTTATCAGTAAACGAGTTCATGAAGTCATTGGAATTATAGTTAGAAGAATAACTGATGCAAACTGAAGACAGTTTTTTTGTCAGTTTAGCTACCGTGTTAAATAGAAATATTGGGTTGTTTTTATTCTGGTCAATTAATTTTGAGAAGTACGATGACCTAGCTGTAATAAGGGCATGCTTGTATTCTATGAGGCTGTCCTTCCAAGCAGAGCGAAAAACCTCTAAATTGGTAGAGCGCCATCTGCATTCTAATTTCCTGGAAACTTGTTTAAGGGCACGGGTATGGTCAGTAAACCAGGGTGCAAGTTTCTTCTGACTGCATTTTTTCCTCTTGAGGGGTACGACCGCATCAAGTGTATTCCGTAAAATGTGATTTAGTGCATCTGTTTGATGATCAATTGACAAAAAGCTATTTGGGTCCTGACTTGATACTAACGATTCGGGAAGTATGTTTATAAATTTTGAAGCCGTCAATGAATTTATAGAGTGGCTGGAATAGTATCTAGGTTCCGATTTAATAGGAATATTTACCTGAATTTCAAAAGTAATCAAAAAGTGATCCGATAGTACAGGATTATGGGGAGACACAATGATATTCTTGACATCGATGCCATAGGATAAGACTAAATCTAAGGTATGGTTGTGGCAGTGGTTTGGTTCAGATATATTTTGAATAAAACCAACAATCAGAGTCAATAATCAGAGATGGGCAAAGATACATCAAAATGTATCTTGTTACAAAATACAAAATACCCCTCAAATAAATGTATCAGATCAAAATACAAAATACTGGTGCCAGAAAATGTATCAGATAAAATACATGTATTTTGTATTTTCAAAATACAGGGTGTGGCAGCCCAAGGGGCTGCACAAGAAAATGGCTGCCTGGTCTCCAACACATGGGAGCCAGAAAACACTACATTTCCCAGCAGGCCACAGTCACACCTGAACGGAGTGAAGGCAATGGAGCTGACGACCAGCTGAAAGCCATTTCAAGGCCTATTTAAGGGCTGATCCTGAGACACACATGGAGAGGAGTAGGAAAGTGTTTGTGAGTGTGTTGAAGGAGAGAGAAAGAGAAGCCTGTGAAGTTGTTGACCAGCCAGGAGTTAGAAAGCGAGTGTTGGAGTGTGTTGTTTTGTGTTTGACCGGATTGTGTGAGGACCCCCCTTTGAATAACGACTACGGACTGGATTGTGGACTTGGACCTGGATTTTGGATTGGATTTGGACATCGACGACGAGATAAAGATTTGTGGACTTTGTGTTTGTATTCCCCCGAATACCCCGCCATTTGTTTTGTGTAGTGTGTTAGGTTCACGAAATTCAGAAGACCTTCAAAGTGAATAGAGAACACTTGCACCAAATGAGAAAACAGAACATACAACCAATTTTCAACAGAGTTTATTCAACCAAATGCATTCGGGGTTCACCGCCTCCCTGCCAGGCAAATGAACAAATCATTTCCAGAGAGAACACTTCTTATACACAATAATTTAGACAAATGCTATAGCCTCGCCCACACCCCAGTCACAAGACTTATTTTCCAATCTCTGGGAGAGAGTCGTACGAGTCTAATCTTTTTTGCAGGCACGCTCTGATCTCGACTGTGGCGGTTTAGCTAGCTCTCTACAACACAGTCCTAAGAAACAGACAGCTTGCCGCCTATCTCTTTTGGCACAGCTCCACACCTTGTGCCAGCGTGAGAAGAGGTTCAAAAACGATTTTGAACAGAAACAGAATTTCTCTATCAAGTGTTTGTCAAGAAGATTAGTAGTTTAATAAATTATCATTTTGTTTTTGAATACTGCCTCCTCCTTGTTCTTGAACTTGCCTACGCCCTCTGCAAGGTCCATGAGTGTCGCCCAACCCCTGGGGACACCACATATGGTGGAGAATGCGGGCAGAGGGCATCACATATAGTCAAGAGGAGGTAGTGCAACTGTGAGCAGGATTTTGTTTTTTTGTTTGTGATTTTTGGAAAGCGATACTCCATGATGGAAGGGGACTGGACGATGGATCCAGACATGGAGGCTTAGCTGGAGGCAGAGGGTCCCATGCATCTGTCTAAAGCACACCAACGGTCCCTCAAAGTGTTTTTCCAGGCAAGTCCAGCCCTCAAATGCTCCTTTTTGGCTGGAATGGCGCCCGACGTTGCTGAGGCCATCGGTGAAATGGAGAAGGTGTTGAGAACCCTGAAGGGGCAACAAGAAAGGGGAAAAGTCCAAAAGAAGAATGGCCACTCCGGCTCGGTGGTGCCCCCTAGGGAAAAGGGAAAGATCCCAGGTAGGCCACCAAAGCAGCATACCAGTGGAATGGAAAAATGTGCTGGTTTAGAGGCAGAGTTGGGAGAGGTGCAAGCATTGATCAAGGGCAAAGAGGACAAGATCCAGAAATTGGAGCAATGTTGTCAGGACCAGAGGGAGGACCTGGTGAAGAACCAGAGACGGGCGGCCATGGTGAAGGACCAATGGCAAGTCACCCTCCGGGAGGTCCAGCAGCTGAAAGGTGTCCAGACTGAGCTGTACCGGACGAAAGCTGAGTTGGGGACCCTGGAGGAGCACCATCTGGTGGCCGTTGGGAGATTGCTGCAGGAGCACACTGATGCACTGAGAGTGCTGGGAATCATGGCTGGGGAGCTGGAGAAGGACAAAACATCCCTTGTCGATGATGTGAGGCGGATGGAGGCCCACAACCTGGTGCTTGAAGAGAAGGTTCGAAACCTAACATGGATGTTGGAAGAAAAGCATCTACAGTGTCTGAACATCCAGAAATCCCAGGACAAGGCCAAAGAAGAGTGGGCCAGGGCGTTGTTGGATGTGCAGACCAGGCTCGAGCAGAAGGAGGCGGAGCTAAGGAGAGCAGCGGAGACCCATGCGTCCGAGGCAGAGAAACTCCGGAGCCGAGCAGAGCAGGAGAGTGAGGGAAGGCGGGAGCTGGAGGCTCAGTTTGAACAGGTGAGGACTCAACTAAAGGAACAAAAAGAAAATATTCAGGCTTTGCAGGAACTTAAGCAGACAACCTATGCAGCACTGCTAATAGAACAAAGAAAAAGTGAAGAGCTTCCGGTCCTGAGGGAAAAAGTGCATGTCTTGGGTGAGAGGCTGGACCAAAAAGAAGCCCAGCAGCAGGCTACAGAGAACTCTTTTCGGGACGTCCTCAAAATCCAAACCAAGAATCTGCTGGATCTACAAGACCAATTGGAAGGGGTGAGTGCGGAACTTAACTGCATAAAACGTGTCCCTGTTGTGAAAGACTCTAGCATGCAGGTGGAGAACTCACTCAGTTTAGAAGCTCTCACCTGAAGAGAAACTGGAAACCTAACAGAATGATGATGAAATGGAATGACCCTAGGAAATGTCTATGGAAAGGTGATTTGAAGGAAAAGGTGGAAAAGAAATCAAAGGAGAAAGCTAACTATCTGTTGAAGAGTGTATTTTCCCCAATTACCCCACTTGACCCCCTGAAAGAAAAAGGAACGTGGAAGAAAAAGCCAAAGAATGGACTAAAGAATGAAATGCTGCACAAGGTTCGCTGGAGGAGCCATGGAGGGCTGGTGAGGACCAGCGCAAGAGCGGTAACCGTTCCGTCCTTGGACCCCAGAGCTAGTACCCACCTATGGCCAGTTGGTGGCAAACAAGGTGAGCGACTTTCGCCATTTCCTAATGGCTTGCAGACGTTCTTGCAGGTGATGAATGGAGAGGGAATCTGGACGTTTGACCCAGGTGGAAAACTGCCTGAGTGGACCTGGAGAGGGGGACCCTCCTGGTGGCCGTTGGACATAGGCCGCTCAGCCCTCCCGAGGTCAGAGCTGAGGAGGAGGGTGTGTGGCAGCCCAAGGGGCTGCACAAGAAAATGGCTGCCTGACCTCCAACACATGGCAGCCCAAAAACACTAGACGACCAGCTGAAAGCCATTTCGAGGCCTATTTAAGGGCTGATCCTGAGACACACATGGAGAGGAGTAGGAAAGTGTTTGTGAGTGTGTTGAAGGAGAGAGAAAGAGAAGCCTGTGAAGTTGTTGACCAGCCAGGAGTTAGAAAGCAAGTGTTGGAGTGTGTTGTTTTGTGTTTGACCGGATTGTGTGAGGACCCCCCTTTGAATAACGACTACGGACTGGATTGTGGACTTGGACCTGGATTTTGGATTGGATTTGGACATCGACGACGAGATAAGGATTTGTGGACTTTGTGTTTGTATTCCCCTGAATACCCCGCCCTTTGTTTTGTGTAGTGTTTGTCAAGAAGATTAGTAGTTTAATAAATTATCATTTTGTTTTTGAATACTGCCTCCTCCTTGTTCTTGAACTTGCCTACGCCCTCTGCAAGGTCCGTGAGTGTCGCCCAACCCCTGGGGACACCACAAGGGGAAAAAAACTTGTCTCCAATTGGCTATCGTAGGCTAACATATGAATAGGTGGCTGCCTTTCTCTATGAATATGGCTGAATTTCATATCTATCGCCATGGCTATCGCCGTGTGTTAAGTATTAGAGGCACAATCCCATCCTTCACATACAGCACAATCACATCTTTAGCATCTCCTAATTAGTTTGCCCACATTACTCCCTCCATTTTGGTTGTATGGGCTATTGACAACCAATTTCTTATCTTTGATGCTATTTGTATAAAAATAAAAATACTGAAAATAGTTGCTCTCTGAATCTCCAATTCCCAAGACCCAACCACTTCAAGTAGCCTAGTTGCCTTTAAGAACAACTAACATTTCAAATATTCTGGTGTTAACCACCTCCTGTTCGGATGGAATATTATTCCTGCAAATGAGAACAGTCTCTCAACCGTAGCTGAAGAGGGGAGGGTTGTGTTAAATCGAGCAAAAAGGAGCTTGATCAGTGGGTACAGCTCCAGAGAAAGCAGGTCCTTTCTGGTGTCCTCCAGAAAATGAAGGGTCTCTAACTCAGCTTTGCTGTGACTTGTGATATCTGGTCTTTCCCAGGATTCAGTTTCTTCAGCTGAGAAAACAAATAAGTCTTCTTCCTCATCATCTTGGAGGTTGGAGGAAGCCATTTCACTCTCTGCCACCAGGCCAAGCTCTTCAGCTGAGTGGAATATGAGCTGGTGAATTCGCTTTTTTCTCCTGACAATCGTGGTGGTAGCCAGCGCATTTTGAAGAATGGGTGAGTCGCTGTTGCCAAGATGGCTTCGTTCACATCCATCTTCAACTCCAGATAACTACTGAACCTTTTCTCAAAGCCCCCCAAGATGGCTTGTAAAAGGGGAGAAGTGTACCTTAGGTTTGAGACTTGTAGGTCGTGGAGTTCGGATTGCACAGCAAAAAGGGTGGGAATGAGTTCACCATAGTAGCAGGAGATCTGACCCTGTAGCCGATCTATGGCTGTTGCAATAGGTCTCAGGATTTTGCAGTAGCCTACTCTCCCAGGTAGTCAAGATCCACCTCTTTGAATGCAGGGAGCTGTTGTTTTGCCATCATTTCAGGTAGTTTGTCTCTTAAATGGCTCAGCTGATTCAAACTGTCATACAGAGAATTCCAACATGTTGGGCAAGGTGTTTTCAACTGTTCCTTTGTCACTTCTAATAGGAGCTCTGCTGACTTTGGTCTTTTTGATGCATTCCACAAAGCTGAGCACTTTCCCATGGCTGAGTTGTTCAGGTGGGAGAGGGTGGGAGAGTCCTTCATTGCCTGCTTTGCATCAGTGGTACACACTAAGCTGAGAGTATGAGTGGCACATCTCACATGAGGTGGTAGGATGATTCCACCTTCTTCAGACACTTCTTCTTCTGAAGAATCGATGGTTATGAAGGACAGTCCATCCTCTTCTCATCATTCTTGTCTTCATATGCAACAACAGATATGTTGAACTCCTTAAAGGCCTTTACGAAGTTGGACACATTGTCAGTTACCGTTGCAACAATGTTTTCATTTGACAGGCCAAATTCTGAGTGGATTTCCTCCAATATCTCAGCAATGCAGCTGTAGGTGTGTAGCGTGTTAGCATTGCTAGCTAGCTTGATATATTATAATGTTAGCCACCATGTACCATACAATATGTAGCCAGACATAAATTATACATCTAGCTAACACTTGCTGGCTACCCATAGCTAACCAGTCTTATATGCTCGTTGAGCTGTTTCATGTTATCTATCCAAGCCAACTTGTCACACTAATTAACACTAGAACCGCCACGCATATTTGACCCCAAACGCCAGAGTCGACGCCAACTGGCGTCTGCATCTGCATGCACTATCACTATCCGTGAAAGTGACGGATGGGGTTGGAAAACATGTTTTTTCTCAGCAACCGAGCAAATGAAAACGGATTTTAGCAATGGAATCAGCATGAATTGTACATGCTAGCTAGTGTTTCTGGAGTCACAAAGTGGTGTTTTATGCATTATTTCCTGCATTTGAGTGCTTTACTGCTACCTCTGAATTGTGGCTACAGATTTACCTACAGGGTCCTAGTTTAACTTTGTGGTTGCTCCTAGCACCCAGGAATTGTACTTCCCACTAGAGTGGCTTTCAGCTAAACTGTTTTTGACTATGGTTAACACTTTGTTGTACGTCGCTCTGGATAAGAGCGTCTGCCAAATGCCTGTAATGTAATGTAATGTGATGTGTTTTGAGAAATCGTGTTTTCTAACTTTTCACGTCATGTCACAATTTCTCAAAACACCACTTTGTGACTCCAGAAAGGTTGCTGAGAAAAAACATGTTTTCCAACCCCGTCCATGTGAAAACAAGTGCCAAATTCTCAATAGCTGCCTGCGACCAGATACACGCATGCATCCACGTGTGCATGCATTCACTGCCTTGCCCAACCGACAGAGAGCGGGTCTAAAAATCACTGTGTGAGTGTGTCTAAGTGTACTGTTGTTCTTTTTTTATGCTCTTTGAATCATGGATAAAGTATTTTGAGTATTTTGAAAATACAAAATGACTCCACCCTAAAGTATCTTGTTACAAATTACATTTAATTTTTTTCAGCCCTGTCAAATACAAATTACAAAATACTCAAAAGTAATTGAAATGCGTATTTCAAATACAAGTAACAGAAATACTGCCCATGTCTGTCAATAATAGCTGCAAAAGCCAGTCCTAAAGGGTCACTGTCATTATCAACATGTATGTTGAAATCTCCAACAATCACAACTTTATCTGCCATAGTTGCCCAGCTTGATAAAAGCTCTGCAAACTCAGAAAGAAAGACAGTATATGGTCCAGGTGGTCTATAAATAGTTACTAAGAGGAAGGATTGCACTGAGGTAACTATATCTTTTGACCGTCCAGAAAGCATAACAAGCAGACAGACACGGCGCTTGGCAGCTGGCATAACCATCAGGAGATGCCTCATTGAGTGTACTGTATTCGTCAGGCCTAAGCCAGGTTTCAGTGAAACTAATCAGGTCAAAACTATGGTCCGTGATTAGTTCGTTCACAAGAACAGCCTTGGGGGAAAGTGATCTAACATTTAACAATCCACATTTAAGATGCATCTTATTACAGGCAACACTTACTGCAGGCTGAGAGGTTTTAATATAAATAAGATTCTGTACACAAATGCCACGACAGCCAGTGTGCTGGCAGCCAGTGTGCAGCCATTTTCACACTGATGACTAGCTGAGCCAGTCCACAGGCAGAGCTGGATTTAGGAGGCAGTCAATAGTCAAAAATAATAATCTAGGGTTGTTACTGTCCTTGATAATTTGGGAAAAGTAAGATTGCATTGCTAGGTTTAGATAACCTATATCTCTCAAGAATGACATAATGGACCATAAATTTAGGTTTATGTTTGTTGGTATCAGCAATATCTAAATGATCATAAAGCAAAGCTCCTTCCTTATTCTTAATGCACTTAACCTCTTCCTTAACTTTCCTCTTTCTACTGCAATATTGAAAAAAAAATTCTCAGGATTCCTTTTTGCATCTTGGCCAATTTGCATTTCAAATAAATAAGTCCCGCTTATTTCTTTTTAAACAGTTTTCACATATTACAATATAGTATTTTGTTTCGCTCCAAAGTGGGATTTTTTTGCTCAAAGTATATGGACGTAGTAAGATTAATGATTCCACAAGAGTGTGTTCCAGTTTAGCTGCCTGACCTGGGTTATTACTCCATCCAGGAAATCAATTGAAACAGTTACTGAACTGATGGCAGCTCAGAATGTAAGCTCATTGTAAATGAGTGATTGTGTATTAAGGCTTCCTGAATCAAATAAAGGATATATGTACATGAACAAATATAATTATCTTGGAGAATAATGATCGACGGGAAAAGAGTTGGGGGAAAAAGTGACACATACACTCAAACTGGGCCAAATACTTTCAGAATAATCTGTCCCCTTTCTATGTTTGATGGGTTTAAAGGCTGCAGAAGCACTGAAAGCAGGTGCGTGTGGAGCACTTCAGTGTTAGTCGTGGGATGAATGTTACCTGGAAATCAGTCAAATCAGGAGGGAGAAGTTTTCATATGTGTGAATATTCAGGAGTGTAATGTTATTTCCAACTGCCTCCTTTTTGTGGGTATTTACATAATAATAATATAATATACACCATTTAGTAGACGCTTTTATCCAAAGCGACTTACAGTGGCGATTGAACCCACAACCTAAGCGTTGCCAATGCTGTGCTCTACCAACTGAGCCACAGAGAACCACATGCTATCTTGGATTCTATAAAAAGCAAACTGTACTTTGAAATTTATGAAGGTTGGTTAATCATTATGTCTGTTATCAATAATAAAGAGACAAATGTAATAAAGGGAAGAACATTTTGCAATGAACAATTATTCAACCCTGTGAGGACAACTGAAAGGATGAGAACTTCCAGGTCGGACATTTTGGTGAAGACACTCTAAGAGCCTGGAGGTCTGCTCTGGGTAGCCGTAATTTTCAACCACCTCTATTCCAGTCCTAGGAATAACAGTTTTTCCCTCAGCCGGCTCTGCGTTTCCTTGTTTTTTCGTTGACATCTGAAAAACATACTTTGTTCAATGCTTTGCGACAATTTAATTTTAATACGCTATGACAAATACAAAATAAATACAATTAAAATAATGAATACGCCATGACAAATACATTTTGATTGATTGATTTGATTGATTGCTTGCACATTGTGCAACTATTCTGTGCAAGATCATTTCTCAAAAATTTGAGATTAAAATATCAGTCTCACTCAATCATCTGGACAGGATGAGAGACTATGAGGAAATCACTGAGTTTCTGGGTCAGACTGGCCCTTATTTTTGGAAATCGTTTGTTATGCTCAATTTATTAAGCTTATCTACTGGATACAGCGGCATGTACATAGTGTTTGTGGGCGCATCATCCAACCACCACTGTCGGATACCTGAGAATGCCAACATCACTGAGGCCTGGAGAGAGGCCAGTATCCCCACACACACGGTGAATGGGGAGCTGCAGTACAGCAAGTGCAGTAGGTACAGTCTGGATGAGATCACCAAGCTCTCAACTCTCAACTCCAGCCCTGTGGAGGTGAACCTCACCAACATTCCACAGGAGGGCTGTGTGAATGGGTGGGCGTATGACCAATCCACCTTCTACTCCACCATTATCACTGAGGTAAGTAGTAATAATAATAATAATAATAATACATTTTATTTATGAGCCGCTTTTGGTATAGCAGTAGGTACTCAGAGTTTAGTGTAAGCATTAAATGTAACGCACGGTCATATAACATTGTAAATGTATCCTTTATAGAAATTTATTTTTTGCAGTGTGGTGGGTATACATATTGTTTTCTCTGTGTGGAATTCTCATTCAGGTGGATATTCATGTTATGCATGGTATGCATGGTAAACAAAGTTTTAGTTTGTTTCTTTCTCCCCCTCCCAATCACTATTTTTAGCCCATTCCTTTACAGCAACATCCCCTGTCCCTTCAGGAGGGCACCGACTAGCAAGTGCATCCAACAAAACACATATAGTCTCTTCTCCTCACCCTTGTTGGCTGCCATACATTATCACAACCTACCTGGCATAACTAGAGACAATGTCATAGTCTGTACTAAAATTGAATAGGAAAAACACAAGCTTATATACCACGAGGGAGATTGCTACTCCCAAATCAACTATTGGTATTCTTTTCATTTTTAGCAGTCCTATGTGTGCTTGTTTTTGGGTTAAATATTAAGTGCAGGTGTGTGCAGATTCATCTTGTCCTTAATATCTTCCCATGCCTGCCCCTGGAGATAGTCTTGTTGATGTTTCAATGGCGGCAAAAAAGCACCTGAAAAAAGCTGTGTTGTTACTTCTGGACACATAACAGATTTCCACAGTGTGTGTCCACTGTGTATATCACAATCTTAAAATACAAAATAGTTATATCATAAACTTAATGTAATACTGTGATAGTAAATCACATGGCAAAAGCTATTTTCATGCGGGGAAATAAATATTTAAACCGTTACCCTACTAAAATGTCTAAATAACCCATATTGAATAATATAATACTGGACCTGGGGTATTTAATCCCACCACCTCTTTGGCTGTTCTTGCATTTTGTTTTGTTTACAACGCGATTGTGCACGTGCAGACACCTCCCTCTCATTTCTCAACCCTGGTAGGTAGCTGCTAGCTAGCTAAATGGCATAAATCAGTCCCTTATAAAACTTGCGATGTCCGATGCTGATTCCGATGTGGTCTGTAATGACTAATTATATCCCCCCAAAAAGCAAATTCAAAAAGCGTTCATCCGTGTGGACTCATTTTGTATTCAGAAAAAAAGATTGTGTTGTTGTTGAGAACTAATCTCCTATTTGTAAGAGAAAAAGTGAGCAGCTAAAAATAATACTAGTTCCGATAATCTGATGTGATACAGTAAAATGTTGCTAAATTCGCAATGATTTAAATGGATTGAAACATACAATTGCAACGAGTGAACAATATTGAGTTGCATTTTTTGTTGTATTTTTCAATTAAAATGGTATATAAATCTGCAAAGAGTTGTAAACTTTGTATGATACTTTTTTTCCATCTTAAAAACTGATACCGTGATATTGAGTAGTATGATTATCATACTGTCACAGCCCTAATGTGAATAGTGTGTAATGATCCTGTGTGTGAATAGTGTGTAACGATCCTGTGTGTGAATAGTGTGTAATGATGCTGTGTTTGAATAGTGTGTAATGATGCTGTGTTTGAATAGTCTGTGTGTGTTGTTGCAGTGGGATCTTGTTTGTGACAATGAGTGGAAAGGCCCTTTCACCACCTCCACCTTCTATATAGGATACCTGTGTGGATCTTTTGTTTCTGGACAACTCTCTGACAGGTATCATCACCACCACAACCGTCAGACAAGATTACAACAGCCAGCTTTTCTGCATTCAATTATAGACAGTTATGACACGAGAGAACCACATTTGAAACACGGTTGGTTGCACAATAATACCATGATTGAAGAGTGCCATTTGTTGATAATAGATAGAGGACAAATCATTTACATGAGGGGCAATTGTTTAATGTGCTGTACAAGGATCCTTTAGAGAGAAATTTCACATGTAATGTCTCCCCTCTCTTTTTCTGTAAGGTTTGGAAGAAAGACAGTTATTTCTATGGCTGCGATGGCGCAGTTTCTCTTCATCTTTCTGCAGGCCTTCTGTCCGTCCTGGGAGCTGTTCTGTGTAGCTTACTTTTGCCTGGGCTTTTCTCAGATTTCTTTGACTCTGTCAGCATTTGTTCTAGGTAAGCTGAGGATTTCTGAAATATCAATTATATACTGTATATATATATCATTACAGTATGTGTGTGTATATATATATATATATATGTTGTTAGGGGTCCAAGTAGAAAAGAGCTCAGGAACTGTAGGGCTTACAGCAACCAAACTTAGCAGATAGGTTCTAAACCTTTCCCACTACTCAGGCAAGAAAAAATTACACTGATCGGCCAGATGGTCATGCTATAACAAGCGATTTTACATTTTGGTCCAGAACTCCTGCACCATGAACCCTAGAAACAATATTGGATTTTCCACCATTTAGAATTTTGTCAAAAACTGTTTATTTTGCTGCTTCTACAATTTGATACAATTTGATCCAAGTATGCCTGGAGTGACCAGAAAAAAAAAAAGTTAACTTTTTTTTTTTTTTATGCTTCAAACCGTTTGGCCGTTATGCGCTAATGAAGTTGGCGGCAAAGACAGGTGAACAGGATGTGGGGCATATCTCAGAGTCTGTTTGACTTTGACTTACTGATCGTGAGACTTCATCAATACAATGACTTACTTCTTGCCAATGCCTTTCTGAGCTGTTTATTAGACCCCATTCATTTCTGTTTGCGGCTCTATTTATAATTATTATTGTAAATATTAACAAATGGAAAAATAGAATAAATAGAAAAATTATAATTTTAAAAGTGTTCCACTATATGTGCACTATCACAGCAATGACATACAGCAATGGTTCCCAATTTACCAATTTGCAGACTAATAAAGCCCCTTAAATAAATGCTACGATATACCCTCAGGGTCAGGGTTTTTGCATTGACAGGAAAATGAGCCTTCATTAGTCTATAAATCTGCTCAATTATGCAGATTGGGCTGTGGGTAGAGAACCACTGTGCTAAAGTAAAGAAAATAATCTTGGCCGCTAAAAATTTGTGAAATTTGCCCATGCAGGGACAGAGGTGTTGAGCAGCACATTAGTCTATAAATCTGCCCGATTATGAGCCTTTATTAATCTATAAATCTGCTCGATTATGCAGATTGGGCTGTGGGTAGAGAACCACTGTGCTAAAGTAAAGAAAATAATCTTGGCCGCTAAAAATTTGTGAAATTTGCCCATGCAGGGACAGAGGTGTTGAGCGGCACACTGCGGGTCCTCTTCAGTACACTGAGCAGTTTCTTAAGTTACTGCACAGGCTACATGCTGCTACCTGCCATCGCCTTTGGCCTGAGGCACTGGAGAACCCTGCTGCTCGCACTCTCCGGGCTCAACATCCTGCAGTTGGTCCCATTATGGTGGTAAGACTAAAATAGTATATAAATCTTTGTTGTCATTTAAATGCATTAATGGACATTTCCCTTCAGTTTAAGGCTTAGAATATTAAAACAATCATACATAGATTAAAAAGACACAAAAATACATCATCATTGAGCAATTGCAACCAACCTTTTGTGCACTTGTTTGTTGTGGTTTAGCATGAGATCATCCGCTAATAGTCTCTGCTTATGCTTTCAAGCCTTAAATCCAAATCACAATCAACATTCAAATACCAAAAGGTCTCAGCTGGACATGGGGTACAAGTTCTTCCACAAAGACTATATTTTTAGTTATGAAGGTAACGTTTTCATTGCTAGCTTTTAATTTGCTCTCCGCTCATTTGCTTTGTTAGCTAGCTAGCTAGCTAGCTATTTATTTTATAAGTGATTTCTGAAGTGTGGTAAGGAAATAGGATGTCATTTAAATGTACATTCTTCAAACAGAACCATGCAATTTTAGCATTTGAAAGTACATTGTTAGCTTGTGGTTTGCATCATTGTGCAGCCAACAATGAGAAGACGTTAGCCAAGTTAGTAGCAAAGTCAAGCAGGAGAGAGTAAGAGCTCAGTGCTACAACTCGATGGAAAAGAGCGAGAAGCCGCGCAAACTGGAGGTGTAGTAATGTCAGGGTATTTAATGTACTGAGGCCACTGTATGAGCAGTGATTTTTTTATGCACTTAAAAATCCTGACTGTATAATTTACAACAAGCTGCCAAATATAGTCATTTCAATTTCTGAAGTAGCCTCTATACTCAAACGAGCAACGTGTAGTTTGTTGTCAAACAAATACGGTACTAGCAGAGGTTTAACTAAACCACAAGGAAATGTGCCAAATGTTGGTTGCAATTTGGTCTTGGAGAAAGAGATGATCTAATTCTTGTTGTGGTTTTAGTCCTGTCTTGATCCTGTTGTTAGTGACATGCAAAGCTGAGGCAGCCTTGGGTGGGGTAACGGTCAAAGCATTCGGCCGGAATGCAAGTTGCTCACTGTAGCCCCGGTTCGAAATCCGGCTGCGCCAGTCTGGCCCTGGCTGGGAGCCCCAATCAGGGGCGGCGTTTGGCTGTCCGCCCCAGGGGGAGGGGAGAGGGAGAGCCGGCATGACCTCACTGAATAGTGGTAGGGCAACCTTGTAAACATAGTTAGCTTGTCCCGTGGAAGTGGGTGGTGAGTTTGTGGGGGAGAGTAAATAGAAAGGAAATAAAGGGTATAATTGGCTACCAAATTGGGAGAAAAATGGAGAAATAAATCTGGAACAAATGTATAGTATATATGTTTATAGCTTAGCATTTATATATTGTGGCAGCCCGAAGGGTTGCACCTCAAAATGGCTGCCTGGCCTCCAACACATGGCAGCCATTTTTCACTACATTTCCCAGCATGCCACCGCAACACCTGAACCAAGTCAGGCAATGAAGATAACGAACAGCTGAAAGCCATTTCAAAGGCCTATTTAAAGGGCTGATGCCCATTGTTCTTGGAGAGGAGTAGGAACGTGGTTGTGAGGAGTTGGTGAGTGAAAGAAAAAAAGATAACTGTGAAGTCTATTGACCAGCCAGTATTTTTGGAGAGTGTTTTTGAAAGAGAGTGTTGGGGAATTGTTTTTGTGTTGGATTGGATTACTTGGAATTGGATTACGGACTGGACAACGGAACTTGGACCTGGATTGCGGATTTGGAACGGACATCGACAAAGAGACAAGGATTGTGGACTTTGTGTTCGTATTCCCCAAAAGACCCCACCCTGCGTTTTGTGTTTGTTTAAATAAATCATCATTTCTGCTGATATTACTGCCTCCTCAGTGTTATTGCACTTGCCTACGCCCTCTGAAAGGTCAGTGAGTGTCGCCCAACCCTTGGGGACGCCACAATATATAAATGCTAAGCTATAAACATACTATAATGAGCTACTGTATATTGTTTAAAAAAGATATGCAAGTCACTCTGGATAAAAGCATCTGTAAGGAAAATGTAATGTGCTAGTCTGGGTTAGCGTTAAATGCTTAAAGGTAAATGTAATTTGTTGGTCTGGGGTAGGATGATTACGGAGTCCCCACGCTGGCTGGTGTCCCAGGGCAGAGTGCAGGAGGCTGAGGATATTCTGAGATGTGCTGCCCACCAGAATGGGGTCACGCCGCCGAACCCCATCTTTAAGAAGTCAGAGGTGGATAGTTATTTATTATTTTGTGATCCTGTGCAGGCAAACATAATATAGCCTGGCCTAATCTAAATGCTCACAAACAAACACATTACTCCTTTAATGAAAGCAGGGCACTTAGACATATAAGTTTGGCAACAGCCTAGTCCACATTGTATCAGCACACCAAAACTGCATGCCTATGTCACACCACAGGTTTCTACCTTTGATATAAACATTTAGGCCCATCCGATTAAAGCGAAGGTCCAAAGTGTTTGGCCGTGGTAGCAATATCCCTTGCCTGAGCATATAAAGTCTCTCCAAATTATCAGCTCAACCACAAACCAAGCTGTTCTCCCCAGGCCCTATCAATGTTTGGTGTCATCATGATTATAGTCACGAGATGATCATTTCAATGGTTACCTTGAAAAGATATCTTGTGGTAGTAAGTGACCCAAAACAAAAATACAAAAAGGTCTAAACCTGGCTTGCGCTGGGCTTTCCCTCAAATTATAAATTAATCATGCATGGGCTAAAGATGGAGGGAGCCAACTCCCTCCCCCCCTCCTCCTCCAAACACTTAAAGTGTGATTATAAAATATAAATATATTTTACATGTAGGATAAGTGAGGGGTGAGGGGAACACGTAATACCACTTGTGTCCAGTAGTCAGAATGCTTTAAACTTTAAACAATGGCATTTGACTGTTAAGACTACTGGATTCAGGGAATAGGCATTTTTTAAATCATTAATCATGTCAATTAAGGTCAGGATGATCCATTCAAAATCACCAACTGAAGGTGTGGAGTCAACATTCTCCTCCTGTCTGCTCCTCAAGTGATCAATAAACTGAGTTGTACCAATATACAGCTGTAAAAGATTTTTTACCCCCTCAACTGAGACTAGAAAACAATTCCCAATTAAAATGAACTCAGTCATTTATGTAGGTCATTATAAATGCTTTTGTTATCATTAACCTACAGATTCAGTCCACAGTCATCATGTCTACAGTACCAGTGTATAATTCCCCCATTGTATATATGATGGAGTACCTTACTGACATGCTTAAGAGATACCCTGACACCTCAAATACAAATACATGTTTAACAATAATTCAAAGCATTATTCATGAAACCGTATTATTAATTTACAGCTTAATATTTCAATTGTTTATATCCTTGCATTGGTTTTTAATATTATATTCACAGAACTGCTTTGTTTCCTACAGATGGAAAATGTCATTTCTAAGAAAGACCAGACGCACACTGTATTGGATGTTCTGAGAAACAGAAATATCAGAACCATCACAGTAATGTGTATATTATTATGGTGAGTGTAGAAACCTGCCGTTCTCTTTAAACTGTTCAAGTGAATTGTGTTTTCTTTACTATCCACAGAATAAGAAAACAATAATTCTAGT
Organism: Aldrovandia affinis; assembly: GCA_029706075.1. Taxonomy (NCBI): domain Eukaryota; kingdom Metazoa; phylum Chordata; class Actinopteri; order Notacanthiformes; family Halosauridae; genus Aldrovandia; species Aldrovandia affinis. Next base: position 576,909 of record JAINUG010000126.1, on the reverse strand, counting down.
GTACTGTACTACTGACCAAGGTGATTATCGTAAAAGTAAACTGAAACTAGCAATGAAAACACATTTGTTAACTAAAATAAAAATAAGAAACAAACGCTAAGATATGACCTAACAAAAAATAGTTACTTAATATAAATAATATTTGTAAAAAAACAGCAATAATGGCAATATTATTTTGATAGAGATCTGTTACTAACATAAGCCGCATATAAAGAAAATAATAGCTAGCTAGCTAACTAGACTGACTAAGTTACATTTGGTTGCATGTGAAAGAACATTAACTTGCTAGCTTGCTAGTTAAATAGCAAGCAAGTTAATTTATGAGACATCAATGCAATTTAGAAAACCATGATTGTGTCACCATTATTATGCTGCCAACAATCTAACTAATTAGACAAACTACTATCACCCAGCTGTTAAACTAATGTGCCAGTGTGTATTTGTCTCCACAAAAACAAGGACAAGGTAGCTAACAGTAGCTAGCTAACATTATATGTAGCTATATTGCTAGCAATAACTAGCTATCTAATCTCTGTGTATATATATATATATATATATATATATATATACATATACATAGTGCCCCTTTAAAGTCTCCACCCTGTCTCAAAAAATGTACCTTTTGTTGCCTTACAGCCTGAAATTAAAACATATTAAATCTGACTTTTTACACCTTTATTTGCACATTTTACCCATAACTTCCAAGTGAAAAAGATATTAACATTTCTGGACATTAATAAAAAATAAAAAACGAGAATAAATTGGATTGACAAGTCTACACCCCTCTTATCATACCAATTGTAAACTAGATCCGGGGAAACCAATCACCTTCCAGATCACAAACCTAGCTAATTGGCCTCAACCTGTGTTCAGTTGTAGTGATTCTGATGACTTCAGAATAAAATCAGCTGTTCCTAGAGGATTCCACTGCTGGGTAGTGGAAAAAAGGTGGGGGGAAGGTGGTAAAGGTAGAAAAGGTCTTATTTAATGTTTTAATTTCAGGCTGTAAGGCAACAAAAGGTGAAATGTTTGAGATGGGGCGTAGACTTTAAAGGGGCACTGTGTTTGTGTATAAATATAAATATATATATATGGATAGATAAATAGATAGATAGATAGAGAGAGAGTGCACTAAAGTTCACAAAAAGCAAGCTAGCTGGCCAACATGAATTATCTTCATCTTTAGTATTTTTAATGCACTAAAGCTCTAAAATGAAATGAGTGAGTGGATTTTTCTGGCGCATAATTCTGGCCACGAGATGGCGATGTTTCACATCAACAAAAGGTAACAACTATGTGATGCTACTAGCAATCTAGATAGCTAGCTAACGAGAAGACAACTTGAAAACACATTTTCTGTAACTGAAACCAAAAAAAAATGTTTAAACTTAAATGGTGATACTATTGAAACTAAATAGATATACAGTAGGTCTCCAAACTAAAAATGAAATAAAAACTAGAAAACTGGATTGAAAAACTAACTGGAACTAAACTGAATTTGAAATAAAAATGGAAATTATAATATAAATTTAAAAAATTAAAAAAATTAAAAACGATAAACACCTTGGTGCTAACACCTAGCTACACACACAAGTGTTTGTGTATGCAATCACTCACTCACTCACACACACACTGTGATGATTATTTTTATTGTTTGGCTTTGTTAGGACATTAAAGACAATAATTCTTGTTTAAATTCTTGTGTCTTTGTAGGGTATCAGGTAACGTTGGGTACTTTGGGCTTTCTCTAAACACATCGAACCTGAGCGGGAACCCTTACCTCAACGGTTTCCTGTCCGCTCTCACAGAGGTCCCAGCATATCTGGCAGCTGGTGTGGTTCTCAAAAGGTTTCCCAGAAGGCCCCTCCTCTCCACCTTTCTCTTTATTGGAGGAGGTGTGCTGTTCTTCATTCAACTCATCCCAGAAAGTAAGGCCTGGTGTGTGTGTATGTATGCACGTGTGGGTGTGTGTATGCTTTGGTGTGCGTGTGTGTGTGTCCGTGCTTATGAGTGTGTATGCGTGTCTGTGTGTGTGTGTGTGTTTGTGCGTTGTAGAGTTGTAGAAAAAACAAAAACACAAATGTATTTGGTTGGTGGCATGTGCAGATTATTCAGTCTTCTGGAAGTATACTCTAGATGGAACACAGGTGTGTGTCAATTTTTTAAATTGCAGGTTTTTCTATTGCTTAAGCACATTTTTAGCATAATTTTCAAAACCATCTACTTGCGTATAAAAGCTAATTTGCCATGCAAAGCTCCACATTTTTGTTCCGTTTTGTTGAGACATCTTCATTTCATTCATTTAATCATCTGAACAGAACTAAATAATGTCATCATAACTAAAGCACATCAACAAACACTAAAGTGATTCACCAAAAACCACATGCTACACTGGCAAAACCGATGGACCATTACTGTAACGTTCAGCTTTTTTGGGGCTTTTGTACTTAACTCTGGCACAGCTCCATCAAAAAAATTGTTGTGACCTTGTGCGCTTGTACTGCGTCAATATTTATCTTCTGAAGCTGTGCAGAGTGCGTCTACACAGGGCATGATTTGGTGGAACATGTCTAGGAAAGAAATACATCAGAAACCTTTAGCCTTCCTGACCGTGGTTGAGTCAAACTCTTGAGATGCCTGAATACTGTTGAAGCATTCCATCAAAATATCTGTGTTCTCATAAACCTTGCTGACAGCATGACTCTGAAAGTTCCATCGTGTCTGTGATGCATGCGGTAGCCTACTCGCTACAATCAAATCCAAGCGGCGGTTCCCTTTGGAGATTGGGAGAAAAGGCCAAAAAGCCACTGAGATCCGAGAAAAAGCAACACGCTGGCGTTAACGAAGAGACAGCCTGTTGAATAGCCAAATTCAACTGATGTGCAAAACGGTGTATGAAATGTGTATGAAATGTGCGTTGGGGTAACGCGTTGGGGTAAATGTCCTGAACTGTCCTCCTCATTCCACGTACTGCTCCTCACGCAACACTATCCGCATAAAATGTTAAAAGCGCTATTAGCCTATTCCTGTCTGTCTCCTTCTCTAGTGAACGAACCACATTCAACTGCTCCAAAAGCACTTTGGAGATTGATTCGGCAGTCATGCCCCCGTCAATTGCTTTGAAAAAAAGGATCTATCCTAAACAGTGTTAGCTGTGTTTATGTAATGGAACACAACACGGAGCTGGCAGGGTAGAAACATCTGTTGTTTCATCAGTTACATCACTGAATTCTGCTTTTTCCAGTCCTGTATGCATCTCTGCATTATATCCAGCATGCAATCCAGTAGATCGTTTTGGACATACCTTTGAAAACTGTTCCTTTTGCTAGGTGCTTCTGCATTGCACTGTCCAACGACTAAACTAAGTCCACAAGGCTAACATGAATGCTCTCCCTGCTACAGGGTTTGAAACAAAGCTAACATGAATGCTATGCTCTCTCGCATAGATATAAAAACGTAGATGCCTCATTCACCCTTTTCAGATGCGTCCACGCGGCCGCCATATTGGCGCAGGCAAGATACGTGTCTAAACAAACGCATGTGTATTGAGAGATGCGGACTTCCCCTGATAAATTATACTGTAACTTACTTAATTCTCAACCAACCTTTATTCAATTTGTCTTGTTAACATGAGAAATTTCTGCATTTATATTCAAAAAATATATTTACATTTTTACATTTTAAGCATTTAGCCGCCCGGAGGGATGGGACAGTCAGTTTACCATAGGAGTCGGAGCGGAGGGGTCTGGGAGGTGTGTAGGGAGTGATGAGTGACTGGAGGTATGGGGGAGCAGTACCTCTGGCCGCTTGAAAAGCAAGCACCAGTGACTTGAATCTGATGCGTGCTGCGATGGGGAGCCAGTGCAGAGAGGAGAGTAGAGGGGTGACGTGGGCAGCAGCGTTTTGGACTAGTTGCAGTGGCTTGATGGTGCAGGCCGGAAGGCCTGCCAGCAAGGAATTGCAGTAGTCCAGACGTGAGATCACCAGGGCCTGGACCAGGAGTTGAGTGGCCTCTTGGGTGAGGAACGGTCGGATCCTCCGGATGTTGTGAAGGGAGAAACGGCAGGTCCGAGTGATCGCTGCAAATAATAATAAAAACATAATCAGCTCTGACATTTTGACAACTCATGTATAACAGTTAAAAGAGCGTTTTTACAAATAGCTGTTCTGTGAAATCAAGTTATGCAGATATTTCTCATGTTTATAACAGTTAAAGTAGATTTTATCAGGGGAAGTCTGCATCTCTCAATAGGTTGTTTACAGTCACGTGACTGTGCTCACATGCGCTCCCTCAGTTGGTGGTCAGGGAGTGAAATCATGGAAGGAGGCAACAAGTAGCTCTCGGTTTATGTAAACAGTTTAGAAGCCAATGTCCAAGAGAGATATAAACTAAAGATCGAAAAATGTGATGGAAGAGATCCGTATTGTATGAAAAGGAATGGTTTCTCACAATAAATGAAAGACTTGCCTGCTGTCGAGTCTATGGATATAGCTAACTATATATTCTACAGATGTCATTTTTCTCAATCCACCATCAAATATCGAAGCACCATTCAGTTTTTTTGGCTTATTGTGTTTATGTTACGTATTGATTAGATTACGGATGCAAACCCTAAAGTGGCCATACATGGGAGCCTTGCCGTGACAGCTGCAAATGACTGGGATTTGTGAAATTAAGGTGAAGGGAAATATTATGAGACATGTACCGTATGACATTTTAGTGAAAAGGTTTTTTATTAATTATCGCTTCCATATTATGAGGTCAATCATACCATGTTGAACCTCCGCTTTTCTCTGGAGCGATTTGGGGAACATGATCAGGACAAATACAATTGACATAAAGTAAGTACAGACAACATATGCCGCAGACATTGTGTTTGCCCCTGTCCCTGTAACAGCCATATAGGAGTCGAAGGGCTTAACCTCTAGACCCACATCATAGACAACTAATTCCATGGTGAGCCTGGTACCCCGAGACTTCAAGACTTAAAGCATTCACTGCCTGACTACAGTACAGCTACTTGGGACATTCTAAGTCTAATCGAAGTTCAGTGGCATCAGAACTTAGAGCATTCACTGTCAGCATATGCAGCTACTCGACATTCTAAGTTCTATAGTGTTATCGGGACACGGAGCATTCGCTGTCTGTATACAGAACAGCTACTCGACATTCCAAGCCCCGCTACCCATAGACCAAGTGGCCATATGGGTGTACCGGCTCTGGGTTCCATGGACGGAGCGGTCACCGCTCCTGCTCTGGTCTTCCCCAGCCCTCCATGGCTCCTCCGGTACACTTTGTGCCGTTTTGTCGTCCTTTTTTTTTTTTTTTTTTTTTATACTTTATTTGTAGGTTTTTCAGAAAATATGCAAACAGTAAAACATACACCCCTCCCCCCACCCAAGGACACCCAAAAATAAGCAAAATAGAAGAAAAAAATAACAAAATAAATAAAAATAACAACAATCATGATAATAATATGATAAGAAAGAAGGTATTATCAGGGGCATTGTTTGTAACAGTTGGAACCACTCAATAGTACACCTAGTGCAAAGTAAATATACACAGCATATGCATAGATCTATATACAGTACAAATAAAAACATATACATACCCATATAGCTCAACACACATATGTAAGTGCAGACGAACATGTACAGGGATATCTACAAGGGTATATATACCCCATCTTAATAGACAAAACAGAAAACAGGCACGTCGGCTGTGACACATGAATAAGACTCTTATTCCATCTTAATTATCCTGGATTATCAAAGCATCACCAAATCCGTCTGTTATACCTGAGTTTTTCTAATGGAATTGAGGATAACACTTCTTTGATCCAACCTGTGAATGAAGGGGGCTTATCAGACTTCCAATTGCGGAGAATAAGTCTCCGGGCTAAAAGTGAGGCTAATGCAATAGAGTTAGATTGGGGTGTGGTGATGTCTATGCCGTCATTGGGAATTCCAAAAATAGCTGTGATTGGGTTGGGTTCAATTGTTTGGTGACAAATATATGAAAAAGTTTCAAAGATACGACCCCAAAATGTAGTCAAAGATGGGCATTCCCAAAACATATGCCCAACTGTGGCTGCTTTCAAGTGACACCTAATACAAGTAGGATCAATATTAGGATAGAATTTGGACAGTTTCTCCCTTGTGTAATGTAAATGATGCAGCACTTTAAACTGAATAAGGCAATGTCTAAGACAGAGAGAGGTAGTATGAATACGATGTAAAGAATGGTCCCATATCTCTTCAGTGAGTTCAATGCTTAAATCCTGTTCCCAGGCTGATTTTGTTTTGTCCAGAGAAGGTGAACTATTTACTTGGATAATCCTATATATTCTAGAAACATTACCCTTGGTATCTGGGTCCCAGTCCAGTATGATGTCTAACATTTTCTTTTCCGGCAGGACAGGAAATGGATAGTGTTTTTTGGCAAAGCTACGGGCCTGGAGGTACCTAAAGAAGTGCGACTTTGGTATATTATGGTCCTGTTGGAGAATTGCAAAGGAAGCAAAAGTGCCATCTACGAATAGGTCACTAAAAAAGATCAAGCCATTGTTGTGCCACATTTGAAATACTACATCGGTCTGGGAGGGAGAAAAAAGATGGTTATGTGTCAAGGGCATATGGCCACATGTATCATTGAGATTAAAATGTTTTCTGAATTGACGAAAAATTCGGAGAGAGCTTTTTATCACAGGATTATTGACATGCTTAATCGTCCCCCAGGGTAGTGGAGAACTCAATATGGATATTGGAGAGACTGTGGGATTAGAAAAGGCCTCCATCAGGGCCCAGGTGGGGCCACACTTATTCTGAAACGCTGCAATCCAGTAGTTTAATTTAGCTATGTTGGCTGACCAGTAATAAAACAAAAAATTAGGCAACCCTAGTCCTCCCGCTGACCTAGGCATCTCCAAAAGAGTTATTTTGCATCGCGGTCTGGATCTATTCCAAATAAATGCAGAGATGTGACTGTCAAGGTCACGGAACATAGATTTAGGTAAAAAGAAGGGAATCATTTGGAACAGATACAGGAAACGAGGCAGCACTGTCATTTTAATTGCATTAACCCTGCCTGCTACAGAAACCGGTAGTGATGCCCATTTCACAAGATCCAATTTTGTACGATCTAATAAGTTTTTAAAGTTATAGCCGTATAAATCATAAAATGTTTCAATACGTTGGGAAAGAATCTTAGTGAGAATCTTATAGTCAGAACACAGAATGCTTATAGGGCGATAGGCACCACAGTCTAATGGATCTTTGCCTTTTTTCAGTAGAACCGAAATGATTGCCTGTGTCATCGTTTCAGGCAACTTTTGTTCTAGTAGTGTTTCTTGGTATACAGAGCATAAGATGGGAGATAATTTGGAAGAAAAAGATTTATAAAATTCTATGGGAAACCCGTCTGGCCCTGCTGCCTTGCCGCTTCGCATCGAATTAATAGCTTGAATGATTTCTTGACATGTTATAGTAGCTTCAAGGTCAGGTTGGGCTTCTGGGTCAATCATTGGAATGTTTAATTTATCAAGAAAAGCATTAATCTCGGAGGAATCTCCATCGGTCTCCGTTGCATAGAGATTGTTATAGAATTCTTTGAAACTATCATTAATAGCTTTAGGATGTGTGGAAGTCACGCCAGGTGACACACGGATCTCTGGAATGGTACTGCTAGCAGCGGCTTGTTTAAGTTGGTGAGACAGCAATCTACCTGTTTTGTCGCCATGTTCATAAAACAATTGTCTTGATTTAAAGAAAAGACGCTCAGTTTGTCTGATTGACAAATTGTCATATTCAGTCTGCAACAGTAACCGTTCCTTATATAATTCAGGCTCAGGGTCAGCGGAAAATCTCTTGTCTATATCTGCTATCTGGGTAGACAATTCAGAAAGCCGTTTTGTGCGTTTACGGTTCTCAAAAGCTGAGTAAGAGATAATTTGCCCTCTAAGATAGGCTTTGAGGGATTCCCAGATTATGGTGAATGACATACCCGGGGTCGAATTAATGTCTAGGTAGGTATCGATTTGAGCATTTATAAATTTGACAAATGTATTACTGGATAGCAATAAAGGATCTAATTGCCAAGTGCGCCGTGGTGCTACACTATTGGGGAAACGCATATCCAATTGAACCGGGCTATGGTCAGAGATAACAATGCTATGGTACTGGCAGTTTGTGACTAATGGGAGAGATCCGTTATCAAGCAAGAAAAAATTGATTCGTGAGTATGAGCGGTGAACTGGTGAGAAGAACGAGTATTGCTTAGCTGTAGGATTGGTATTTCTCCATGGGTCTGTAAGTTTGTATAAATCCATAAATGACAGAAGAACCTTGCTGGATTTGGAAATTGCACTATCGGGTTTAGGTCTGGACTTGTCCAGGCCTGGGTGCAACACACAATTGAAGTCACCTCCCAAAACCAAATGATGTGTGTGGAGATCTGGTAGTTTAGCTATAAAGCGGGAGAAAAACTGTGGGTTGTCCCAATTCGGACCATAGACATTAGCTAAAACAATTTGTGACCCAAAAAGTTTACCAGCAACAATTACGTATCTGCCATTGTCATCGTCAATAATTGAAGTTGGAACAAAAGGAATTCCTTTTTTAATCAATATGGCAGTGCCTCTGGACCTATCCTCGTATTTGGAACAAAATATCTGCCCAATCCAGCCTCTCTCAAGTTTGGCGCGTTCATTAGTGCGGAGGTGGGTCTCTTGCAGAAAAATTATTTCTGAGCCCAGGGATTTTAGATGTGCAAACACACGACTGCGTTTAATAGGGTGGAGAATTCCCCTGATATTCCAGCTGGTGAGCCGTATAGAGCCTATAGTACTGGAACTAGGTGGTGTCATAATTTATCAAAAGCTGCGAAATGGGACCAAGTGGTTCGGGTCTGGATAATGTATAGTCCCCATGTTGACTCTTCCCCAAATGAAAAATAAATATAAAAATAAAATAAAATGAAAATAAAAAAAATGAAAAAAGGAGTCCTAAACCCCTATGCAGATCTCCCCCAAATGGAAGATCGCACTAACCTCCTCTAAACTAAGGAAGTAAAAGCACATGAAAAGTGCTTGCTGTACGGAAACCGCTAACTAACTAAGGTCTGCAGAACACGAATTATCAGACTTTTAAGGCACAAAAGGTAAAAATGGTCAGAATAACCTTATAACAGCAAACAAAAACTGTATCATCACTGACAGTCATAACAGCAACAGCAATAACATTAATAATAGTAACAGGCAAAAATAGCCCAAATCTGAGGTAGAAACATTGGTGTCAAAATATAGCCCTTAAAAAGAGCACAAATCCAAATATTGAAATGGAACAGTCCAAAAAGGTAGAGAATAATATCGTCTCAAGTAATAATAATAATAATAGATAATAATAATAATAATAATAATAGTATACTAATACTAATAATAATAATAATAATAATAGTATAATAATAGTATAATAATCAATCAATAATAGTATCATTATCAATTTATGCTTAACTTAAGTGTGGGCCTCATCAAGAGACTAGGATGGCATCTGTCTGTCCGTTCGAGCCGCATGAGGAGTGATGGTCTGGGTGACATAAGCCTGGGCCTCCTCTGGGTTCAGGAAGCTCTTCTCCGTGCCATTATAGGTGATTCGGAGTCGGGCCGGATGAGCGATGCCAAACCGGACTCCCTCTAGACCTCTGAGCTGCTGCCTGACGCCGTTGAAGGCCGCCCGGGCCTTGGCCACCTGTGCGGTGTAGTCAGGGTAGACTGAGATAGTCACACCCTTCACCTTGATCCTCTGCTTCTCCTTGGCTTGACTCAGTATAGTGGCACAGTCCTTGTAATAATGAAGGCGAGCTACAATGGTCCTGGGGCGCTGTCCTTGCTTAGGCACCGGCTGTAGTGATCTGTGGGACCTGTCTATCAACGGGGCATCGGCCAAATTGAATGCTTCCTGTAGCAGGTCTGCAACCGAAGTTGTGGAGCAACTGTTAGGGCCCTCCGGCACCCCCACGATCCTAATGTTGTTCCTCCTGGATCTAGACTCTAGATCTTCACATTTATTTTGCAAAGAGTCAGCCAGGACACCCAGCCGTTTTACCTCCCGTTTCAGCGTCTCAATGTCGTCAGAGCAGGCAGTCAGGCTCCGCTCCGCGTCTCCCATGGTGTTGCGCAATGTAGCCAACTCCGTGTTCGCGGTCGATTTAAAGTCCTCAAATGCCGATCGAATCGCACGGATATCTCTCCTAACCACTGCCATTTCTCTCTCCAATACCTCTCTAACTTCCGTCCTCATCATGGAAACGAAGTCATCACGCAAGGAAGAAAGTAGCTCACGTTTAAAATCCTCCGCGTGAGCCCCGGCGGGGGCTTCAGCACCGCTGACTGCCGTCTCACTCGAGGCCGAGGATGTAGTGGGCGAACTAGGCTTCGCTATGGATGTAGAGAGTTGACGTCCTTTAGTGGACCTGCTCGTCATGATACAGCAGGAATATCAGTCTAATACTTCAATACTGCCGTGTTACTAAATAAGCTTTGAATAAAATGCCTTTAAATACGTTGTTTAATCCTTCGTTCTGCAGAGCTAGAAGACACACGTCCTACTCCATAGCTTGCTCAACAGCGCCCCCCCTTTGTCCTCTCTTTGGCCATTTCCGCCACTGCCACTTTGCTTCCAGGTGGTCAGGTGTGGTAACCGGGGAAAACATGCTCTTAACAGAGTTAGCTTCATCCTTGAATTTCTTTTCCACATTTGAATTTATTTTCCCTAAACGTTTCCTATATTTCTTCAGATGAGAATTTCTTAACTCCATTACTCTTTTCTGTCTTTTTAACTTTATGGAAGCGGATGGACTCACCAGGTCAGGAGATGGTTGGGTGTTCCACCCGGCCTCAGCCATGGCCAAGAGGTTTTCCTCCACACCATGGTCCAACCACAGCTCCTCGTCAGCATACTGCTCCTCCAGTCCCCTTCCAAGGTCCTGCAGGTCGAGTGGGACTGAGGACCATCTATCCCGCTCGGACTCCAACGTCTGGTCATCATCTCCTCCCAGCTCCGCTGGCTGCGAGACCTCCACCTGCGTGCTAGCGTCTTGGGTGACAGGAACACACTTGGCACATTCCAGCTCTTCACTCACCCCTTCCAGTCGGTCTTGTAGGTCCAGCAGAGTCTCCGTTCTTACTTTCAGGACTTCAGAAAAATAGTTCTCCGTGGCCCGCTGCTGGGCTTCTTTTTGGTCCAGCCTCTGCTTTAAGTTACGCACTTGCTCTTTCAAAACAGGGAGCTCTTCATTTTTATTTTGTTCAGTCAGGAGGGCTGCAGAGGTGGTTTGGTGCAGTTCCTGCAAAACAAAAATCTTCTCTTGTTTTTTTAGAACAAACTTCACCTCTTCCAGCTGAGCCTCCAGCTCCCGCCTTCCCTCGCTCTCCTGCTCCACTTGGCTCCGGAGTTGCTCCACCTCGGACCCATGGTTCTCCGCTTCTCTCCTTAGCTCCGCCTCCTTCTGGGCGAGCCTGGTCTGGACATCCTCCAAGGCCCTGGCATATTCCTCTTTAGCCTGGTCTTGGGACTCCTGGATGTCCTGACACTGTCGGTTCTTTTCCTCCAACTGTTTTGTTAGGCTACTCACCCGCTCTTCGAGCACCAGGTTGTGGGCCTCTACCTGCCTCACTTCATCGCCCAGGGATGCTTTGTCCTTCTCCAGCTCCCCAGCCATGATTCCCAGCACTCTCAGGGAGTCAATGTGCTCCTCTCGCAATTTCCCCACTGCCAGCAGGTGGCACTCCTCCGAGGTCCCCAACTCCACCTTCAGCTGGTACAGTTCAGTCTGGGCATCTTTTAGTTGTTGGACCTCCCGGAGGGTGACTCGCCATCGGTCCTCCACCATGGCCGCCCGTCTCTGGTTCTTCACCAGGTCCTCCCTCTGGTCCTGACAACACTTCTCCAGTTTATGAATCGTCTCTTGCGCCTCTCCCAACTCTGTCTCTAAAACAGCATATTTCTGTGCTTCATTTTTATGCTGTTTTTGTGGCCTACCTGGGATCTTTTTCCTCTTTTCCCTAGGGGGCACCACAGAGCAGGGGTGGCCATTTTTCTCTCCGACTTCTTCCGTTTCTGGGCTCTCCTTTGGGTCTTTCCAGCCCACTTCTTCCCTCCTGGAACACTCACTGGGTTGGTGGCCATACTCCATACAGCATATGCACCACGGGGCACCACTTTGTGCCAATTGGGCCTGCTCCTTGTTCCAAGCCTCCATGGCTGGGCCTACTGTCCAGTCACCTTCCATCAGCGTGCCTTTTCCTTTCCACAATTCAAAAAATAAATCCTGCTGCACTATCTCCTCTTGCCTGTAAGTGATGCCCTCTGCCCGCATTCTCCACCATATGTGGTGTCCCCAGGGGTTGGGCGACACTCACGGACCTTGCAGAGGGCGTAGACAAGTTCAAGAACCCAGAGGCAGTATTCAAACACAAAACAATGATTTATTTCTAATACTGACAAACACAAAACAAAGGGTGGGGTCTTCAGGGGAATACAAACACACACAAAGTCCGCAATCCTTATCTCGTTGTCAATGTCCGTTCCAATTCCAAAATCCAGTTCCAAGTCCGTAATCCAGTCCGTAGTCAAATCCAAAAGAGGGTCCTCAAAACAATCCAAGTCATACACAACAATACTCCAAAAACACTTTTCCACTCTCTCTCTTAATCCCGGCTAGTCAAACGACGTCATGGTTTCTCACTCTCCTTCAACACTCACCAACTCCTTTCCAAACACGTTCCTACTCCTTTCGCAGTGTGATGGGATTCAGCCCTTTAAATAGGCCTCAAAATGGCTTTCAGCTGTTCGTTAGTCCCCATTGCCTGACTTCGTTCAGGTGTTACTGTGGCCTGCTGGGAAATGTAGTGTTTTCGGCTCCCATTTGTTGACGGACCCGGCAGCCATTTTCTTGGGCAGCCCCTTGGGATGCCACAATATGTACAGTGTATCACACATACAGTCCCAAAGGGGGGGACGTTAGCTTCCAGGTCAACCATCTGTCGGATGCAGGGGATGGACAGGACAAGCTGCAATCATGTTTATGGTTGCAATTTCCCGGCCCCCCCTTTAATCAATAATGGTGTGGAAGGCGTTGGTCTCGGCAGCTAATCAGGACGATTAGCGGCAACGCCTACTGGCAGAGCAGTAAGCGCACACACCGGTCCTGTGTATAATAATTACATCTGTGTGCTTTAAAACTGCTCTGCTCCCTTCAGTAGGTGGCTGGAACCAGGAGGGAGAGGCGTTAGAGACCGAGGAGCGAGAAGAAAAACAAAAGAAAAGCAAAAGAAAAGCGAAAGTTAAAATATCGAACGGACTAAAAAGTGCCTGTTCGATATTGTTTAATTTGGTTTTGTTATTTTAGTTAGTTACCCGAAAGCTAACTAGGGTGAAGTGTTTGTTTGTGTTTGTTTGTGTTTTGCTACGCTCCCGGTGCTCGTTCTCTGCCCAGTGTGGAAACAGAGAACTCTCCGGTAATAAATAAATAAAATCCGGTTCGTAGACCGGCAAACTTCACTCCGTGTCTGGACTGCTCTGTCCCCGTTCAGGGATTGTCGCGTGGTATGTGACAGATGGGTTTACCAGATAACAGAACTCAGTGCAGGGAGGGAAAGGGGCTGGCTATTAAAATCCAGCTCTTTCCAACCCTACAAAGGTAATATTGATTTAAGTTAAATACAAATTGTGAACAGTTGTAATATGTAGACCATGTACTACTACATATACACTCAGTGGCCATTTTATTATGTACACCTGTACACCTGCTCGTTAATGCAACTGGGGAAGATATTAGATCTAAGTGACTGTGACCGTGGAATGATTGCTGGTGCCAGACGGGGTGGTGAAACTGCTGATCTCATGGGATTTTCACGCATAACAGTCTCTAGAGTTTACAGAGAATGGTGCGAAAAACGAAAAAACATCCAGTGAGCGGAAGTTCTGTAGGCGAAAAAGCCTTGTTAATGAGAGGGGTCAGAGGGGAATGGGCAGACTGGTTCAAGCTGACAGGAAGGCAAGAGGCACACATTAGGCCCCTTAATGCCAATTGAGCATCGTTTAAATGCCACAGCCTACCTGAGTCTTATTGCTGACCATGTCCATCCCTTTATGGCCACAGTCTACCCATCTTCTAATGGCGACTTCCAGCAGGATAATGCACCATGTCACACAGCACATGTCATCGCAAGCTGGTTCCACGAACATGACAATGAGTTCAGTGTACTCCAATGGCCTCCACAGTCACCAGATCTCAGTCCAATAGAGCACCTTTGGGATGTGATTGAACGGGAGATTTGCAACATGAATGTGCAGCCGACAAATCTGCAGAAACTACGTGAAGCTATCATGTCAACATGGACCAGAATCTCTGAGGAATGTTTCCAGCACCTTGTTGAATCCATGCCACAATGAATTCAGGCTGTTCTGGGGACAGGGTCCTACCCAGTATGGGAAAGGTGTACCTAAAAAAGTGGCCACTGAGTGTATATGTTCAGTTTATAGGTTCCCATTAATGTGCTAGCGACATAAAAAGCAATGCTAACATATGAAACGTGAGTATGACAGGTTAATCATATGAAATGGCAACAAAAAAAGCTGACCGATGCAATGCAAATGAAACAACACAACATTGCTTAGAAAAATAACAAATCTATCAAGAGTAAATGAAAACGCATTTAGCTATAGGGATCGCAAAACGCTTTGTGAGATTAGTAAAATATGAACATCTTTGAGCGTATGAACAACTAGCTAACATAGCAACAACTAGCAACTAACGTTAGGAACAACTAACAACATAAGATGTCAACTCATCACCGGCGTTTCGTACCATTTTTCAGTTCCAGAGAAACAAAGCTAGAACAAAAAACTGCTAACGTTACAGAATAAAGGAAAGTTTAATACAAGTTTAATACTTTCCAGAGGAAAGGCGCAGGTTTACTAGCCATATCTCCCAGAATTTTTTAAATTTTTACATTCCTTGATAAAAAACTTGTTTCTTTCTCAGTTAGATCAATTTGAACAACCATAAACGACGCAAGCATATGGCATTTTTGTGTGTGACTATGCCTTGACTCCACTACTCTTGGGTTTACTTAACCACCATATGGAGTTCGCACCACTGCAGCGAAGAGACGCGACGTCATCTGTAAACTACCTATACACATGCGTTTGTTTAGATGCAGATCTTGCCTGCGCCAATATGGTGGCCATGCAGACGTATTGCTGCAACATACAACGGCAGCCAATTCGGTATCTACATTTTTATATCTATGCTCTCTCGCTGCTATGGTCTTTGAAACAAAGCTAACATGAGTGCTATGCTCTTCGCAGATCTCCTGGGCCTGGCTATATTCCTGGTGATGGTGGGGAAGTTTGGCTTCACGGCATTCTACGCTGTGGTGTACGTCTACACTGCAGAGGTGTTTCCGACTGTGCTACGAAACGTGGGCTTTGGGGTGTGCTCTTCGGCTGGACGCTTGGGGAGCATCTTAGTCCCATACGTGCTGTACCTGGGTAAGAGGAACAAAAACCACATTCGGTGCGTTTGTGTGGTGGTTATCTGCAGAGACACCAGTGACATAAGTGAATGAAAATAATATTAAAAACCTTATTAAATGTACATGTATTTACAAAACACATTTCATACAAGAATTGCAGCTCATATCACTAAACAAAAATTCGATAATAAAACAGAGTTAAAAGGGCAATAAATAAAAAACATTAAATGCAGTGTAAACAAATGTGTATGTAGCCAGTAGGACTGATAGACGCCCTCTGCCCTGATATCCAGTCCCCGCCCAGAATAAATTATAAGTTCATGCAAGTTCAGATCCCTCCGAGAACTGACAGACTATCGTTGGATGTGAGTGTGTCCATCTGGCTGCTTCGCTGAAAGAAATAACTGTGTAGTAGCTGAGTCGGAGCCTTCCCAACATGCCTAAACAGCAAACTACTCTGTTCGCTAAGTGAGGCAGGTATCTGGTTTTGCCATCCTCATTGGATCAGACCAATTAATGGCTGCTTACTGGGAACAGTAAAAGGGGAAGGCAACAGCCTTCAACTACAAGTGACCACTGTTTTTCCCCTTCTAATTGTTAGCATTGCTATTTTGTGCGCGCAAACATTCTACCCTTCCGGTGGTGTATTCCCCTTTGTGTATAAGTAGGACCAAGGGAAAAAACAGTGGTGAACTTATATGAACTTATAACTTTATTCTGGGCGGGGACTGGATATCAGGGCAGAGGGCGTCTATCAGTCCTACTGGCTACATGTACATACATACATTAATATATATGATAAAATCTGGTTCTTGGCTGTGTCCATTCAGGCAGCTACAACCCGTTTCTGCCCTACATCGTAATGGGTATTTTCACTCTGGGGGCCTGCACAGTCAACATCTTCCTGCCTGAGACCTTTAACAGGAAGCTGCCAGAGACCATGGATCAGATGCAGAAGTGCAGGAGGTAGCCTATAGATCTGTCTCATTGTTTCTCAGACCCTGTTCACATTCAGAACTGATTGCCAGATTTTGCAATCCCGAAGTGTATACTTGAACGTAGATATACAAATGCATTTCTCCCCATTTTAGTTATGGTGAAGATGTTCAGACAGTTGACAAATTCACCCACAGGTGAATTTCACTTTGCTGTGGAGTTGAAAAAGTACCAACTACCAGACCTTCATCAGACCATTAAATTAAATAGCTTAATAGCAAGCAGGAATGATCCTTGAGTGTTCAATATAGCTGTACATGTGCGATATAGCTGTGCCCTTACCTTACGATATAGCTGTGTCTATGCGATATACACTCAGGGGTCACTTTATTAGGTACACCTTTCTAGTACTGAGTAGGACCCCCCTTTGCCCCCAGAACAGCCTGAATTATTTGTGTCATGGATTCAAAAAGGTGCTGGAAACATTTCTCAGAGATTCTGGCCCATGTTGACATGATAGCATCATGCAGTTGCTGCAGATTTGTCGGCTGCACATTCATATTGCGAATCTCCCATTCCACATCCCAAAGGTGCTCTATTTGACAGAGATCTGATGACTGTGGAGGCCTTTGGAGTACACTGAACTCATTGTCATGTTTGTGGAACCAGCTTGAGATGTTGTGTGCTTTGTGACATGGCGCATTATCCCGCTGGAAGTAGCCATTAGAAGATGGGTAGACTGTGGCCATAAAGGGATGCACATGGTCAGCAACAAGACTCAGGTAGGCTGTGGCATTTAAACAATGCTCAATTGGTATTAAGGGGTCTAATGTGTGCCAAGAAAACATTCCCCACACCATCACCACTAGCCTGAACCGTTGACACAAGGCAGGATGGATGCATGGATTCATGTTGTTTACGCCAAATTCTGACCCTACTATCTGCATGTCACAGCAGAAATCGAGATTCGTCAGACCAGGTGACGTTTTTCCAATCTTCAACTGTCCAGTTTTGCTGAGCCTGTACCCACTGTAGCCTCAATTTTCTGTTCTTAGCTGATAGGAGTCAGCAGTGTGCTACAATGGTTAGGGAACTAGACTTGTAACTGAGAGATTGCTGGTTCAATTCCCAGGTGGAGCACTGCCGTTGTACCCTTGAGCAAGGTACTTAACCTGAATTGCTTCAGTTAAAAATGTCCAGCTGTATAAAGAGATTGTATTTAAAGAAATGTAAACTGTGTAAGTCGCTCTGGATAAGAGCATCTGCTAAATGCCTAAAATGTAAATGTAAATGTAGGACTGGAACCCAGTGTGGTCTTCTGCTGCTGTAGCCCATCCACTTCAAGGTTTGATGTGTTGTACATTCAGAGATGCTCTTCTGCATACCACTGTTGTAATACGTGGTTATTTGAGTTAAGGTCACCTTCCTGTCAGCTTGAACCATTCTCCTCTGACCTCTCTCATTAACAAGGCGTTTCGCCCACAGAACTGCCGCTCACTGGATTTTTTTGTTTTTCACACCATTCTCTGTAAACTCTAGAGACTATTGTGTATGAAAATCCCATGAGATCAGCAGTTTCTGAGATACTCACACCACCCCATCTGGCACCAACAATCATTCCACTGTCAAAGTCACTTAGATCACGTCTTCCCCATTCAGATTTGAATGTCTGAACAACAACTGAACCTCTTGACCATGATCTGCATGCTTTTATGCATTGAGTTGCTGCCACATGATTGGCTGAATAGATCATTGTATTAACGAGCAGGTGTACAGGTGTACCTAATAAAGTGGCCACTGAGTGTAGCTGTCTGTGCAATATAGCTGTGTCTGTGAATGGATATGTTTCCCTGGGTATATATTCTGGCTATAGCAGTGCATAGTAGGCACAGCTTTGTGTATCCATCATGCATATGTTTTAAACCGTTTGTGTTTATTTAGTTTATTCTTTATGTTTTGAGGTCTTGCATGTGCAGCTGCACTCTAGATGGAAATCTGATCTGTACATCAAAGGGACAATATAGCACATCATCTTATCCTGTCTTGCTAAGCAAAATTATTTGTTTTAGGAGATGTTGTACAAAAGACGATGGGAATGACGAACAGAAGAATGGAACCCAATTTCCACCAGAAGTCATACTCGCAGAGCATACATTCTAATTTGACTTGCCAAAATCATCACATTTTGTATTCTTTATATATTGAATAATTTGCTGTAATTTAAATAATTTCATACTGAGTGTGATAACAGCTTATATAGAACAGTTGTACCTATTAAAATCTTTTCTAAAAAATCTCTTGCTCTTTGGCCCTTTATCTAAAACAATTTATGCTTCTCTCTAACCTTGTATATTCCTGTTCATTATTACAATTTAATAAACAGTGGTGTATAAAGGGTGTATTCAACAGTTTGTAAGAGTGGTTGTACATCAAAATCATTCAGAAGTAATGCATAGGAGTCTTGATACAAAATTGTCTCAATTTTAGGTTTAGATTAGATTAAACTGATTAGACAGTGATTGACTATTTAATATTAGACATTATGACTCATGCATATTTTTCACATTTTGTATATCAAAACATAATCCTTACTCGATACCTAAACCTTATGGTCAGAACATAGACAATATTTGTGAACAGATCAGGCATGTTATACTTTTAGTCTCCAGAAGGGGGCGGCAGCATTGCTTCAATCATAGCCTTTACCTTTGTCCTTTGTCCTGTTTATGTACTGTCAGATATTTGTTACTGTTAAGGAAACATTTTATGCACTGTGGTAAACGTGTACCTGTAAAACATGGAGTTCGACAGAGCCTGTTTTTTTTCCTCAATTTTACCGTTTTTCTCCCAATTTGGTAGCCAATTACTCCCGCTGTGCTTAATTCAATCTCCTCCCTTGTAGTTCACTGCCATAGTCCTGTGGTGACAAAGGGGAAGCACTGCCTCCTCCGAGACAGCACTCGCCGAGCTGTCGACTGTAATTCCGGTACCCCAGAACCACTCCTGTTCGCAGCGAACTGTGTCGACAGCCAATTTCCGCCCTGATGGCACTCCTGGCCAGAGCCGACTCTGATTGACTAGTCAATGTTTGTATCAGTATTTGTCTGTCTGTCTGTGTGCGTGCGTGCGTGCGTGCGTGTGCGTGCGTGCGTGCATACATACACACACACACACACACACACACACACACACACACACACACACACACACACACACACACACACACACACACACACACACACACACACACACACACACACACACACACACACACACACACACACACACACACACACACACACACACACATACATACTTATATGTACCCGCTTAGGTTGTGGGTTTGTTTCCCATTGGGACCACATATACTGAAAATTGTATGCATTCACTACTGTATGCATTCACTAAGTCCCTTCGGATAAAAACGTCTGGTAAATGGCATATATATATATACAGCTCTGGAAAAAATTAAGAAACCACTCCAAAATTTTCTTAAATCAGCATCTCTACATGTATGGCAGCCATTCCATTCCATTGTCTGTTGAATTCCAACACATGCACACCACATTCTACTTAATGAAGTACTGATTAGGTGATCACCTGAACCAAATCTTATTTAACAAGGAAAAGTATAAAAAACCATTGCTGTGTTCATCACTATCCTCTTGCAATAGGACCAGCTGGATGGCAAACAACAGTGCTAGTAGTACCTCAAAAGTAATTGGAATAAAATATTGACCATGCCAAAAGTTTTGAGTGAGGAAAAGAAGGGTTCAATTCTGGCTTTACTGGCAGAGGGTTACAGTGAGCGTAAGGTTGCTTCTATCCTTCAAATTTGAAAGACGGCGGTTCATAAGAACAAGGTCAAGCAGCAGACATTGAGGACAACAAAGCTACAGACCGGCAGAGGGTGAAAACGACTCTCTACTGACCGGGATGACCGCCAACTCATTCGAATGTCACTCAACAACCGTAGGATGACATCAAGTGACCTACAAAAAGAATGACAAACGGCAGCTGGGGTGAAGTGCACAGCGAGGACGGTTCGAAACAGGCTTTTGGGGCAGGGCTGAAGTCGTGCAAAGCTAGAAAAAAGCCCTTCATCAATGAGAAGCAAAGAAGAGCCAGGCTGAGGTTTGCAAAAGACCACAAGGATTGGACCATAGAATACTTGAGTACTGTCTTAGGCCCTGTAACTAGTTCTATAAAACTAGCCCTGTTAAATGTTAGATCTCTAGCTAACAAATCATTCTTAATTAATGACCTTATTACAAGTCATAAACTAGATTTTATGCTTTTAACTGAAACTTGGTTAGACATGAATAGCAATGTGACTCTTATTGAGGTATGTCCACCAGACTACAACTCCTATCAGTCAGTGAGACAGGAAAAAAGAGGGGGCGGAGTTGCCGCCATCTACTCAAAACAGTTTAGCTGTACAAAGGTGGATCTGGGTAAGTTTACATGTTTTTAATATCTTGCCCTTGTGCTCAAAGCGGAACAAGCAGTACTCATTTTAACTATATACAGGCCTCCAAAACAGTTATCTCTATTTCTCCCAGAATTCTCCCATATGGCTGCTCTTATTATCACCAAATATGATAGAATAATTTTAAATGGAGATTTTAACATTCATATTAACAACAGTGCTGACTCTAAGGCTATGGAATTCATGAATCTACTTGATAGCCTTGAACTTATTCAACATGTCACAGAGGCCACCCACCAGCATGGCAATACCCTTGATTTGGTTGTGTCAAAAGGGTTAGCTATTGATAACGTTTTGTTAATGTTTCAGTGAAATGGGAGCTTGCCCTGAGGCCTTTAAAACTGCCGTTGTGAAACCTCTACTGAAGAAGCCTAATCTACACTGTGACATTCTTAGCAATTATAAACTCATATCAAACCTTCCATTTTTAAGCAAGATACTTGAAAAGGTTGTTTCCCACCAGTTAAACAACTTTCTAAATGAAAACAATATTCTAGAGAAATTTGTTAAAAAGGTTCAGAAAAAATGGTTCAAAAAGCACAGTCAGTGGCTCTGAAAATGGGTATTTTTCCTATGAAATCTGAGACTTAAGTGATGATCTGAAAAAGGTTAACAATTGGTTCTGAGATTTAATAGAAATAAAGTGTTGAATATTGATATTATCTGTTTCCCACCTTGTTAAAACATTGTTGATAATTATTGTGAACTGGCTCGAATACATTAACAGGAAGAAAATGTAATGTTAGATGAGGGACCATTTATCATTAAAACAATATATAACCTTTGGTGCAAACTGCCTTGCCCCTTGCTATTTCAGAAGAGTGTATCAAACTGGTGATATCATCAGGGAACATGACTTAGTTTCCATGAAGATAGCAATTGTTTCAAAAAAGGTTGTAGATCCTTACTGCTGGTTTTCTGATACTGTAAACTGTACTCAAAAAAAAAATGGATGAAAATGTGGAACAGTCTACCCAGAGATTTAGTTGGCCCTCAAATGAAATCTTTGAAAAAACATATCTCTTTAACCTAGCCTCAAACCACGTCTAACAAGTCTGGGTGTTATCTCCCATCTGGTGTTTTTAAATGACCTTTATGCCTTTAAATCTTTCACCTCAGTTAATTGACGAATCAGGGGGGAAGTTCCTGACTGCAGAAAAATTATTGTTTTGTTTTCATTTCAACCCATTAAAGACCTAAAGTGGTCTTCCTAAAAAGTCCATTGATATTAATGAAATGCGCTGTGATTAACTAAAACAAAGACGAGGGGAAATGATCACTCCAGTCTTCTACAGGCTCCCTGTTTTTTAGAATTGATTTTAAAAACCCTCAGGTTTTAAGAGGTTCTAAATGGCTTAGAATAATTGCTTAGTTTTTATGTTCCATTTTTAGCAGCCCTTTTAGGTCTGAATGGGTTAATTCAATATTTCCCTTAACATGCATTGCTTTCATTGATGTTTTATTGTTTTATTGGCCTGTTCTAACACTCTTGTTTTATATCTTGTTTGGCTTTGTCTGTGGGACATTTTTCCTATTTCAATGTAGAGAGGTGCTCATCTGAGAAGCTTATTATATTATTATTGAGTAAATAAAGGTTGAATGGGAGAAAATCTGTTTCCCACCTTTCGTTAAGTCATTGTTGATAATATGGTTATGCGCGAATAAATCTGTCGACGGGGCGGGGGGTGCTGCGCGAAAAGAAGCTGAGACCAGTTCGTTTATATGCGCGAAAATGTATTGCGCCCCTCGGAACACCCGTCCGTGGTATAATATATATAAAATGATTCTACCGGCCCTACCGAGGCCCTACCGGCCCAAAACTAGACCGGCCCACCGGGCATTTGCCCGGTAGACTATATAGCCAGTCCAGCCCTGGAGTAAGGTCATCTTCTCTGATGAGTCCAATTTTCAGCTTTGCCCAACACCTGGTCGTCTAATGGTTAGACGGAGGCCTGGAGAGGCCTACAAGTCACAGTATCTCGCACCCACTGTGAAATTTGGTGGAGGATCGGTGATGATCTGGGGGTGCTTCACCAAGGCTGGAATTTGTCATTATGTCAGGTATGTGGCAGCACGCTGGCTCCACCCCATGTCCATATTAGGGCTTCCTGCTCAACGAGCTGCACCGGGGGAGAATCTCAGCGCAGCGCTGAAAGGAATCACGGGGCTGAGTGACCATGATACAAAAAGAGGCGCGGCACTCAGCCAGGGAGAGTACCGCAAGGGAAATCAAAGAGAGTGAGTAGAGAAAGAAGAAAGTTATACAGTGCTGTGTGAATTAAGTGTTTGATCATTTGTTTGGATAGGAGAACCCGCTTTGTGAAATGAACTTGGAACGTCTGACTACCCGACTGGAAAACCCGCCTTGGACCGTGTGAGAATCTGCGCCTGTGTACCGACCCCAGCTATCAGCCCCAACGATTCTCACGGATTAAGGATTTCCCGGAAAACCCCAAGTGACTCTCTCTCCCCTTTTCCCTTTCCCTGGAAATATAATAAAATACCAGTGATTATGTCATTCCTTTGGTTGTGAATCTCATTAATTATCTGTCTTGGTTTCGTGACAACTCCACACTCCCCGGGGTTTGTCACTTATGGTGGAGAATGCGGGCACGCATTCAAACTAAAGCCAGATAATAAACACACAACCAAAGTAATGGAATCTCGCGGCAATTTTGAGGACCTCATTGCGCAGCTCATAGCGAGAAACCAAGCGCAACAGGTGAGGCATGAACAACAAATGGAGGGGCAGCGGGTGAGGCATGACCAGCTAATGGCTGAACAGCAGCAGCACACAGCCGTCATGCGTGCCGAACTCCAACAACTCATTACCGCCCAGGAAGCACAAGCGGCAGCCAACCTGGTGCGACGGGCTGACCCCGGTAGATACCCACACTCCCTGGGGTTTGTCACAATATCAAATGAAAGCTCTTGATGAGCTCTATCCAGTGCCAGGACACAACTGAAATCCTGAACAGTATTGCAGAAAGCAGGGGTGGCCAAACTACGGCCCGCGGGTCAACTGCGGCCCGCAGTCCATTTTTAATTGGCCCGCAGCAAATTATAAAAATATAATGGAATATGGCCCGCGCATGAAACTTGTACTTGACTGAGTTGTAATTCTTAGTTTCACCACTAGTGGAGCCACCCATATTCATTGAAGACTCATTATTACAGCAGCCTCTCCCTCCAAATGAATCAATAAAAATTTTGCAAGAGATGACCAAAAATGGCGGAATCAAAGAAACGCAAGATAGAAAGTGAGTGCAGAAAATATCAGACACGGTGGGAAAATGAATATTTCTTTATAGAAGGGGAAGTGTGTCTGTTTGATTTGCAATGATACTGTTGCAGTGATGAAAGAGTACAATGTACGACGACACTATGAAACCAAACATCAGACCTACACGTCCTACACTGGTGCTGAGCGAGAAGAGAAAGTTAAGCAAATGGCAGCTAGCCTGCTAGCTCAACAACAGTATTTTTTCCGTGCTAACAAAACACAACAGTGCCTCACTGAAGTCGCAGGAATAATGTGCCCGGAAAAGATGCAGGAATTCAACAACGTGAGCATGTCCAGAAACACAGTTGTGCGGCGAATCGAAGAATTGTCAGCTAACTTAAAACATCAAGTGTCCTTAAAACGCTGTTCCCATTATAGGTGAGTTAAAAATATATTACACAGTATTCATGTGTTCACAATCCCAATTACTTAATAAATTCAGTCATAATTCAGTTGATAACATTTTCTAACAAACATTAGTTGATGTGTTAACAACCCCAATAATTTATTTGCATAACTAGCTTAAATATAGGCTACCCATCGCCTTGTCCCCTTTTTGTAAGAAAATAAATGAAAACCCATTAATGGAAAGTTGTGATGTAGGCTGTTTTTTTCTTTAAGCATATTCAATTATCAAGCATAATTTACCTACATTTGATTGATTTTGTTAACTTTAATACACTAGAGGTGAGGCGATATACCCAGAGGCGTAGCGTGGGCGGTGAGGGGCGCCAAATTTCAGAAGATGAAAAAAAACAGTTAGGGCAGCGGTCCCCAACCTTTTTTGCACCACGGACCGGTTTTATGCACCGGGTGTAAAATTCCGAGGGGCACACATTTTCCCCCATGCACCCCCACCCCCGTCCGCGAAATAATTGAACTGATCTCAGCTTTTTTTTTTTTTTTCTCGCGTGAATCCCCCCGGACTGAATATGGCGTATATTTTTCTGTATGTGGCCCTCAGTGAAAAAAGTTTGGCCACCCCTGGCATAAAGCAACAAAACAACAAAACAACAAAACAACAAAGACGTAACACAAAAAGTTCTGCATTGTTTGGAGGCAGAGGGGCTTAAGCACACTTACGCCCTTCTGGCTCTTAACAATGTATTGTGAGTTGACCCTTAAAAGAGAACTTAAGTTAAAATGGCTTACAGCACAGCAAGGTCAAAAATGCAGAGAAGGAAACTTAACAGAAGAGGTTTCAATGAGTTTAATGGAAGAGCCAGATGATTCAGAAGAATCCTTCCACACTCCCAAGGAAGATGCTTGCAAATACTGTGAGTGGTATCAGCGCATAGAAGACAGTGAGAAGCAAAAGCACAAAGATTTGATGCCCATTAGTCAGGAATACACAGGCCAGAGAACATAAAGACAGCGATAAAATGGAAGCACACAAACTGTCTTCATACAAGGCTGTCACTTTTGACCTCAAGCAAGTTTGAACCACTCCCTGGGGCAACGCCAGTAGCCTGTTCTACTCACATGAGTTAAGTATGTAAAATCTCACTGTTTATGAGTTAGACAGTAAAGAGGCAGACTGCTATATGTGACATGAGGGGGAAGGTGGCCGTGGATCCACAGAGGTCAGCATATGTGTTTATTAATACCTGGCTGTGCTTGATTCAGGTGCTCAATGTGTAGTGCTGTACTCAGATGCATGTGGTGGGCAGAATCAAAATGCTGCCTTTAGCACAATGTGCCGTCACGCAGTGAGCACATTGCCCTTCTCTGTAATTGACCATAAATATATGGAATCTGGTCACAACCAGATGGAATGTGACAGCATCCATGCAGCAGTGGAGACAGCAAGACGCAAATGCCAGTCTACACCCCAGATGGCCACTACACCCGTCAGAGTTGCGAGAAGGAACAAGCCATACCTTCGTGTATGAACTGGGCCACAAGGACTTCCTGGACTTCAAGTCCTTTTCAAATTGCACAATCAAAAACAGGGGTAAAGATGAGGAGGGACAAGCAGTCCGCTGGCAGAAACTTCAATGGCTCTGTTACTTGAAAGACGAACCACACACCTTATATTTAGATACACCTGTATCTTCTTCAAATACAATCTTTCTGACCAAGAATTCAGAAAGCTGAAGGTGGCACAGCAAGCCAACAGAGGCAGACGCTGTGTGACCAATCCAAGCCCAATTTATCAGAGTCCTTCCGGAATCAGTGCTGAGAAAAACTGCACAAATGGAAGTATTCCGCAGTCATATGAGCAATTCTACAAGGCATTACATGTGGTCAACAGTGTAGACTCACAGGATGAATAGAGTACGTTGGCATCATTTCATGAATTCAACAAGAAAATAACTGAGTAGAAACTGAATATGAAACATATTGAAAGGGAAAAATGATTTAAAGCATTGTGGAGTTCAGGGCCCGTATTCACAAAGAATTTTATCTTACCACTAGGAGTACTTCTAAATCGCACTAAAACCTTTTAGTTAGGAGTCCCACCTTAAAACCTATTCACAAAGCTCCTAAGTCAAACTCTTACTAAGGAATTCCTAGAATTGTGAAACTAAGAGTGAGGGCGGGGTTGACGTAGTTGCTAGGGATGACGTTATTTCTCATGAACGAGTTTACTCAGAATGCCCACAGTGATTGGCTGATATAGGGGATGGGTCATCATAGAGAAATACCGTATTGACCCGAATATAAGACGGGTTTTTTTCCTAGAAAAAAGTCTGAAAAAGTCGCATCGTCTTATATTCGGGTCAATATGGTAGTTTTTCTGCCGCTGTTTTTACAGTAACAATTCCCTAAATCTCGATGCAGAGTTACAGTGAAGAGATAGACAACCATGTATGTTTTGGTTTGCTTTGTTTTTCATACTAAATGCCTTTCTGGGAGGCATGTTTTTAGAAACGCGACCGAATTAAATAGAATTGAAACATTAGCGATCTTTTATTTTTTTATTAAATTAATTCAGGCATAAGACCACCCTAGTTACATCGCCTAAGGCGTACTGAATCTAAAAATATATTTTGTGAAATGTTCTAATAAAGATTTAGTGAAATAACTTACATTGAAAAACTGAAATTATCATTCATTCGAAACGCGCCTTTGGTCCCGTTATTATTTTTTTTGCTGATCCAAAAAATGATCCGATGCACCCCTATTATATTCGAATAAAGATTCTAAAATACAAATGTAGGCTACGTGTCACTGATTTAACATGAAACCAAGAATACTGACTAGTCAATTTGTTACATGTCTGCATCTCGTAAACAATCTGAGGGTATCTATATATAATATATATAATATTATATATATAATACCCTCGCGATTGAGGCGGTACCTTTTTATATCATTCAATATCTCCAGTGTTGACGCGATTGCGACAACAATTGCCGGCCGCAGCAGATTTTCGGATCGCCGTGAGTAGGTCTTTAGCGACTTAGAAGTCCTCTTGGCTGCTTCTAACTTCTCCTGGACTTAGGAGCTGTTTTTAGCTCTCAAACCCTTTGTGAAATACTCTTATCCCAAAAATGTAGGACTCCTAAATTTATGAGTGACACACCCATTCTTTTTGGGACTTGCTCCTAAATTCCGGAGTTACGACCAACTTTTACCCTTAAAATGCTTTGTGAATACGGGCCCTGGTGTTTTAGTTGAAACTTTAAAAAATTCACAGAAAAGAGAATATACTGTGAAAGTGTGAAAATCAATATTTGAATCACATATTAAAGTGTTTTGTAGTGAAACTTAATTGAAATGAGGCAATTAGTTGCCATTTTTTAAACCGCAACCTAATCAATTTTTGCATTAGTAAATTACTTACGCCCTTCATTTACATGCTAGAAACTGGAAATTGTTGGTGCCAAAAGGGCAAGCGACTTTTTTGCCTGGATTTCAATGTTTTAAAATATTTTATTGCCAAAATATTGTTTATTGAGTACTTCTTCACTTAATAATGTTCCAATGTTGTTGTTGAAAGTAAATAGTTCATCAAAGTTTGGTCAAATTTTGTTTTGGCTCTCGTGTAAATTTGGTCAATTGCCACTTACACCCCTCTGGTTCTCACCGCTCAATATATACACTGCTCAAAGAAATTAAGGGAACACTTAAATCACACATCGCGGATCTCGATGAACAAAATATTAAAGATGAAAATCTTTATTGATTACATTGTGTACTTCGTCGAGAACAAAATGACACAGAAAATCAAAGTGAAAAATTGAGATTCAAAATCAGGCTGAAAATCCAACTGAAAAATTGAGATCACAGGCTGAATTTCATCACGACAACTCATAATGTGGCTCAGTAGTGTGTATGGCTCCCACGTGCCTGTATGCTCTCCCGACAACGTCTGGGCATGCTCCTGATGTTCCCGGTGTCCTGGGGGATCTCCTCCCAGACCTGGATCAGGGCATCATTGAGCTCCTGGACAGTCTGTGGCGCTACTTGGCGGCGGCGGATGCACCGATGTGCCATCCTGGAGGAGCTGGACTACCTGTGCAACCTGAATGGGCTGCAGGTACTGCCTCATGCTACCAGTAGTGACAAGGGCACTAGCAAAATGCAAAACCATTTACTTTTTGGGGGTTGACTTGCTGTTGCCTCTCCTGTCCACCTGTTGTCACTTTCATTTGCACCAAAGCAGGTGAAATTGATTCACAATCGTTTACGCTTCCTAACTGGACAGATCGATATCCCAGAAGTTTAATTGACTTGGTGTTATACTGTGATGATTAAGTGTTCCCTTCATTTCTTTGAGCAGTGTATATGTACATACAGTATATAGTAACGGCTGAATAATGGACTGTACAAGTGTAATTTGGCTTTACCTCCATATATTTTATTTGACAACAAGAACAAAATTATTTGGACACTTCATGATGGTGAAGAACACAACACGTGATTCAAGATGGCCGCGGTATAGCTGCCTCTTGAAACTGGCTCTGCTTTTTTTTCAGATTTAATCCCATTTTCTCCCAATTTGGTAGCCAATTAGACCCGCTATTTTTTTTATGTCAATCCCCCCCTAGTAATGTGAGTTCGCTGCCGTAGTCCTGTGACCGGTAGTGACGAAGGCGAAGTCACGCCTCCTCCGAGACAGCACTCGCCAAGCCGTCGACCGTAACCCGGTACTACAGGGCCACTCTTATGTGCAGGGAACGTCATGTCGTCTTCCCTACCCCCTCCCCAGGGCGGACAGCCAATCGCCGCCCCTGGTGGCACTCCCGGCCAGAGCCGACTCTGGCAAGACGGGGAATTGAGCCCCGGTCTCTGTGGCCAGCGTCGGACGTTGTAACCACTGGACGGTTGTAGGCCCTGGCTCTGCTTTTAAAAACTTTTTAAACGTTGTTTTCCAAACGTAGTAGTCATCTCAGTATCGCAGCTTATGTATTGACACTTTTTATATTTATCCTGTCTTCTCACACTGTGGTGCAACTGTCGCCAATATTGTAAGGTTTATCTGCTCCCGCTGGCATTTGGGTGTTTTGCCGTTGTTGACTGCGAGTGCTATCCTGCGCCTGGTGTGATCCAGGGTTCCCCTACTGCGGACTGCAAACAGTTATACTTCTGCCCGGTGTGCAAAAATTATGTCATTCCATTAGCTGAAATCTGCCCCCCCGAGTTTTCAGCAATACAGTCCCCGGGATGGTAGACGTGGAGGGGGAGTGGCTGCTCTGTCACACTCCAAACTTGTGACTCGGAAACTTGATAACACTGGTTATACATTGTTCGAACACCTACTGTTTATTCTAGATGCCTCACTACCTATTACTGTGGCATTGATCTATTGACCTCCAAAATATCATCCATTCTTTTTAAATGAAATCTCTGAATTACTATCTACCCTTCTGTCATGTCACTCTAGACTTCTGGTTGTAGGAGATTTTAACATCCATGTGGATAATTCTGCTGATGGCCTATCAAATACATTTTCTTCTCTCCTGGAAACCTTAAATCAGACACAATATATTTAATCACCAACACACATTAGGGGGCACACTCTAGATCTAGCTATGGCACTTGGTGTCCCCTAGTGATTTTATTCTAATTCCAGTTAGCTTCACATATCATTTTTTGAAGTTGAAAACATTGGGGCTCTGTATTGATTTGGAGATATGGAAATCTCATGTACAGCTACTGTATATCAGAAAGCACTGACTAACGCTAAAATATCTTATTTCTCAGCCCTCATTGCATCAGGTAAAAATCATCCAACTGCTTTGTTTAATACAATTAACATACTTCTGAACCCAAAAGCGATACAGCCTAAGCAGGATGAGAAAAATGAGAAGTGCAAACAATTTCTTGAATTTTTCAAGAGGCAGAGGTCAGTGGTCACTCCTCTACCTGGAGGTTAGATCCGTAGCCCACCTGGCTTATTAAGGAATGTCTCCCTGCTTTGGCTCCAGTCTTAATTTAGATTGTGAATACATCATTAAAATCTGGAAGTGTTCCCTCTGTTTTAAAACTGTCTGTGATTAAGCCACTCCTGACAAAACACAGCCTCTCTCCAGAGGAAATGGGGAACCATCTCATCTCATTTCTATCAAAAGTGGTAGAAAAAATAGTGGCAAACCAACTTCAGGACTACCTACATAGAAATGGCATTTTGGATACATTTCTGTCTGATTTTCGTTCTGGATATAGCACTGAGACTGCTTTGATAAGGGTCAGCAACAACCTTCTACGGTCAGCTGATTCTGGTCAGCGATCTATTTTAATTTTACTGGATCTCTCAGCTGCTTTTGACACTAGATCACAGAACCTTATTAGAGAGAATGCACAGCCATACAGGAATTGGAGTACTACCCTGGAGTGATTTTGCTCATATTTGACACACCATGACCAATTTGTTTCTTTGGGCAATTTGTGTTCAGAAGAGGGCGATGTGAGGTATGGTGTCCTACAAGGCTAGGTGCTTGGTCCTCTGTTGTTCAGTCTGTTCATGCTCCCCCTTTCCGCCATCATTGCGAAGTTCAACCTTGGATTGTTACGCTGACGACACACAAATACACTGCTCCTTTCCCACAAAAACAGAAATGGCAGTGGCTGCTCTGTCTCAGTGTCTCAGTGAAATCCAGGCCTGGATGCCAGAAAACTGCTTGAAACTGAATTCTCAAAAGACAGAAGTGTTGCTGGTTGGCTCCAGGCATAGCTTGACTAAGTTGCCATGTATAGACATCGCATTTGATGGCCATTCTCTGAAACAGTTGAAAACTGTAAGAAACTTTCTAATAGAGTTTCTAATGGACCCTGAGCTGTGCCTGGACGCCCACATTAATTCAGTGGTTAAGACCTCATACTTTCACTTGCGCAATATTGCGAAATTGAGACCAATTCTGCCAGAGAAAGATGCCGAAATGCTGGTGAGTGCCTTTGTAATGTCTAGGTTGGACTATTGTAATGCCTTGTTCGTTGGTTTACCAAACTCCTCATTGCAGCGGTTTCAACTAGTGCAGAAGGCAGCAGCTAGAGTGCTTACCAACATATGCCACACAGAGCACATCACTCCTGTAGTTAGGACATTGCACTGGCTCCCTGTTAAATTCAGGGTTGAATTTAAGATGTTGCTTACTACTCATAAAGCACTTCATGGCCTTGGACCTTCGTACTTGCAGGATGTGATTGCAATCTGCGCTCAGCAAATGCTTATCTCTTGGTGATACCTCACAGTCATTTAAAAACAGTTGGGGGAATCGCTTTTAGCTGTCTGTACTTTGTCTCTGGAACGCAATTTCAAGCCACATCAGAGGTTGGCTCTTTTAAATCGGGTCTTAAGACTTATTTGTTTTGGTGTGCCTATTCCTCCTAGTTTGGATTTTTTAGCTGATTTTGATTTTAATTTTAAAATATATATTTTTAAAGCGTTTGGAATTACTTACCTGTTCTCATGTGTCTATTCTTCCTAGTTTGGACCTAGCTGATTCAGATGTATTTATTTATTTCATTTCATTTATTTTATTGACTTAATTAATCTTAAATTGTATTTTCTCTCTTTGTAATGCCCTCACCCGTCTAACAGTTGGCTGATGTAGCCCTCACCCGTTGTTTAAACTATAGCTGATTAAGGAATTCAGACGGCTGCAGGATGTCCAGCAACAGACAGATATTGAAGTTGACAACTTTAATTAGGCACCTTCACCACTGCGCACATCAACACACACACCCACGACTTGGCAATGTCTAAAAGTTAATTATGTGGTTCTGAAACGAAAATGACAACCATAGTCAAATATGCATATCTCACGTATGTACACACATACAACTACATACATACACATACCTATGCATAGCACCTACATACAGTATTGTATATATGCACAGGAATATGCAAATATGTATATATGCAAAGGAACGAATCCGACACGGAGGCGAGTCAGTTCCTTTCGTTTACCAAAAGGCACAAACGACACACCACTACTTACCACGTGATGTCACTACAACAACGTGACATGCTACCATAATGTCGCAGGCGTACAAGTAACCTAAACCACGCTAATAAACAAATTACTTCACTCAATATAGTACGTGCGTGCAGCAATTAGAATCCATATACACACAGCGATTTGAATACTATATGCAAAAACGATTAGAATGCTATCTGCACGCAACAATACAGATTCCAATAGAGCCAGAGGCAATAGAGTAGGGGAGAGCGGGGTATGTTGTCACACTTTTCACTCTGTCTTACCTGTACTGGGCGCAATACATCACAATGGTATAAATGTCATACCAAATGAAAGGTGGAAGTCTTGGGCACATATTTTGTATTAATTGCATTTTCATGTATTGTTTCAGTATGGAGTTGTAGACAGTTAAATAGAGGGTGTGCACTTGTGACAATTTACCCCACCAGGGGGTAAGTTGTCACACTATGTCATAGTATGTGGGGTAAATTGTCACATTGGATTATCAACAAATAAGAACACAACACAATAATTGTGAAGAAAACATTTTTTACTTTCAAATTCAAAACCAAGTACATTTCATTACAGAACTCATTCATTAAAGAGCAAAATGCACAACGAAACACATCTAATCAGACTCATCTTCCGAGTCACAGTTCTGGCACAAATAAATTGTGTGGCCTGGGGTGCAAGCATCATGGGCCCACTTCTTGCATCTCACACACTGCACCCAAGTCTCTTTTGGGCGGCTGTTAGAAAATGGCTCCATGCAGACTAGGCAGAAGCATTCCTCTTCATCTGCTGCTGACTTGTCTAGTTTTCTTTTTACCCTTGCCTTTTTGTTCCCCAGAAACAGCCTGTTTTTAGATTGTGATGTTTCCATTTGTAGTGCTTGCTTCACGGGTGTGTCTGTTAGAATTGCGGTTCTGCGCCGCTTTCTTCCATTATTAGTTTGTTTTCGGGGACCAGCTTTTGGAAATGGCCGGAGGTCCTCTGGAGTTGGTAGTCTGCTGCCAGCACTGGCATTGCTGGGTAAGGGTGAGCTGGCATGGGAACTGAACGGGTCTGTGTCTGTGTCTGTGCTTGTGCCTGGCAGGGCAGGGTTGGTACTGGGGCCTGACGGGGCAGGGCGATCCGTAACATAGGATGGCGCAAACTCAGTTTCCAAAAATACATCCCTGTTGTAAGGCTGTACCCCAGCTACCCTAAAGCCAGCCTGAATGTTCAAGGGGTTGCCGCCACAGGATAAGCGATTGCCACAATCCCAGGAATGTCATAAATTGACATTGTTTTCCCAGGATTGTTCCTCATCCATGCATCACACGCTGTGTTGATGTGCCTTTTTAGCGGCCCGTAGACAGACCTGTCTAAGGGTTGAAGCCGATGAGAGCAGTGGGGTGGGAATGACACCATAATTATGCCGTTTTCTTTGGCATAATTGAGTCCATCAATGGACATATGAGATATGTGGTTGTCCAAAAGCAGTAAAGATGGTTTCTCCTTTGAGCATTTTGTATGCTCAGTGAAATGTTTCAGGAAGTCAACAAAGTGCACATCTTTCATCCACCCCGATGGATTTGCCGCTCCCCTGCTGCCAGGTGGTCCGCTGTTTAAAAAATGGTCGCGGAAGTTGACACGGGGAAATATGAAATATGGAGGTATACTATTTCCTGTGGCTGACACAGCACAGGCCAGTGTGACAAGTGTCCCCCTTTCAGCGGAGGTCAGCGACCCTACTTGTTTGAATCCGCGTCTGGCCACTACTTTGTCAGGTTTATGGACCGTGGTCACCCCAGTTTCGTCGACATTCCATATGTCCCCTGGTCCAAATCGATGTCTGTCCAGCACATTTGCTAAATTGTCGAAGAAGGCATTGACATTTTCTCGGTTGAAGCTACTAGCTCTGGCAAGGCTAGTTGCCTCAGGCTTTCTTATCGACAGCATTGGGTGCCTTTTTAAGAAGGCTGTAAACCACTCCGAGCTGGCCTTTTCTGTTTCAGCCCACATTGGTGTGAACTTCAGCTTGTGTGCCACAGCAAACTGGTAGGCAAGTCTTTTGATCTCACTTGGCGACAGACCAAAATAAATGTCAGCTGACCTAGCAATATAATGAACAAGCTGCATCTCCAAATCAGGTGGAAATACCTGCCGTGGCTTTCTATAGCCAACCACTGTTGTTGGCATGGCTGCCTGACTGACAATTTCTTCGCTGGTAACCTTTTCACAATACCGAGTCAGAGTACGGTAATTTATATTAAAATCGTTTGCTGTGCTTCTGATTGATTTGTTCTCCAGCTTCACCTGTCTGACTGCCTTCAACATTATATCAGGTGCGGTGCTGCCATTCTCTGTCTTTCTTTTATAATTTCTCACCATCATCTCACTTTATTTTGTTCCTTCGTTTGTTCGTTCCTTTCTTCCTTCCCTCAATGCTTATTTCCTTCAAAAACAAATTTAAATTAGCCTCATGTGACAACTTGCCTCAAAGCCATTTAGACAACTTGCCCCAAACGGGCATGTGGGCAAATGTTTGTTAAATATCACGGCTAGTTCAACAAAGTACTGCAGCTAACATATAAATAAACACCTTATTGTTTCCTTCATTCGGTACACAAATATAATTTAGGACATTTATACCTAACACAGTTTTATTACATAAAATACACGACGCCATTTACTTACTTTTGCAGGAGACAAACACACAACTTATGCTCGCTTGTAATTAAAGAGGCCTTTGACCACCTGTGAATAGGAATTTGAAGCTGGCCCTAGTTGCAACAAAGTAGCTATTCCATTTTTGAGATGGCGCCCCTGTGGTCGGAGGTATGAACAGTGTGACAACTTACCCGTGTGACAACTTACCCTGCTCTCCCCTACTTATTACATCATAACCTTTGGTAATGTCTTTCTATTCCCATAGTTTTCCCTTCCATTTTCTTAATTGTAAAAAAAAGGATGCATCTCACCAGAGACGTGTTGAGAAAGGCTTAGCGGGAATGTCGGGCAGTGTACTGGTCAGTCTCCGTGGGAGCAGTATGTTACCACCCAAAGCCCCCGAGGACGGCCACACAGTGACAGAGGAAATGTATGACCATCGCATAAAGACACATATGCATTCCTCACTGGCTCTTTTATTTGTAGAACACCTTTCATACAAAGAAACAAACAGCCCAACGTTCTTCACAGTGGAATTAATATTAAATAAGGGTAAAATACTGTAGCGCTGTGGTCGCTACTGTAATTATGCGTGTTGTGTGCAGGGCATTGTGGCCTAACAACCGCCAAACTCGAAGTCCTGCGTCACCTGGCTGATTCCAACGAGGCAGCGGTTCTGCTCCTGCAGGAGACACACTGCACATCCGACAACATCCTCAAGATCCCTGGGTTCCATCTTGCTGGGTCCATCTACAGCAAGCAACACGGTGTGGCAACGTTCGTCAGGACTGAATTAAGCTGGTCAGCCAGCAGCCAATCCCCACCAGGCTCTAGCATCGAGTGGCTGGTTACAAAAATCCAGGAAACATCAGTCGTCAACGTATACAAACCCCCACCATCGGAGTTGTCCGTGACGTCACTCCCATCAATACCTGCACCTGCCATCTATGCAGGTGACTTCAACTGTCAGCACACAGACTGGGGTTACAACCACACAACACCTAATGGAGTGGCGCTGAGTGAATGGGCCTCCAACACTGATGCTCTGCTGCTGTACGACCCCAAGGAGCCTCCAACTTTCTTCTCTGCACGCTGGAATACCTCCACCAACCCGGACCTGGTCTTCGCCATCTGCCACAGTAACGACCCGAAACCGGAGAGACGCATCCTGGATAGGTTTCCCCGATCACATCACCGACCATCCATCATTAAAGTCCCAGCACTGGTGGAACCGGTACCAGGGAAACCCGTCAAGCGATGGAACTTCCGAAAGGCCAACTGGGAGTCGTATGCTGAGGAGACTGAGAGAAGGTCAGCTGGCCTGCCAGACCCAGACACAGCCGATCTGGATGCGGCCTATGCAGCCTACTGCCAGGTCCTCCTGGGTGCGGCAAAGAAGACCATCCCACGGGGCTATAACAGGAATTACATCCCGGGTTGGGACGAGGAATGCAGCCGCCTTCTGTGTGACCACCAGAGGGCTAGCTCCAGAGAAGAGGTGGACGTGACTGCAACAGCACTGCTCCAGAAGCTGGATATCACCCGCAGGGCCAGATGGACAGAAGTCGTCGAATCAATCGACTTCACCCATTCTAGTCGCAAGGCGTGGCAGACCATCAACCAGCTCACAGGCAGAAATACAACACCCCACAGCTGCCCAGTCACAGCAAATGCCATTGCATCCCATCTCCTGAAGAACGGCCGCTTCCCGGATGCTGACAAAGCCTTTGCCCGACTGACATCGCGTGAGGTGTCTGGCATCTCGGGAGCGGCCAGTGTCGATTCCAACCTCTCGGGAGAATTCACAGCAGAGGAACTCAGTGAGGCCTTGAGCAAGCTCAAGCCAGGCAAATCCTGGCCGTGACAACATCCACCCAGAGTTTGTCATCCACCAGAGCACAACAACATCTGGCTGGCTCTGTGCTTTCTTTACATCATGCTACCGGAGATTAAAGCTCCCAAAGACTTGGCGCCGTGCCTCTGTCATAGCTCTGCCGAAGCCAAATAAACCTGCAGAAGACCCTAAGTCATACAGACCAATCTCGCTGCTCTGTGTCCCATTTAAGATCTTGGAGAGGATGATCCATAGCCGCATTGAGCCAGTGGTGGACTCACAGCTCCCACGGGAACAAGCTGGTTTCCGTCGTGGAAGATCAACAGCAGACCAGGTAACACTACTCTGTCAGGACATCGAGGACAGCTTCCAGGACAGTGAGAAAGCTGGGGTAGTGTACCTGGATCTGACTGCTGCATATGACACCGTGTGGCACCGGGGACTCCACCTGAAGCTGCTGAGGACAATACCAGACCGGCACATGGTGAAGTTCATCATGGAGACACTTTCCAACCGCAGCTTCATCCTCCAGACCAGCAGTGGCCAGTGCAGTAGGCTCAGAAGACTGAGGAACGGGGTACCGCAGGGTCTGTTCTCTCGCCGATGTTGTTCAATGTTTACATCCACGACCTGCCTGATACAGCATCCAGAAAGTATGGCTACGCAGATGACCTTGCCATCATGCTGAGCCGACCAACGTGGAAGGCGATGGAAGAGGGTCTTAATGAAGACATGGGCACACTGGTAACATACCTTCGGAGGTGGCGTCTACAGCTCAGCGTCGGAAAGACAGTCGTAGCGGCATACCACCTTAGCACCAGAGAAGCCAGGAGGGAACTCGAGGTGCGCGTCGACAACAAATGTCTGGAGGTCCAGCAAGCCCCGAAGTATCTTGGAGTGCGTCTGGATCGGACATTATCCTTTAAACAACACCTGGAAGAAGTCAAGGCCAAGGTGACATCCAGAGCCGCGCTGATCCACCGCCTCGCTGGAACAACCTGGGGAGCCTCCGCTAAGACGCTGCGAATATCCACCCAAGCCCTGGTCTTCTCTGCAGCGGAATACTGCAGCCCAGTCTGGAGCAGAAGCCCTCATGCGAGAAAGGTTGACGTGGCTATTAATACCTCCCTCCGGATAATAACTGGATGCTTGAAGCCTACTCCTGTGTTCCTCTTGCCGGTCCTCGCGGGAATAGCACCGGCCGGCCTCCGACGGGAGGCTGCCACCCTCGCCCTGGCCAGGAAGGCACAAAAATATGACTGGCACATCTTGCACAACACCACAGTAACACCAGCACCTCCAAGCAGACTCAAGTCCCGCCACCGCTACAACAAGGCAGCACAAGAGATGCTCAACTTCACCTCTGAGGACATCTCCAGAGATGCATGGTTGGCAGCAGCTTGGAAGCAGGAGTGGGAGTCGGCCGGGCCCTCCCGAGTCCACCGCTACATTTGGGACCCAGGAGATGGCGCCATTGGAGGAGACGACCTACCACGCCGGCAATGGACCACGCTGAACCGTCTACGGACTGGGGTTGGTCGCTTTGGGTCATCAATGAAGACGTGGGGCTTGGCGGACAGTGCGGCATGCGAGTGCGGTGACCCTGAGCAGACCGCCGACCATATAATCAACATCTGCCCCTTATATGGACCACCCTCGGAAGCCAGCCTCTTCGACCTAGGACCAGAGATGCGGGCATGGCTACGCGACACCGAGTTGGACATCTGACGTTACACGAAAGAAGAAGTGGGGGAAACATCGCGTGTGTTTGGATGTTCCCCCAGAGTTGGTTGTTGTGTATGCCTGTAGTGATGTTGTGTGTGTGTGGTACCCTGGTTCGGTGTGTGCCTAGCTAGTTGTCGCGGTGCGACCAAAAGGGTCACCGCCGGAACCGACAGCTATCTGTTGTTTGGTGCGGTTGCCCTGTTCTGCTGTGTGGGTGGCGTTCATTGTATTTCCCTGTGTGACGTATTCTATGTTGGTCGATGAGTGTCCTGCGTGACACATTTGGGGAGCGCTGGTTAAAAAGAAAGAAACCATGGCAATATTTGGGGTCGTGCAGTGTATGGGACACAGTATCGCCCATGTTTGTACGTCTTTAATAAAGTGGCTATCGGGGCTTTGCGGTGTATGATGCACGTAGCCACATTTCCCTTACAGCTTCCCTCTCAGTCGTCTTCTTGCTACACCTCACCACGCATGCTCGCTACAATACATACAAGATGAAAAGAAAAACAGAGAGAGGATAAAATCAATAATTATGGAAAGCCATTGTAAACAAGTGAGCTTTCAGCTGAGACCTACAATTATTAATGGATGAAGCTCATATTTTTGTGGTAAACTGTTCTACAATTTTCGGGGCGTACACACACAAAAAAGTGCTTCACCACTTTGTACATAATTCACCATAGAACACAGAAGAGCTTTACTTTGATGAATTTGAGATGAGAGACTCCTCAAGTTTCCCCAGGACCTGTCGAGAGCGCACTCACAGGTAGAACAAAGACGTTTATTAACCAATGTGCACACAGGGAGACCCGTTCAAGGACAAAACCAAACAACTTTCTAAAGACTTCATCTCTAATACACATTATTATAGTGGAATCTTCCCACCCCCCTATGCCCTCCCCTGCCATGCCCTCCCAACTGAATACATGTGCAGAAATTCTCATTGATAGCTCGTGGTCACTTTACACCCAAGGCCATGATCATCATAGGTCGACCAATTGGTACTTAGGCCAGGAAAAACCCGCCCACAAATGCAGGGGGGAGGAAACCTGGGGACACGCCCATTCTGACGATGTTAAGTGCCACGCCCTCACTTCCCAGGGTAAAGATGACCCAAACCCCTTTACCACATTGATTATATCCAATGTCAGTGTTCCCATAACATAGATATGTGCCCATGCCCAGTGTCACTGCCAGGCGCCTCACTTGGGCCTGGGAAAGGACAGAAGGTAATATGTGTGCAGGGTTGGAAGGGTTACTTTGTAAATGTAATTAGTGCCTGATTACTGATTACACGGCTCTGAAAGTAATCCGATACGAATACAGTTACATGTCTCAAAAAAAGTAACGTATTCAGATTACTTTTAGAATACTTTTGGATTACTTACTTTTTCCATCACAGATGGGTATGTTTTGGGGTACAGGAGACATTGGGAAGCTGTTATATAGCCAAAGGTGGTGCTACTTAGTACTAAAAGGGTGCTCAAACTTTTGCACACGCCATGTTCACTTTTTTATTTTATCAGTAATACATTTAAATAGTTATTATGCATTACACTTTGAAAAAGGATGTCATGTTCAACTTTCCACTGTGTTGAGGTCAGGTCAGCTTCTGTTCATTTAATAATAAATACTAATACATTTGAGATGTCAATTTAGCTAAATATATGCAACATTGTATCTGCATTTTTTTTGTCTTAGTCATCATCATTAACATGTTATGGAATTAGAATGGAAAGATTAAAAATGAATCATAATAAAAAGCAAAGGGAAACTGAAAGGCAAGTTATTTTACTGTTTTAATGGCTCATCATGAGCATAACTCAAACACGACATCTGAAACAATGTAATAACTTAAAACGTTTTTACAGGGTACAACTGGCTACCAAATTGGGAGAAAACTGGGAAAAAGAAAAAGAATAAAAGAAAAAAGAAAAGTAAAAGAAAAAAAACATTTGGCCTCAGGTTTAAGGTGTCAATTTCACTCCACTGCCACAGTGCAGATTTTGCTGTTATAGCGTAACAGGAGCACCTGTTTATTAATACTAATATACTAATGTCTATGTACACCATTTTCTTACTATAATCTGTTGTCATTGTGCCAATTCAATTAAAACAATCAATGATTTAAATATTTTCCCATATCTTATTTTATAATAATATTTTTTTAATATTCAACAGTTTAAAAACAAATTACCAGTAATGTTACAGACCTGAGAGCAGATTAACATAGTATACAGTAGGATGGCAGTCTAAGCACAATAAATTGTTTACTAGCTACCATTAGCTCAGCCTCAGTTGTTGTCAGTCACTTACCCCCAGTATATTATGCATTCAGCAGCAGTCTATTAACTTTGATTTTATCCCATTTTGAAATGTTATCGTTTCAACAATAAAGAAAGCAGTATAAAATTAGCAGAGCAGTTATTGCTATGCCTCAAACCGTAGTGTGGGAGAATCAGATCTCAGCCAAGGCCAGATAGACTGAGTGATCCGAAACCACATTTAACACATTTCTTCAGAGTCAGATGTAATCGGGTTTTATTGTATGCGAAATCACCTACAAGAAAACATAGTATGCTCGCCGCGCAGCCTAAGAATGCTGGCAGTAAACTTGCGGGATCTCTAATACAAAGTTAGAAGTCTAAAGCATGGTGGGATTCGCTTGCTTAATTGTTAGCCTACGTCCTCTCACCCCTCGTGCTCCGGAGCTCAAACTGGGCTCATAAATCCTAGTGACAGGGTGGACCAGGCCGTGTATAACGTGGGCTGCTGCTGGCCCGGTTAGCAAACCATGCAGGAATTTGGCCATGTGCAGACACTAGGCCACACAAACTGACCCACCAGAAACACAGGGACAGAGCATGGGGCTCAAAACTTCTCCAAAAAATTCCCACAGTAGGCTAAGGTTAGGTATGTTAGATTTTGGTATTTTCCGTAAGCAACATGTTAGTTACAGTCTCGAGTAAAATCTGTATGCGCCCACTACTCATCCTGTTTTCCACCTGGGTGTTAAGTACCCTTTGTCCAAGTGCGAGATCTCCCCCGACTCAGGTGCCGAGAGCCATTTGGAAAAGCAACCCTGGGTGAATATAAATGATAATGTCTGAAGAGTCATTGATCTAGCCGGGAAACAGAAACCAGGGAAGGAGGAAATTAAGCCTTCCTCCTGGCCAGACACCTTTTGTTTAAGACTGTATTTAACCTGTGACTTTTTTACATGAAATGTGGTTCCCAGAACGTTCTGGGAACGTTATTTTTGGTTATGTAAAGGTTAGCAAAACGTTACATTTTGGTTCTCCCTAAGTTCTGATGGAAAGTTTTCTTTTCGTTCTATGAACGTTCTGTGTAGGTTGCATTCAGGTTTGCAAGGAACATTCTGGGAACGTTATCCTAAAGTTACAGCAATTGCAACGTCTCCTAAACGTTCCCAGAACGTTTTATAGTTCTGCTTAGGTTAAAATGTATAGTTTTCTTTACGTTCTATGAACGTTCTGTGTAGGTTGCATTCAGGTTTGCAAGGAACATTCTGGGAACGTTATCCTAAAGTTACAGCAATTGCGACGTCTCCTAAACGTTCCCAGAACGTTTTATAGTTCTGCTTAGGTTAAAATGTATAGTTTTCTTTACGTTCTTGGAACGTTCTGTGTAGGTTGCATTCAGGTTTGCAAGGAACATTATCTTAAAGTTACAATTGCATCCCAGTTGTAATGAATGCTAAAATTAGGTAAAACACAAGAGCTCTGGAAAGGGACTTTATTTTTTTAAAGGCACAACCAGGTAGGTACACAATATACAGAGTATAAAAAAAACAAAGACAAATCAAGTCAAAGTATACAGTATACAGATATACATAGTATACAGAGTATAAAAAAGGCACAGTATTACAGTCGATGACGGGCAGGGGCCTGGGGCATCAGAAGGGGATTTAAATGTCTTTCTGCCGCCTCTGATGGATATGCAGTTGGTGGCATTCTGTCTGAATGTGCTCCAACAACGGGCAGACGCCGTCGATGTGTTGCCGTGTACTTTGGATTAGAATCCAGGCAGTCCTGCAGTCTGGCACACAGGTTGGAGAGCCCCTCGCTGCGAAAGAATGGAGGCCGCACAATCCACCCAGACACCCCCTCTTGGATGCAGTCCTCCTCATCGGACATCAGGTCAATAGTGACGCCCTCCAGAAATCCATGTCACCTGGAACTAGTACACTCTGCCTCGCTTCCAGCAGCTGTAAACACAATCAGTATAGACAATCAGTACTGCTCAATGCACTGCGTGTTGACACAAGACATCTACTAATGTAACAGAAAATTAATGTCACATTGACCAACAATATTATTCATTATTTATACCACTGTCTATACTGGTTATATCTTCTATAGTGTATTCATATTTGTACTACTGTCTAGTAAATCTTACCCTCTTTCTTCTCTGTCGACTGCGGGCTGCATTCTTCACGGCTTCTGCCTGAACTGCAAGGTCCGGTTGGCTGAACCGGAAGTTCCTGCGTACGGTCTCATAGTAGGTCTTACAGGCCGCTGGAAAACAATTGAATGAGTATGGTAGTCTATGCATAAACAATGGAAATAGCCACACTAAAAGTACTTTTAAAAGTAAAAAACGAAAAAATCTGCACAGTACAGCAAACAGTAAAATACTTACACATAATGGCATCATTATCCACACTATGCAAATACGGGCTTGCTGCTAGAGCTTCCACCAAATAAGAAGTGACTGCCTCATTGCGAGGCGAGCTCAGTCTCTGAAAACAAAATATAAATATATTAGAGAACCTATTTACATTTATACAGCAGAATGCATGTAGTCTTTTTTATTTTGTATCTTACCCTTGCTCTGGTTCGTAGCGCCTGCTATTTCCCTCAGAGTTGTGGAGACGACGCGCTGCTTTCTATGAAATACAAGATTTAAAGTCACTTAATGAATCTCTCCAATTTACTAGTGGAGACAAAGAAAGTAGTAAAGAAATCATCTTTTTCATGCAGTTTGTAGGCGTATTTAATCACGCTCTCAAATCAAGTGTCATACATCGAAATCTATAAATAAAAGATATACTTATTTGAGTGTTGGTACATTGAAAATCAACTAAATTCACGGATAATCGCCGTCGAAGCTAGCTAGACAGTTTACTGAAGCTGATACAACAATAGCAGCTGGAAGCTAGCTTAGTTGGCTAATCCCACTACAAATATCAAATTAAACAGTTTATAGGCACATTTAATCACTGCAAACATTCTCTTACCGCAATTTTGGGATTCTGCGCCCGTCTTTTCCTCTTCATCTCCTCCACGGGTGTAATGTTACCGTTATGGGCTACCAAAGCTGACACCGTTTTCTCCAAAATTCCTATTCTATTCTCCATCGACTCAAATCCTCTACTCACTTGTACACTCATGTCTTCCAAAGACTCTTTCACCTGGTGAGACAGGCCAGTCATAGCATGCAACAATCTCTTCTCTGTGTCGGCGGGACTAGATGAAACTAGTCGATCATGAATCCGTGGTGTTGTAAGAGAGCCGCCTTCCCGGTCCAGCCATTGCGATAGATTGTAGTAGAGAGAGAATTTTAAAAATGGCGCGCAATGTAAGTACTGTTGGTTTGGTCTAGGGCAGTGTTTCTCAAATAGTGGGGCGCGCCCCTCTGGGGGGGCGCGGTGCGATGCCAGGGGGGGCGCGTGTGACCAGAGGCGTAGCGTGGGGGGTGCAAGAGGGGCGCAAAATTGAAGAAAACGTTAAAAAAACAACCTTTTTAGCACCGTGGACCGGTTCCGAGGGGCGCGTAGCACCCGGTCCGCGAAATACATAAACTGGTCTCAGCTTCTTCCAAGGAAACAGACTAAAATCTAGCCCTGTATGTATCTATTGATTTGTAAAACAAGTTACTGACCCTCATTGGATTTTGTAAAAATAAATTGTTGAAATAAATTGTGCTGTTTTCTGTATCTTTTTTGATAACATTATTGACCATTGCTAGTGACATACAAGGTAATTCATCATAGCATACC
The DNA here is from genome assembly GCA_029706075.1 of Aldrovandia affinis. NCBI lineage: Eukaryota > Metazoa > Chordata > Actinopteri > Notacanthiformes > Halosauridae > Aldrovandia > Aldrovandia affinis. The sequence continues at coordinate 532,051 of JAINUG010000126.1, read as the reverse complement.
AGGGCTCTACGTTAACTTTTTTTCTTCTAAGGAGTATTTAAGCTTTATTTACAATGTTGGTCATCTAATTTGTGAACTTAACAAAAGTCTTCAGCTCTCATTGCTGATTTTTGGTTTTGATTCATTGCAAACAATATTATAACATTCCCAGAACGTCCTGGGAAGGTTCCAATACAGATAACCTAAGGAGAACCTTAGGAGAACGTTCCATTTTAGTTCAAATATTCCTTAAAGTTAACGTTATTTTAAGTGGTTATTTGAACGTTCTGTTATGGTTTTGGTTAATTGCAAACCATAATGTAACGTTCCCGGAACGGTCTGGGAAGGTTCACGAAAAATAAACCAAAAGAGAACCTTGAGCTAACGTTACGGAAACGTTCTTTGTTTGCTGGGTTAGACTTGAGATTTCGATACCACCAGAAGCTACATTGTACGAATAAAGAAACTCTTGTCTTTCACCAACGGAACTGTTTTAAGACTCTTCTATTGCCTGAATGAAATTGCAAGTACCAGCAACGAACCAAGTTTTAATTGAGGAGAAACGAGCAATTCTTCAGGTAACAGCAAATTACTGCAGAAGTGTGTTCAGTAAACTGAAGGTTAGCTAACGTTGACTTACCTCCAAGTGCTTTTTGAGATTCTACGTCGAGTCCTTTGATGCCGACAGTATCTTTACAACTGGAAGACACAAGGTACACTGGACCGACATATTTTTCCCATGTTCAAATGGTGTCGATAACGCCACGAACTAAAAGCTGCTTTTTCTTCTATCTTGCCGCTATCAATGTTTGTCTGAGTGCGGGTGCGTGCTTTTTTTTAACGCAGTTTTTTGGTTCTGTGCAGCGGCGGTAGTTTTCGTGAGCTGTGATGATAAACATGTAGGCGTGATCATTTCATGCTGTAGCTTTAGTAATGAATATTAGCTCATTAATGTTTGTAAGGAAAACTTTCCACCAAGAATTCCAATAAGTAATCCAAAATGTATTCACTTCAGGTTTATTAAAGTAACTGTATTCAGATTACTAGTTTTTCAAATGTAACGCGAGCTGAATACAGTTACTTGATTTTTGTATTCTGATTACGTAACGCCGTTACATGTATTCCGTTACAACCCAACCCTGTATGTGTGTGTGTGTGTGTGTGTGTGTGTGTGTGTGTGTGTGTGTGTGTGTGAGAGTGTGTGTGTGTGTGTGTGTGTGTGGTGCTATAAGTGTACAGATCAGTGGAAACAAACAGAACAGAACAAAGACCAAATCACCTTCTGGTGTCCCATAATATGTGTGTGTGAGCTTATATGTCCCAATAAATGTTTGTGCCTTCCAGCTCCATCACATCAATTATACTTGTCCTATTTTTTTACTACAGATTTATTATTTGACACTCGAGATCTTTGCTCTTCTTTTAACTGAAGAAAATGTTGAGACATTCAGTGTTTTATATCTGAGACTTTTTTCTAAGCGGCTAACAGAACTTTCATTCCCAGGATCCTGAAATGTACGATTGTGTGTCATCTGTATAACAATGTGTCATGGTTGTTCCCCTGACTTACCACCAGAGGGCGGTGTTGCGCCTTTCTGGTAGGAGGGGCGGAGCAAATCAATCACCGCTTCCTCACTATTTAATCCTCAGCTGTTTTCCGGTTCTTTGCGAAATCGTAAACCTTCATTACGATTTAGCCGGTAAAGGTTGTGGCGTCTTTTTAAAGATACTACTACTACTAAGCACGTTCTCTTATATAAGAAACTTCTTTAGCAAATGTAGGATCTTTTCGTTACCTGTTTTTTGGGACACTCACTCGCTCCTCCTGAGTTAGTCGTGTTTCGTTCTACACAGTCTGTGGACTGTTCGCAGGTCTTATTTTCTTCGCTGGTTATTGGGCTATTCTAGCCGTTTATCGTTTTATTCAAACACCCGGTGTTGGTGGTTTAGTTATTCCTTTTGTTTGTGTCTTTGTGGCACCTAGTCACCCGTTGGGTGATATTTTCGGTTTTCCCCTTTTGTTATTGTTTTTTCCTAGTCTCTGCTTATTCAGAGTTTGTGGTTAAACTGTATAGTTACAGTTTAACTTATCGATACCCCTGGGGTTCTGCGATTGACACCAATCCCTTAACCCACCATAACACAATGAAAATGAATGCCACTTACTATTCTATGGAGAGGGAGCATATATAATATGGGGGATGGGGTGTTTCATTCTTTAAAAATGTATTTTGTGTAAATGTCACCTTGCTTTCATTGAAATGTGTGACAAATGCTCGTTCCTTTGTTTTAATGAGGAAAAGGGGTATCCCCGGTGTCCCTGCCGGAAATCATTCCCCCTGGTGGGACTCCACAAGTAATATCAGTTTTGTTTGGTTCAGTCTCCAAAGACAACAGAAAATGTTCCCCCTGTTAGATCAGATGAAAACCATTCTACTAAAATGTCATATAGACCAACCCAGTTTTCCAGACGATGTAACAAAGTTTTATGATCAAAAATGTCCAATGCAGCATCTAATAAGACAAGGACAGATGCATTCTACAACCATACATTACATTGACACAGTGTTGGGCCGTCAGGGCCAGCAGGGCCCTGTAACCAATACAATTAAGTGTGTGTAAAATGTATTTCTTGAGTATTTAGTTATCAGTTTCAATAATCCAAAAATTTATGGTTAGTTTTGTTAAGGCTGAACTGGAATTTCCTACATCAAAAAAAGTCACTTAAACACCTCACAGTGATTTCAGCTGGCGGGGGCCAGCACTACATATACTGCTGGCCTTTTGTTGAAAGACCACACATCTGATTTATAATAAGCATTAGTGACAGAATCATCAGCCAATCAAATTTTGATGTTCAATGACAGTACGCCCTCTGGGCCTAGCAATGTGTCCTGGGCTACCCCCAACTTTCGTCATTAATTTCCTCCGTAGCTTGAGCGAAAAGAAAATGGCTGCCGCTGTCGCTGCTGAACCAGATCTTGTTGCCAGTCTACTGAAAACGTCAAAGTCATGTATAACATGTCAAACTTTCACGGTAAAAGTATAAGTGATCTCCTGACTTTTCTGCAGAAGACAGGACTTGCAGACAGTATGACAGAACTTTATGCACTCACATGCCTGATCCTAACAATCCCAGTGTTTTCGGCTCTCAAACGGATAAAAACCTACGCAAGGAACACAACTGTACAAATAAGACTGTCTTCTTTGGCGTCTCTCTCCATTGAGAAAGAACTGCTCAATCAACTGAAGCAAAAAGGACAACTACATGAGGATGTTATTGTAGGTATGTTACAATTCGGGTGCGCAGCGGCGCTCTAGATGTGCCGGTGTCTCTGCGCGAGCGATTACGAGAGATTATGCGCGTCACCCAAAACTGCAGGCTTTTCAAGGGCTGTCAGGGTTTTTTTCACCATACGTCTGCGATATAACGTAGTTAAAAACTCGATCCTTCGTCTTGTTTCCGAAATTTGATTAAACATTGCTCGGTTTGGTCATACGCTACGCTTGAAAGTCAGACTCGTGTTTAGTGCTTTCAAAGTCATAGATCGCAAGTTCAGAACTAAATAAAAGGTACCCAGGACGGTAATGTAACATTTTATGTTGTTTCTGGTGAAATTTCATTGAAATCTGTCGATGCGAAATGCGATATTTTTGACCCGGAATGTGAGATATCTGCCCAAATGCTGACTGCCTGCCGTGGTTTTTGCCGTGTCGCGGCGGGTGCGCAACATGTAATTATGTGATTAATTGATTATGTAATGTAATTTCAGATAATTCAAATTAAGATATATATCATATCTTTTTTAGAATGCTTCAATCTGTAATTACTGAAACTTTCATGCAATTATCTTTATTTTTAATAAAGTTATGGCCATTTATGTTATTGGATCACAGCTTTTGTTTCAAGCCCATTGAAAAGCAATGGGGGTCAATATGCAAATTTTCGAGTGTTAAAATGACCATAACTTCCTTAAAACTTAACATATGAGAGTGAATAAGGTATCAAATTTCATGAATTTTCATGCTCTATCTGGTTGGATAAGGCTCGATTTATAACATTTCAAAATTTTGTAACATACCTAGTTATTGAACGCTTTCGCAAAAAAGACAGACGCATGGACTGTATTTACAAGTGACGGGTGAGCAGTGTTAATTTTGTCAGCTATTTTTAATTTTAGTTTTAGTCTTAGTCATGTGTCAAAAGCTCTTTTTCGTTTTTATCATATTTAGTCACCTTTATCTATTTTTTGTTTAGTCGAGTTTTAGTCAACTACAGGTCTGAGCATTTTAGTCTTAGTCTTTTTTGTTTAGTCTCGATTTAGTCTTTTTTGTTTAGTCTCAATTTAGTCGCGGAAAACAGAAGACATTTTAGTCTAGTTTTCGTTAATGAAAAGGTATTTTAGTCTCTTTTTAGTAACGCAATTCTATTTATTCTTTCAGTATAGTCTAGCCAAAACCAAAATATTTTGTCTTTTTAGTCAAACCCATTTCAAAATTCCCACAAGATTTCTTATCTTTATCTGATGAAATACAGGTTGAATGTTTAAGAATGCATTTGAGACTGGAGAGAGTCTGGTTTGATGGCATTGATCATTTCAAGGAATGTTTGGTTACTAGGCAACACCTGTTAGCTACTAGCTAGAAAACTACCAGCTGATTCACAATTAAGTTCAGTAGGAGCCAGTAGGAGCCCAGTAACCAAACATTCCTTGAAATGGTCAATAGATTCAGAAATAGTCAAACATGGAACATATTTGCATTTAAAGTGCATATTTATTTTTTAACCAACAACAACAATAGACATTTGAATGGTGTAAATACACAGTACACACTAATTGCAATCTGCTTGATATATATATACGGTATATAAAATAAATATAAAATCACATTCTGAGGTCGGTGTTAAAGAACCACATGGACTTAGAATAAACTAAGGTTAGGGTAAGAGGTCTAGGTCTGGTTAGGGGTTAGAGTTAGAGGTGGTCTAGGTCTGGATAGGGGTTAAGAGTTGGTCTAGTCCTAAATAATAACAATAATAATAATAATAAATAATAATAATAATAATAATGAATGCTACAATAACAAACAACAACAACAACAACAAAACGTGTGTGTCTGTGAAACTGAACTGAAAACTGTTAATGAACAGATTTTGAAATCAATGGATAAACCAATCTGAACCTTACTCCTCCAAAATCTCTTGTTCAATTCACACTAGCACTAACTTCAGAACATCCTCAACAAGGGCTCCTACTAGTCAGATTTGACCACCACCTGTACTGCTGAGGTTAGTACCTTTGAACTTTATCTGCGACACTTATTGAGTTTTGTTTTGAGCTATTTAACAGGCGGAGTGACCACTGGATGGTCAAATCTCTCTTGTTAAAAAGGACTGCATATTCTATTCAGTCAAGTCCAGATTCAGAGAGAATGCAGTCCTGAGAAAGGCTATGCTGATGATGAATTCAGTGTGATGATGGCTATGAGGGACAAATAAACCTAGCTGAAACAGTGTTTTTCAGTTCCCACACACAGTCATATTTTATGCCTAACATTACGCCAAACTCACACTGGCGCTAGAGAACTGCACTTTTACAGACTCATTACAACTGTAGCCTAGATGTACCATGCTTTATCCCAAAGTAGCAGACTGGCATGGGTGTAAATTATTAAGAATGTTAATCAATCTGTTGGTCAATAATTGTGTCCGTCTGGCTCACAGGATGTACGATAGCTAGGTTAAGCCTAATTTATAGCCTACTTCGTGAGCCAACCCCTGTGAGCCGTGGCTAGCGTTAGCATCGCGGCTAGCGTTAGCATCGTGGCTAAATTAGCGAATATTTTCTGAGATTATGAAATAAAAAATATGTTCGGTTTATTATAAAAGCTTGCTTGCCAGCTAGCTAGCTAGGATAGCAGCAGACAGGCGAATCCACCACAAACGAATCTAACCTGGTTACACTTACCTGGATTTCCTTGTGGAATGTCTTCAGGTGTCTTTTGAGATTCGTGGTGTTTTTACCCTTGATTCTATGGCCACATTTCTCCCTGGGCTGAGCAGGCTTCGCTTCTTCTCCTCCTCGTGTTTCACTTTCAACAATAACGTTACATTCAGTAGCTCCTTCGAGCTCTATATAACTAAAGTATGCCCAGAGGTCTGATCTTCTTTTTCTTCCAAGCCCACTGCATACAAGCCCGCCGAGACCCTGTTGCCCTGCCATTTTTCCATTAAGTTAAACCCGTCGTGACTTGGACGGAAATGCTGCAATAATAATAAAACGAATTATTCTAAAAGTTATAATTATTTAGTCTCGTCTTGTTTTAGTCAACAAAAGTGAAAAGAGATTTCGGCAAGGTTTTATTTGGTAAACTACATTTTGTGTCGTCGTTTGTAGTCAACGACATTGCATTAATTATTTCGTCACGTTAGTGTCACATGATCTCCATTATCGTCTCGTCTCGTCTCGTTGTCGTCATGGAAAAAAGCTTCGTTGACGACCATATTTAGTCATCATTTTCGTTGACTAAATTAACACTGCGGGTGAGTGCTTTACTATTTGCGTCATTTTAGAGTGACGTGAATGTGCACAGTGACACAAGTGTATTAGTAGATTACTTTATTGATCCATGTGGGGAAATTTACTCTGCATTTAACCCACCCTAATCTAGTCTACTGTTGTAATTGTTGATCAGCTGTCGTGTTGTTGAGAGCCTGTGTGTGGCATAATGTGCGCATTATTTGCATATGGCTGCGTTGGCTGCAACAGAGACGTGTAAAATGTGTGTATGTGGTTTACAATTGCTTACTGAAGGCCCTAACTGAACCCCCACGGTACGCCACTGCATTTACAAACTTCACCACCTTAACAACAGCAGTCTCGGTGCTATAATTTCAGCGGAAATCTGAGTGAAATTTTGCAGGATTTTTTTTTTTTTTTTTGCGAAAATAATCATTTAGTTTTTCCATAATTTTGCTAAACAAAAGGACAGGTTAGAGATTAGATTCAAGGTATAAAATTGCACAGATAAATCTAGGTTGTATTTCTTAATATTTCACAATAGCAGACTCGTATTTCTAGGTTTCACAATAGCAGACTCGTGCCAGTCAACCAATAATTGTAAAACCTTTTTTTAAGAGAAATACATCATTTGACAAATGTATTGTTTCAATAAATTCTATTGAATCATTAATAAAGTTTCATACAGTATTTTCCACATGTGTGATCTTACAGATTTTAAAAGCGGTCACATAGTTGGTGCCTGAATTTCAGGTGTGTCAGTCACACAAATGGCAAGGGGGAACAGTGTCGAAAATTACGACGGCATACGCCAAACACGGAAAAACTGCATCAGGAAAGAGGAACAGTAGTCGCAAGGAAAGAGGAACAGTGGTCACAATATGTGTATAATACTGTACCACTATTTGAACACATGTAGATTACTGCCCCCTATTTTTTTTATACATTTATTTTTCAGATTTTACCCCGTTTTTCTCACAATTATTCCCGCTGTGCTTAGTTCAATCCCCTCCCTCGTAGTTCGCTGCTGTAGCCCTGTGACCAGCAGTGACAATGGCGAAGCGCTGCCTCCTCCGAGACGGCGCTCATCGTGCTGTCGACTGTAATTCCGGCACCCCAGAACCACTCCTGTGCGCAGCGAACTGTGTCGGCTTCCCTCCCCCCTCCCCCATCCCTGGGGCGGACAGCCAATTGCCGCCTCAGTGGCACTCCTGTCTATTAGTGCTTAAACTGAAAATGTGTTAAGTGGTGCATTCTTTCCTTTCTCCCGAAACAGATTCCGAAAGTTTTTTCGAGTTTGTGCGTTCTTAAAGCTCACTTCATAAATATCTCAAGGACCAGGCAGCTTAAACAGGCAGTTCAGCTCAGAAGGAGTGAAACCCAAACCTCTCTGTTGGACTGCTCTGCTGAACTCCAGTCTGGTCAACGTGGCGGTCGTCTTGGTTGCAGTGATAGATGAAGTGGACTGTGTTGTGGCGCCGCATGCCGGGGGTACTTGGGGTCATCACCTTTGTCGTCATCGTGCCGGTCCAGGTCATTTCGGGCGTGGTCGAGAGGGAGGGAAAAGACAAGACGTTTCTTCCTTATTAAGTGCAGTAATTAAGTTGCATAAACTCCTCTCCCCGGCATACACAACTTCCATGGGAGAAGGCCGCTTTCAATAAATGATCTAACAGTCAGCTACTAAGATCATTCTAAGTTCTATAGAGTTGTGTTATCAGGACTTGGAGCATTCGCTGGCTGTATAAAGTACAACTATGCGAATTCTTAGTACCCAAATATGCAATTCTAGAGCACAGAGCGCCCGGAGCATTTGTGAAGCAAATTAACTCCCCAAGCTGGATTTGACTATTATTTTTATACACCTCTGACCAGCCTATACAGCACCCCATCTGTTGGTTATTCTGAACAAAGCAGTTGTTTGCCTGACGTATCAGATTGATGGTTTAACGGGCTAACGGAATAGTGGGTGTCCCCCTGCTATGAGTATTGAGTGAGTAGTGGTATATTTGTCATGGGACAGTCCCACCTCTGAGGGCTGTTTGCCATCTGTTGGGCAAGATTATCTCAGGATAATAAAACTATTGCAGTGATGGACAATTCAGGTGGTAATCAGCATCTCCCATCTATAATCATTTACTAGTTGGAAATTCCCCGGGCCAGCCCTTTGTCCAATGATAAGTTATTTAGATAGGCTGGCTATTAAAATCATACAGCCAGCTCTTTCCAACTCTACAGGGGCATCTGATGATGAACATGCCATATTTCTTTGCTAAACGTAAATTATTACAAAAGCTAACAAAACCCAAACACAGTCCTGAGCCTATCATCATAAACAGTAACAGCAGAGAGTAGTGTACAGCTTGGTACCATCACTAACAACAAAGTATCTTGGAATGCAAATAATGATGCATGCTGTGCAAAAGGTGCTATGCAAACGTCAAGGTGGACAAAGCAACGTTTACCATGTTCTAGGTTTGTACAAAGCATCACTTTCTTTGTATTCAGTGCTGGGGAGGTGCCCTCACAGTCTAAAACAAAAACAAACTGTAATATGATAATCATGATTATTTTCAAAATATGTGGCACGACACCCCGAAGCATATCAGACCCTTCTGAAAAGCACTGCCTGAGCCTGGCCTACAGGATTACCGCTGATCCCTCACACCCCATGTACAATGAATATATACTTTTATATTCTCCCATCACTGCAGAGGAACTCTGAAGCTCTCTTAGAGTGGCCATTGGGTTCTTGGTCACCTCCCTGACCAAGGCCCTTCTTGCCCGGTTACTGAGTTTGGCCAGACGGCCCACTCTAAGAAGAGTTGTGGTGGTTCCAAACTTCTTCCATTTCACAATTATGGAGACCCACTCTTCTCCTGGGTGCTTTCAATGCTTTAGCAATGTTTTTATACCCTTTGCCAGATGCCAGGTCTATGCCTCAACACAATTCTATCTCAGAGGTCTATGGAGAGTTCCTAGGACTTCATGGCTTGGTTTTTACTCTGACATGCACTGTCAACTTTTTTTTTTGTCGCTCTTTCGATTTCTGTCAGCTGATCAAAGAGCCCACGTGTGTATGTTCCGCCTCCCAAACTGTCATTGATCTAATCTTAGTTTCAGACCAGATTAGGATTTCAAAAAGTGGTGTTATCAGTTATGGCATTAGTGACCATTCCATTATTTACTGTTCTAGGAAGATCCCAATAAATGTTTTTAATTGTCACAACTCCATCAAGACCAGATCCTTGAAAAAGTACTGTAAGGAGTTTTTAATTGATTACCTTAGTGAATTGGATTGGACCTCTATCTTGCAGTGTGACGAGGCTGACAAAACCTGGGGGATTTTTAAATCCATGTTTTTAGAGACTGTTAACAAGCTGGCTCCGGAGAGGGTGGTTAGGATTAAACAAAGAACTGAACCATGGATAAATGACGACATTTTAAAAGCCATCAAAGGGAGAGATGCATGTTTTAGGAATTTTAGGAAGACTAAGGAAGAGCAATACTGGACAGATTTTAAGAAACTGAGAAATGAAGTGAGCAGGATGATTGATGGTGCAAAAAAATCGTACTTTAATGACAAATTAGTGTAGAATAGGAACAACCCCAGCAAAATGTGGAAAACACTGAAACAGTTGGGTTATAGTAATAGATTAATCACCAAAACTTCTAACATCAGCCTGAAGATAGATGGGAAAATCACATCGGACAAAACGGAGATTGCCAACAGCTTGAATGTTTTTTTCTAATCCGTGGCCAAACATCTAGTTTCAAAGTTGCCCAGTGTTACGACCCGAGGTGTTTAGGGGTACTGGGGAGTTCGTAACATAAAATAAATTAAATAAGGATCGGGTGATGAACGAAAATGGGTGTAAATAATAGAGCCAAGGCAAGAGGGGAAGGTGCAATCTGTGTTTATATACATATATATAAGTGACAGTAGTGAGGCTATTTACATATACAAAGGTCAATTAAGAACACAAAGACACAAGGCCAAGGGACACGGATGTTGCCAAAGAAATTAACTAAATAAAACAGAACAGGGCTAGCTACAAACAAAAACTAAGATAGGCTGACTATCTAAACTTTTATACAAAATAAAAGTTTACCTATCTAATCTATACTAGCTACCCGTAAACAAAGGTACACAGATGGCAGCCACCCCTTTCCTAATGTGTCTATACACAGGATCAACCTACCAATGAAAATGTATAGAGGCCTCCCTCTTACCTATCCCAAGGCCTATGTGGGAACAAACAGGGAATACAACCATACACTTTCAGTCTTTCAGTTTTTCAGTCTTTCACACTCTCTCTCCTCTCAAACACCACAGCAGAAACAAAAAGGCAGGGCTTTGCAGGAAGCAGTCACAGGGTTTTTATGGAGGGGCAGGTGATTGATGGAGGCGGGACCAGGACATACAATTGATTGACAGCGGGGAAGGCGAATGGATTGGCGGATGCACTCCTGCAGAACACCTCTGTGGAAGACAAAAACACATACACGTGGAACGTAACACCCAGGCAAATAGATAGATATGGTGAAGTCCACATCCAAGAGTTCTACTCCAAGAAAGGGGTTCAGACAGACGCCTTCTCCTTACAGAAAGTGTCAGAGGAGACAGTGCTTAAGAGGCTAGTGGAGCTCAACCCGACAAAAGCGACAGGTGTTGACAATATTCCCGCCAGATTTCTTAGGGATGCAGCTCACGTTATATCCCCCTGTATAACACATATTGTAAATCTTTCTATTGAATCAGGGAAGTTTCCGAATGAGTTTAAGCTTGCTAGGGTAATCCCTTTATATAAGAAAGGTAGTAAGCAGGATCATGGTAACTACCGTCCCGTCTCTATTTTGTGTGTAATCTCTAAGGTTATTGAAAAGATTATCTACGAACAAATTGACAAGTACATCGTATCCCAAGACTTGCTTTATGAATTTCAATCTGGCTTTAGAAAATCCCACTCTACTGATTCTTGTTTACTGTTTCTAACTGATCACATTAGGAAAGAGATAGATAGATACAAGTTCTGTGGCATGGCCATTAGCTGGGTCGGCTCCTACTTAAGGGGAAGGAAACAACGGGTGGAAGTGGGTGGTACTGTATCAGAACTCAAGGCCATAAATTGTGGGGTCCCTCAGGGGAGTGTGCTGGGTCCCCTCTTTTTCCTGCTTTATATCAATGACATGCAATCAGCCTGCTCATGTGACCTCCCTCTCTATGCTGATGACTCAGCTCTGATGGTTTCAGACAAAAACAAATCAGTGATAGAGAGCAAATTAAGCAACGAGTTACAAGAGGTCAATCACTGGCTCTCTGATAACCGTTTGTCTCTCCATCTTGGGAAAACTGAATCAATCTTGTTTGCGACCACACAAAAATTGAAAAAATATCCCGGATTCAAGGTGGAGTTGGGCAGCTCTGTTGTCACTGATAAGGAAACAGTGAACTATCTAGGGTGTGTGTTAGACAACACTCTCTCTGGGGAGAGCATGTCCCAAAGGGTCATAACCAAGGTGAACCACAGGATCAAATTTCTGGCCAGAAATTCTAGATTCCTGGATAGGAAGGCTCTGCGAGCTTTGGCAGGCGCCCTGGTTCAATGCCACTTAGATTATGCATGCACGTCCTGGTACGATAGTGCCCACAAGAACATGAAAAATAGGCTACAAACTGCACAGAACAAGCTAGTTAGGCTTGTTCTGAATCTCCCACCACGTACCCATCTGGATCAATCCCATTTTTATAGTCTTGGATGGCTCAAAGTAGAAAAAATTGTTTCTCTGCTGAAACTGAGCCTGGTGTATAAAATAGTTTCAGGGGAGGTTCCCAAATACTTTCACAACTATTTTAAATGCGTTAAAAACAATCATGATCACTCCACCAGAGGGAGCGAGACCAATATAATTCCCTTTCGATTTAAGCTTTGGACAGGTAACCTTCCTCTATTCAGCTGCAGTATTGTGGAACAGTCTGCCCAACAACATAAAAACAGCCACTGGGTTAACTAGTTTTAAGAAGTCCTTGCGCAGGTGGCTATCTAATTAGGGAAAGCAGGGCAGGGTTTTAAAAAAAAATTATTATTATTTATTTTTTTACATTTATTTATTGCGAATGATGTATTGTAAAATGTAAATAATTGGATTGTATATTGTATAAATGTCTGCCCCAGGAGAAATGTTTTTGCACTGATAACTTTGCTGTTTTGCACTTAACTCTGTACGTGTTGCACATCTTGCTGGCCAAAAAGAGGACCACAATATAAATAAGCCAGAAGGCTTTTTTTGTGTTTTTATCCTCGTTAGAGTGGTTTTAATGGATGTATCGCAGCCCAAATGGGGTGAAGCTATATATGTATTTTAACATTCTTCCTAATAAATTCAATCAATCAATCAAACTGTGCGACCTTATATAGACAGGTGTGTGCCTTTCCAAATCATGTCCAATCAATTGAATTTACCACAGGTGGACTCCAATCAAGTTGTAGAAACATCTCAAGGATGATCAGTCGAAACAGGATGCATCTGAGCTCAATTTTTTGTGTCATAGTAAACGGTGTGAATACTTATTTACATGTGATATTTTTTTGTTTTGTTTTTTATACATTTGCAAAAATTTCTAAAAAACTTTTTTCACTTTGTCATTATGGGGTATTATGTGTAGAATTTTGAGGGAACAAATGAATTTAATCAATTTTAGAATAAGGCTGCAACATAACAAAATGTGGGAAAAGTGAAGCGATATGAATACCTTCCGGATGCACTGTGTGGCACATAGGCTACATTTATTAATGGACGTTTTAGACCATGTGAACGATCACTTGGTAATTCTACTTAGAAAGTGTTTATACTTAGAAAGGTTGGCCTTTCAAGTGTTTGTTTATAATTATTTTTAATTTGGAGATTTTCCTTCTGATCTGAGAAATTAACCGTGAAAGGCTTTTATTTTTAGGCTGTTTGTTCCATGTTACCAATTAAATATTATCATTGTTATTGATATTACGCTTTTATTGTTTTTATGTATCCTATTGTTACATGGTGCCTTAAAATGAATCGTAATTTAAATTGAATGATTGACTCAGTTAAACCATATTTACTGACGGAGTTGGACCCAGTCACTGCATAACTCTCGTTCTCATTCGCGGGAGTCTGAACGATAGCAGCGAAGGAACTGGTGAACGAATCCGTGAACGAATCCTTTTAGGGAACTGAGTCAAAGGATCCGACTCCCCGAAAGGAACCATAACGCCCACCACTAGTGGGAATAAAGGTGCCATAATGATGACTATTCTGTTCCCATCGCGCGTAAACAGGGCGCAACTTCAACAGATAGCGAACACTGATGACGAATCAATGAATCCTCAGACGCTTAAGTAATCTCTAACTGTTTACTGTTGTTGTCTTCAGAAACGTGAGTTGTCATTTACATTTTTGTAAAACTGGAAATAAACATGAGTACAATCACCATGTGCTTAAAATTATGCTGTTACATTTTCGTTAGCATCTGTAGCTGACACTAATAACCTTTAACATTAATAAGATGTAACATAGAGTAATATCAAAATGGAGTATCAAAATATTTATACTCTTACACTCGAAATAACATATATTAAGCATGTAAATTATACAATGCAGTTATGAAAGAAATAAAAGGCAAACTTACAAGCAAAGCCTTTCTCAGGGCAAGAACGGTAAAGAAAAGATGATTCCACCTTGCAAACATACTGCTCTCACAACGTCCACTGGGTGCTTCCAATGAATAAGATATACTAAGGTGTACCATGACAATGACAACACTGCGTAACGGCTCATGGGAGCAGCCAGTCGCTAAGCAGGGAAGTAGAGGAGCCGACAAGCCCGAAAACGTCACAATATGCTAAAATACAGCGCAAGAACAGCCTATTTACAAGCGAAGCATTTGCGGATCTCTTATTAACTACAGCATATAACGACAAGGCGCAAAGGGAAATTCCCCTCCGAATCTGAATTCGTCTGAATTCATGATCTCCTTTTCATACAGTACAATGACTTCCAGCAGTTTGGGGAAATTCATACTAATTATTTGTGCTACAGCTTTTTTTACAGTAATAATCTACGTTTACCAAACAAATATGGCACGTTCATCACCAGATGTGCAATTACCCCCTCCATCCTCTAACAGGTAGGTCTATGTGTACAGTTTTTGAGTGATTAATTAAAAATGTTAAAATATTTTTTAAAGGTTGAAAACGACAGAGATCGGTTGGAACTTTAACACAGCTCCCCACCAAAATGTTGACATTAATAGCTGGTGTTTCCGTAGCAAGCCTTTGGTGGACTCCCAGAGAGACAAGGGAAAAAACTAAAACGTTTATTGTGCAGTGGGTTTATCGAATGTTTGCGTCGTTTTGCAATCTGCTTTATTTTTTCAAGCATGCACAATTTTAGTTTGGGCGTATCTGTGTTTAGAACAGAAACATATATAATTGCTGACCAATTGAGGACGTTCTGATTATAGTTATATGATTCAATTACTAACCATAATAAATTATTGACATTCCGCTTTGCGCTAATGAATGTATGCATTAAAACATCGCTGACGGAATGGACTTTCCCCAACCTGTTTTATACCAAGACACAAATTTTCGCAACAAATAATTATATACCACGTCAATGTTTACCCAACCGAATTGATGTGGCACTAGACGCACATTCGTATAAAGCTTAAAACAACGAAATCCTCCATCCGATCCATTTAGTGAGTATTTAAAACAAGTTACAATGGACAATCCATCACCAGTTACACTATAGAATATAATATTTTCTATGACTGTCACCATTCATGTGAACTGCAAAAACTATTTCATCTGCATTGAGGTTACGCGTAGCCTATGCATTTTGTCATTATAGTGTGGTAGCTCGTTTTTTTGTTGTTGCCTATATGCCATTTATCAGACGCTTTTATTCAAAGCGACTTACAGTAGTGAATGCATACATTTTTTCAGTATATGTAGTCCCAATGGGAATTCAACCCACAACCTAAGCGTTGCCAATGCCATGTTCTACCTAGTGAGCCACACAGAACCACGTTACACAAAAATATGAAAGCAGCTCTTCTGGAATACTTGTTTAGCGAAAGGAAGCGTAGGTAGGCAATTGATTATTTGGATGTTATATTTATTTACATTTTCTTACAGTTGTAGTTTAAATTCCATGTTTCGCGACACACCTGTAACGGCACACCAGTTGAGCAACAACCAAAACGAATCACTTTGTAGAAGCCATCTACGATGCACTCTCTTCTAGGAGTTTGACGTCATCAATGTCAATGTATTTCAAGGCTGAGAGACATTACAGTTGGCTGACTGTATATGAAGTGTACTGCCACCGGGCTTCACGGCTTCTGGTTTCGGATGTTGCTCATGTTACCCGTAATCCTTGTTTTCCCTCACGTATGCCACTGCGGTCAAGCTGTCCTCACCTCGGAAATGCACAGTGAAATTATCCGCAGGTACAGTGTATTTCGATAGGTCGCTGGAACTCCTCCCCCAAAAAACCCCAAAACACAATTCAATCCAATTTATTTATTATTAATAATATACAGTAGTAGCCAAATTTATTGAGCTTTGAATAAGAACTTTAAAATGTACTTTAAATAAGACATGCACCCTGTGTCGTTTTAAGGAAAATAACCGTTGCTTGTTAAAACAGTGTTTTGTTGCAGGAAAAGGTAAAAACATCCAAAAGTTGATTTTTGCGCTTTGGAAATGTATACTCCTCACTTGTGCTACAGCTTTTGTAATATTTTACGTTTACCAAAAAATATGTCATCAGCAGATGTGGGATTGCCCACTAAATCCTATAACAGGTAGGTCTATGTTTACAATTTTTTAGTGATGAATTAAAACATATTTATTAACAGTTGAAAATGACAGAGATCGGTCGGAACTCATCAATTTAACACAGCTCCCCCAAAAATGTTGACATTAATAGCGTTGCCGTAGCAAGCCTTTTGTGTAGCCTACTCCCAGAGAGACAAGGGAAAAAACTAAAACGTTTATTTTGCAGTGGTTTTGTCGAATGTTTGCGTCGTTTTGCAATCTGCTTTATGTTTTCCAGCATGTACAATTTTAGTTTGGGCGTATCTGTGTTTAGAACAGGAACATATATAATTGCTGACCAATTGAGGACGTTCTGATTATAGTTATATGCAGAGGCGTAGCGTGGGGGGTGCCACCGGTGCGGGCGCACCGGGCGCAAAATTCCGAGGGGCGCAAAATTTCAGAAGAAGAAAAAAAAACTCAGTCAGGGCAGCGGTCCCCAACCTTTTCTTGCATCACGGACCGGTTTCATGCACCGGGCGTAAGATTCCGAGGGGCACAAAAAAAGCAGCTCTTCTGCAATACGTATTTAGCGAAAGGTAGCGTAGATAGGCTATTGATTATTTGGATGTTATATTTATTTATATTTTCTTACTGTAGTAGTTTAAATTCTATATATTTCGCGACACACCTGGACAACTTTAACGGCACACCAGTTGAGAACCAACCAAAACGAATCACTCTGTAGAAGCGATCTACGATGCACTCTCTTCTAGGAGTTTGACGTGTTCAATGTCAATGTATCTCAAGGCTGAGAGACATTACAGTGGGTTTTTTATGAAGTGTACTGCCACCGGGCTTCACGGCTTCTGGTTTTTGATATTGCTCATGTGACCCGCAATCCTTGTTTTCCCTCACGTATGCCACTACGGTCAAGCTATTCTCACCTTGGAAATGCACAGTCAAATGATCCGCAGTAACATTTTTGCGCGTATTATTATAGTGTACTGATATAGCTCGCTGGAACTCCCCCAAAAAAAAACACAATTCAATCCAATTTATTTATTATTAATAATATACAGTAAAACATGCACCCTGTCGTTTTAAGGAAAATAACCGTAAAACAGTGTTTTGTTGCAGGAAAAGGTAAAAACATCCAAAAGTAGTTTTTTGCGCTTTGGAAATTCACTTGTGGAGGAGTATGAATTAAAACATATTTATTAACAGTTGAAAATGACAGAGCTCGGTTGGAACTCATACATTTAACACAGCTCCGCCACAAAATGTTGACGTTCATAGCTGGTGTTGCCGTAGCAAGCCTTTTGTGTAGGCTACTCCCAGAGAGACAAGGGAAAAAACTAAAACGTTTATTTTGCAGTGGTTTTATCGAATGTTTGCGTCGTTTTGCAATCTGCTTTATGTTTTCCAGCATGTACAATTTTAGTTTGGGCGTATCTGTGTTTAGAACAGAAACATATATAATTGCTGACCGATTGAGGACGTTCTGATTATAGTTATATGATTCGATTAGGCTACTAATCATAATAAATGATTGACTTGCCGCTTGACATGCCGCTTTACGCCAATGAATGTATGCATAAAAACATCGCTGACGGAATGTTTTATAGCAAGACAACCTTTCGCACTAAATAATTCTACAGCACATACATTTTTACCCAACCGAATTGCTGTGGCACTAAACGCACATTTATATAAAGCCTAAAACAACTAAATCCCCACCCGATCCATTTAGTAAGTATTTAGGCTAATACCGTTTACAACGAACACTCCTTCACCAGTTACACTATCAAGTATAATATTTTCTATGACGCGTACCATTTGTAAATGTAAACTGCAAAAACTATTTCAGCTGTAGCTATTAAGGTTACGCGTGTGCATTTTTTCATTATACAATGTGGTAGTTCATATTTGTTACACAAAAGTATTAAAGCAACTATTCTGGAATACTTATTTACCGAATGGTAGCGTAGGTATTTATTATTGTGATATTATATTTATTTACATTTTCTTAATGTTGTGACTTAAATTCTATACGTTTGACAACACACCTGGACAACTTTCACGGCACACCCGCTGAAAACCAACCAAAACGATTCACTTTGTAGAAGTGATCTACGATGCACTCTCTTCTAGGAGTTTGACGTGTTCAATGTCAATGTATCTCAAGGCTGAGAGACATTACAGTGGGCTTATATGAACGCCACCGGGCTTCACGGCTTCTGGTTTTTGATGTTGCTCATGTGACCCGCAATCCTTATTTTCCCTCACGTATGCCACTACGGTCAAGATATTCTCACCTTGGAAATGCAGTCAAATTATCCGCAGTAACATTTTTGCGCGTATTATTACAGTGTATTGATATAGCTCGCTGGAACTCCCCCCGCCCCCCGCCCCCCAAAAAAGAAACACAATTCAATCAAATTGATTTATTATTAATAATATACAGTAAAACATGCACCCTGTCGTTTTAAGGAGAATAACCGTAAAACTGTGTTTTGTTGCAGGAAAAGGTAAAAACATCCAAAAGTTGGTTTTTGCGCTTTGGAAATTCATACTCCCACTTACAAGTGCTACAGCTTTTGTAATATTTTACGTTTACCAAAAAATATGGCATGTTCATCACCAGATTTGGGATTGCCCACTAAATCCTATAACAGGTAGGTCTATGTTTACAATTCTTTTGCGATTAATTAAAACATATTTATTAACAGTTGAAAATGACAGAGATCGGTCGGAACTCATAAATTTAACACAGCTCCGCCACAAAATGTTGACGTTCATAGCTGGTGTTGCCGTAGCAAGCCTTTTGTGTAGGCTACTCCCAGAGAGACAAGGGAAAAAACTAAAACGTTTATTTTGCAGTGGTTTTATCGAATGTTTGCGTCGTTTTGAAATCTGCTTTATGTTTTCCAGCATGTACAATTTTAGTTTGGGCGTATCTGTGTTTAGAACAGAAACATATATAATTGCTCACCGATTGAGGACGTTCTGATTATAGTTATATGATTCGATTAGGCTACTAACCATAATAAATGATTGACTTGCGCCGCTTGACATGCCGCTTTACGCCAATGAATGTATGCATAAAAACATCGCTGACGGAATGTTTTATAGCAAGACAACTTTTCGCACTAAATAATTCTACAGCACATACATTTTTACCCAACCGAATTGCTGTGGCACTAAACGCACATTTATATAAAGCCTAAAACAACTAAATCCTCCACCCGATCCATTTAGTAAGTATTTAGGCTAATACAGTTTACAACGAACCAGTTACACTATCAAGTATAATATTTTCTATGACGCGTACCATTTGTAAATGTAAACTGCAAAAATTATTTCAGCTGTATTAAGGTTACGCGTGTGCATTTTTTATACCTCATTATACAATGTGGTAGTTCATATTTGTTACACAAAACTATTAAAGCAACTATTCTGGAATACTTATTTACCGAATGGTTTAATTTATTATTGTGATATTATATTTATTTACATTTTCTTAATGTTGTGACTTAAATTCTATACGTTTGACAACACACCTGGACAACTTTTACGGCACACCTATGGGCTCAAATTAATGCCAAAAGTATTTCGTCTCTGTAAAAGTATTTCGTCTCTGTAAAAAAACATTTTGTGCTTGCAACTATAAAAAAATGTTTTTTTACAGAGACGAAATACTTTTACAAGCACAAAATGTTTTTTTACAGAGACGAAATACTTTTACAAGCACAAAATGTTTTTTTACAGAGACGAAATACTTTTACAAGCACAAAATGTTTTTTTACAAAGACGCAATACTTTTACAAGCACAAAATGTTTTATTACAGAGACGAAATATTTTTACAGACACGAAATACTTTTGGCATTAATTTGACGCTTCCGGTAAACTATCCAATCGGCATCCAGAAGAAATCAGGTTGCCATGTGCAACTTTCCCCTATTGAGTCTCCAAGAAGCATCGCCAAGTTCAAGATTCATTTGAACGGCGTCCAGCACACTGCAGAAAGGGCGCAGGCTTGATGCATTGTACACCGTGGCAAATCATAATAATTCAAGGCTTTCAAACAATTTGGTAAATTATTAGTTATTGTTCATAGAAAAGTTTACTGCATTCATAGAAAAGTTTATTATTTGGGCGAGTTTTCCAATTTTATAGATTTGTAAATTGTAACCAACATAGGCCTACTCCATTACAAGCCATAGGCTAGTTGTAGCCTATCGAAATAACGTAGTGTGGAGAGACTATATCGAAATAAACGGGGAGCACATTTGGATAAATGGCATTTAGCAGATGCTTTTATCCAAAGCGACTTACAGTAGTGCAGCGGTTCTCAAACTATGGGTCGCTAAAGGGTAATGGTGGGGTCGCCAAAAAGTAAATGTAAAAAAACTAAAAGTAACCATAGGACACGGGTCGGCAACCTGCGGCTCTCTTTCAGCCTTATGTTGCGGCTCCGCGTGGCTTGGGAAAATAAAGAACTTTTTTTTTTTGTGGCGTAGTACCCCCGTCGACAGAAAATCCGAGGGGCGCAAGAATTATTTTCGCGTTGCCCCCCCCCCCGGTCCGCGAAATAAATGAACTGGTCTCATCTTTTTTTCGCGTGTACCACCCTCCACAGAAAATGGTTTTGCATGAAACCGGTCCGTGGTTGGGCACCGTTACGTGGGACAACTTCATGCCATTGCCATTCAATTTGATGGGGTCGCGCTTTAGGTATGGGGTCGCGAATTTTCATTTATGTTTGGGGTCGCGATTTTTTTCGACCCATGAAAGTACCCATGGGGTCGTGGAGTAAAAAAAGTTTGAGAAACCCTGCAGTAGTGAATGCATACATTTTCAGTATATGTGGTCCCAGTGGGAATTGAACTGGCTATTGACTAATTGTGTGCTAGCATTTTTACTAGATACATGTCCTTGTTTGAGGTGGGTTACTTATTAATTTAAGAATAAACACATTTGTAGCTCATGGAAATGTGCTCCCGTTTATTTCGATATAGTCTCTCCACACTACGTTATTTCGATAGGCTACAACTAGCCTATGGCTTGTAATGGAGTAGGCCTATGTTGGTTACAATTTACAAATCTATAAAATTGGAAAACTCGCCCAAATAATAAACTTTTCTATGAATGCAGTAAACTTTTCTATGAACAATAACTAATAATTTACCAAATTGTTTGAAAGCCTTGAATTATTATGATTTGCCACGGTGTACAATGCATCAAGCCTGCGCCCTTTCTGCAGTGTGCTGGACGCCGTTCAAATGAATCTTGAACTTGGCGATGCTTCTTGAGACTCAATAGGGAAAGTTGCACATGGCAACCTGATTTCTTCTGGATGCCGATTGATAGTTTACCGGAAGCGTCAAATTAATGCCAAAAGTATTTCGTGTCTGTAAAAATATTTCGTCTCTGTAATAAAACATTTTGTGCTTGTAAAAGTATTTCGTCTTTGTAAAAAACATTTTGTGCTTGTAAAAGTATTTCGTCTCTGTAAAAACATTTTGTGCTTGTAAAAGTATTTCGTCTCTGTAAAAACATTTTGTGCTTGTAAAAGTATTTCGTCTCTGTAAAAAAACATTTTTTTATAGTTGCAAGCACAAAATGTTTTTTTACAGAGACGAAATACTTTTACAGAGACGAAATACTTTTGGCATTAATTTGAGCCCATACACACCCGCTGAGAACCAACCAAAACGATTGATCTACGATGCACTCTCTTGTAGGAGTTTAACCTGCTCAATGTCAATGTATCTCAAGGCTGAGAGACATTACAGTGGGCTTATATGAATTGTACTGCCACCGGGCTTCACGGCTTCTGGTTTCTGATGTTGCTCATGTGACTCGCAATCCTTGTTTTCCCTTACGTATGCCACTGCGGTCAAACTATCCCGACCTTGTAGTATCAGAACATATCGCGCGTATCATTACCGTGAATTACGGTAGCTCGCTGGAAAAAAAGGAGAAGCCTTAAGAAAGCCTTAACAATTCTATTCCAAGTTCGTCTGGTCCAGGGGACTGATTTTGTCGGAGGCCCTGTGCAGCATCCATCATTTCCTCTTCTGTTAGAGGATCCTCAAAAGAACGTGTGCCATTCACAAATATTGCATTTATAAATTTATCCAGAAAAGCATGCATATCCAGATTAGAATCTGAGCATTGCGATTTATGAAGGTTCTCGTAATACGGTTTGAAGTTTTTTTTTTGGTCATCCCTAGCAGCTGGTATAAATGTTTTTTCCCTATTTCCCTGGGTAAACTTGGCGAAGTACTGTACCTATATTCCTGGCCTGTTTCCATACATTTACATTTTAAGCATTTAGCAGACGCTCTTATCCAGAGCGATTTACAATATGTGCATTAATACACGACAATTATTTGATAATTATTTGCACAATGATGTTGCACTGGAAGAATTCCTACATTTCACTCCAGCCGATGGATTAGACGCTGATTAGCATTTGAAAACAATCAAACGGACACGGAAACGCAACGTTGACCACAATGCGCGTTGCTCAATGCTATGACGGCGCAGCCGTTATGCCAGGCTGTCATAACGGTGTACCAGATCAATTCAGAAAAGATGTCCCACAGGCACTGTATATCCATCGCCACGCTCATCGTCTAAATCTTGTTTTGGTGGACTGCGTTAAAAACATACAACCGGCGGCAGAGTTCTTTGAATCAGTGCAAGTGCTGTACACATTTTGTTCGGGCTCCGTCCCTCACGATCTTTTCCTAAAAAACAAAAAGAAATCGAGCCAACACAAACTCCTGTTGATTTTGCAATGAGTGAGATGGTCTCAGCAGTATTTATCTGTCATGTTGTGGCAATGTTTTCTTGGCTATTGGTATTGAGGGTCTGCGTCATTGTATTAATTTTTGAGTGTGTGAGATGGCAGTACATACGCTAAATCAATGCATAGCATGCTTGTTGTAGTAGCCGTGCTGTAATATCTGACTAGATGGTTTAAACATTATGCGTAGTAATGTAGCCTTCATAGCCGTGGTCTAAGCGCCTGTGACCTGCACCGGTATCTAAATTTCATGAGCACCCCCTCACAACCATAAAGCACCCCCTTAGTACCCCCATGCAGGCGCCGCCCCTGCATGGAAGGAACAATCATAGTTGGCGCACGAGATCAGTGCAGTAGCTAATACAGCGATAGACATCGTTGTAGGCAGCTGCATATCATACCTGTAACACTGGGAAGGAAAAGGTTAGTAATTTTTATTATTTTTTATTAAATGAAAAGGCAGGGTGTGGGAGGAAGGTTGAGAGGAGTTCACCCTCATTATCTGACTTCATAGTCATTAGCCATCGGCACATCCTATTAAATTACTGAGGCCAGTTAGTAAATTGCATTGCCAGGCCATTAGTAAACTGCCTTATCAGGGCTTGCCATGTGTCATGTGTACGAAATTGCATCATCAGTGCAGGCCACATGTAGTGCATAGTTAGGTCAGCACAAGTAACTTTATTCTTTCAATATTAACGAGTGGAGGACAAGGAAAATAATGGAGGGAAATGTGAACAGATGCAGACGGAAATTAGGTTAGGATGAGAAACAATGACGTATAGAGAACTGTGGTATGAACCTATGGGAAGGGTTGAGTTTAAGTGGGAGGGGTATGACTTTTAGTTCCACTGCAGGAGGGGCTAGAAAAACAGGATAAAAGGAGAATGTTTTCAGAAATGTGGCAGGAGCTGCTTCGCGAACCAGCCAGGCATGCAGAGATCCATGCCGGGACCTGCGTCTCAGATGGAGAGATGGAGAGAAGGAGAGAAAGAGTTGAGTGTCATCAGGATAACAGTGGTAAGAAAAACCATGAGCAGAGATAACAGAACCAAGTGACTTGGTGTACAGGGAAAATAGGACTGGGCCTAGCACCGGGCCCCGTGGGACTCCGGTAGAGAGGGTGTGGGGAGAGGAGAGGGATACTCTCCAGGCCACCTGGTAGGACCGGTCAGCCATACTTAGAGAATCTCTGTCTTGCATAGAGAAGCATGCTTTATGAGTGAACAGTGCATGCAGTGATGCTTGAGCTACATTTAGTCTTCTAGCTACTGGGTGAGCTTATCATCTGCCTTTCTAGATCAGGGCCCGTATTCACAAATAATTTTATCTTACCACTAGGAGTACTTCTAAATCGCACTAAAACCTTTTAGTTAGGAGTCCCACCTTAAAACCGATTCACAAAGCTCCAAAGTCAAACTCTTACTAAGGAATTCCTAGAATTGTGAAACTAAGAGTGAGGGCGGGGTTGATGTCGTTGCTAAGGATGACGTTGTTTCTCATGAACGAGCTTACTCAGAATGCCCACAGTGATTGGCTGATATAGGGATGGGTCTCTCCCGCATACGGATCAACCCCCACGGTTCGGGACGCATATGATCCGCGGATTAATAGCTAAATTGAACCATCATAGAAAAATACAAATACAGCCACTGTTATATAAACCATATATGTTTTGGTTTGCTTTGTTTTTCATACTAAATGCCTTTCTGGGAGGCATGTTTTTAGAAACGCGACCGAATTAAATAGAATTGAAACATTAGCGATCTTTTCTAGATCTAGTTACATCGCCTAAGGCGTACTGAATCTAAAAATGTATTTTGTGAAATTTTCAAATAAAGATTTAGTGAAATAACTTACATTGAAAAACTGAAATTATCATTCATTAAATTCCTTGAGAATAGTTCCTGGCAATTTTTGGTGGAAACGCGCCTTTGGTCGCCGTTATTATTATTTTTTGCTGATCCGAAAATGATCCGATGCACTGATTTAACATGAAACCAAGAATTATATTCATAATAAAGATTCTAAAATACAAATGTAATACGCTACGTGTCACTGATTTAACTCCAGTGAAACCAAGTAGGTTTTCTTTAGGTCTTTAGACTTAGAAGTCCTCTTGCCTGCTTCTAACTTCTCCTGGACTTAGGAGCTGTTTTTAGCTCTCAAACCCTTTGTGAAATACTCTTATCCCAAAATTTAGGACTCCTAAATGTATGAGTGACACGCCCATTATTTTTGGGACTTGCTCCTAAATTCCGGAGTTAGGACCAACTTTTACCCTTAAAATTCTTTGTGAATACGGGCCCAGTTGTTTATGTTTATATCTGCCTGTTTTTTGTTTTTTTTCATTGAGCAGTATGACATTATTGTTCCTCTAGCATAAGCCTTCAAGGTCTCCAAAATCAGTGAGGGGTGTCAGTTGAGTCAATATTATTGGTCGTTAGGAATATATATAGCTTTTCAGCTATATATGTAATAAATTGTGGATATTTAGTTGGTAGATAAAAAGCGTCTGCTAAATGGCATATATTATATTAGATGTGTTTTAAATTGCCATGGGACAGAGTTGGGCTCATAATATGATGGTTTGTACGACAGCTAAATAGGCGCATTGTCTGATATTACTAATATCACCTATCGAGGCATCACTAACATTATACAAACTTTTATTACTAACTGAGAGGTAGTCTATTCTTGAAAAAGACTGATGTACAGCTGAGAAGTGGGTGAACCCCTTACCTCTAGAATTCTCTGATCACAAGAATGGCATCTATTGTGTCCAAAATGTCACACGCACACATCTCCTTTGGTATTTTGTTGATGAATTATCTGATGAAATGTCACAATGAGTGTTCAGAGTAAGGTGTGTGGGTCTCTTCTGACTCATGCTGCTTCGTAGCCAAGTTTTCAGTCTATGGAGAGACAAGAACAGGTCCCATCCCACAACAGACACAGAAAGGGAGAGGCACAGTTTGACTCTCCTGATTGAGGATTGTTTGTGACTTCAACATTTTGAGGACGCTGGCAATGTTTGGCACTGTCTTTAAAATATATATATATATATATATTTCCCCCATATTCATGTGTGTGAATTATGTACAGATAAATTCTCACAATCTTACGTTTATTTGTCACATGTACATTTACATGTAACCATTTTGAAATTTGACATGAAGAGTTATATTTCAATTAATTTAGTTTGTATCATAATCTGTAAGGTCACAAGTTCATCTCATTCTTCATTTTGTTATTAGTTTAAATTTTTTGTGTGCCTTTTGTGTGTTGTGTCTGTTGAGATCATCATAAGTAAACTTCTGGTAATGGAAGCAGCCAAAACATGAAAATTGTGTCAAAATGTTGAACGTGCACCTTACAAGTACCAGCAGTTTCCATTCGCTTTGGTGTGTGGGGCAAATCCTGATTGAACCTTCTGCCATTGTCTAGAGCTGGAGTTCCTACTGCTTTCCTGTAGGTTCTGCTTCCTATCAAGTTCATTGATAGAGACTCTCTGAAGTTGCGCAATTTCATCTTTGTATTATGAGCTTTATTGTAAACAATGCAAGCATTTCATCATCATCATCATCATCGGCGGTCACTCGAGGTCGTGTATGACTGTCCTCCCTCTTGGTCCCTGTGGGTCTTCAGGTGGGCGAAGAGGCCGATCCTGGAGCCGCATATTTTGGTGCAGTGTGGGCAGGGGTGGGTGGTGGTGGTCGTGGGTTGGGATTGGGCCTTTTTGGTGGAAACTCTCTCCTTTATGAGTTTGCGCTTGTCTTCTGCAGCACGGCGGAGATCGTTATTATATAGTGCAGCACCTTCACTGACAAGTTTTCTCCAGGTCGCCCTGTTGGTTGCTGTGTCCTCCTAGGTCTTAGGGTCTATGTGGCATTTTAGGGTCTATGTGGCATCCCAGGCAAGACCTGGGAGGACACAGCAACCAACAGGGCGACCTGGAGAAAACTTGTCAGTGAAGGTGCTGCACTATATAATAACCTCTGATGATGTGCCTCTAGTGCCTTCAGGTGCCTGCCGTATGTGGTCCAGGATTCTGATCCATACAGTAGGGTGGACAACACTACCGCTCTGTAGACCAGAATTTTTGTCCTGGCCTGGAGGTTGCGGTTTTCAAAGGCCCTTTTTCTCAGTCTAGAGAAAGCCCCACTGGCACAGCTGAGGTGGTGGTGTATTTCCTCATCAATGTTAGCTTTGGAGGATAGGAGGATACCGAGATATGTAAAGTGGCCCACATTTTACAGTCTGGTTTTGTCAACAGAGATTGGAGTTGGGGGTGGAGCAGGGGGTATTTGTGTTGGGTGGTGGCTGGTAGAGGATCTGGGTCTTTTTTATGTTAAGGGCCAGACCAAGCTGTTTGTATGCCTTGGCGAAAGCATCCAGAGTGCACTATAGGTCCTCTTCTGAATGGGCCACGAGGGCGTTGTCGTCGGCATACTGCAGTTCCATGATGGATAGGGTGGTGCTTCTGCTTTTAGCCCTGAATCTGTTGATGTTCAGGAGTTGGTCCTGTACATGATTCTGACTCCTTGAGGTAGGTGTTTACCCGTAAGATAGAGTATAGCAGAAATGAAAATGGAGAACAGGGTAGGAGCAATAACACAGCCCTGCTTGACTCCAGTGTCAACCCTGAAGGGTTCCGTTTCATCTCCACTGCAACTGAGTACTGTGGCTGACATATTGTCATGCAGCAGTCTCAGTATCCAGATGTACTTGTCTGGGCAGCCAATTTTTGCCAGAACCAGCCAGAGAGCCTGACGGTTCACAGAGTCAAAAGCTTTGGTGAGGTCTATGAAGGACATGTATAGTGGCTGATTTTGTTCCCAGCATTTTTATTGTAGTTGGCGAGCAATGAAAATCATGTCCGTGGTACCTCTGTTTGGGTGAAATCCACTCTGAGAATGTTTTTCTGACAGGGGAGGAGTCTATTAGCCAAAACCCGAGCAATAGTTTTTCCAGTGGTGGACAGGAGGGAAATGCCACGGTAATTTCCGCAGTCTGCCTTGTCTCCCTTCTTAAAGATTGAGACAATTAGGGCATCCCTAAGTTGTGCAGGGATTTCCTCCTTTTCCCATATTTTGAGGAGCAGGGCAAGGATATGGCTAAGGAGATCTGGCCCACCGTCCTTCAGGATTTCAGCTGGAATGCCATCAGGTCCAGCGGCCTTGTTGTTCTTCATCTTCCTTATAGGGGCAGGGCATTATGTAACATGTAAGATATACACCATGTCCTGGCTAAGGGTGTATGCCAAGCAAATATTAGTGTTAGCACTGGTGTCACAGAACACTTGTTAAACTGTGTGTGTTTCAATATCTTCTGAGTATTGCTTGGGCAGATCAGCGCTGAGAGTAGCCTGGAGCTGTTGTCGAAAGGTGGTGTCACCCAGCCGTTTGATGTTGAGCTTTGGCCGGCACTGTCTTTTTTGCACCCTTCTTTTCCGCATGAGACTTTAAGAGGTTGAGTGGACTTAAACCCTGCCAGGAAAATCAACCCCATACCGGCCGGTCACAGTTGTTTCTCGATTTCTATGGACTTAATATATTGAATGGAATAACATGTGATGAGGTTTGGGGAATTTAATTGGACAATATTGGCCCACCTGGAATCTAAGTTTCCAAGCCATACCTTCAATCTGATTTTGTCATGCCTCTGTCAATCCGGATTTGTCTCCATCCCTGTCCAATAGAAGATAGCTACAATATTTGTGGCTTGAGCACAAGTTTTTGGAGAGTGATGTCTGTTACAGTTGAGGTTGGCAATAGTTTGAATTATATGGTCAACTGTTAATCATTCTATTCTGAATTGATCTCTTGGAGTTTGAAAATTTGCCACAGTAGCTAACTCATTTAAGATAATTGCATTGATTTGTCAGTTTGCTAACTTGCTTGGGCTAGCTTAGCTAACTTTAGCTAGCTGACGTTTGCAGTTCAGATCAAACATGAGATTTTAGCTAGCTAGCTAGTTAGCATGACATTTTAGAAGAAAGTCTTCGTATATTCAACATGTCAAATGATAAGTGTCGTTTTTGTTCTAGCTAAAGTTAGCTTCTAGTTAACATGTAGCAAATAAATTGTCTCATCTCGCATGTTTCAACTGACCTGGGCTAACGTTAGCTAGTTAGGGGAGCGTGTCTATGTTCCCACAGCCCTATGTTCCTAAATATGTATAATGTTCCTTGTTCTTAAATAAAGACAACTCTCTGAAACCAAGATGATCACTATTACTGCAGAAATACAACACCGGGGGTATTTTTGGGGGAGGGCATGGGTTAAGGGGGGCAACAACACGTTATGTGAATTAGGGAATGGCCATACCTGTGCTGTGGGAATGTAGGCCTGAGGGAACATAGGGCTGGGGGAACATAGGGCCTAATTTTGATGGGGAGAAAATGTCTTAGAAAAATGTCTTAGAAAAATGTCTTAGAAATGGGAGAACATAGGGCTGTGGGAACATAGGGATGACCCCCTAGTTAGCTAACTGCTTGACATTGAGGATTGTGAAGTTGGAGAAAAACCCTTGTCGTGTGAGATTGATACTATAGGGAACTCTGTTAGGAAATAAAGGAGATTATAATTTGCTTACAAGGTATAGGGATACAATAATAATAAAGGCATATTGATTGCTAAATAGTTGGACCCAGGTTGTAAACTCGAACGTTAAATATAGTATTTATATCAGTAGCTGGGCAAGTGGCTATAAGAGGCCCTCCAGTTACAGTTAGCCTACTACTAACGTTAGGGCCTACTGCCTTCTATCCGGAGCCACCTAGCGTGTTTTTTAAGAGTGGTATTGCTGACTCCATCTAGACAGTAAAAAATCTAAACTTAGGGAGAGATAGGGAGTCAGCTAGGGGCCAAAATGTGGCCAAAACTTTGTGAGGTGTGCAGGATGATTGCCCTGCTGGAAAGCGATTTCCTTGTGCTGTTCACCTGCCTCCGCTGCAAGCTCATTGAGCATCTCGAGGACAAGATTCTTGTTCTCGAGGGCCAATTGGCTGTATCGGCCGTATCGGCCGCACAGAGTCCCCAATTGTCAGGGTTCTTAGAACCAATTAGTACGTCCGTTAGGAGAAGGTGTGTGCACGCCTAGGCTGGGAGGAGGAAGAATTTAGAGCAGGCAGGAAGTGACAGGTGGGTCACAGTTAGAAACAAAGGTAGGAAAGGGCTTGCACACCACAAAGGGGCGGCATCTCCAGAGGTTGAGGTGTCCAACAGATTCCAGCCCTTGCAGGAATCTGTGGCCCGTGACCCTGAGAGCGGGGGATGCATGTGCCACAGGACACCCTGATGGCCACATCTCCCAGGGAAAGGGAGTTGTTGGTAGTGGGGGATTCCATAATCAGGGGAGTGGACAGCATAGTCTGTTCCCGGGCCAAGGAGACTCGCACGGTGTGTTGCCTGCCTGGTGCCCAGGTTGGAGATCTCCTTGAGCGTGTGGACAAGCTCCTGGCCAAAGCAGAAGGGGATCCAGTGGTCATGGTCCACGTAGGGACCAATGACATGGGTAAGGGCAGGTTGGAGGTCCTGCAAGATAAATTTGAGGATCTAGCAGCGAAGATTAGGAGCAAAACCTCCACGGTAGTCTTCTCGGGAATTCTACCAGTACCACGTGCAAGCAGAGGGAAGCTGAAGTTTATCTATAGGTTTAACACGTGGCTACAATCCTTCTGTAGGAAAGAGGGGTATAGGAAAGGAACAGGGGTGACCTAGATTTATTGAGCACTCTGGGGCAGGACTTAGGGTAGCTTATTTAAACTGGGACTCACAGGGGGATGACCTGGGTAGGGTGGTGCAGACTGCCCAGATGGAGTCTGTCAAGGCTATATAACAGTGAAAGCATTAATAAAGTCTTGATTAAACAACATTTTAGGGAGAAGAGGGAGCGGGAGAGAATACAAGTCTGAAATGTCTAGTTTTAATGCTAAAGTATAAAAATAAATTTCTGTAGAGGTAAACTTATTAGGGAAGGATAGAAGAGGACAGGGACGAATCTGGTAAGAAGAGGTGGGGTGGGGTGTGGCACTATATGTGAAAGATAATCTCAATGTGCAGGAGTTTCCAGAAATTAGCCAACACATGCCTAGCGAGGATATTTGGATAAAGGTCATAGGGGAACATGAGAAGGGATTAAATATAGGGGTGTGTAATCGACCACCAGCTTCAGACAGCAATATGAATATAATGCTTTTGAAAATATAAAACAAGCTTGCAGAGGAGGTGAGACTATTATCATGGGTGACTTAAATTACCCTGGTATTAATTGGGAATGGAGACAGGACAAGGAAATAGGGAGGAAGAATTTCTAGATGTTATTAATGATCTTTTTTTGGCACAGTATGTTAGACAGCCTACAAGAGGAAATTCAATTCTAGATCTGGTGTTATGTAATGACGCCGACAGAATCAGTAGTATAGAGGTAATGGAACCCATTGGGACAAGCGATAATTCCACAATCGGATTTGATATATTATGGCAAACTAAGAGGGCCCCATCTAACACAAGGATTTTAAATTTTAGGCGTGCCAACTTTAAACAGATGCGATTATAATTAAGCATGGTAGACTGGGGACATCTTCTTGATTGTAGGACAGTGAATGAAAAGTGGGACAAGTTTAAAAGGGTTATACTTGATGCACAGTGTAAATTTATTCCTACGGTGCAGAAAAGTAAGTTGAAAAAGCAGTCCCCACCGTGGATATGCGACAGAGTTTGAGGGAGAAGAAAAAACTGTTTAAGATATATAAAAACGACAGTACCGAGAGTAATAAGGCTGAATATTGTCGTGTGCGTGCTAAGGTCAAAAAAGAACTAAGGGTAGCCAAAAGGATCTACGAAAGGCAAATTGCAGAAAATGCTCAAAGTAACCCTAAGCATTTCTTTCAATACTGTAGTAGGAAAAGAAAAGTCAAAGAGGAGATTAAGGGAATTAAAAACAAAAACGGGGCACTGCTCTGTAAAAATAAGGATATTGCAGATGCTCTAAATGGCTGTTTTGTAGAGAGTTTTACCAGAGAAGAGGCTGCTAATAGGCCGGAAGGCATATTCATTACTCAGAAAGTCTTAGCGGATACAGAGATAGGGGAGATGGAAGTATTGGATAAATTACATAAATTAAAGACTAATAAGGCAGCCGGCCCGGATGGCATATACCCCAGGGTACTAAAGGAGTTAAGCGAGATCATTTTTAAACCACTGGCAACTATTTTTAGACTGTCTTTAAAGACTGGTGAAATACCAAATGACTGGAAACAGGGTATTGTGGTACCAATATATAAGAAAGGGGACCGTACTGATCCAGGAAACTATAGGCCTATTAGTTTAACTTGCATCATATGCAAAATATTAGAATCTATTATTAAAGATAAACTAGAAGTATTTCTAGAAAATTACAACATCCTAAGGGATAGCCAGCATGGTTTTTGCAAGGGTAGGTCATGTCTGACAAATCTGCTGACATTTTTTGAGGAAGCAACCAAAAAGCATTTGATAAGGTGCCACATAACAAACTCATTATCAAAATGAGAGCAGCAGGAATTACAGGTGGCATTTTAGAGTGGGTTCGGAACTGGTTACTGGATAGAACACAAAGGGTAGTAATAGGCGGGATCTTATCCGCCGAGGGTATAGTGGGAAGTGGAGTCCTGCAGGGATCGGTGCTGGGACCACTGCTCTTTATCATTTACATAAATGACATTGATATGGACATTGAAAGTACATTAGTTAAATTTGCAGATGATACAAAACTGGGAGGCTTAGCAAATAGTCAGGAATCTACTAAAGTAATCCAAGACGATCTGAATAGAATCCAGAAATGGGCAGAAACCTGGCAAATGAAATTTAATACAACTAAATGTAAAGTTCTACATGTGGGGAATAAAAACATAGGACAGTATTATTTTATGGGAGGTAGAAAACTAGAATGTGCACACGTAGAAAAAGATCTAGGAGTACTAGTTGATCAAAGCTTGTCAGGGACTGGTCAATGTGCGGTAGCAGTTAAAAAAGCCAACAGGATGCTGGGATACATAGCCAAGAGTATTGAGTACAAATCGAAGGAGATCATACGCACCCTATACAATGCCCTTGTTAGGCCACACTTGGAATATTGTGTGCAGTTCTGGGGACCGCATTCCAAAAAAGATATAGATGCGCTGGAAAAGGTCCAAAGACGGGCAACCAGACTGATTCCAGGCATAAAAGACAAGTGTTATGAGGAAAGGCTAGAGATGCTTGGACTGTTCAAGCTTAGTAAAAGGAGACTTCGGGGAGATTTGATTGAGGCTTTTCAATTTATTAAAGGAATTAACAAAGTGAATTTTAGGAAATTATTCAAGTTGAGTTCGGTTAGCAGAACGAGGGGGCATAAATGGAAACTGACAAAGGGTCAATTTCACACGGACACTAGGAAATATTTTTTCACACAGAGAGTGATCAATGCGTGGAATAGCTTGCCTGGACATGTAGTAGAGGCTGAGACACTAGGGGTATTCAAGGCTAGGCTCGATCTAGTGTTAGACACTCTAGCCTTTGGATAAACTAAGCATGTGAGCAGATTAGTGGTAGGAATGGACGAGCAGTGTTGGGCTGAATGGCCTGTTCTCGTCTTCCCCTTATGTTATGTTATGTTATGTTAAATCATATTTATTTTGATATGTTGCTAAATTAATGTGTTAGCCTTTACCTCAATTTAGAGAAATTATTTAGCTACCATACCCTGTATTTTTTCTTTATAAGAGTTGATATTTAGAGGTAAACAGTTTCTTTGTGAGGCTAGTATTACCAAGTGTACCACCTCAACTTCACCTGTTGTGGACCCCACCAGTCACCAATGCATTAGATGTGTAGAAAAAATGGAAAAATAATGAATAAACATTGTTATATTAAAAACAGAAAAATACCTCATTTAGAAGTGTAATTCACCACATTGTGGAACATGTATTGTCCCATGACATGAAACCATACTTTGGTTTTGTTAAACAATGTTTCATTGTTTTAGCCAAGTGTAGCAAGGCCTCTTGTGGCAAACATGCTGACATTTCTAGAATGTGGTGTTTTTCCTTCACTCAAAAAACGTGGTTTGATTTGTACAGTTTCATAGCTGCTCCAGTAGCCATGAATGAATTTCTCTCTAAGCACTGCTTAACCCGTTAAACTTCACCCTGCCTAAGTTTAGTATAATTTGAAAAGAAACACCTTGCAAAGTTTATGAGTTTATGTTTATGAGGGTGTGATCATGTGAGAATGTGTACACAACACAGCCTGAAGTACATGCCTTGTACAAGATGTGAACTCAGTGTTTACAGGTCCTGTAAAACATTACACTTTTAGTGAGTGGTGTCACAGGCTGCTCCATGGTTCTCTCCAATGATTTCTATTCACGTCTGAGACACTGAGACATACTAAAACATTTATAAAAACCTGTATCTATCACCCAATTTTTTTTAGATCATTTTGCTTACAAAATGTGATGGCTCAAAGTGTATCCTAATGTAGATAGCCTATGAGACTCCAAGCAGCCCAAGTCACTTCTGTGACACTGACAATCACACAACATGTGGTTGTCTATGGGACACAAACACCAAGGTCAACCCAAGAATTGGATAGCAAGAACAGACGTTTTTTTTCCAATGGTAAAAATAGTAACCAACAGGCATTTACTGTTATCAACAGCTGTCTAACCATCGACTCAGTTCAAGAGTTAATTTTCAACAAAGCTAAGCTTACACACCACAGTCAGGCCTGGAAAAACCTGAAACAACCCAACTGGGTGAGAAATGTACAGATGCAGGAGGCAGACTATATACAGGCAAATGAATGATTGAAAGACTGGTGAATAAAGATGTTGTAGTGTGGGTCGAAGGTGGAAGAGCCACACGCAGATTTCACGGGTATCTAAGAGCTGGCACACTAAATCTGAAAACAGACTAGGGAGCCGGGAAACAAAAGAAAACCCCGGGACAAACTCCATGGGAATAAACCCAACAGAAACAACCCTAGAAGGGCGGGCGCTCTTCAACGAGGTGCGTGGAAAACAAATAGCTATAGACTTTAGCTCTGGGGAACAATAGCCCCGACAAACAAAGAGTAGAGATAACTAAATAAGACCCTTCTCTCTTAGAGAACCACAGAGTGGTAAGTTAACCCTTTGTTTGGAATAATACGAAGTACCTTCTCTCTTTAACTGAGAGACCAAAGAGTGGAAAACTAACCCTTATTTAGAAGTACCGGCTAGAGCGTAATAATGGTTTACACAGAAGCGTTTGTATGAGGAAAACGCAGAACTTAAATAGGAGGCGGAATGAACTCTGATAATCCACAGCTGGACGTGATCGGAAAACACACTGACAAAAAACCATATAAGGAAGATGGCTATAACAATGATTCCTCACACAAAACCAAAGAAAACAGGCCATCACATGGTCAAGCGCCCTCCAGCGGCTGAGCAAGGTAAAACCGTGACAGATGTTGTTTCTCTATTCTTTGCCATGTTCATGTATTAATGCAAATACTCTGTGTGCAGGATCTACAACCTGAAGGGCAGGTCTCAGCAACCTTCTCAATGTTCTTGTCTAGAGGGAGCGCAGAAGTTAAGAGATTACGTCAACAAGGATAAATTTGGTGAAATTACTAGACGGAGAGCGGAAGAGTACAAAAAGTATCAAATGAGGTGAGAAAAGTTCCACACAGGTGTCAGATATGTGCATATGACAGAAAGTTTATTGTTGCAATGTATAAAAATAACATTAACTTAAAGCATTCAGCAGTTATTGCATGGATGCTGTAATTATGTAGATGTACTGTGTATGTTGATGTACAATATGTATAATAAAACTCATCCAGTAAGTCACCAGCTGTGTAAGGTGGTAAGGTTGTCTGTGAGGGATGTTCTGTACTGAATCTGCAGAAGTAGTGAAGTTCTAACTTCCTCAGGTGTCCAAAAATGTGAGATTTTCTCTATTCTAGTGGAGCTCTGTAAAATCAAAATCAAAAAGGAGAAATCTGCAGTTAAATAAAACCTAAGCATCATTTTTCTGTCTTTACAGGAAAACATCAAAACTAAACCAACTTCTATTTGCTCCACCAAACTCCCCTCTGCAATATCCAATCCAAGGATTCATTGTCACTCCTCTCCATACAAGCCTCATACCAGGTCCTGTAAGCTCATCTCTTCGTTTAGTTTCTTTACACTTTAAAAGAGGAAGTTCACTCTCTGACTAAATTAATAACTACTTCAAGTACTGGCCATTCTATTTTCCCTGAATCACAGCATTCAATAAAAATTTTGTTTGAAATGTAAAAAAATTGTTATGAATAGGTCTCTGGTTTTTAGCACAAGGCAATGCAAAGGTATGTTGTTATTTGCCATTGAAATAAATGTTCTCTAATGAGAAGATTTCAGTGAGTTTGAGCGTGGGCGATTGGAGGATCAGAAGGATCCGCAGGAGGAAAGCGCAGGATCATCTCCAGATATGGATTCTGCTCAGTTCCCATGAAGGGTACTTTTTTCCTGCTAAAGGAATGAGTATGGAATTAAACATTTTTGTACAGTCACATGCATTCGACAGGACAGTTTTCTTTTTTCTTTCTCAGCTGCCTTATTTATTTAAACACCAGTCTTAGCAGACACTTGGCACGCCAAAGTGTTAATGTAGAAGCATGTACTTTACACATGGCAATCTCACAATGGTTAAAGTTATGTATTTAATGTCTAGACTAGATATCACTTTTTGCTCCAATAACTGGCATTATTAAGGTACTGCAGTGGACAGAGGGTTCCCTTGCAAGTGACCTGACTTAAATGTATTACCTGTTTATAGACTTTCCTGTGTTGCCTGACTAAAGAACTGATACTATAAATAGTTTTGTGCAATGAGGGCAGACAATTGCCAGAAGTTAAAAAATTTCTTGGATGAACAAATTTGTTATTGTGGTTGGGCGACACGCACGGACCTTGCAGAGGGCGTAGGCAAGTTTAACAACACGGAGGAGGCAGTAATATAAGCAAAATGATGCTTTATTAAACGAACAAACACAAAACAAAGGGTGGGGTCTTCAGGGGAATACAAACACAAAGTCCGCAATCCTTATCTCTTTGTCAATGTCCGTTCCAATCCAAAATCCAGGTCCAAGTCCACAATCCAGTCCGTAGTCGTTATCCAAAGCAATCCAATTCCAAAGACACACAAAACAAACACACTCCAACACTCTTTCCAAAACACTGGCTGGTCAATCGACTTCACAGTTTTCTCTCTCTTCAAACACAAACACTCCGCAACTCCTTCCCACACACATTCGGACTCCTCTCAATGTGTGCTGGGAGCGAGTCCTTTAAATAGGCCTTGCAATGGCCTTCAACTGGTCGTTAGCTCCCATTGCCTGACTTTGTTCAGGTGTTTCTGTGGTCTGCTGGGAAATGTAGTGAAAATGGCTGCCATGTGTTGGAGGCCAGGCAGCCATTTTCTGGGGCAACCCTTTGGGCTGCCACATTATATTATTTATAATTTATATATTATTCTAATAATATAATATTTATACTTGTGGAATATTTTGATAAATGTTATTTATTTAGCTAATTTTGACAGCTGTTGCTGTTTTTTTTGTGGGAAAGCCTGTTGCTTACTTTTTTACTATTGGAAAAAAAACTTCTGTTGTTCGACTTAAGCAATAACATGTTTGCAGTGTGATTCTCAGTGTCACAGAAGTTAATTGTGTCAGGGGAAACTTGGAGACATTCGGAGACACTTTGAGCCATCACATTCGTATCTGTTTTCTGAGCAAAATGACGATCCATAATGGGTATGTTTTCCAGTATCACAGAAATAAATAGGTGGCCAAAATGATGAAATATGACTTCTTTATTGCTTTTCAAACAATATTCTTCTTTATTGGTTTATTGTTTCTACGCAACAAAACTATACAATGCCTACGTTATTATTTTATGTTTGATCTTTGGTCCTTTGGGATGTGTTGTGTCCATATGCTATTATGCAATACCTCCATAAACTACAAGGTGTTTCCTTTCAAATTATACCAAATGTAGGTATGTGGCTATGAACTTCTTGAGCTATGAACTTTTATATTTGGGTATGTCCAAATAGGCGTGAATGCCAAAAATGGGGGGTAACGGTACTTTAGGGTTCTATACTTGGTAGCAACAAACCATTTCCCAAAACAGGGTTCTATATAGAACTAGAGGTTCCAAATATGAAGCAAGCGATAGAACCATTTTTGGTTCTATATAGAACTGTTTCTTCTAAGAGTGTAGGACATGATGAGCCTAGATGGGCCTAATTTTCATAATTTTGTATTAACTTCCGTGAAATAAAACATACCATACTAATGGCAACACCAATGATGGTTTTTATTATATTAGAACATAAACTATAATTCAAAGCTTGTTACAGTATCGACATGAAATAACTATTTTCATCAACTATTTTAGCAATATTGAATGTCATCTGCCATGCTTCTGCCCACTTCTGCATTTTGTTTAAATCATCTTGGATTACTTTAGTAGATTCCAAACTATTGGCTTCACCCCCAGGTTTTATATCTTCTGGGGGGAATTACACTGAGCACGTTCATTAACCTTTTATCTCCAAGCACCTAAGAAGGCTTTGTCGCCTGTTTTGCATTTTTTCCGCCTTTTTATTTAGACAAATTTTACACCAGCCAGGGAGTAAATATAATATAAATTAAACCACAATCGAACAGTTCACAAATTATTCTTTTTCCCAGAAAAATCAAGAATCACAAATATTCACACCCCTGTCATCAGTACTTTGTGGTTCCTCCCTTGGCCATTATAACAGCAAGTATTCACCTTATGCAGTGTCGTACAAGGTTATGGAACTTTTGGGGGGTATCCTCAACCATTCCTCCATGCAGAATTTTTCTTCAGACACTTGGGTTGACCTTGGTGGACTGCTTTTATTAATACATTTTTTTATTTTGTTTCTGATTTTCTCCCATTTTCTCCCAATTACTCCCAACAACAACAACAACATCTAGATTGTGATGTGAAAATATTGCCCCTGAAAACAGTGGCCATTTTTGACCTAAATTAGAACCTCATATCTCAAAATCTAAATCCCTCAATCATCACCGGGCAGCTGCCACAATGTTTTCTTTAAAACATTTTTCATGCTGCAAAACTACGCTAGTGTTAATAAACCACCATCTGTTTGTCTTTGCGGCAATTTGATTTTATCTTGCACAGCAAGCCAGACCAGTTTTTTACTTTATCTGAAATGTGCAACGACTGTTGCAGGCAGTTGAAACCAGTTCTTATACGGGAACTGAATAACTAATCCCCAGTCACACCTGAATATAGTGAGAGCTACGTAATGTGTATTGCTTAAGCTACAGTACCCACCAAAATTATTCACACCCTTGATAAAGATGAGCAAAGAACACTATATAAAATAATGAACACAGGTAATGAGCTATATTGTTTGCTCAAACAATGGGAACATTTGATTATTTTATACTAGTACAAGATTTTTGTACAAGCCGTACCACGGCTAGAGCCACAAGCACGACTCACAGTACAACCACTCCTCAACATGAATGCGTTGATTATGTGATTGTAAGGACAAGGATCTTTATTTGCGATGATACACACAGTTTTTACACAGGGTAACAGTGCTTTTGTGACAATCATGGGTGCCGCAAATGAAGAGATTAAGATGAGGCAATCAAGTGCTGAAATTGCAAAGAGGAAGAACCGGCTTTTGGAAAATCTGTATTCTTTGATAGTCAACACAAGTTTCCAATAAAGTTAAACAGACTCATTATAAAAGCTGCCTTGTTGGCTAATATTAGGCTGAGCAAAATTGATGTAAAAAGAAAACAGAATTGGACTGTGGGGGAAACGGTGATGTTGGTAGAGGAGGTAGATGCGAAAAAGGAAATAATGAAGGGAAAATGTAGTTCCACATTTACAGTAGGCTCTGTTTTTATTCATACCCTTGATAAAGATGACCAAAAGAGATCATTTAAAATAAACTATAGAAGTAATTAGGTATATTTTATGCTCAACAAATTCAGAAAGTTATATTCTTCAATAGTAATGCATTGGCACGAACCACAATCGACTGTTTTAAAAAAATATATATAACATTTTGTTTGATTTTATCCCATTTCCTGTAACTCCGGTGCAAAGAGCCACTCCTGTATGCAGTGAACTTCCTGTCGGCTTCCCTCTCCCTTCCCTGGGGCGGACAACCAAACTTGCCGCCCCCAGTGGCACTCCCAGCCAGAGCTGACTCTGGTCTTTAGGCCTTTAGGAAATGGTACTATATATTGTAATTTGAAAGGGACAAGGGGAGAGAAAGTGGCATATGGGGGAAGGAGTCTTACTTATTTTTTCCTTCGATATTATCCATATCACATTATACAGCAATCTATAGGTATATGTATATGTATGTGTGTGTGTGTGTGTGTGTGTGTGTGTGTGTGTGTGTGTGTGTGTGTGTGTGTGTGTGTGTGTGTGTGTGTGTGTTCATGCATATAGGTAGATTAGTGTTATGCTCGTGGAACAAACCATTTTGTGCTGCGCTGGAGTTGAGAGTGCAGGACAATGGGGGTGAGGTAGAAGGGGGTTGGGAAACTAGATTAAACACAATGGTTTGCTTTTTTCTCATTATCTTGCTGTTGTTCGATTTTTTTTGTTTGTTTTGTTTTGTCTTCTTTTTATTTTTTTTCTCTCCTATTATATTCAGTTATGTTTATTATGTTTGTCTATGTCCTGCCTTATGTTTATTTTTGCCCGTTTCAAATCTTATCTTGATTATAAAAATATCTCGATAAATACTAGGTTACAGGTGCCGAGGAACACTTACTATTTTTTTCTTTTTATATTTCATTATGATTAAATTCTTAATATTTTCATGACCACTAATTCTATATCAATTGCAAGTTACAACTGCAATGGGTTAGCGGACTCTCTGAAAAGGAAAGAAGTCTTGATGTGGCTTTGTGATAAGCGATCTTATGGTATAATATGTTTACAGGAGACACACACAGCATTAGAGGATGAAATAGTATGGCAGAAAGAATGGGGGGGACCGATTTAATAAAAAAGGGGTTATTATTTTAATTGATGGTAATATTCAATACACTTTACATTCAATTAGAAACGATATGGAGGGAAGATGGATTTTGATGGATATGTCAATTGATGAAATAAGATTATTTTGAATATATATGCTCCAAATAGTGATGATGATGTTTTTTTTGAAGATATAAATTCTAGTTTGAATGAGAATATGTATCATGAAAATGTTATAATTGTTGGGGATTTTAATACGGTATTAAATGTAGATTTAGACAGACAGGGGTCCTGTCATTATAATTACCACCCAAGGCTTTATCAGAATGTATGGCTTCATTGGATCTGGTTGATATCTGGAGACTCAGGAATCCAGAATCAAAGAGATATACATGGCGGAGGAATAAACAAGCCAGTAGGATTGATTACTTTCTCATTTCATTTGCCTTAGCTGGTAGAGTGTCACAAGCTAAAATTAGGGATCGTTTTAGGTCTGACCATGCTCTCATTATGTTACAATTAACTATTAGTGAATTTCCCAGAGGTAAAGGTTACTTCCCAGAGGTAAAGTTACTGGAAACTTAACCAACAAATGTTTAAAGACCATGAATTTGTTGAGATAACAAGAAATTTTATCTCTACATATTTTCCAATAAATGAGGGTACAGCTGACCCACATATGGTTTGGGATGCCTTTAAATGTGTAGTTAGAGGGCATGTCATAAAATGGTCATCATGGAAGAAAAATAATTGTCTCAAAAAAAGAAGCTAATTGATGAGATATTAAGTCAACAAATAGACACAGTAACTGATCCTCCAATGGAAATGCTTCTTCAATTAAAAGATAAGCAAAATGAGTTGGAAAGGATACATGTCGAAAAAGTTAATGCAATTATTCAGAGATCTAAAGCCATCTGGATGGAAAAAGGGGAAAAGTGTACAGCCTTCTTTCTTAGATTTAATAATAGGAATAATTCTCTGAAAAATTTTGTCAAATTGTTATCTTCAGAAAAGCTTTATTTAACATCTCCCCAACAGATTTGAGCAGAACAAGTATGTTATTTTAGGTATATTTTCTCTTATAATCAGCAACCAATGCCCTTGACAGAGTCAAATTATAGTAAGTTCTTTCCAGATAATACCGTCAAATTAAATGAAATACAAAAAGCTAGCTGCGAAGGTTTAATAACAGAAGAGGAACTGCTTCTAGCTAGAAATTCATTTCAGACTGGAAAATCCCCTGGATTAGATGGGATTCCTATTGAATTTTACAAAGTTTTCTTTGAAGAGATCAAAGCCCCACTTCTTGCTTGTTTTAACTATTCGTATGTGAAAGGTGAATTGTCTCCCACACAGAGGGAAGGATTGATCTCATTGTTGTTGAAGCGGGATGCCAATGGGCAAGATAAGGATCCAGTATATTTGAAATATTGGAGACCTCTGACTCTATTATGCTGTGATACGCGCATCCTGTCAAAATCCCTAGCTTTAAGGACAAAAAAGGTGATTAGCAAAATTATACAAACTGAACAATCTGGTTTTATTGCAGGCAGATACATTGGGGATAATATTCGCCACGTTTTGGAAATTATTGAGTATTATGAAAAGGAATGAATGGAGGGGTTGTTATTTGTGGCTGATTTTGAAAAGGCCTTTGATAAAATAAAGTGGGATTATATTGATAGATGTTTTCAAAACTTAAACTTTGGTTCTTCCTTTATTCAATGGTTTAAAGTTCTATACAAAAAACCCTGTAGTAAAGTGATCAATAATGGATATTTATCTGAGAGTTTTTAACTGTCACGGGGTGTTAGACAGGGCTGTCCACTTTCGCCATATCTTTTTATTATTGCCATAGAAACATTGGCTAATCGAATTAGAAACAACAGTAATATTCAGGGATTCAATATTAATGGGTTAGAAACTAAAATTTCATTATATGCTGATGATACAACTTTTTTTATACAACCTAAACAACTAGTACTTGAAGCTCTTATTGAAGACCTGAATAATTTTTCCGCAATATCCGGTTTGAACCCCAACTATGATAAATGTACTATTTTAAGGTTAGGTTCTCTAAAAAATTCAAAGCTGCAGTTGCCGTCCTTGGCTCCAGTGTTGTGGAGCGATGGTCCTGTGACTATGCTTGGGATTACAATACCAGAAAATATGGCTGAATTGGTGAAAGTTAACTTTAACAAAAAATGGAATAAGATTGATAAGATACTTTTGCCGTGGCAGGGGAAAGCACTGTCTCTTTA
This sequence comes from Aldrovandia affinis, assembly GCA_029706075.1. Taxonomy (NCBI): domain Eukaryota; kingdom Metazoa; phylum Chordata; class Actinopteri; order Notacanthiformes; family Halosauridae; genus Aldrovandia; species Aldrovandia affinis. The sequence continues at coordinate 488,603 of JAINUG010000126.1, read as the reverse complement.
TGGTAGAGTAACTCTAATTAACACCTTGGTTGTGTCCCAATTTGTTTACATTTTGTCATCCCTACCTTCACCTGATCAAGGGTTTTATGAAAAGTATGAGACCAAAATCTTTAACTTTTTATGGAATGGCAAACCTGAAAAAAAAAAATATTTATAACTTACAGGATAGAGGTGGGCTAAATCTAATTAACCTAGAGGCTCTGAATCAATCTTTGAAAGCCTCGTGGATTCAGAAACTATACAATTAATAAAATAGTTTATAATTCCTTTTTGCATAATAGGGATTTGAGTGCCATTCCACATAAGTTTTGCAACTTTTGGGAGGAACATCTTGATACTCCTATTCCTTGGAGTAATGTGTTTAATTCGATTTATAGCTCAACAGGTGACTCTAAACTAAGAATCTTCCAGTTAAAGATTATTTATAAATTTCTCCCTACAAGGAAAATGTTAAATATTTGGGGTATTGAAGACTCAAGATTTTGTCGCTTTTGTGGAATAGAGGAAGAGGATTTATTACATATTTTCTGGTATTGTCCGGTAGTGGCTCAATTCTGGCTCACGGTACAAAATTGGCTATGCCCCATATTAAATAATTTTAGTATTTCACCTGAAGTTGTAGTACTGGGAGATTTTGGAAAGGGTTGTAACAATCTGCACAATATATTAATACTACTGGCCAAGGCGTTCGTTTTCAAATGAAATATTCTTAAGAAATATGTAAAACACTATGTTGGAAGGAATTATTGCTTAGCATAATGAGAATGACATCTTAACTAATAAATGGGAAATTTTAAGCATTTATGAGGTTTGGTAAGACTATATCACTAATGCGAGGGTAGGGCAGGGCATTAATGTTATAATTAAATAAGGAAAGAAAATAAGGAGAGGAAAGGGAGAAGGGCAGACAAAAAGGAAAATAAATGAAGAAAGGAAAGGAGCGGAAAAAGGGAGGAAGAAGAGAGGAGAAGAGGGGAGGAGGGAGAAGAAAAGGAATAAAAATTGAAAATAAATAAATAAATAAAAATAAAGTATTAATAAAGATTAGATCTCCATTGATGGTGGTGGGTTATAAAAAAATTAAAATTTAAAAAATTTGAAAAAACTATAGAATTAATTAGGTATATTTTATGCTCAACAAATTCAGAAAGTTATATTCTTCAATAGTAATGCATTGGTATGAACCACAATCGACTGCTTTTAAAAAATATATATAACATTTTGTTTGATTTTATCCCATTTCCTGTAACTCCTGTGCAAAGAGCCACTCCTGCAGTGAACTCCCTGTCGGCTTCCCTCTCCCTTCCCTGGGGCGGACAACCAAACTGGCCGCCCCCAGTGGCACTCCCAGCCAGAGCTGACTCTGGTGCGGCCAGTGGAATCGAACCCCGGTTGCAGTGGCCAGCATCGAACGTTGTAACCACTAGACCACAGGCCTATGGATTGCTTTTTTGAGTTCAAACCACACATGTTCAATAGGATCCAGGCCTGGAGACTGAGATGGCCATGTCAGGACATTCATCTATTGCTTTGTCAACCATTTCTTAGTTTCTTTGGATGTATGTTTGGGATCGTTGTCTTGTTGGAAGGCTAAGGCTAAGGTGTGGCTTCCTGGCAGAGGGAAGAAGGTTTTGGGACAAAATGTCTTGGTACATGCTGGGGTTCATGGTTCCATCTATTTTAATAAGGGTCCCAGGGTTTGTGGATGCAAAACAACCCCAAAGCATTAAAGATCCACCACCATGTTTCACCGTAGGCATGAGGTGCTTTTCAACATTACTTGCATTCTTTGGATGCCAAACATAATGCTCATGTGCATGTCCAAAAAGCTAGATTGGGCCCAATTGTAGTTTAGATGTAGTTTGACAAATTCAAGATACCTTTTTTGGTGAATTGTCATCAAAAGAGGGTTCCTTCTTGCAACTCTGCAATAAGGCCATTGTCATATAGGTGTCGTCGAATGGTAGCTTTAGACACCTTGTAACCCCAAGAGGTTGTTTTGGAGATCTTGAACTGTGCCCCTTGGACTTGTTTTTGCCTCTCGAACCATCCATCTCACTGCACGTCGGGGCAAGATAGACTTGCGTCCTCTACCTGGCGAGTTAGCTACTGTTCCAGTGACCTTAAACTTCCTAATAATTGACACAACACTGGAAAGCGGTGGACTTCCGGTGATCTGCTGGACAAAATGGCAGCTTAGCCCTATAGCTCCCTCCTGACCTCCCCTATTTTAGCTAATAAAGTTAATGTTAAGATCCAAACTCACTCAGTATCTAATCTCAAGCTACTTGAACCACCAGAATCTCGTCACAGGCTTTGTCCCCTACTAAAACGGAGAGACACAGCACTTGTGCGGACATGCAGGCTATAGTGGAGGCTTGCATGGGGGAACAATGACAATATTTCGACCACAACTCCTCCACCTTGAAGAAATGGGAAAAGGCTCAGACAGTAAACTGAGTGCTGTTCGAGGGTACTAATGCTATGCAGTTTCTCAAGCAAGCTATCCCACGTTGGTTCCCGACTCTCGCAAACAGGCGTGTTGAATTTACACCAAAAGTAATGAAAAGGATGAAAAGGACAGATCATTAATTTTCAATCTTCTGCATTACACGGAGATGGAGGTTATTCTCCTGGCTGTGAGGAAGAACCCTCTCACTCTGTCTGGCAAAAGGGTCAAATTTTTCCCAGATTTTTCCAATGCCACGGTACAGCACCGAAAGGCCTTTTCTCAAGCAAGGGGTGTTGCTCGCGCTCAAGGTTTACAGACTTTTCTTCTGTATCCTGCTACACCTAAACTTTTACACAGGTCAACAGCACATCTGTTTACAGCACCAAAGGCAGCCGAGGATATTTTGCCCCTCTTTGGGGCATGGAGCAGCGCAGTCCACACACTCATCGGACCTCGGGCACGGCAGGGGACGGGTCATTGGTGAGACGTCTGAAGCTATCATGGATCCGGACCTCAATTAAGGACTGGCTACATGTTATGGGTCCCAGTGGTGTTTTTTAGACAGGAAGCCAAGGCAGTATTTAATTTAGTTTAGCTAGCTAGCTATCTAACTACCGACTATGGGTCTGTGACCAGTATTAAGATAAATATTGTAGCGATCCTGGGAGGGTCGCCCATTTAAATGTGTGCGCAGAGCATCATGGGAGCACACAGTTCTGTGTTTGTGTTGTCCCCCCTGTGTTCAATGCCTAAATGTAACCTTTTATGTGTGTGAACTTGTTATTATGTGTTCGTGTTAGCTAGCTGGTCGCGGTGAGTAATGTTAGAACCACCGTGACCAGTATGCCCAGTGTGTTTGGTGCAGTCTCCCGAGCTGCAGGGCAAAAGTGTTCATCAAGCCAAGTGTGAAGTGGACTGTTACTTCCTGACTGATTACGACTGATCTACGGAAGGCGTTTATGTTCAATCGTGTCCTTTAAAAGACGCGGTTGTTCCAACAAAGGTTTGGGCATCCTCCGGAGTTGTGCGGTATATGGAACATGGAGGTTTGCCATCGATAATGCATGGGTAATTATCGCTTCTTTAAATAAAGTGGCTACTCGCGTGGTCAGCTTTGCATTACTACTGGACTTTTCTTGATACATCACCAAACGCACGCTCGCTACACTGGTGTCAGGAGCGGGGATGTATCAGGACGAAGTGAGAGCCATTAGTGACGACATCCTCCGGATGCAGCATCAGCTCAAGGGAGAAATGGACCAGGCCGAGCACCCCCGCTTACGTGCGGAGATGAAGGAGTCCATCTGCCGGATGTGGCGAATGCAGAAGGAGGGAGCGGAGGAGCCCAGAGAACTTTCCAATTATGCTGATGCAGCATTCAGCCAGGAGTGGCGCCAGGCGAAGGAAGGAGGGCCGGAGACCGGAGAAGTGTTAGCGCGCCCGGACAGGACTAGCACTAGCACTAGCCACCCACGCCGCTCCACGTTGGAGCCCAGGGGCACTCCCACCAACCCCACTGCCTCCCGACCCCTCGCCAAGCTGCCAAAATATGACAGAACAGCGGAGCTGACATCGTACCTCGCCCAGGTACAACTCGCAGCGGAGTACAACGGATGGAGCGACACCATCACAGCTGTCCACCTAGCCCTGGCCCTGGAGGGTAGGGCCCTGCAGGTGCTGCTGGACCTTTCCCCAACGGAGCAAAGCAGTTATTCAGCGTTGACTACAGCCTTGGACCGGTGCACTGTCTGCGGCGTGGACCCCCATTGAGGAGCAGATGCAGACTGTGACAGGTGAATGAGCCAGCATGCAGGGGAAAAAGAAGGTGCACGTCTGCCTCGGTGACCAGGAAGCGACGCACAAGTTCTGGCTGGCCGATATCGACGACCCATGCATTATCGGCCTGGACTTGATGACGTGATGGAATGCGTGCGTGGATGTCCCCCAAGTGGCGCTCCGGTTTGGAGACCAGGCTATAGCCCTCCAGTCCGGCCGCCGTCAGAAGGAAGCTGACTGCCAGACCGCGGCCTCACCCATCGCCGCCCTGCCTGCACTACCTGCCGTCATCCAACAGCCACCGGCCCACTGCACCACACCGCCTGCCGTCGCTCAACAGCTACCGGCCCACTGCACCGCACCGCCTGCCATCGCTCCACAGACATCGGCCCCTCCCACCGCAGGGCCCCAGCGGCCCAGGCCTCTGTCCACCAGCCGCCCTGCACCGCCGTCACCACCACCTGCCTCGTCTGCCCCGCCAACCACTGAAATGGCTCGGGCTTTCCACGACTTGTGGCAACACAGCAGCAGTGGCTTGGACCCCTCACAGCAGCAACAGCTGCATCAGCTGCTCTGGGAATACGCCGACAGCTTCTCTGCCAGGGATGAGTACTGCAAGCGCATGGGGCTAGTTCAACACAGCATAGACACTAGCTCTGCCCTGCCCATTCGCTTGCACCCCTATCGGCTTGCCCTTGCTAAGCGCCAGGCCGCTGAGGAGCAGATCCGGAACATGGCGGCTGCCGCGGTCATCGAGCCGCCGGACAGCCCGTGGACAGCCCCCGCCATCTTTGTTAAAAAAAAAAGGACAACAGCTGGCGCTTCTGTATGGACTACCGATGCCTGAATGCAGTCACAAGGAAGGACTCCTACCCACTGCCGCGCATCGACGACGCATTGGACCACATCAGCTGTTCCAGATGGTTCAGCTCACTTGACCTGCGAGGCGGCTACTGGCAAGTGGAGCTGTTATGCTCACCATTGGGCAGGGGCTATGGCAATTCCGCGTTATGCCGTTTGGGCTCTGCAATGCGCTGGCCACCTTCAAGCGGCTGATGGAGCGGGTGTTGAACCACGTTCCCAAGCAGCACTGCATTGTCTATCTGGACAACCTTCTCGTCCACGCCGGCGACTTCGAGGGGGCCCTTTGCCAAGCCGGACTGCGCCTGAACCCGAAGAAATGCCAGTTGTTCCGGAGGGAAACAAAGCAGCGCCGACGGCGTGGCTACCGACCCGATATTGAGGATACTCATGACGGAACTGACAATCTTATCATTTAATGTGCATGTAGCAGATTAGCAATTGCTAGCAAAAAGATTGCCCTTGTTTCAGTGTATGCACCGAATCATTTTGATAAGAAGTTTTACAACATGCTGATGGAGATCTTACTGGGATTGTCTGGCTACAGTCTCTTGATAGGGGGTGATTTTAGTGCGGTTTGGGACCACAACTTAGATTGCAATTTAGAACAGGATTAGCTGAGAGTAGAGATCAAAGATTGGGGTCATAAATCTCTGACGAATGGTTAACCCAACTGCTAAAGTTTTTTCTTTTTTTTCTGACAGGCATAAATCATTTTCTATCTTCCAAAGGTCTGTTCCAAGAAATTCACAATGTTACTCTTCCACCCATTGCCCTATCGGATGCTGTTAAAGGCTTCATCAGAAACAATGCTATACTATTTTCCTCCAATCTTTGTAAATCCCTCACACAGAAACTGCATGAATTGGAAGCAAAATTCTTAGCTCTGGAGCGGTCTCTGCAGTCCAACTATTCAAAGCACACGGCCCTTAAAAAATAAATGAACATGTTACATAGGCATTGGGCAGAATTTCTCATACATAGAACTTGGCAACATTACTACTTCAGTGGATCAAGACCAAGCCATTTGTTGACCATGAGACTTAGGGCCAATTTGATAGGGACATTACAACTATCAAATCCTTAGATGGCAATATTCTATCGGATCCAGAACAAGTCAACTATGTTTTTCACTTATTTTACCATGATCTGTACAGCTCAGAGATTATTCACGTCAAGGCCTTATGTGACAATTTCTTCAAGAATTGACAGTTACCACAGCTCTCTGTGGAGGAATCGCTGACCTTGCGTGCACCTATTTTACTGGAGGAAATCAGAGAGGCTGTGCAGGACATGCAGAACATGTTGTTGTCTCGCCGTCTCCAACTGTACTTGACCAGGCTGATACACTGCAACCAGACTGGCTTCATCAGAGCCCGCTTTGCTTCCGATAATGTTAGGAGGCTGCTTCATATTGTTAATGGGGCGACTGATATAAGGTCTCCCACTGCACTGTTGTCATTAGATGCATTGAAAGCTTTTGATCGGGTAGAGTGGCCGATTGGTTCTTAAGGCAATGGGTTTTGGTGAAGGAATTTATTGATATGATCATGGTATTGTACACTAACCCTACAGCAATGGTATTAACTGGCCAAAACCTCTCTCCCTTATTTGTAGTCTCCAGGGCAACACGACAGGGCTGTCCCCTTTCCCCACTACTGTTTGCGCTCTCACTTGAGCCGTTAGCTCAGACGATCCGCCAGACTTCCAAGGTTATTCCCATCTCCATTAATGGTACACAACATCATATTTCACTTTATGCTGATGATGTTTTGCTGTTTATAGAAGATGCCTCTCTTTCGGTGCCACATTTATTAACAATTTTCAACATTTGGTTTTAAAATGAATTGGTCTACATCTTCCCTCCTACCACTGAACGAAGCTATGAGGACTGCTAGTCTGCCCCCAACTGTTCCGGTGGTCAGACAATTTAGATACCTAGGGATTTAGATTTTTCCTTCCCTACACATAACGGCTAAAATAACAATTTTGACAACACCTTTAAGTAAATAAATTTGGATTTGGATAGTCGAGCTTGCCTAATTCATTTCAGTTAAAATTAATATTTTGCCCCGCATTCATTTTGTTAGCTCAATGCTACCACTTTCTCCACAAATAGGATAACCATTTGACCACAAATAAGTTTATTTTGTTCATTTGTATCATGTCTGTTCTCTTCACATCCTTTATATGAAAGAACATCTAAATGTGCAGGAACTTCCAGGAATTGACCCTTTAATTTTTTGTGAGGACATCTAAACTACTTAAAGTCCAGCAAAAATAAATCTGCATTAACACGTTGTCTTCTATAGTGTTTTTGAGATTGGTGATATTGGGGAGATCTTTGACAATCCTTCAATACAGAATCTTTCAAAATCCTTCAGATCCTTCAGTCTGTGCTTGTGTACTGTTCTCTTCAATTCAAACTACACATTTTTTATTTGGTTCAAGCCTGGAGACTGAGATGGCCAATGCAAAACTGTCAGTTAACCATTGCTTGGTTGATTTTGAGGAATGTTTGCAATCATTGTCTTGCTGAAAGATCAATTTGCGGCTACATTTCAGCTTCCTGGAAGAGGGGAACCACATTTTTGGCCAAAATGTCTTGGTACTTGCTGGATTTAATGTGGTGTGCCAGGTTTTTGGCTTTTATGATAACCATGTTAGCAATCTGTGCCTCTTGATGACCTCAGTAAAACTTTACTCTGTTACAGCCCTGAATGTGGAAATTAACAAACATATTTTAGCACAGTCTTGTGTACATTTTCCTTCCATGTTTCATTTTTTCTTTTTTTAGCCTGATTAACCAAACCTGTTTCCACTGTCTGACCTTAGCTTTCAAGTTTAACAATCATCATCAACAGCAGTATGTTGGCCCCTGGTTGGCTCAATTTGGTGCAGGTTGCAACTGCTGGGGTTTTGATTCCCCAACAAAGGTCAAACATAAAATCAAAAGTATCATTGGCCACCAATTTGTGTGATCTGTCAAACAAACATAAAATCAGTATGTCATTGTGTGATTGTCACAATGTTATTGATGATAACATGGACAATGGGTCACTCACAAGGGATACTGCACTCCATTGCAGTATCTTAATAATGCCAGCTGTTGGAGCAATTAAGTGATGTCTAGACATGACTCATTTTATAGTATAGTATAGTACATGCTTCTTGATCAACACTTGAGGATAAGTCTGGTCATTCATTCATTCATGTATTCCTTTTTCTCCCAGGTCGGAATGCCAAATCGCATTCTTAAGCTGCGCTTGCGGCAACCTCCGCTGTCAATTCGGGAGAGCATAGACAAACATGTGCTCTCCTCCAGAACACATGCCGCCGCATATTTTCACATCACATTCTACAAGTTAAGCTTGCACAGACATGAGTTGGAGGAAGACAGTTTGTGTGCAGCTTTATACTGGCAGACTGTGAGGGCCTGATTGACCATCAGGGGTTGCTGGTGTGTGATGAGCCATGGACAACCCAGAGGGACTAAATCCCTCCCTCCCTAGGTGATTCTACTGCCAATTATGCATTGTCCCATGGGACTACTGGCCACAGTGGGCACTGGAACGGTCTAGATTCGATAATAGACCGTCAGGCTTATCCACGCTAGAACAGTGCCTTAACAGGCTGAGCCACCCAACAGCTCTCATTTTTTTTTTTTAAAGGCAACCGCGAGGGGGCTCCCTAGTGGCCGCATGGCACTAAGCAGTTTATTTTAGGGGAAAATTGTCCTGTTTATTGCACTATTATGTTGGGAAACTACAGTTAGGGATGCATAAGGTCGAAACAAAACGTGATACAACTATGGTATTCTGCTGTGCTCTCAATGGACAATTCTTGATGAAATTGCCTGCTCACGCCCTAGATTGAAATTTGAAGTTAATTTATTTAGAGTTGCCTATTTAGTCTTGCACCTCAAACTAGTGCACGGACATCACAATTCGGGAGTATGTGCTGGCGGGGAGGTGCATTTTGGTCATCCAACGCAGGCAAACAGAATATGGTCCAGCCTAACCTAAATGCTCATAAACAAGCCTGGTGCCATCTTTGACAGGATTATTACTCTTTGGATGCAAACAGGGCACTAATATATGTAGCTTTGGCAGCCAGTGCAGTCTATATAAGATCAGCACACCAAACCTACAAGCCTATGTCATACACCACAAGTTTGGGTTTCTATTTATCAGCTAAGAATTTAGGCCCACCAGATTGAAAGCAGAGGTCAACATGGTATGATTGGCCTTGCCACATGGTAGCAATATTCTTTGCCTGAGCATATTATGTCTCTCCAAATATCAGCTCAACTAACATCTCTGTGTAAACCAACCAGGTCCTATCAATATTTGGTGTCACCACAATTCTCAACATGAGAGGATCATATCAATAGCGACCTTGAAAATATATCTTGTGGTAGTAAGTGCATGGGCTAAGAACGGAGTGAGCCAACCCTCCCCCCTCCTCCAAACACTTAATGTGTGACCTGTTGATGGTTTGAGTCTGTTAATTTGAATTGAATTATTAGTTGTATATTTTGATGAAGGTTGATCCACTGGATTGCTCTGCCTACAGAGCCTTAAACAAGGGCCTTTGACTGTTAAGGCTACTGTATTCATGGAATAGACATTTTTTATTCAACCTTCACTGTTCCGACAGTGCTTTCAAACACAATTGCCTTTTTGTTAATGATGTTTCTCCCCTCAGAGTTCCATACTGACATCACCTTAGACACAGTTCCTCATGAAACATTCGCAAGATGAGCTCCTACCAAACCTGCCCCAACAATTAACAACCCTGAGCATGCTGGGATATTAACTGCTTAATTAACTCAGAAAGAACACCTGTGTGGAAGCACCTGCTTTCAACATACTTTGAGTCCCTCATTTACCCAAGTGTATCCACATTTTTTCCAATACCTGGAGCTTTGGCGATAAACGTACCATGTGACACCCTGGTCTCCGCTTTACTCAGGAGTGGCTGAGGGGATGGGGATTATAGTGTTGTACCTTTGCCTACCTTGCAACAACTGAAATTGATTACTTCCCAGATACAAGCCACATGGTGCCATTAGTGATTAGTTCATGATTATTTTCTTTTGAATTATGTTACAGGTTTAAGTGTGCATGCGGCCCAAAAACAACATTTCCAGGTTGGTAGAAACAGCTGTCCTTTACATTGGTGGTGAAATCTGGTGGAGGAACAGATTAATTGTATATTTTCTGTTGATTTGCTTAGAACATACATTCCATGTCACATATGTGTATAACAAAAAGAATGGTTTATTTTGGCTTTCAGCAAAATGTTCCCTGGGTTATTTAGGTCAGCCAATGCAATGGCTATCAAAATTCAACCTGCCACAAAGCAAAGAATTTGTTCTGTCAGAGAACTTTTAGAATAAAGAGATTTATGATTTCTGACAAGACACTTGTCCCTGTCAAATATATCATGAAGTGAGAAGTGAAAATTGGGTTGAAGATAAGAAATAGTAGGCATGTGCAGTGGATACAAATAACTTAATAATGGAACCGGTTAAATGTCATGATAAAGGGGTTTGGTTGTGGGGGTGTTAAATTGAGTTGCTGTAGATCTGCATGTGAGCTGCTTTTCATTCTATTTTTTATTTCTTTATGTAGCAGACACCCATTTCAAAGACAATGTACAGTACAGTACATAGCATTAGAAAGTGCTGCTCATAATTTCATTATCCCAGTCATTTGCTCAGTTTCATATTTGCCTAAATGAAATTATAAATCAGATGCAAAAATATATATGAGAACCATATACTGAATAAATATTTTAAAGCAGTATATTTTGTAGGGATGCACAGAATCCAAGTTTTAGGTTTTGAACAAACATTGAATCTAACATGAAAGATTCAGCAAAATACTGAACACCAAAAGTTCTACAAAATGCTAAAATATTACTTGTGTTTCACTTCATACTTCTGATAGGTTATCAAGACTTTCTGCAGCATTTTTTAGCAGTGTACATTCACCATTTTAACATTCATGTGTTGAAATAAAAATACTAATTACCAACACCTGTTCGCAATAAACTACAAAAAGTGTAAATAAATCAAACAAAATACATTCACAAACACATGTTGTTATAAACATAAAGTTTATTTAAAAAAAGCTATTGCTGTATTGAAGTATGGCCACAGATTCGTAAGCTTCAAGACTCAGACACAGAAACTCTATTTCAAGCTTTATTTTCCCACAATGTATCTATTTTATACCTGTATGGTATATTTTATTCTAAGGTTTCTTCTCCAGCTTATCAGCATTGTAATATATATATATATTTTCTACAATATATGATTAACTGAATCATATTATATCTACCAATATGCCAATTATATATATATATAAAATAATACACAGAATTCCCTGTACACAAGACTTTACACAGTGTGGAGGAAAGGCTTTTGTGCCTTTTTCTCTGGTCCCCCTTCGCCTGTTCGCTTCTCGGTGAGTGAGTATATGTCCTTCAGAGAAATAACTTCAACCAACTCTATATTTAAGATATAAGTTAGTTTATTATGTAGGCCTACAGGAGAGTTCTTACAAGTAAAAAAACCTGGCAGAAGTCTCATCGAACAACATTGGATTAATGCTCTTATACATTTCTGCATTTCTAACATGATTGGTTCAATCCTTCATATAGTATGGCCTGCAGTTTAGTTTGCATTATTGCATTATTAATCCTTTTGACCTAAGATAACTTTATTGGCTTTACACATTAAGGCCTTTGGCATACTTTCACAACAGAGGGCTCTAGTTTGGTGAAAACGGTAGCAAAAACGCACCTGGGTGCTAATAGAATTGGTAGTTTAGTCCATCGCAGAGAGAGAGAGAGCGAGACAGAGAGAGAGAGAGAGAACCTGTGAAGTCTGTTGACCAGCCAGGATTTGGAGAGAGAGAGTTAGAAAAGTGATTTTGATTGTTTATTGTGTTTGACCTGGATTGTGTGAGGACCCCCTTTGGATACTGACTACTGGACTGGATTGTGGAACTGACCTGGAACCCCAGCCAGTCCATGTATTTGTTAAATTCCACCACCAGCACACCTGATTCAACTAATCAATGCTCGTTAAGTAGAAATTAGTTGAATCAGGTGTGCTGGTGGTGGAACTGAACAAATACATGGACTGGCTGGGGTTCCCCGAGGAGAGGATTAAGAACCACTGCCCTAGAGACACCACAATAGGTACAAATAGATAAAATAGTTAATAGAGTCTTTGGTGTGCATGTATAGGCAGTACAAAGTGCAGTGTAAGTGTCAATGGTATACATAACAGCAATGTGTTGCAGCTGTCCAGGGGATTTTAGTGGACCAGTGATCATGTGCATTAATGGGGGGGTGGGGAGGGGGGTGTGATGGAGGTAGAAGGGTGGTAGGTAGGGTTAGGGTTAGGTTAGCCAATCCAATGTAGGTGGAGTTGAGCAGGGGTCCGAGGATCTGAGCTCAGGTATCAGGTGATAGTGGGGGGTTAATAGGGGTAGGGGGGAAGGAGGAGACTAATCAGGTGTTGGTGGAGCTAGAGCAGGTGTACGGGGGTCTCAGCTCAGCATCTAGATGGGCTGGGGTAAATGCTGTCCCAGAGGTGGTTAGTGTAGGCCACGGTGTCATTGTTGGTAATCAGGCCCACCACTGTTGTGTCGTCGGCGAACTTGATGATAGCATTGGAGCTGTGCCTGGCTGTACAGTCGCTGGTGTAGATGGAGTATAGGATGGGGCTGAGCACACATCCCTGGGGGGCACCTGTGTTGAGGGTCAGGTAGGATGGGATGTTGTTGCCCACCTTTACTGACTGGGGTCTTCCTGTCAGGAAGTCCAGGACCTAGCTACACACACCTAAGGCCGCCATCTTCTCACATAGTTGCCCTCCTTCACCTCCAGATGGAACAGTGCCTTGCGCATCACGATGGCGATTGCGTTGTCTGTGGGCCTGTTGGTGCGATAGGTGAATTGCAGGGGGTCCAGCATGCCCGGTAGGATAGAGCAGATGTGCTCCTTGATTGTCCTTTTGAAGCACTTCATAATGATGGGTGTAAGCAATACGAGTCTGTGGTCATTGAAGCATGTAACTATGGGTTTTTTGAAGACCATGATGATGGACGTCTTGAGGCATGTTGGAATGACAGCTTTGGCGAGGGAGAGGTTGAAAATGTCTGTTAGCACAGGGGCCAGCTGGGATGTGCATGCTTTGAGGACATGCCCATGCCACAGTGCTTCTGGAATTGGAGACCTGGAACTGCACCTTTAGCTTTGTGGACTGCGTATTTGGTCTTCCTGACCTCAGTGGGGTCTCTGGATTTGCAGGCATTATGTCGGTCCTTTAGTGTTGCTTTGACTGCCTCATTTTTAACCTAGGGGTTGTCATTTGGGTAAGAACGGACAGACTTGATTGGCACGGCAGCATCCATACAGAACTGGATGTGACCCAGCACAGCTGAGGCAAACTCCGCCCTGTAGTTGTTGGTAGCATTTTTAAACATGTCCCAGTCCTCCAGGCCATCCTTGAGTCTATCCACAGCTACTTCTGACCAGCATTAGGCTACTCTTGTAGTGGTACTCAGGCAGCAACAAGATGACATGACATTGTGGTCAGGCATCTTTCTGCATGGAATAACAGTGAATAAAATGGTGAATGAGAAAACTGTGACATTACAGAGAATGCTTCAATCACTGCATGGAATAACATGTTGGTCTAAAATGTGTTTCTCAACAATGAAGAATGAGATGAACTTGTGACATTACAGAGAATGCCATTCAATCACTGCCTGGATTGAAACCTATGACATGTTTTCTCTTCCTAAAGACAAAATAATTGAAGCCTAACCAACTGTGCTATCACATAGGTGAGCTTGTGTGGGAATCCAGTGTTTGGGTGTTGAGAAATAGATTTTGAACTATCCATCCATCTTCTACCGCTTCTACGGGTCGGGTCGCGGGGGCAGCGTACTAAGCAGGGAGACCCAGACTTCCCTCTCCCCGGCCACTTCGTCCAGTTCTTCCGGGGGAATCCGAGGCGTTCCCAGGCCAGCCGAGAGACATAGTCTCTCCAGCGTGTCCTGGGTCTTCCCCGGGGCCTCCTCCCGGTGGGACGTGCCCGGAACACCTCACCCGGGAGGCGTCCAGGAGGCATCCTAACCAGATGCCCGAGCCACCTCATCTGGCTCCTCTCGACGCGGAGGAGCAGCGGCTCGACTCTGAGCCCCTCCCGGATGACCGAGCTCCTCACCCTATCTCTAAGGGAGAGCCCAGACACCCTGCGGAGGAAACTCATTTCAGCCGCTTGTATTCGCGATCTCGTTCTTTCGGTCACTACCTAGATTTTGAACTATTAAGTGCAAATAAGCATTAATCAGGTGTATAACTGGCACAATGTATTTAATGTGTTTACCTGGGGTCCGGTGTATAACTGGCATGTAGCAAGGTGGCAGGGGTGGCCAACCCTGCCTGGTGGTTAGTGAGTGAAAGACCAACCCGAAAACAGTTATAATAGTCCAATGGCCAGTTTATGAACCTTATCCTTTTATAAAATAAAACAAACCACAAAAAAAAAAAGTTAAATCAAAAACTATTAGAGGGTAAACCGCAACAAAAAGCCAGCACCTCTTCCTCTATGGCAAAAAAATCATAATAATCTCTAATCAGGCATGGCAGGCTGTGCTTTTATAATGGCCTAACAAAAGCAATGGCTCACAGCTGAGTTGATTGCTAATTAGCCTCAGATGAACCTGCCTGTAGTTCAGGCCGCTGCTGTCCAAGGTCCTGTAGTACTCTCCAAGCTGTGGGAGGGAACAGGAGCACCTGACAGCAGCCAAAAGGGAGGCGCAGGCCTCTCCACCTCTCCCAGTGTCACATACCATTCAACTGTTTTTGAACTGCTCTGATGCTTTATTATGCAAAACAATCACATGACAATCGGATCTATGGTTCATGAGAAGATTTTTATTTTATATTTTTCAAATGATTGAAAATAGTGTAAAATTTAAATATAAGCGGTCAATATTTATGGCCTTTCAAAGTCACTTCTGCAAAAGTGGCAATTATTATAATTTTTTTATATATAACCGGTGGAAAAACAAGCACCTGTGGTGTTTGGACCCCTAATTACTTGTATCTCTGTAGTTAACATCCAGACAATCACCACATGTAACAGGGAAGATTCTGGAATAGCTCACAAATATTCAGCTGAATTAAAAGCCTTTCAAAACAGGGACGTATTCGTCAAACAGTCCTGGATTCGGTGCATCCATATTATTTTATTGAATAAATACTTTAAATATAAGACAAATCATCAGCAAAAAAACTGACCACAAAAAAACTGTGAAATTGGGAGGAATAAAAGCTTTTATACACATGGCCCTCTAAACACACAGTTTGATACATTTTTGTAGTGGGAATGTTTGGCCCCATTGATGGCCAGGAGGGTTATACAGTAATTAAGCTGGGGAAATGCTGTAGGTCCCTTGTTTTGTAAAGTTGTATAATTTTGCAGGTGACGCTGAGTGTAACGAGCGGTGTCCTGGCAGTGCAAGACCTTCAGGATATGGACAAAGTGAAGGGACAGGGTGAGAAGGTGCTCTCCATTTCTACCTCCAGCCTGCAGTCTCTCAATGACCTGCTGGAGCGAGTCTCCTACACAAGCACTGTGTACAGCATCAAATCTGGAGACCTAGGTAAGCCTTATCCTGGGTAAGCCATCCTCTTCTATTCAATTCATGTTTTCCTGGTTTGGAATGGACACTAAAATCACACGGATAGTGGCAACAAAGTTTGGAACGAACTTACCAACATGTACATCTCATCTCATCTCATCTCATCTTCAGCCGCTTATTCCTAGTTAGGGTCACGGGGGGGCTGGAGCCTATCCCAGCATGCATTGGGGCGAGAGGCAGGAATACACCCTGGACTAAAAATTATTTTATTTAAAAAGGTTCATATATTGGAAATGTCATTATTTTTGGTTTGAAAAGAAGCGGAGAACACTCGTGCTAGCCTGTGCAGAAATTGGAATTCTAATTCAGGAGAATGTTTCAAGCAAGCTGAAAGAAAAGGGGCTGCTGATTTCACATGTTATTTCATCAATATTCTTTTGCAAAATTAGCTAAAGTTGCAAAAAGTCAGTATAAAATGGCAGCATCATCCCATTTGTTAAGGTGAATATGTTTAGTGTTTCCAAGTGTTTTTTTTCTTTAACAGTCCACTTCACCTTTGGGCAGCACAAGGCTATCTTCCCCATTGTGATCAAGCAGCCTACAGTACCAGTTTTGTATGACCAGGGAGATGGTGAGTCAACCCGGCAATTTCATTCCTTGGGCTTTCTTGTTTTGAGAATGTGTGATAGTGTTGAAGTACATTTTTTATATCATTCAGAAATATTGACAGATTTGGTTTGTAGAGTCGAGATTCGGCAACATGTATATGATATCTTCCAAAATTATGAGCAGGTTGGTGAGCAAGTGTTTTTCCACAAGCTCAGGTTTCTTGCAAGTATGGCCAAAGAGAGCAATGTTATGGTCAATCCGTGCTTCACATCAAAAATACTGTGACCAGGAAAACTTGGTTTATGTGCAGAAAGAATTGATGTATGGACAGGTCCAAAATAAGAGCTCAATTGTTTCCTCATCCACGCTGCAGAAGTAACATTTGGGATCAAGGTCAAGGATAACCTTTTTTAAATGCTGACTGGGTAACAAAAATATTTTATTGTCCAGAAGAAAGTTTTTATACATTACCCATATTTTGTCCCACTCAAGATCGGTAAAGAAATGGTGCCATTTGTTCATTTCAAAAAGTGAGTTTTTTGTTATTGGTGTTAGTGTCTAGGAGCCAACAATTATGCCCATAATGCTATCATAATGCTAGCTGTTCATCAAAGATGAAGTATTGAGACATGACCATTTGGAATTAAGTTCATAAGAGGTCCTGCTCAATCTGGTATGCCACGATGAATGATGTCTTTTAATGTTGCATTGAAATTAAATTTAGCTTTAAGATCTGAGTATGAAATTATTTTACCATTGTTTTTCAGTAGCTGGCTAGGGGGGCTTAAAACCATCAACGATAATTTGATATTCAAATAATCTGTAGAGGTAAGGCAATGCTACCCAATTTTGTGATGTAAAAAATGCCATTACAAAATAAAATTGGGAAGCTATCTATTGGTATTTATTATTCAGCTAATTCATTCTTTGATTGATAATCAAGAAATGTAACTGTAACCAGGTTGAGAGTGTCGGGAGGAAACCAGGTTTCAGAGAGAATCTTCAACAAAAAAGGATCTTTATTCAAGCAATTGCAGGGGGTTCCGGCATAGGCACACAAGCAGTCTAAGCATAGATGTGCTGGAGTGTCAGGCATAGAACTAAATAAAATAACAAAGGTGTAATATACATAACAAAGTAGGAGGAGGTGGTGTGACTTGAGGAACTTCATTCATTCTCCTCTTTATTCTTCGCATAGTTTGACCTGTCAGTTACTGGTGTGAGAACCGATGCTTTTCACATTGTAGCTGGGGAGGCTTGGCCTGAGGTGCCCAGATAGCCTTGGGCTGCAGGTTAAAAACAGATGTTATGCAGTCTAGTTCTGGGCATGTGGCCAGTATCGGTATCGCTTCACTGTTATTCGCATGCTATCCAGAAGGACACAGTTACTCCTTCTTTTGCACTTGTTCCACTCAGGTGCCTCAGCTCAACCCCTCCCAACAGCATTTTGTACAGAGAACAAAGACAGTAAACCTTATTTCTATGTTCCTAATAAACAATATGTAACAATTGATTATACTTTATTCTGGAATTAATTATACTACAGTCAGGTCCATAAATATTTGGACATTGACATGGTTATTGTTATTTTAGCTGTCTACCACAGCATATTGGCTCTTATATTGGCTATATGAGCTTAACCCTTTAATGGTCTGCTCAACCATTTTCAACCTTTTTCTATTTCTAGGTGAACCTATTAAAGTGTTAAAGTGCAGACTTTCAGCTTTAATTTGAGAGTATTTACATTCAAATCGGGTGAACGGTGCAGGAATTACAGCACTTTTTATATGTGCCCCCCCCCTTTTTAAGGGACCAAAAGTAATTGGACAATTGGCTGCTCAGCTGTTCCATGGCCAGGTGTATGTTATTCCCTCATTATTTCATTTACAAGTAAGCAGATAAAAGGTCTAGAGTTGATTAGAGTTGATTTCAAGTGTGGCATTTGCATTTGGAATCTGTTGCTGTTAACTCTCAAAATGAAGTCCAAAGAGCTGTCACTGCCAGTGAAGCAAGCCATCATTAGGCTGAAAAATCAAAAAAAATCTGAAAATCCCTTCACAACAGTTTCAAGGCTTCACCAGAGTAAATATAGAGGGTTTACCACAAGATGTAAACCATTGGTAAGTCTTGCATTCCACTTGCTGAAGGCAAAACTAAAGGCAAAATGCCCCGAAAACAAGCAGGAACTGAAGACAGCGGCAGTAAAGGCCTGGCAGAGCATCACCAGGGAAGAAGCCCAGCGCCTGGTGATGTCTATGGGTTCCAGACTTCAGGCAGTCATTGACTGCAAAGGATTTGCAACCAATTATTAAAAATGACAATTTAATTTATGACTATGTTAGTTTGTCCAATTACTTTTGAGCCCCTAAAATTGGGGGCTATGTATAAAAATGGTTGTAATTCCTACACGATTCATGCAATACTTTTGACAAAACTCTTAAATTAAAGCTGTCTACACTTAAAGCACATCTCGATTGTTTCATTTCAAATCCATTGTGGTGGCGTACAGAGCCAATCAGCTTGCAACTGTTTATATTTTATTCTTCCACAAAAGTAATCATTGATTTAAAGGTTCAAGTTTCAGCCTCCTTTATTTCAAGCCGACGGATTCCTGATACATGCAACATTTCACAGTACTAGAATAATCTGGTTGCACAAGGATTCCTTCCTCAGCACTGGACAGAAGTGTAACCAATTTAAATAAAGAACAATCATCACATGATCATCATTATGACCTCAACAGCAAATTGATGCCAATTAGCATGAAACAGAATGTTACAATCCATCTTTTTTTAATGCTATTTTTACATTCTTACACATCACAGAGCTAGTACAAATTATTTAATGACTATTATTTGTGTCTTTCCATTGAGATTTCAGTGTTAAACAGTAAATGAAAAATAAAAATGAAAAACAAGGCAAAAATTATATCAATGATAACAAGCTCGGTACAGTTGTTAATTTAGGCTTGTAAGCGCAAGGCACTTTGACAATTAAACTAGAGCCCATTAGGTGAATTATATCTTTGCTCCATGATGGAGTATGGTGTAAATTGGGGATTTAGCTGTGCAGCAATTTCAATGTGTGTTATGTTGCAAAATGCATGTTATATTTTCCATATAATTGCTGCTCGAAAATGTGGATATTGTTTTTCTCATTATAGATATCAACTCGCAAGTAACGATTACAACTAAGACCTTTCTGAGATACCCCGAACTGAACCATCTCATCAGAACTATAAGAAGATTTTACAAAGACATAAAAATCATCATCGCAGATGACAGCTTCGATCAACAGAAAGTGAACAGTACCAACACTGAGCAGTACTTCTTGCCACCTTCCCAGGTAGAGCCCTTAGAAGAGAAGACAGACATTTTACCACAATCATGCCCACTGTACTACATTAGACATTAACATGGTACTGGTTTGGAAAAGGCAATATTCTGTAGTAGCTAATATTCTTCATTATATATTATAATATACTATACATATTCATTAAAACTTAAAACCTTAAGACCTTAAAATTCATGAAAATTTGGCATATTCCCCAAACAGCCAACACAGTGGCCATTGCTCCTGCCCAATACACATTCTTTTACACTGATGTTCAGTGTTGATTGCTGCATTGATTCTCTGGATTTTTCTCTGTAGGGATGGTTTGCTGGCAGGAACCTTGCTGTTTCACAGGTCACCACCAAGTACTTTCTGTGGGTGGACGATGACTTTGAGTTCACAAATAACACCAAAATTGAGAAGTTTGTAGAAATTATGGAGGCTATTCCTGAACTGGATGTGGTAAATATGACATTTCTGCCAAAACACAAAGTAATTTTGTCACATTTTGGATTAAGAAACTTGACATTGATTATTCTACGCAATCTTAAAGCAAAATTGTTTTGTTTTTTAAAAACATTTGATTTGGCTTTATTTTAGGTAGCACATGACAATATTAATGAAAACACTTATTTCCAATGTGGTCCTCAATGGTAAAACAATAACATCTAACGAAATAAGCAAATACAACATGTTGAGCAATATTTGGCCTTACATGTTTAGAAATACTGTCCACACATTTTTAAAATCCTAATTATACCTATAAAAGGCATATATTTAATATAAAATATAGCCATTTATAAGTAGGCTACAGAGACACCTCAAATACCATAAAATGTCTAACCACATGAACTACTCCAACATTGAGATACATCAATATAATGTAACTTCCAAAATAAAGGAAACATAGTGTGGGGTGCATTTTCCTGGCATGGTTTAGGCCCACTCAACCCCTTAGAGGGCAAGGTA
Organism: Aldrovandia affinis; assembly: GCA_029706075.1. Taxonomy (NCBI): domain Eukaryota; kingdom Metazoa; phylum Chordata; class Actinopteri; order Notacanthiformes; family Halosauridae; genus Aldrovandia; species Aldrovandia affinis. The sequence goes on along the minus strand of JAINUG010000126.1, from coordinate 467,930 downwards.
AACACCAATAAATACAATGCCATTCTGAGTGATCACCTTCATCCTATAGTGTCCAATAGTGTTCCAGACACTTGTAGAATCTATCTGAAGGCGCAATAAAGCTGTTCTGGCAGCTCATGGTGGCCCAATGCCCTATTAAGACACTTTATGTTGATGTTTTATTTATTTTGGCAGCTACCTGTACATAATCCCAACTAAATACAGTAGCTACAATACTGATACTGTGTATAGTACAATACACAAGTAGTACTAGTTCAACTTGGACTAGAAAATCTGTGATGCTGTAAATGTTTTCATAAATGTGGTGGAAATTGGTATGTAAAGATATCTGTATGCATTATGTTCAATCTGTTGGTAAAGGTTATTTCAAGTCACCACCCAGGAAGACATCACATATCATTTGATCCAGTTAGGGGGAAAACATGGAAAATCACTATTCATAAATGTTATTACTATAGTTGTGTTGGCTTCAGTCAGGAGCATTTTTCATGTTTTTCGGTTTCATCACCTGTTAAAGAATGCTCTTCCTATGTTGGCAGGTGGGTGGGTCGGTAGGCTCAAACACATTTTCTTTCAAACTCATCTTTGAGGACGGGGATGAGGAAGGTGGTTGTTTGAGAAGAGTGACTGGCAGCTACCAGCCCATTCCAGGCTTCCCAAATTGCGTTTTCACCTCTGGGGTGGTCAACTTCTTCATGGGCCGGACCGATGCAGTGCGTAAGGTGGGCTTTGACCCATTACTGAAAAGAGTGGCTCACTCAGGTAAGGCCTTGCATCATTGTGTGAAACCATGGCAGCATTCCCCCTCTTTGCATCTTTGCATCTCAGACAATGTTCTCAGAGGTTGCAATTATGGTTGGAATGAAAACCAGCATTCACAATGGGTCCCCAGGACTGAGGTTGAACCACTCCAGTCTGTAAAGTTGTATGAAAATAAACCACTTCAAGGTGGTTAACCCCTCAGTTTCACCTCGGGACCGCATCACACCACCCCGCCGTGGTTGATTCCTTACATAATGTCTCCCAAGTATGGGCCCATATCATCAAACATGCATGAGTCTTCTGGTGGATCAGGGGCCTGCCGTCTGCCTGCACTCACTGAGCATGAAGTGCCCTCCTCCCTTACAATGTAGCCCTGCTGGTGGTCTGCACTGCTCACCCCTGCGCACACTTTCCCCTCTTTACCTCGTACTGTAACTCTGAGCATTAGAACAAAAAGACAGCACCATGTCCCTAAACAGTCTCTCCAGGCATGACAGCCTGTGCTTTTATAAAGGCCTAATGAAGGCAATGGCCAACAGCTGAACTGACTGCTGCCAACACCTGAGCTGCTGTCCAGGGTCCAAGGTCCTTCCCTCTCCAGGCTGTGGGAGAGAACAACAAGTACTGACAGCAGTCAAAGAGGAGGAGCAGCCATCACTACTCCTTCCTCCCTCCCAGCATTAGTCAGTTAAAGCCATCTGCTATTGGGTGATTTGTTGTTTTATCACCCCCATTTATTAAAAACATAAGAAGAATACATAATGACAAGAACGGGTCGATCAGCCCATCTAAGCTCATCATGTCCTATGTGCAATTTAAAAGATAATTTGTGATCAATGTGAATACCCAAGTACTTATAACTTGAAACTAACTCAATTTATTTTCCCTGTGAAGTTAAAATACTTGGAAGATCAGGCGGTAACTCTCTAGCCTTGGTAAAAAGCATGAATTTAGTTTTGTCAGTGTTTAATACCAACTTAAGTTGCCGCATGCGGGACTGAACAACATCAAATGCAAACTGCAGAAAGTCAAGGGCCTGTACAGCAGAAGATGAGGAACAATAAATAATAGTGTCGTCAGCATAAAAATGGTACATAGCATTAGACAAGTTGTCGCATAGGGTATTTACATAAATGGAGAATAGTATAGGTCCTAACACAGAACCTTGGGGCACCCCCTTTGATAACGTCAAAAAAGAGGAGGTATACCCTCCCATCTGAACACTTTGCGTTCTAGCAGACAGATAGTTGGCAAACCAGGCTACCGCTTGCTTAGACAGACCAATGTGAAGGAGCATGTTGACCAAAATGCTGTGGTCAACCGTGTCAAATGCCTTTGACAAATCAATAAAAAGCGCTGCACAAATTTTTTTGCAGTCCATTGCCTCAATTATGTCGTTAACTACTTTGAGGGCAGCAGTCACAGTACTGTGTTGTTTCCTAAAACCAGATTGATATTTGGATAAAATGTTATTGGATTCTAAAAAGTCTTTTAATTGATCACTGACAAGCTTTTCAAGGACTTTTGCTAAAATACACAATTTAGAGATTGGCCTGTAGTTATTTACATTTGAGGGATCCCCCCCTTTCAGCAGGGGAAGAACAAAGGCAGATTTCCAGATTTTAAGGAATCTCATTGTTAGTAAGACTAAGATTAAAAATAAATGAGAGGGGCTCAGCAATAAAATCAGCAGCTAACTTAAGAAAATAAAGGTCAAGCTTATCAGGACCTGCTGATTTATTAGAGTCCAGCTGCTTTAACGCTTTATGGACCTTTAACATAGGTAGAGGCGTAAGGTGAAATGGGCAGCCAATAGGCCCACGTGATACAGGGAAAGCGTTTTCGACATGCACATTGCAGTTAGTCAGATTGGGACATAAGGACTCAAATAAAAATCCAGCAGAAATAAAATGCTCATTAAAACAATATTAAGCATGGTTGACTTATCAGTCAGAGTGCAGGAATTTTTGACAATGTTGATTGGGAGTTCACTAGAGGGTACATGGTCAGAAGAGGATTTAATTACTTTCCAGAACTTCTTTGGATCATTTAGGTTTTTTTGTGGTTTCAGTTAAGTAATATTCAGATTTAGCTCTCTTGATTAAAGACGTACATTTATTCCGGAGCTGTCTAAAACAGCTGATTTTCTTGCCCTAGCCCAGGCAGCATCCCTTTCTTTAAGAAGACAGGACAACTCTGCAGAAAACCAGGGGTTGTTTCGATCTTTTACCCTAAATTTACGGAAAGGAGCATGTTTGTTCACAATACTTAAAAAACAATCATAAAATAATTTCCAAGCCAGTTCTACTTCACCAATAAGAAAAATTATATTCCAGTTACAGTGAGACAGATCATGAAAAAAGGCTTGTTCACAGAAATATTTAAAATCTCTTTTAAGGTTGAGGCCTAGTCTTTGGTAGTTTAGCATTTCTAACTGCTGCTACTACACAGTGGTCACTCAGATCATTTGCAAAGATACCTGTGCCTGAGTATTTATGAGGGGCGTTGGTTAGGATTCAATTGAGCAAAGAAGATTTCTCAGGACATTTAATGTTTGGACGCGTTGGACCATCAATCAATTGAGTAAGATTAAAAGAGTCACAGACAGATTTAAAGCTGTCTGACGCTGAGGATAACCAATCCCAATTAAGATCCCCAACAAGAAGAACCTCATTAGACTCAAGCCTGGATAAATGTTGGGCTAACGAAGATAAGGCTTCATTACATGCTGAGGGGGGTCTGTAACATCCAATGACTGTGATAAACTGACCCTGAGAAAGCTCAAGCTTCAGGGCTAGAAGCTCAAACTGCTTACTGATGGATACTGATGTTATTATGCTTGATGGTAACAATGAAGAAAGGAAAAGGGTGCACATCAACAAGTAATGGCATCAAAAAGTAATCAGCAACATATGTACTGTATATTTTCTGTGCTGGGGGTGGGGGGTCACTGTTTTCTAGTACATGTATAAAAAAAATATCTGGTAATTGTACAACAGGCAGTAAATATTGAATGTGCTTATTGTTTTACATTTTGCAGCAGAGTTTGTATGTTTGTATGTAGAGGCAACTGTGGACATCCCTTTAAAGGGCAGATTAACTATATATATAGGTTAGTGTTTGATAAAAGCATTAGTCAAGGTTTTTAACTTCAGGCAGGCTAATTTTAATCAGGTAATTTTAATCAGATTCTAAGTATAATAGACTAGACGATATCATATATCATATTCTTCAACTACTACTACTAGTTCCTGGGGGCCAGATTATATATATATTTTTAAGGTTATTATGGTATGGTTAAGAAAACTTTTTTTTTTGTTGTTGTTTTTTTTGTTTCAGATTTTATCCCGTTTTATCCCAATTTGGTAGCCAATTAGACCCGCTATTTTATGTCAATCCCCCCCTAGTAATGTGAGTTCGCTGCCGTAGTCCTGCGACCGGTAGTGACGAATTCCGAGACGTCACTCGCCGAGCTGTCGACCGTACCCCGGTACTACAGGGCCACTCTTATACGCAGCGAACGTCACGTCGGCTTCCCTCCCCCCTCCCTGGGGCGGACAGCCAATCGCCGCCCCCTGGTGGTACTCCCGGCCAGAGCCGACACTTGGCGAGACGGGGAATTGAACCCCGGTCTCCGTGGCCAGCGTCGGACGTTGTAACCACTGGACCACGCGGGAGGCCACAAGATTACTTTAACTACTAAAATCATTTGGGGAATTATGTGCAACAACCTATATTTAGATACATGTAATGAATATGCATTCATGATGAAACAGGGCTGATCTTTCCTGTGACAGCGTGATTCTTCAAGTCCTGATGTGTTTCTTTTCTCAATTGTTTCAACACAGAAACGTGTCCACGCTCCTTTTTTATTCCTTCCTTTTACATTGTCTCACTCTTCTACAGAGTTCTTTATGGATGGGCTGGGAGAATTGCTGGTGGGAAGTTGTCCCAAAATCTCAATCAGCCACCAGCCTAAAAAGAGCACACATGGCGAATATGACAAATATCGGCATCCACCCAGCAGTGACACCAACAGCAAATTGGCTCTCCACTTCTTCAAGAATCACCTGAAATGTGTGAACTACTGAAAACGAGCATGGAAGCTTTACATTTGATCATTATGTTAGTAGGCCTATGATGAGGCCTATGATGATATCCTGCAGCACGATATTGGTAGAAAACTGTAATAGTTGTCACTCTCCCTAGATATAAAACAATATTCGTAATTGCCAAATTCCCCCTTAGACTTGCTCTGCTTGTAGTGAAAAAAATAGATGTTTCTCATACGTTTGAAGGTCTGTCCAGTTTCCTTATTTGTGCCAAATGGGCAAACAATGCCCAAACAACTTATCACCTAAGTTTTCATGCACATACTCTTCCTGTAAGCTATAGGCTACATGGCGGAAAGATGACAAATCAAGTTCAAAAGAAAAATACAACTGAACCTATCTGGCGTCTCTTTGGGTTTAAACCAAACGATAACCGACCATGTTCATTGCTATGTCTGTGTACAAGCAGTGGATAAAAACTAGTCAGTGCAAGCACTATTCAAAACAATACTATTGCATTATTGTAACATTATATTGTTTCGTTTCGTATTTCAAAACATCTTCCTGCGCCTCTGGGAACGATAATATTGGATATTGGGGTTTTTTCATTAAAGGCATATAGGAACATTTTAATATTGCCCAAGCCTATGTTGTAGTATTACTCACTGTACATTAAGTTTTAAAGATTAATATACTGGGTACCATATTTTCCACAAAAGACACACAGGCATGAAGGACACACCATATTTCAGAAGGACAGAATCTTTTTTTTATTTTTATTATCTAGTATCAGTTTCACTATTATAATGGGTAATATCAATATTCATGAAGCAGAGAGTAAATACCTTGAATTTCCTTGAAAATGATTATTGTAAATGTTTGTACCATATTACTCAGGATAAGAAGGGAGTGAATGTTTGTACTGTACTACTTAGGATAAGAGGGTAGTGAATGTTTTAAAATGTAAATGTGAGAATGGTTTCTGGCAGCGTGACTGGAGAGATCTGCAGCCTACATCTCATTACGGGGATTCATTACACTGGTTTTTAGGACACGGGGCATTTTTCATGTGACATATTATATAATAGCAAATACATTATATACATAGCTCTTAGAGATGCAGTTACTCAGGTATTGTAATGGGACGTGTGACATGTTTGTTTCATGTCTTTATTTCATATTTATGTATGAATTGTATTGTATCTGTCTGTATGTGTATAAGATACTGTATGTATTTTGCTCGATATGCACTAGGATGTTCTATGGCCTTTACCACACATATGGAGTGAGGTCCATTCCACCCTTATTGCCTGGCTAGGTACCTGAGATCCTGATGCACTGTGGTCATTAAGATCCCATGGAATTTATTGTTAAGAACAAAGCAGGGGCCCAAACTGTGTCCGCTGGTGGAGGTGGTTCCCCAGTGTCCTGGCTAAATTCCTAATTTGGCTCAATCAATACTAACCTTCCAATCATCACCCAGTGGCTAAATTCAAACCTTCCTCTCCAAATCAGCTGATGTGTGCCGTGTTTTGGTGCAAAATGGCTGCTCTGCATCACAGATGGGTGCTGCAGATTGGTGGTGGTTGAGGTGAGTCATCCTTTCCCCCCATACACACTATAAAGCACTTTGAGATCATGAAATCCAGTCGATTATTATCAATACTTCCTATGTGTGTTAGGCAAGAAATGAGGTGAGGCCTGACTACCTAAAGGCCCTGTGTAGGACTGTGCATTTATGTTACTTTGGTTTGCAAGTTAGTCAGAAAAAATACACTTTCATATTATATTTCTGCTGAGAACAGCCACTGTGGAACGTCTAAAGAATGTTCTGGAACCACAGAAGAATGTACTGTCAACCAATCTACAGAGTCAGATCTACCTTTTTTTGCTGGCAATTGTTCTTCTGTGGTTTTGATTTCATGAGAGCCTTTTGATGTTGAATATTTTCATTGGAATAAGTTTTATTTGTGTTTTACTACTCTTACTGGTGTTGGTATGCAACTTTATAAATTTGATATGTGATGTTTTCCACTTACGGTTTGCAATCACAGCATATTGCTTATTTAGCTCTTAACTATGAGTAAACAGAGAGGTTTGCCACGTTCGTTTCCTTTATTGCTGCCATTTTTATGTACTAAATATTGTCTCTTGTGCTTAATTTGAATTGGTGTTGCATTATTTAGACATGCACAATGCATCTACCTTACTGACGGGAGTTTAAATTCTTCCATGTAAATGTATCTGTCACACGCCGCGTGACAAACCCTGAATGGGAACAGAACAGCCAGGAGACACGGAGTGGAGTTTGTCGGTCTACGGACCGGATTTTATTTATTTGTTTTTCTGTCTCTCCCCCCAGACATGGGAGAGAGACAGTGGGAGTAGCAGGTTAACATATAACAAAGACCAACACAAACACAGACACAAAATCTTCACCCTACTTGCCGCGAAGCTTTCGGGTAAAATAACCAAACTTATGGGACACCGCACCTCTTCCTCCAGAGTTCCCCTAGAACTTCCTCAGGCACACACATATCCAGTGACCTTTCAAGTGCTTCCCACCCATTCATACTGAGACACTCGCCACTCCCAGGGTGTGAGAGTTCTGGCAACTGGCTCTCAAGACACTCCACTCTTCCGGTGAGTTCTTGGGCTTGCTCAGACACTCTCCACTGTCGAGTGCGAGCTCTTTTTACTAAAACCGAGGGCAAGAGGCAGACCCTCTTCCAGGGCACCCTCCCGCTCCTCCATAATCACACCGAGGGAGAGAGGCGGACACCTAAAGCGCACCTCCTCTCCCTCTTCCTCACTCACAGGAAGCACTCTACTCAGTCACTTTTGACAAACACACACAAAACTCCACAAACATTAAACATCCAACATTCAACATTCAACATTCAACATTCAACATTCAACATTCAACATTCAACATTCAACATTCAACATCAAGACAAGACTGACTGATTCCCCACATCAAGACAAGACTGACTGATTCCCCACTCGCCCCACCTGCTCTTAAATAGGCTTAGTTTCTGCCTGGCTCAGGTGGGACTCGTGAGGCAATCACCCAATCACAATCACAACTCACATTCTCAGACACCCAATCAGCCAATTGACTTCTATATCAATTGACTGATTGACACCAATTAAATAATTAAATAATAATTAAACCAATTAGGGCCTTTGGAGCTCCCTTCCGGGCGACAGTTCACTCTCACACCCTGGGAGAGTGCCAAACCTGCCCCCGGAAAGTCTCACTGCTCCAAAGGCCTCTACCACATGGAACAAGACAGGCAACCATGCCACTCCCATGTAGCCGAGACCGACGTCCTCCACAGTATCATTGCTTCATTAACAGCTGATCCTGCAGGTGGTGAGGAATACCCCTTACGGCGGGTGAGGGGGTACGTTTTGCACCCCTTCTCTATGCTTAATCATCATGTCACCTCCACTCCACCTAAATCCATCTTCTGTCTGCTGGGAGAATTCAGGGAAACGTGGGACATTTCCCCACATCATCTTCTTTCTTGAGGCCTCTATTGCCAGACTGGTTAATAGACACTCATTAATTAGGTAGGTGTATTACTTTACATATAAAATGAACACAGAGGTCTCATTACTGTTTGGCTTTATTCACATCCCTGTAACCAAGTGTCGTAAACCTGCACTTGTTGAATTAAGGCCTTAACTGTCATAAAGACAATTATGATATATCAGAACAATAGGGTATTGTTTTCATTCTGACAACATATAACTTGCATAATGCAGTAGCCTGGAAGAACAAGTGTCCCCTGAAGACCTGGACCCTTCCTAGCTAGTGACCTATTATATTCTACTCCATCTACTGTCAGGAACGGAGTAGGAAAACCAAGCGCGGACCCAAGAATGCAATAATGTTCTTTATTGCAAAGACAGGCAAAGTTCATATGGGAGCAATCAGGGCAAGACAAGAATCCAAAGAGTGGTCGGGGACAGGCAAAGTTTGTTCCAGGCTTCAGGTGTGTCAGAGGCAGGCAAGACGTGGTCAATGGGCAGGTGGAGGTTGATAACAGGGAATCAGTCTGGGGAACACAGAGAGGAGCAGGGCAGGAACCACGAGGAGCACGAACAGGTGGATTGGGAACAAGACTGAGACAGGACTGAACATGGAAGCACGAACTAAACACGGGTAAACAAAGAGAGTGCTGGAAAGTTGTGTAGGCATAAGCAAAGCACAAGCAACAAACATGGGAAAAATCACAGCTTATATACAAACAATCAGGAATTAACATGAATGCAGCTGCCACCGGAGACTGCAATCAGACACACGAGGAACAGGTGAAAACGATAATACATTGACGAGACAATCTGGTAACGAACATGGGAAAACACACAGCTAAATACATCAGACATAACAAGAAACAATCAGGAATTAACACAAATGCAGCTAACTGCAATCAGACACATGAGGAACAGGTGAAAACGATAATACAATGACAAGACTGGAAACAGGTAAGTGAAAGTGAAAACACGGACCGGACAACCAGGAAAACATGGAATAAACTAAAACACCTAATTACGGGGAACACGAGACGTGACGTGACAATCTACCTAGGATTTAGCTAGTTTATATTGAGTTCCCAAGTGTCATTTCCATAGACCTGGACCCTTCCCTATTTTAATCCTAGTGAAGAGAAAAGTCCTGTGGCTTATTTGTATGATAGGTGTCTCACTCGGCATATACCTCCTCGTGGTGTGGGACAGGCAAGGTTATGCTACCTTAGTTTAATATAGCTGAAACACTAAATTAGACCTACATAAACAGAAATAACATTAAAAAATCACCAAATCTAACCTTAACCCTACCAGCAGAGGGGTTAGCCCTACCCTAATTCCTAACTCTAATTCAGAGGGTTTAACCATATCCTAATTCCTAACCCTAACCTTAACCGTAACCCTAATTCCCAACCCTAACATAACCGTAGTGTATTTGTTATGTGTACACATATTGTATTAGCAACTAGAATGGCCTGTGCTCCCCTTTTTTCTGCAGGAGGCTCCCTATTTTTCTCAGGGGGAAACCTGACATGCCAATGCCTTCTTTTTTTGCTGACCCACGCATAACTAGCTGGGAAGTAGCGGTGAACTTGAGGTACCAATCAGGAACCCAAATCATGTGCTGATTTACATAAACTCTTACTTGAAATATCCACCCATTAATAAAACCACCAAACGCAAACATGCAGATGTCTGATGCCCAGTTAGGTGCTTCAGGAAGGTTTCCTTGCAGTGGATACCTAATGGTAACAACTAAGCCACAGGACCTTTCTCTTAACTAGGAGTAAAATAGCTAGGAATGGTCCGGGTAGTGATGGGGAAATGGAATGTTTGGTTACTAGGCAACACCTGTTAGCTACTAGCTAGAAAACTACCAGCTGATTCACAATTAAGTTCAGTAGGAGCCAGTAGGAGCCCAGTAACAAACATTCCTTGAAATGGTCAATAGATTCAGAAATAGTCAAACATGGAACATATTTGCATTTAAAGTGCATATTTATTTTTAACCAACAACAACAATAGACATTTGAATGGTGTAAATACACAGTACACACTAATTGCAATCTGCTTGATATATATATACGGTATATAAAATAAATATAAAATCACATTCTGAGGTCGGTGTTAAAGAACCACATGGACTTAGAATAAACTAAGGTTAGGGTAAGAGGTCTAGGTCTGGTTAGGGTTAGAGTTAGAGGTGGTCTAGGTCTGGATAGGGGTTAAGAGTTGGTCTAGTCCTAAATAATAACAATAATAATAATAAAAATAATAATAATAATAATAATGAATGCTACAATAACAAACAACAACAACAACAACAAAACGTGTGTGTCTGAAACTGAACTGAAAACTGTTAATGAACAGATTTTGAAATCAATGGATAAACCAATCTGAACCTTACTCCTCCAAAATCTCTTGTTCAATTCACACTAGCACTAACTTCAGAACATCCTCAACAAGGGCTCCTACTAGTCAGATTTGACCACCACCTGTACTGCTGAGGTTAGTACCTTTGAACTTTATCTGCGACACTTATTGAGTTTTGTTTTGAGCTATTTAACAGGCGGAGTGACCACTGGATGGTCAAATCTCTTGTTAAAAAGGACTGCATATTCTATTCAGTCAAGTCCAGATTCAGAGAGAATGCAGTCCTGAGAAGGCTATGCTGATGATGAATTCAGTGTGATGATGGCTATGAGGGACAAATAAACCTAGCTGAAACAGTGTTTTTCAGTTCCCACACACAGTCATATTTTATGCCTAACATTACGCAAACTCACACTGGCGCTAGAGAACTGCACTTTTTACAGACTCATTACAACTGTAGCCTAGATGTACCATGCTTTATCCCAAAGTAGCAGACTGGCATGGGTGTAAATTATTAAGAATGTTAATCAATCTGTTGGTCAATAATTGTGTCCGTCTGGCTCACAGGATGTACGATAGCTAGGTTAAGCCTAATTTATAGCCTGCCGTGAGCCAACCCCTGTGAGCCGTGGCTAGCGTTAGCATCGCTGACTAAGCGTTAGCATCGTGGCTAAATTAGCGAATATTTTCTGAGATTATGAAATAAAAAATATGTTTGGTTTATTATAAAAGCTTGCTTGCCAGCTAGCTAGCTAGGATAGCAGCAGACAGGCGAATCCACCACAAACGAATCTAACCTGGTTACACTTACCTGGATTTCCTTGTGGAATGTCTTCAGGTGTCTTTTGAGATTCGTGGTGTTTTACCCTTGATTCTATGGCCACATTTCTCCCTGGGCTGAGCAGGCTTCGCTTCTTCTCCTCCTCGTGTTTCACTTTCAACAATAACGTTACATTCAGGGAAATGAAGCTTTCTGAAGCATTGAGGGTTTATGACACACTGTCGAAAATCGGTTCAGTACTGGGAGCTTAATTTTAGAGAATGCACATTGCCATCTGCTGGTGAAATTAATGTAGCCCAACAAACCTGACAACTACCAAGTGTATATATTACAGTAGACTCAGCTTTTATTCACACCCTTGATGAAGATGAACAAAAGAGGTTGTATAAAATAAAAGGTACATGTACTGAGGTATATTTTATGCTAAAAAAATTAACACAATTGCAAACCTACAATACTTATACAATTGTTCAGAAAAACATATTTTGTTTTATTCATAATATAGTTTTTCCGGGAAACATATGGATCACAATTATTCACACCCCTAACTAAATTTAATCCAACTTATTTGAAGTTCATTGGAAGGTTATGGAACTATACAGTGGCCTACAATAATTTCTTGTTTCCCTAGGGTATAAACAAGGGAACACAAATTTGAAATACGGTGGTCAGCCGTCATCATGGTGAAAGGCAAAGAACTCCCTGAAAGCATCAGACAAAAGGATATTGACCTCTACAGATTAGGAGATGGCTACAAAAAAACACGTTAAAGACTGTCAATTATTAGGAAGTGTAAGGCCACTGGAACAGTGGCTAACCTGCCAGGTAGAGGACGCAAGTCTATCTTGCCAACACATGTAGTGAATTGGATGATTTGAGAGGCAAAAAGAAGTCCAAGGGGCACAGTTCAAGATCTCCAAAACAACCTGGCATCTTGGGGTTACAAGGTGTCTAAAGCTACCATTCGACAATGCCTACATGACAATGGCCTTTATGACAGAGTTGCAAGAAGGAAGCCTCTTTTGAAGACATTTCATATACATTTAATATATAGGGAAGCCCGCCAACATTTCAAACCTGTCAAACCCAGTATGCTGCAAATCAAACCAGTCTTGTGATTCACTGAGGGAACGAAGCAGTGTTTGCTTTGAACGTCATATTTCAGGTGATCATTTCCGTAACAAAGCAAGCTCCGAAGCAGTGGTTCAGTTGAAACGACTGCGAGTTTGAAGCAAGCATTGGAGCTTCGGTGTCAGACAAAACATCATTAGCTCCGGGTCTACAGCAAAGACACTCGGGAAGCCAATATAAACTAGTTAAATCCTAGGTAGATAGAGTAGGATCGAATAGGTCACTAGCGAGGAAGGGTCCAGGTCAAATCTAACTTTAACCTTCACCCTAACCCTACCAGCAGAGGGCTTAACCCCACCCTAATTAGGGTTAGGATTAGGGTTGGAGTTGCGATTTGGGTTAAGGGTTAGGTTTGGGGTTGGGATTAAGGTTAGGGTTGGTATTAGCATTGGGGTTGGGATTAGGGTTGGGTTGGGATCTAAATTAGGGTTTGGTGTTGGGATAAGGTTAGAAAATTGTCTATTAAAATTAGCTAGTTTAATTGGGAGTTTATCTATTGCATATGGACAGTCCAATAAAAAAATATGAACTCCTAATTTAAATACAATTTGGTGTAATATTCCACATGCAGTTATGGTCTTTAAGAAATCTTGGAATCCAGTTTATTTTGATTATTTTGTTTAATGTGCCTTCAGCTAGTTTATTTGTCAGAACATTGTTTTCCTTTCATGGGGTTTGTTTTTCCACAGGAAATGAAAAAGAACCCTATCAAGTTCAATACAATGTATTTTGGAACATCTAATAAGGAGAAAACAAGCTCTGGACAGACCCTCTAATTTACTCAAGAAAACTCTCCCTTGGAGTGACAAATCTCGACCTAACCACATGTTGAATTTCACTCTAACAGCATTTAATATTGAGTTGAAATTAAAGTCACCCAATTTGTCACTTTCTTTTGTCATTTTTATCCCTAAATTCTACTTTAAAAAACCTACAACTAATATAGCGCTGCGATGTAGGCCTATGACGAAAACGGTAATACGCATGCCCAGTTTGACTCACGACAAATCTATATAAACCCACAAGCGCCGCTGTCCTTCTCCACCTTCAGCCATTTTAGCAATGTTGGGTACGGTTGGACGTTGCTGCACCGGGGCTCTGCAGGCTCTGAAGCCTGGAGTTTGCTCTCTGAAAGCGTTCACTGCAGCCCCAGCTGCTCTTTATTCGCGTAAGTTAAGCATTCGTGTGCATGAATTCGGATCTGAGTATGTATGTTCGCTTCTCATTAACGTTCGCCATATTAATTCTCAGTGGAATGGCAGAATGAAATCGCTACATGCTGCTGACAACTCTACGGAACTGGGCAAAGTAAAAAAAATAAAGAAAAAGATTTTTCTCGCATTTAAACAATGACCTTGGGATAACAATACCGGTTTATGTAATACATTCCATTCGTGTCAATAAGCGTGGTTAGTTAAGTTAAGACAAGACACCGATGACCTTTGTCAGTAGCTAATGCTAACAAGCTAGCTGAGTTAGGCTTCAGCCGGAATGACTGTGTTAGGCCCCGGTTAGCTAACTGGCTAGGTCACCCCGCTGCCATTTCAAGACGGGACGTGTTCGGTCTTTTGGCTACGTCTAGGCACATTATTTGGTACACATTGACGGCTATTTTTTAAACTTTATTACAGCAACGACCCTCTACAAATCTGTCGTACTGTAGATGTTTTGATGTAATGGCGCAATGTTTGATTGCCTATAATATATTACCAAAAATATGGTTAACTAGCTACATGTTATGCAAACTGGCCTGCTGAAAGTCCATTTCCAGCTCTTGAATGTCAATTAAGATCTCACAAATGGGAGGTGAATATGCTAACGTTTCAGTAGCCAGCTAGCATTATGTAAAAATGGACGTTCGTACACTTACCAGAACAGTCGTGACCTGTTAAGCTATGGCATTCCCTTGACATCGATAATTTAGTGACGTTTCATTTAAAAACGCCATTAAGCAGATAGGTAGCTACTTCAAGTTCAAACCGTTTAAATGGCAATTGACAGTTCCGTTTCATTGTCAAGCTGAACAATGCAAAGAGTGTTGACCTTCAAGTCAGAAAGCAATTGGTTTTCTAACCTTCATGCCGATATTTTGAGAAGTTATTTGCAGCATGGGATCGCACTGTAATCGTACACCATATAAGATCAGGCTTTTGACTAGCTAATCAAGCAGTTTAGCCCTATTTGTTTTGGGAAGCTAGATGCCCAGCTAACCAGGCCATAACTATAACTAAACCAATCAAAACAATAACTTTCACTGTGCCTGGAGTAGCTGTTTAAGTGGCGTGCTAATTGGCAAGTGACTTGAATATCAAATCATGTTGCAGCAGTTTGATTGGAAAGATTAAAATATGATTATCAAATGTATTCTTTACCCTCACAGGCAGGAACTATGCTGCGGCTGCTGCCCCCTCAGCCAAGGCTGCTACTGCCTCTGGTCGTATAGTAGCAGTCATTGGTGCTGTTGTGGATGTCCAGTTTGATGAGGGTCTGCCTCCTATCCTCAATGCTCTTGAAGTTGCAGGGCGAGAGTCCAGGCTGGTGCTGGAGGTTGCACAGCATCTTGGTAAGCTTTTTTGAGTGACGTTTTATGTGGTTTTGGAGGTCTGGAATGTGGGGGTGACTTGATTTGTTTTGTGGATCGAGAAGTTGCACAGCACCTTGAAAGCTGGTGTGCTTTCCCGACAGGGGAGAGCACCGTGCGTACCATTGCCATGGATGGCACAGAGGGTCTGGTCCGTGGACAGCAAGTCCTGGACACCGGGGCACCCATCCGCATTCCTGTGGGCCCAGAGACATTGGGCAGGATCATGAATGTCATTGGCGAGCCCATTGATGAGAGAGGACCAATCACCACCAAACAGTGCGTGCACTGATTGTGTGTGCGTGCGTCTATAGATACAGATGTATAAATATTGATGTGTGTGTATGTGAGTCAACAAAAATGCAGAAAATGACTGTGCAAATATTCTCTTGACACTGTATATGTATGTGTGTGCATTACCTTATTTTGATATAAAATGCAATTACACTTTCATATTGAAATATCAATGTATCACATAATGTGAGTAAAGATGTTTGAATAAGTGATGAAATACTGCTGTTAACAGATGCAGCTTCTGGGATGAAAGGGCAACAAATGTGAACGCTGATCAGTTGGTACCAGCTCCTTTTCACCGTGCAAAGCATGAATTATCCCGCCCAGTATGTGTTTGAATGCAATGGTTGTGGGAAAGCTATGTAGTCCCTAGTATTTTATAAATCCTAATGGAGTATTATTTATTTCAGAACCGCTGCCATCCATGCTGAGGCTCCTGAATTCACAGACATGAGTGTGGAGCAGGAGATCCTGGTGACTGGTATCAAGGTGGTTGACTTGCTTGCCCCCTATGCCAAGGGTGGTAAGATTGGTAAGTGGGAATAGGGATACACAGTTAGGAGAACCTCTAGTCTATAGAGAGAATCCAGCACTGCGTCAAGCTTGGACATCCCAAGGGACTCCGTGTCTGTTTCCGTGTCCTTGTATCGGGTGCAGAATTACCCTCAACTAATTTCTACCAGTGCCCTCTTGTTCTGCTGACAGAACTCAACCTGAGAAGTGATGTAGTTTAATTGAATCCCTTTATGAATTTAAAAACGTAATCAAATCCCCTTTAACCTCCTTTTGCTAAGCTTGTATACGTTTTCCTCGTTACCCTTCATACCAGGAACCAATATAGTTGCCCTCTGCTTTTTCAAGAGCTTCTGTATCTTATAGTGTGGTGCCCAGAACTGCACATAATGCTCTAAATGTGGTCTGACAAAGGCAACATAACCACCTTTGACTTGTACTGAAAACTATTTACTAGTAGTTTCCAAACTGCTAAGCCCCCACATTTTGTATCATTGCAAATATAACTACTTTGCTACTAACATCCCTGTCAAGATAATTTATGTAAATGGGGAAAAGCAGAGGTCCCAGCACTAATCCCTGCAGGACTCCACTGCCCAAAGGACCTTGCTCAGATCTGATCCCTCCTACAGCTACTCATTTGTACTCTACCATGCAGCCAACTTTTAACCCACTCTGAAATAACTTGTGTAATTCCTATATTTTGCATTTTGCATTTTGAAATTCTGTTTGGAAGTCCAAATATATAATCTCACAAGCCTGGTTCAGGTCAAAACTATGAGGTTTGAGGAGGTTTGTTAGGCATGACCTCATCCTGGGGAACAAAATAAACGTGTTAGCTACTCCTTAAGATGCTGTTAATTTCAAGAAATAAGCAACTAACTTGTATGTATTTTTCCAATGGCAAGTGGGGAAAAATGGTCAATGCTAAATTAAATATTGCATGTGTTCGACAGGTGTGTTTCTGCTATTAACAGTACCTGTTATCATGCAGGTCTTTTTGGTGGTGCGGGTGTGGGCAAGACTGTCCTTATCATGGAGCTGATCAACAATGTGGCCAAGGCCCATGGTGGTTACTCTGTGTTTGCCGGAGTCGGAGAACGCACCCGCGAGGGAAACGACTTGTATCATGAAATGATCGAGTCTGGTGTCATCAACCTGAAGGATACTACCTCGAAGGTGAACACCGTTCTTTCATGAACTTAATATCATTGACTTGATTATTCTTCCTTCATTAAAGGACATTTTTACCCATGTTTTATGTTCCTCGTATATACTTATATTTAGTAGTTATGACTTATTCAAGTTCAAACAAAAATCTAAAACCAAAACCACAATCTCTCAGAATGCATTTCTTTTTTGCCCGCAACAATGAAAAATCACATCTTTTGTAACGTTTAACTTAACATTGTCATTGCAATGTACTTAAGTACATTCAGGACAACCATTGCAACAAACTCCGCTATCATGAACGTTCTTATCACTTCTGACACACTTACCCAAGTGATGTAATTTTCTTAATTGGTGGAACAAGGTTGGTTGTGTTGATTGCAGAAAATGAGCAGAATTCATTCAATTCCGATTTTTGGGTGGAATTGGCCTTTAAGCTGCGATGGCCAAATGTCGCATGGTAACCCTTCCGTGCGCACTGTAGGTGGCGCTGGTGTACGGTCAGATGAACGAGCCCCCAGGTGCCCGCGCAAGAGTCGCTTTGACTGGTCTCACCGTTGCCGAATACTTCCGTGATCAGGAGGGACAGGATGTGCTGCTCTTCATCGACAACATCTTCAGGTTCACCCAGGCTGGCTCAGAGGTGAGCAGTGCAACTCACTCCAATAAAGTCGAGTGTCTTATGACAGGCATTCCAGAAGAAGTCTTCCCCCCTACATTTCTACTGTTGGCAGCTCATTCTCGGGAAATGAACCGCTGCTGCACGGTTTCTGTCAGTCATTTCAGAAAGTACAGTCTACTCCTGAATGACTGATTTTAATAGCTGGTGCAAGCCCCAAATTTTTATGGAGTTCAGGTTATTTGTTGCCTTTCATAGTAGCTGAATTGGTTGGCTGTGAACATTGTGGGCCTATAATGATCCCTTCCCTAGATCCCTAGTGGGATAGCTGGGCTCTTGGTTTTGCACTACCACTGTCCTTACAGGAAGAATTTGGAATGGGCAGGGTGTGTACTACATTAATAATCCAGAGCAATAAATTGAGTGTAAATAATTTATTACACAGAAGCACGACGTGCATTTTTTTGCACGACGTCAATTATTGTCCATACTGGTTTAGAGTAACTTGACAAAACTTAATCACTCTTTAATACCTGACCTGACAAATTTCCTCTTAGGTGTCTGCTCTGCTGGGTCGTATCCCCTCTGCTGTGGGTTACCAGCCCACCCTGGCCACTGACATGGGTACCATGCAGGAGAGAATCACCACCACCAAGAAGGGTTCCATCACCTCCGTACAGGTGAGCAGACTGGGCACTGCTTGTCATGATGTGTTGCTTCTCAGTCCTGGGTGCCCAGAGATTGAATAGGTGGTGCAGAGTGCTGGTGGACTTTTTTTGTCTGAGGACTACAACATTATGCAGAGGAAGCGGTATTCTGTTTTGAATGGGAATCAATGGGTTTTTTTTCCAACCTTGACACAAGTGAGCCATTTTGCTCACAGACTAGTGACTTGAATAGTTTATTAATGCCACAGTGGTCAAGAAAGTATTCTGACAAATGTGACTAAGTCAGTTGTGAAAAATACAAAGCAGTATTCTATCCTATGCTTTCACATAGTTCATTTCATTTACATTTTTCAGATTTTTCTCCCAATTTAGTAGCCAATTATACCCTCTATTTGTTTCAATTTACCCTCCCCATACGAGTGGGGCTAACAACCAGAGCAGGTCTGGTAGAGACTGATTTTGAACCGCGTCCCTGACAAGCAGCGCACACTGTATCAGACCAGCAAAAATGCGCTATCTGCCGCCCTCACGTTCATATTTAAGTAGGTTTGAGGGGGGCCGCCGGTAATGGAGTGCAGGTTGCCCACTGCAGCTGGGGTTCAATCCTTGGCTCCCCCATTTGGGGCTGGCGATTGGCTGTCCACCCCAGGGGGACGGGGGAAGGAAAGCCGGCACGAGCTCACTGCAAGCACAGAAAGCTTCCCTGTGGACAAAACGAATAGGCAAGTTCTGTCTCAAAGGAAGTGGTTCATTGCCAGCCCTGGGGTAGTGGCTGGTCCTGTAGTTGCAGGCTCGTGGGGGAGGGTGAATTGAAGAAATGGAGGGAATGTTTGGCCACAAAATTGTGAGAAAGGGGTAAAAATTGAATTGATTAAAAAAAGGATGTTTGAGATTTGTTAAGGAAGTTCTCTGATTGAAAAGCAAGCTTTCTTGCATGACCAAAAATTACTAGCTAGCTTTCAATACCGTGACTTAATGCCTGTGGGCACACTGTTCTCCATTGACTTACAAACTAAAATTTCCATCTTTTCATATGCTCCATCTTTGACAGAGATGCCATATTGTGTTCTTCTGTTAAAGGCTATTTATGTGCCTGCTGATGACTTGACTGACCCTGCTCCTGCCACCACCTTCGCCCACTTGGACGCCACCACCGTGCTGTCCCGTGCCATCGCTGAGCTGGGAATCTACCCGGCCGTGGACCCCCTGGATTCCACCTCCCGTATCATGGACCCCAACATTGTTGGAGCTGAGCACTACGATGTCGCCCGTGGTGTGCAGAAGATCCTCCAGGTACATGGGAACTGTATTGACATTGAGGGAATAGTATTATAGAGGTATTCAAAAATTGGGTGTGTTTGATTTTCAAATGTATTACATATCGATATTGGTACAGGACTGTGTTTCCCCTAGGTTTTGTTTCTGGAGCAGTGGGTCACCTTTCATGTTGTGCAGAAATGTGACTTGTTTTAAGCGGAGGCCTCCCCCTAAGAATTTAGGATAAGATAATTTCATGCATTTTGTGACCCATTGAGAGCAGAAAATCACATTTTTGACCATAAGCCTACCCAATGCAATCTACTTGACTGAAGATCTATCTTATACATTTTATGCCATGTAAGAATATACTGTTCACTATTTCAGAGGCAACAATCAACATATGATATGCATATTACATGATCCAAACCTTTTCTTTCAGGACTACAAATCCCTCCAAGATATTATTGCTATCCTGGGTATGGATGAGTTGTCCGAAGAGGACAAGCTGACTGTGGCTCGTGCCCGCAAGATCCAGCGTTTCCTCTCTCAGCCCTTCCAAGTGGCTGAGGTCTTCACTGGTCACGTCGGCAAGCTGGTACCCCTCAAGGATACTATCAAAGGATTCCAGAGCATTTTGGCAGGTATGGACCCCATTGTTTAACTGCAATACACGGCCCGAAAAGTAGGGAGGACTTGCTCTTAAACTAGATCTGTGTATCATTGATTTCTGTGTATTTCTAAAAGGAACCCATTCTGAATCTTCTAGGTGAGTACGACCCCTTGCCTGAACAGGCCTTCTACATGGTGGGAGCAATTGAAGAAGTAGTCCTGAAGGCTGAGAAACTGGCAGAAGAGCATTCTTAATTGATCTGTGGTGGGCAGATGGGGAAATGTTGAGGAGCACTTGGTTTGTAACAATTAACATTCTAAACTGTTATCTGATGTCCTGTTATCCTAAAGTTCTATTTAATGTTCCGTTCAAAGAGGAAGATGAAATAAACAAAAACTCTGGTCTTGCTGTAATGTTGTATTTATTTCCACCTATATTGAGAAATTGAACCAGTGGCCTGAGTACCTAGCTGGTAAATTTGTTTGACTGAAATTAATCTTGGTTGTCTTGTAGAAAGCGGAGATGCCCAATTGTCTTGTCACTTCACAGTTCTGGACTGTATTCACTGTGCTAAACATTTGGCCATTTCTGGCATTTTTCACACAAAAAAATTAGTCTAGGATTACACAAGGTTATTTTATTAAAAGGTAGGTATGCATCTTACATTGATTGATGGATGAGTGGGTGACATGGTGATATTAACCAATCATGTGGCGCAGTTTGGCATTTAACTCCTTTTCCTTTTCAAGAAGATCACTGCTGTGTCTTTTATAGGCCTCAAAATCCTAAAAAACAATGGACATGGTTGAGCATGTCATTGGCATATTGTGGCCCTTAACTTTAAAGGTGCTATATGCAGGTTTTCCACCATGAAAATATCATTAAATAACCATGACACACCATTAGTTATGATACATTGACAGTCTAACAGTGTGTGCAGCTGCTTGAGACCCTGCCCGGAATCGTTCCTACAAAATTTTGGGACGTTTTTGAGCATATACCATTTGCTGTGCGTGTGTAACCTGTGACTTGTGTGTGTGGCCACCGGCAGCACACTAGTCAAGCCGCAGAATTTGTCTGCAATGGGTGGACAGTAAGAAAATTAAATACAGTGATTCAAAACTACTTGCACGCTACATTCACAGACCTACAAAACAGATTTCTATCTATTTAAAAGGTCTATAGCAAAGCCATGTTGACTAATTCACTGTAGCTATGTCCAAGCAACTCACTCAGCCAACCTTGCTAGCTATAACAGTATTTTGAGCTAATACAACTAAAGCGCTTGTTACAATAACTGTTGCTGAATAGGAACGCTATTTTGCTATAAACAAGTCTGGGAACCAAGTTCTCGGTAGGCATTTTATTGACTGAATTAGACAGAACCTCTTGCAGTTTGCTTCTGTGTCAGACGAGCACAGCAAGAGTTTGCGCAAAAGCAGCAAGATGCTTGCTATGAAGCAGCTAGGACATGCAACAGGTTTGGGGGCTTGAACTTTGTCAATCAAGCAAAGGTAAAGTGGGGGAGAAGGACACAATTCACTTTGACACTGGGGCAAAAAAATTGCATAGAGCACCTTTTAAATGCCTCTAGCCAAATTAGTTGGTCTGCAACCTCAAATCTTCCATGTCTCGCATTTCAACACACCTTCTTGAGCTTGTCACAAGTTTGTTCAGACTCGTCAAGGGCAAGTTGGAGGCTTTTCACTTTCAAGTCTGCATTCACCTCTTCTGCTTCTTTTTCAAACCTTCAAGAAAAACGGGAGTTAAGTGACCGGGCTTTGAAGCCCTTCACCAGGACTACAGAAGTGCACCACAGTCAGCCTACCTCTCCTCTGCAGCTGCTCTCCCATCTTCTGCCTCTTGCCTACTCCTCTCAATCATGTTAATTTCCTTGTGCTTGTCCTGCAAGATGAGATCCCTCAACACACTGATCACAGCATGAAATGCCCAATATCACAGACTGCTGAGGTTTCCTACATTTTGTTTGGCAAAATGAAAGTGCTCAATTGTTTTAAATGCAATACCTGTATTTCTTTTTCTCTTTGCAATGAAAAATCCAGGAGTTCGTCATTCTCCTTTGCTAAAGCTTCTAGTTTCTCTTGCATCAAACCCTCTCTTGATGTGTCCTTTTCACGAGTTTGTCTGAGCTGCATGTCCAGTTCTGATGTACAAATATGAAACAAGGGCAGAAAAATGAATAATATCTTGTATTCTCAATGACACACACCAAACTAGATTTTTTCCAATGCCAAGTGGCATTGGAAGACACTCACCAGCATACATATCCACTGCATCCTTCAACTGCTTCTGAGTGATGTGTAATTCATCTTGTAAAGAGGCTTCTTTAGTTTGGTGGAGACTCATAAGTTCTTTAAGTTTAATCTGGAATCCAGTAGTTTTTTCCCTGCATTAAAAGAGAAATTAGATGACATAAAACAATCATAATATATATTACACAAACCCAACAATTACATAAAATTACAACATAACGGGCTTTAGCCCGCTGTCTTTCATCTCAGCCCCCCTGAAAATGTTTACTCATTCTTTTATAAAAAACAGTTTTACTGATCTATTTTACAAAATAAATAAGATAAAGAGTGTTATTTCAATTTTGATAGCAACCATCTTGTGGTGTTTTTGTTTTGGGCAATGCGACAGTAAATGAATGAAAAAAAATAGGCTTGTGCTCTGCATGTGTACATCTCACATTCTCATTGGGGCTGAGCCCCCCTAAAGGTAAAATCCTAGAATCGCCCCTGCATAGAACTAATATTAAAGTATATGTAGGAATACGCTTTTTAAAATCCTGATGGACGTCTGCTCACTGATACTCTGTCTCGAGAATTTTGTGTTGTTCAGCGAGGTCTTTCAGTTCCTGTGTCAATTTCAAGATGATCGCCTCCTTCTCCTGAAGCTCTTTGCAGAATAGAGACTCGTTTTCTTCGCGCAGTCGTTCGTTCTCCTCCGTCAAATTCGCGTTCTGTGCCTTGTACTCATCCTTGAAATTGACCAACTGCTGGTGATTGGCGGCCAGGTCCATGAACCTCTGCTCCAGCTGGTAAGATCTCTTCCTCTCGTTCTCCAGCTCGTTCTGCACCTCCAGCCTAAGGTTCTCTAGCTCGGCGTTGATGCGTTCGAGGCCTGGCACCGAATGAGCATCTCATCTGCCCTTTGTTTCAAGATACAAATCAAGCTGGACTGCTCGTCTATCCTGGACCGCAGCGTCGTCGTCTCTGTTTCTTCGTCCTGGGAAAGACCCCTTAGCTTTTCCAAAGCAAGATGCATGTCGTCCATGTCCTGGGGGAGGAAAATACAAATGTTTTCGGTTAAATGTTGGTTACCCCTTCTGTTGCCTTACACAATCAATTACACTGCGTTTAAATCCAAGCACCAGGCTCGCATCAGTACTGCAAAAAAGAGTCGAGCAGAAATCACTGCTACAGATAGGAACAGAGAATTTTGTAGCTAACGGTTGCTCGCTTGCTAGCGGGCTACCACAGGGCGTGGACGATTCTTTCCAGAATTAAGCTACCTAGTTAGCAAGCTCGGTAATATCTAACCTGCTTGGTGTCTCTGATCATATTTTTTAGATCTCGTGGAGTCCTTTGAGGTGAAGCCATATTGACCTCTTCCAGAGTCTGACAGAGCTTGGTAGACGGTAACAAACGAAAGCCAAAATCACTATTGTTCACTTCTCCGTTGGTAGTGACGCCTCATTCGCAGTGTAGGTTCCAGTGCAAAGTTATTCCTGTTGCTAATAGTAACTGTATATGGCGGCTTTATTGGGACAATTTTACAACTGCATTCCGGTCTTGTCTAGATCCCTTTAATCGGATTCACTTTCTTCGTGTTCAACTCATTGTCTTGCATCCTAATCGTTAAGCAAATTAATAATAATTATGTAACGTATACCACGGATTGGGGTAACGTTTTAAGAAAAATAGTCTATAGCATATAGGCTATTCAGATTCTAAACCTGACCTTAGCTCAACTAAGGCTTACAAACAACCATGCTCATTTTATGAGTTCTTTAAACATAAAATGATTCACAATTTGCTAGGCTGGTAATACGTAAATTACATATACAAGTTAACAGTCAGTTGAAATCTGAAATATTATCTTGGCTTTTTCTACATGCTTGTTGATTTCCACTGTACCATTTCAAATAAATATAATTGCATTTTCTAATCTAACTGCACGAGAAAGACATTCGGGATTTTGAATAAAATGCGTTACGTTCATTCCCTTTACTATTTAATAGCCTATAATTCTTGATGTTTTTGGGGAATTATTATTATACCGTTTCAAATAAATATAATTGCATTTTCTGATTACATCTAAAGCTAAAATGAGAAAGAATTATTCGGGGACATTTTGAATAACAACGAAAACGTGCACATCCTGCGGCTCTTCTACAAGTGTTAGGTGAGTAAATATTAATGCATAAAAACCACTGCCCCCCATCACTATTTTGTAAAGGACCAACTGGATGGAAAAGGAAAGTTTTAAAAATAACTATTGACCATGCCAAAAGAGGAACAGAAGGGTTCAATTCTGGCTTTACTGGCAGAGGGATACAGTGAGCGTAAGGTTGCTTCTATCCTTCAAATTTCAAAGACGGCGGTTTATAAGAACAAAGTCAAGCAGCAGACATTGGGGACAACAAAGCTACAGACCAGCAGAGGGCGCAAACGACTCTCTACTGACCGGGATGACCGCCAACTCATTTGAATGTCACTCAACAACCATAGGATGACATCAAGTGACCTACAAAAAGAATGGCAAACGGGGTGAAGTGCATGGCGAGGACGGTTCGAAACAGGCTCCTAGGGGCAGGGCTAAAGTCATGCAAAGCTAGAAAAAAGCCCTTCATCAATGAGACGCAAAGATGAGCCAGACTGAGGTTTGCAAAAGACCACAAGGATTGGACCATAGAGGACTGGAGTAAGGTCATCTTCTCTGATGAGTCCAATTTTCAGCTTTGCCCAACACCTGGTCATTTAATGATTAGACGGAGACCTGGAGAGGCCTACAAGCCACAGTGTCTTGCACCCACTGTGAAATTTGGTGGAGGATCGGTGATGATCTGGGGGTGCTTCACCAAGGCTGGAATTGGGAAGATTTGTCTTTGTGAAGAATGCATGAATCAAGCCATGTACAAGGTTATCCTGGAAGGAAACTTGCTTCCTTCTGCTCTGACAATGTTCCCCAACTCTGATGATTGTTTTTTCCAGCAGGACAATGCTCCATGCCACACAGCCAGGTCAATCAAGGTGTGGCTGGAGGACCACCAGATCAAGACCCTGTCATGGCCAGCCCAATCTCCAGACCTGAACCCCATTGAAAACCTCTGGAATTTTTTTGCCAGGAGTGGCATAAAGTCACCCAACAGCAATGTGAAAGACTGGTGGAGAGCATGCCAAGATGCATGAAAGCTGTGATTGCAAATCAGGGTTATTCCACCAAATATTGATTTCTGAACTCTTCCTAAGTTAAAACATTAGTATTGTGTTTAAAAATGAATATGAACTTGTTTTCTTTGCATTATTAAAGGTCTGAAAACACTTTTTTTTTATTTTGACCAGTTGTCATTTTCTGCAAATAAATGCTCTAAATGACAATATTTTTATTTGGAATTTGGGAGAAATGTTGTCAGTAGTTTATAGAATAAAACAAAAATGTTAATTTTTACTCCAACACATACCTATAAATAGTAAAACCAGAGACACTGATCATTTTGCAGTGGTCTCTTAATTTTTTCCAGAGCTGTATATGTGTGTGTGTGTGTAAAGGAATAAACCAGGACGGGCCGGATATACAGGTCTCTCAGGATATTTACAGGTGCATCTCAATAAATTATTCATTACACACAGAATATTTCAAGTTTATTTCTTTTAATTTTGATGAAAAGTTAATTTATTTCAGTAATTTAAATTCAAAAAAAATGAAACAAAAATTCAAACCGTTATCATAAAAATTATATATTTTGCATTTAAATCTACTCCTCATTTGGCCACAGAAGAGATGAAATATTTCAAGACTTTATTTATTTGGATTGCAAACTTTTGATCTAAGCAAAGCCTGAACAAGATTAGCTGAAAGTAGCAATGAAGGGGAAGATTGCTTTAGTAAAATATCCTAGCCTTAGTTGGTGTGGAAGTCACAGGCTTTCTGATAACTAGTAATATATACTTATGGACATTAATTTATTGCAAACTTTTGATCTAAGCAAACGAACCCTGTTGCTTTAGACAGATCTGCATTAATTTCTTGAGCTGCTGTGCCCAATTTGAATTTGTAATTCTGATCTTACAAATGATCCTTGTTTATGCAGAGTGTGTTTGGGCAAAATTAATATGGAACTTCTTTTAGAAGTGATAAGGATTTACCGTGCATATACATGATAATATACGTATGGCTCTTAGCCAATCAGAATCATTAATCAATCCAAGCCATAGTGTATGTGTGTGTGCATATATATATATATATATAGTATGTTATATAAGTTAGAAGGGACCCAGGGAACATGCAATATGTCCATCTTGTAGTAGTGAACAACCTTAAATTGATGTGTACAGGGCTAAAGGACCTCATACTGAATTGCAGTATTGCTGGAAAATGATGGATCCCTTTGGCAGACATAGCAGGGAGTATAATATGCCTCACAATTAGAGCTGCATGAAAAATACCCATTACTTCTAGAGGAGATTTACTAGAAGTCAAAATGGTGGCCAATCTATAGCTTGGCAACCACAGTACCTTTAGGTATTTTAAAAGCTTTTTTGTTGGAATTTAATTTGCTGGAAGAATCTCTTGATAAGCTTGGTATCTATTTTACTACGGTCCAAATTGCAGACTCGATGAAACAGCTTAGAACTCCTAAATCAGTGGGTTTTTTTTAGATAAACCAAAACATTCCAGCAGTACTTATTGCTTCAGCAGGAGGCAACGGTTTACCTTGAGATTTTGTGATAAGTGGAGATAATGGCACACATAAAGCATAAAGCAGCTGTGGAAGTATTCACTTTCCCAAGGGCTCAAAGTAATTGTCAGTGAATGTCCAGTAATTCAGCCTTTTCTAAACTGGTTTTGGATTTGTTTCTGATGAATGATAATTGCTGTGGTAAAATATTGCTGCCATTATTTGAAAGTATGAATTAATATAGATTATGACATGCTTTTATTTTTGTCCTTTAGATGGAAATAGATGGCCCCAGTATGGTGGGTGGCAAAATGTAAGTGTAACACTCTCTGTTGAGTCACAATTCTGTTAATGCAGTGCCCCATCCCCCTCTGCAGTGCAGTGCCCCATCCCCCCTACCTACCCCAACACCAGAAAAGAGTCACGCCATGATTACAGACAGGTACAGCATCTCAGAGGTAAGGTATGAGAGGTAGCTGTAGAGGAAGAAGAAGAGGGGTCCGGGCCATGGATTTGGTGGCCACCAGGCCAAAAAGCAGCCCCATATACACTCACCACAGTAAAGGCATCATTGAGCAGTGACTCCCTGAACATCAGGATGTGCAGCCGCTCATTGATGTGGATCTCCTCAAAGACCGAGAGGACGACCACAAGGTCAACAGTGGTGACGAGGCTGCCGGACAGCGAGCAGTGCCTCAGCAAACAGCAAACAGCAATCCAGCCCTCAGGACCCCAGCTGGCACACCCCGTACAGGGATACGTTAATGCAGCACATTCCACACTGTGCCCAGCACTACGTACCACAGGATGGTGCCCAGGTTCTCGAAGAAGAGTCGCCCAAGCAAGAAATAACCTGCATGCACACACACACACACAAACACACACACACACACACACACACACACACTCCCACCACTCTTTCAGTGAGAGATCCCGGGCCATCGCCCAGAGACACTCTCCCCTGATTTAGTGTGATTTCTCTTAGCCAAATACACAGAGAGAGAGACAACCGAACACAATTTCAGCATGTGTTTTTGAGTGTTAAGGGCAAAGCACAGCAGAAAAAGCCCTCCCCTAACAGACAACTTCCTAAATACTGCACCCCAACTCCAGGTCTATGGCCCTGAGGAGCAGAAAAAGGAGAGAGATGTTCACACAGCTGGAGAGCTAAGAGCTGGTCTCTCACAGAGGTCCAAGAGCAGGACAGAGGAGACCCCATGGTAGTATGGCAGAGAGAGAGGAGAGAGACCACCCAGAACAGAGCAGCTACAGGACAGAGCAGAAAACCAGAGAGAGTCTGGGCAGACAGTTAGCTCCACCCCACAGAGGAAGTAGCCTCCACAGAGCAGCTACAGGACAGAGAACCATCCAGAGTCTGACCCTGAGCCATCCACTCAGTCAGCCTCCACACCACATCCCAGCCTGACCATCCACACAACCCCCTCCACATCCCAGCCTGACAACACCCCTACACCAGGAATCACTCCTCCCACTCCCCCCAGAGCCAACAGGCAGAGGCCTGAGATTGTTCTCCTCATTGACTCTAATGGAAGGTTTATAGAGGAATAAAAGCTCTTCCCGAGACACAGTGTAGTGAAAGTATGGTGTCCGAACACCCAGCGTGCCATGGAGCTGCTGTCTGTGGAGCAGCTGGGGTCACCTCACCAATACACATAATCATACACACGGGCACCAATGACCTCAAAGGCCAGCAGGAGAGAATAGCTACATCTCTCTCTGCAGTGATAGAGAAGGCCTCCTCCACATTCCCCACATCCCGTGTTGTAATGTCCACCCTGGCACTATTAGGAAGATCAATGTCAGTATGTCCAGAGATTGTGCACTCAAACCAAATGTGCACCTGGCTCACCACCCCAATCTGGACATGGACTGTCTGTACGACCACGTCCACCTGCACAGGGAGACAGTCCCTATCTTCCCCTGCACTATGAAGGACGTCACCCTCAACAGAGGCCCCATCACCTCCCACAGGAGCAGCACAGCACCCACCCCACCCGGACCAGCCAGACGCCCCCTGGACCTGGACCCAGAGGACCCTCACCAAGACTGGAGCCCCTCCCAGCTCATCGTCCAACTCATCGAGCACCCCCGGCCCAGCGGAGCAGTTACAGACCCCGTCCTACAGACCCCCCCAAACCAAGCCTGAGCCCCTCCTGCCCCTCATGGCAACCCCATCCCAGCAGCAGGAGCTACACCCAGGCAGACACAGTTATGCCCAGGCCGTTAGTAGAGCAACAGACCCCACACCCTCACCAGCCCCCATCCAGTGAACTGAAGGACGTACCACAGATGCTGAGCCTACTCTGCTCACATCTGATGGGCCAGGGGCCCTGGTAAAGAAAAAAACAGTAGTCTGGCACGCACCCACACGCATGCACACACACGCATGCACACACACCTGCATGCACACACACACACACAGTTCAATATATGTTTATAATAATTGAAAGATGGTGGATAGATACAGTGCATAAGTATTCAGACCCCTTCACTTTTTCCACATTTTGTTATGTTGCAGCCTTATCCTAAAATGGATAGGAATTTCTCATCAATCTACACACTATACCCCATAATGACAAAGCAAAAACGGGTTTTTAGAAATGTGAAAGTCCCCAGGAGCACAGTGGGCTCCATCATTGTGAAATGGAAGAAGTTTGGAACCACCACGACTCTTCTTAGAGCTGGCCGCCCAGCCAAACTCAGTAACCGGGCAAGAAGGGCCTTGGTCAGGGAGATGACCAAGAACCCAATGGCCACTCTAAGAGAGCTTCAGAGTTCCTCTACAGCAGTGGGAGAACCTGGCAAAAGGACAACCATCTCTGCAGCACTCCATCAACAGACCTTTATGGTAGTGGCTAGATGGAAGCCACTCCTGAGTGAAGGGCATATGACAGCCCACCTGGAGTTTGCCAAACAGCACTTAAAGGACTCTAAGATCATCAGGAAAAAGATTATCTGGTCTGATTGGACACAAATTGAACTTTTTGGCCTGAATGCCAAGCGCTACCATAAAGGCCTGATTGATGGAGTGCTGGAGAGATGGTTGGCCTTGAAAAAATGCTTTTTAAAAATCTATTAATTTCTTGTTGTGTTTAATTGTCTGAATGCTTTGGCAATATTTACTTGTAATTCATGCCAATAAAGCTAATTGAAATTGAAATTGAATTGAGAGAGACTCCCCACTCTCCGGTGTGAGCCCTCTCTCTTTATTCACAATCCCACCGAGGGAGAGAGGCGGACACTCTTTCAGTGCGACCTCTCTCTCTCTTTCCCACACACAGGGTAAGCACTCTACTCAGTTACTTTAGACAAACGCACAGACTCCGCGTCCTCCAACGTGGAAATCCCATGGCGGGGAAACATATGACACCGTACATCACACCTGACATTATACTATACATTATACTAACACTACACAATGCCCGCGCACAGACACACACATAATGACAAGACTAACAACTGATTCCCCGCTCGCCCCACCTGCTCTTAAATAGGCTTACTTTCTGCCTGGCTCAGGTGGGACTTGTGAGGCAATCACCTGTCTATCATTCACACACCCAATCACAATCACTCAACACCAAACAATTCACATACACCACACCCACTCACATTCTCACACCCGAACGCAATCAATCAAGTGCTTCCTTGTGGTGCTCTTAGCAAAGCTCATGTTCAAGATTATGAAACTGAAGAGGTTTCTTATAAATCAGCAATGTTTGTAGCTATGCTTTTGTGGTCATACTGCTCAAATTCACATGCCCTGGGGCCACTCATCACTATATGAGATGTGAGGATGAATGACCTCTGAACCCTAGGGATGAGGAGTAGGACAGGGGAGCAGTGCTGTTCTGCTTCTTGAAACTGTCACAACTGCAGAAGCAGTGTGTCACATTTAGGAGACTACTGTTATTGCTATGTCTCAAATACACAGTTGCAGATCCAAGGATCACCATTCATAATCAAAATATGACATCACAGTGGTTATAAAAAGAAACCGAATACTGTATATTCAAATCCAAGGTCTGCAACAGCTGGAATAACAGCCTACTAGCATTATGTTTTATATTGGCCTACTAGAATTCAGCACTTGGCCTATCTGATATAGGTATTTGAATTCACATGTAACCAGTAGGAGGCGCTGGTGCTCCTTTTGCAGTGTGACTGCGCCACTCCCAGTTACTATAAGGGTGGGAGAGCCTGCTTTTATAGCTTATGAAAAGTTTCCCTGCTAAGGAATGGTTCAATTCAATTCAAAGGCTTCAAAATAAAAAATAAATGTACAACCCCAAGCAATAGTTGGGGGACAATAATATGATAAAACAACTTACCCACAGGAAACACTGGGTAGCTAATTGCACTCAGCTATTCTAGCTACATGACAATTAAAATACTTTAAGTGAGGTTCAAAGAAATATAACAAATGTACACAACCGGTCAAAAGTTTGAGTACACCTGCTGGAAACTAGGTTTATCTCATAATTGACAATGCTTTACACCGTATACATTTCTGTAAATACTTTAAAATGACATGTAACAATGAACAAAATGAACATCAAAGAAATGTTCAAGAAAATTATATTGAAAATTGAATCTTGGATTCCTCAAAATAGCC
The DNA here is from genome assembly GCA_029706075.1 of Aldrovandia affinis. Lineage (NCBI taxonomy): Eukaryota > Metazoa > Chordata > Actinopteri > Notacanthiformes > Halosauridae > Aldrovandia > Aldrovandia affinis. The sequence goes on along the minus strand of JAINUG010000126.1, from coordinate 436,021 downwards.
ACCCTTTGCCGTGATAACAGCCTCACAAACACGAGCCATTCGGTTAATAAGTTTCAGCAGGAAATCACCCGATATGTCTTCCCAGCTCTCCTGCAGCAATTCTCAGAGAAACTTGTGGGTTGCTTTGCTTTGACTCTTCTGTCCAGTTTGTCGCATACAATTTCTATGGGATTGAGGTCTGGACACTGGGCAGGCCAGGTCATCAGTTTGAGTTGTCCTTCACGTTCCTCCTTCACCAGGTAGTTCTTGCACAACTTCAAGGTGTGTTTCGGGTCATTATCTTGCTGAAGAATGAAGGAGTGCCCGATTAGCCATAGTCCAGATGGAAGGTGTACTCAAACTTTTGACCGGTAGTGTATATTTTTTAAATCACACAAAGTCACCAGAATGCACTTCTTAACACTTTGCCTCCTGTCCCAATGTCTGCCCTTGATCCCTTATGCACTTCAATGAGCACAACATTGGTGAAAATAGATGTTTATTTTACAATTGTCTGTAAACTACATTGATTTTCCTGGTGTCTAAAGGGTTCAAGTATTTTAATAAATTATTTCAGCCGGGTCTGGTACTAGCATAGGTCAACATTGGGAGGCATTTACAAATAAATCCCTTTATTCTGTATTGCAGGGCATCTCAGTAATGTGATTAACAAGGACTTTCCTGAGCATTTCCGTTTTACTATTTTGTGTTTTGTGCTAATTGAGAACTTTTTGTGACACACCATATCAAATTTAAGTGTAACATGGCAGACAATTTTTATTTTACAGAACAAACAAACAAACCGTTTTTTCAACCAAAGTCTTGAATGAATTCACAGTATGCAGGCTTCTTAAATGCAGTTCCAGAAAACTGCATTTTAAGAAGAGTTTTAAAATAAAAGGAACTTGGCTTTGGCTGGTCTGGCTTCTTCCTCTTATTTTGTCTGACCATTTCCTCTCCTCTTTCATGCTTCTCACATTGTGTGTGTGAATGTGTGTGTGTGTGTGTGTGTGTGTGTGTGTGTCTTTGCATGTGAGAGGGAGCAATACAGTGAGAGAACAGACTCTATTTCTGAAACCAAGTTGTTTCACACCAGGTGCAAAACCAAAGCCCAAACTGTGGAGAGGTCCTTAATATAAAATATGTGTGATGTATCACCTCGTCGCCCCTCCCGTCAAAGCTGCCCACCCAAAACCCTCCCCGTCCCTACTTGACTGTACTCTATGAGTTACAAAACATTTCTACTGTCATAGCATTACATAGCATGTCAATAAATTCAATATCTCTTCTGAATTGTATGAAATTAATTTCAGCTGCAACGTGATAAAACCGCACTTGATCTTTATCTACAGTATTTTTATCCAGCGATGTGATGGCGGTGCGACCACAACATGATCTAAGTCTCCCCTTGAGTTGTTTTAAGAGCCACGTCGTCAAAGGACATGTGTTTTAAACATGCCTCTGACTGCATGCTGAATGCGTAAGGGGCAATGCTCCCCTGTTGTTACAGGCGCATGGGTCAATCGACTGTGTCCAGTGCATCTTGTAAGTCGCTCTGGATAAGAGCGTCTGCTAAATGCTTAAAATGTAATGTAAAATGTCTATGACCCCAATAGAGGGTTGTGTCCACAGGAGCTCGGGCAGTGCATTCCCCTCCTCCTCAGAGCAGAACACCACCTGCCCCCATATGAACCCTCATGGTCAACAGGAACAGAAACTGTAAGTGCAAATGGCTTCCCAGCCTGTGGTTCAGAAGACAATTCAGGGAACCATCAGCGTCAGGCTGGAAATGGAAGAAGACTGCAACGGTCTCCCACTGCGCCATCGGCCCAGGTCTCACAGTGGCTGGTAAGGGGCGGAGGCCTTCTTCTTCTGGTCGGGGTTGGAGATGCGCAGGATGGGGGAGCTGAAGTGTGAGCTGCTGGTGCCTGTGCGCAGGGAGCTCAGGTAGTTGGCGACGATGCCGCGGGCCATGCTCACGTCCAGTCCCTGCTCCAGGGACAGCTGCTGGGTGAGCTGGTCCACGGAGGGCGGCACCACGCTCCGCGGCAGGGCAGGGCCCGGAGTGAAGCCGCTGCGTGCCAGGCTGTCCTGCAGGTGCTGCCGGTACACCTCCAGCAGCTTGCTCTCCAGGTAGTCATTGAGCATGGAGTTGGACAGGGGCTCTCTCTTGTTCAGGGTGATGCTGCTGTCCATCACCAGGTAGCCCTTGTCGTGGGGAGATTCGAGGGTCACCCGCAGCCCAGGAGGCACGGGCCCTGCCTCCAGGGGCTCCAGCTCCCCCAGGTCCTTGGACTGCAGCAGCGGGCCCTCACAGTTCTCGTACTCTGGCCCCAGGCTCTCTGAATCCCTGTCCCCCACGTGGTCCCCCCTCAGCTGCAGGTCGGGGTAGTCCTTACAGAAGCTGATGCAGCCCCAGGACCGATACAGCTCCAGGCCCGGGTACTGGTCGGCCTCGGACCTGGGTATCAACACGCCAGGACTGGGATTGGGGGACCCCGACTGCTCCAGGCCCTCCTTTAAGCCTGACACCTCCTCCTTTCCTGTTGGCCACAGATACTTCACAATCCAAAAAAGGAAGATGTGGTCTATTATATTGTATAACATTATGCCCCCACATACACTCCCTTAATTTTCCCTCTTAATCGTCAGTCCCCAGACTCCCTACCTTTAATCATTCTTTGGGCCGTTGAGCCCAGCCTGGTTTCACTGGCGGGGTCCTGACGTGGTGGGCTCCTGTCTCGGGGCCTAGTGGGAGCCATGTCTATGATGTCCTCCCTGTACTTGAGCGCCATTATGAAACCCTCACCCAGCATGTCTGCACCAGCAACTTAAAGGAGAGAGAGATCAAAGACAAGAGTTAAAGACCCTATAGTAAAACTGTGCTAAATAAAACACAAGAATCAGTCTGACTCTGTACTAAATTCAGTCTGAATTGAATGAAACACTGGATTCAGTCTGAATTGAATGAAAGACTAGAGTCAGTCTGTAGTAAATCAAATACTGGAATCAGTCTGTACTGAATCAAACATTTCAAAAACTTTGAACTGAATCACAATGAACACTGCAGTCAGTCTGTATAGCAGGGTTCCTCAAGTCACGGTCCTCGTGGGCTGAGCACTGCTGTTTTTCCCCTCTTCCTTTACCTGGGAGTCAGGTGTGAAGACACTCTGGCCAATCAATGACATTAAATTGTATAAAGAATTTCTTACCTGAGAGAAAGAAAAACCAAGACCGAATTTGGATTTGTGGGCTAGATTTGAGGAACCCTGCTTTATAGAGTTAGTTTGAATCAAAGACGAGACTCATTCTACATTGAATAAAAACAGCTACAGTTTTCAGCGATCTTCCGCAAGAGACTCAAAACTCACCTTTTCAGACTCCACCTCCACTGAATTCTGTACATCTAGCCAATTGTCATCACCACTGCCTACTTGTTTAATATGTTTTGTATATGTATACTTGTTTACTCCTCAAAAAAATTTTTTTTTACTAACCTTCTCCTTCCCAGTGTTACAGGTGAGGTACGCAGCTGCCAACAACAATGTCTATTGCTATATTACTGCACTGATCTCTTGTGCGAACAATGATTGTTCTTACCATGTATTAATGCACATCTTGTAAGTCGCTCTGGATAAGCTAAATGCTTAAAATGTAAAATGTAAACTGTGATACAACGTCTTGCTAGTTTCCCATAGAAAGGTCTCAAGATCCCTTCCGCTCAACTTCAAAGCAATTGTTTTGTACTTGAGTAGAGCTGAGAAGCTAATTCACACCCTTAAAATGTGGATGAGAGATAAGCCGAACAACGCACGTTTCCTGAGAGCACATATCTGTTATACATTTAAACGGGAAATGAATTGATTAAAATTCTTACCAAATGGCAAACGTTATGGCAGAAGGAGGAGATGCTGTACAGCACTCGATGCTGCTGCTAACTTCACTCGTGGGTGTGGACTGCAGTAGTGCAAACTGCCGTCCTCACTGTGCGCTCTTGTAGAAAATGTGTATGTTACGTGTGGCCATGAGTTGGCCTTTTTCTCTACTCAGAAACAGGAACTGAAGATAATCAGTTGCGTATTTAGTTCACCAGCCCTCCACTGTAGACTGCTGCCTCGTGGCTTGTCAAGAAAGAAGATAAAATTCTTGGCAACATGGTTTTTTTTCCAGGGTTGGATGCCGATGCGTTGTAATACTTTCCACCACACCTTCCCTCAAAAATCTGATGTTTGCCCACATTTAGGAGCTACAGTTAACCAATCCCAGCGAGCTCTGGAGAATTTTTGCTAAATGGGCTTGACATTACATTTACATTTTAGGCATTTAGCAGACGCTCTTATCCAGAGCGACTTACAGTTTACATTTCTTTTACATACAATCCATTTGTACAGCTGGATATTTACTGAAGCAATTCAGGTTAAGTACCTTACTCAAGGGTACAACAGCAGTACCCTACCTGGGAATCGAACCTGTTGCCTTTGAGTTCCCTAACCATTATACTACTCTGCCGTCCTGCCGCTTGAATGTTCAGTTAGATGATCCATCTGGAACGCTCTGTAACCAAGCAATGTTCCAATCAGAGGTCCAATGCTGAACTCTTGATTGTAACCGGGTGTTATGATCAGATCAGATGTGACCAAAATGAAGGACATATGATGAAAATAACCTATACCTACGGTGAAATATGGTGATGGTTCTTTGTTGTTATGGGGTTGTTTTTCATAATGTTCCTTGGGCTCTTGTTAAAGTCAATGGAATCATGAACTCCAGCAATTATCAAGACATTTTGGCCAAAAACCCTGTTCCCTCTGCCAGGAAGCTGAAACTTGGCTGCAAATATAACTTTTAGCAAGACAATGATCCCAAACATACCTCAAAATCAACAAAGAAATGGTTAACTGACCACAAAATTACTGTTTTGCAATGGCCAACAGTCTCCAGACTTGAACCTGATTTGTTGTTCGAAAGGGCAATCCACAAGTGGACCAAAGCATCTGGAGGATTTTTAAAGATATTTTGTGAGGGGATGGTGCACAAAGTACTGAAAATGTGAATAGTTGTGACATATTTTTTTGGGACAAATATTTTACTCTGAGGAATTAGTCTTTTTATAAAAAGTATTAGTTTTCATTTAAAAGAATGTAATTTACAAATTGTTTGAGCATACATAATACCTCATTACCTGTATTGTTCATTTTATACAGCCATTTTTTCTCATCTTTATCAAGGGTGTAAATAATGTAGGAGGGTGCTGTACATCTGCTTATATCTTTTCTTTGTTTTTCCTGTATAATATAACTCAATAAAATGATAAATGATAAACACACAACTGCTTTATAAGGCTGTTTGTAAGGGACAGGCCTGACACATGGCTGGGTAAGCAGGCTACATCTCTCTCTGTCACGAGGCCTGCCTGCATCACTCCCACCGTCCCCTGGCCTTCCTCCAGTTAGTTATAAACTTGTTCATTAGCTTTATTTGACAGGGGGGGTCAACTGAGAACTCATTTCCAGTTTACAGTAATGACCCAGGGAAACAAGGGGCAAGGGAATGTGAGGGGTTGTGTTGCTAGCTTTGGTTGTTAGCTGTAATTCAAGTAATTATATATAGACAGATTGACAGAGCTTGGGAATTGGATCAGGATACCAGGATCAACTCCTCTATTCTTCTGATAAATCAGGAACTTGATTTGATGTCTCAATTGAAAGATGACCTTGGCACTTATCTCAATCTCTAGATACGATACCATCACAACAAACTGATTCCTCTCTCTTCCAACCAGTCTCCAACCATTTTTCCTCCAATGAGCATCTGGACAATTAATTGGCCATTTTGTAGGATTCTACAGGGTCCCTCCTTCTCTGTTGGATAGTGTGGAGTGTCAGTGCCGGCACAGTAAACATGAAGGAGTTGCCTTTCTGTTGCAAGAGTAAAATCAGAGATTGTGACATTTTTGAATGTTTCATTGGCTGATTGGTAGTCATGGGAATGTGGTAGTTCTAGAATGTTTTGTATCAAGTGGCTATGATGATCTACCCAGAGCTATCTTTGAAAATGGGGGTGGGTGGCATCTTGTGTTCTACTAAAATAAGGACCTCTAATCTTGAAGCTATACACACCAAATGTTTATGATATAAGTTCATTTTATTATACTTGCAAAACTTCACAAGCCAATAGTTTTTGACATTAATGTTGCAGTATTCTTCTTATTAATCTTCTAATTCTACCTCTTAATGTTTTCTCTTTGAAGTTGTAGAATTATGCTCCTGTTAAACCTGGACTTCAAATATTTATCTTATAAAAGCATCACCCTTCTTCTGTTTTAAACAGATGTGACACATGGAAAAAAAAAAAAAAACATACCGATTTTTACCGAAGAGGAACCTCAAACATGCATAGGCCATGATATGCAAGTTGTTAGGGAAGTCATCAGAACCTTTACAAAATAATTGTAACATTCCAAACCATTCTCTCACTTCATACCTCAGAGATGGGGGATTTTGTTGTGTTAATGTTCAGATGCAGGGTGTCCGTCTGCATTGACCTTTTGTGTTATATTTGGTGTTTAGGTGTAAACATGGTGTTCCAGTCCAGTTTGCTTGCTGAACTTCTGAATCGGTGCTTTTGTATACAAAGTGGCATTCTCTGATGTTTCTGTGCAGATAAGAAAATGAGTTCCATGTGACTCACCATTAACATCATGACGAAAGGGATGAAGGAAAATGTGTAAAAATCTGAGTTCACAGAAAAAGTATGCTACAACACAACTCTTTACACCCCCCCCATTAACATTGGTTACTGAGTTCTTTAGCACTACTGTGATCACCTGCACTATAGTCAGAACCATCATACTAATATTAATATCTGCAGTTCATTAAGGTGATTCATAAATGGAATGGTGAAAATATTGCAGTGGACCTAATCTTTTTCAATCCCTTTGCTTAGAAATACATGCACATGTTTTTTTCTTCTGGTGAGCCATTGTAACATTGTACACTCAACTTGTAATTTGCAATTATGTTGTTGTGAACACTTGTTTCAAATCCACTTTTTAAGTATAGTTCTGCTTTCTTTGACGCACCTTCCAGATTTAAAGGGCACACACAAATTCCTGGCTTGACCAAGCTCTACTAGATGTGTGCTAGACAGGATATATCATGCCATAACGACTGCAAGTCACTCTTAGTAAGGGTGCCTGACAAAAGAATAAATAGTTATTACAATACTATAGAAGTAGTACTAAGGAAATCTTAGGCTCTTTTCACCAGGATGCTGTTGTTCCTGCTCTGCATGAGAGAGACATTTCACTCAAGTTTTAAAAATAAAAATGGATTCAAAAATCCACCCATATCAATGAGGCCTATACGGCGCATGTCTCCCAGTGTCGTTAAGGAAAGACTAACATTGATGCTAATAATATGGACTACAATGTTCCATCTGACCCACAAATCATGAACAGAGAGCTTTTCATGTTTTACATCTTTATTTATTTATAAACATTCATAAAATACAGTATTTTACTGTCAACAAGCAGAGGTGTGAAGATTTTGTGGTTGTATAACCACAGGTAATTTCATACTTTCCCCCTAAAATAACCAAAAACATTGCAAGGGGTGCAAATAGTATGCTTGATTAGAACATGTCTCATTGCTCAATATTCCACTCCGATTCTTTCTCACTGATTCTTACTAATGTAAAAGTTTAAACAATGCTCACTTAACAATTTATTAGTATACAGCACAACTAACAAACGTAGAGTCTGTACCAAAATATTTTTTTCTTGTAATCTAAGACCTAATGATGTCTATAGTTTCAAAACAAAAATTGCCCATGTATCCTTTAATAATAATATATTTTTTGGCATTTTTATTTGTGCTTTTTTGTGCTTGTTAATTAATAGAAGAAAATGTAAAAAAAAAGAAGATGAAAGAAGAAAAGCACATTAAGACTGGTATTAAAATTTACAGACTTCTTGCATTGGTACCCTTCATAGAATATAGTTCATTCATTTATTAAGCACAATAAATATTTTTCTGTATCAAAGTCGACCACAGAAGTAATATTATTTGCAATAAGGTCTAAACATTGCACACCACGTGATTTTCTATAGACTGACAGAGAAGCCTGTTCATGATAAAGTAAAAATTGTGGCACAAAAGCAGGAGAATAAATGAAGAATTTGCAAACTTAAGTGTCAACTTTTCTTATAATTTCTTATAGTACCATAAGGTACTAAAACTCTCACCCATAAAGCATCATTGCGTGATTATTATGCTGCAGTACTGAAGGCTGACAAGAGAGGGCGCTGAGGATCGAGAAAGGCATTTTCTGGCTACTGCTGTTCCGCCCTGGCAAGGGCTTGTGCTTCCTGTTGAGAAACATTGAAAACGTAGTTAAAATTAAGCTGTTAGCTGCTCTTCTGTGGTGCATTCTCAATGGTGAGCATGGACTTAAGACCAGCTAGCCAAACTAAAACTTAACTTTCCCCAGGTATTTTTTAAAGTTTCATATACAGTAGAGTACTGACGCTGTCATTTTTGTCAGTACAATTTGAAAGGCTACATTTGTTTATTTTAGCAATATAAATACCTATTTGAATGTTACTATGAAAATATGCAATATTCAGTTTTCGTGTTTGCTGTAAGTTTTTAATCAAATATTTTTTCTCTGGCTTTATAACACCAGTTTCAATCCCTACTTTTCCTTTTCTTATCATTTAAAATGCACTGTATTCATAGGCCCATGAGAGCATGCATCTCCTATGAAGCATGCGCTTCCAGCCGGTAAGCCAGTGAGTTGTATGTGAGTCAATCTACAAAGGGAGGTTTTGGAATGCGACAGTAAACCAACAAACAAGGGGATCTGACTCCCTGCTGCAGTTCCCTGTGTCTCTGCTAGGGGGTGTCCCAGCACACGCTGTGGGGAGGTAGTTGGAGGTGGATGGAGGTCAGACAGGAAACTGGAGCTAGCTTGGCATGGCAAAAGTGACAGGATCTTCAGCTTAATTAACGCCCGGCGTCTCTAAGAGACAGTGCCATTACTCTGCAGGCACGCGTTGACTAAGGGTGGGCCGCGGGACGTCCATTCTGATAGGGTAGTCAATAAAGCGCTGCCATGCCTTTCCTGTACTCACTGTGCCAGGCTGTGTGATTGTATGTGCTTGTGTACCGACAGGTGCCAGGGAGCGTGTGAGTGTGTATGTGTGTGTGTGGGGGGTTTACACTGATAATATACCCATTTCTCTACAACAATCACTTTAATTTGTCTAGCTCGAAACCCACATTCATCAAATGGCAGCAATGCGTGAATATTGTCATGCCAACAAATTCATCTGAGTTTTAGAAATATGTCATTTTAGACATGAGACACTTCTCGAGAGCACATTCAATGCATCACGTACCGAAGCACTCAATTCATCTCAGCTTTAAACCATGCGTGCTGTGCCTTTGCCTTTGCCTTTGCGTATAATCACGGCATTTTATTTTTTGCCAGTTGGCTGGCTGGTAGAAATTTGCATGTGAATAAGAGGCTAAAAGGTTTCTGTTTGCAGGAGAGGGAGCAGGGATGACAATCAACCATTTTCATCTGTCCATCGCCGCTGTTCAGATGCAATTTACTTGTTATTATATGAGTCAGCTTGCACCATAGCTATTCACCTATAACTAGAGATCTGTTCTTCAGGGTGGAGATTACACGTTGGATATGTCGTTAACAGTTCACCTCTTGCTTTGTTAAGAGGTCATAGGCTAGCTTCATTTGACATGTAAGCACTATCCTTAAGGATGACTGAATCTGAAATTCAGAAAGTAGAGGCAGCATGTATTGGGTGCTGCTTCCTGTGTGGACAAAACTAAATTCAAAATAAAGAGGATGGAAAGCAAGATGTATACTCTGGTCTTGTGGCTCAAACATAAGAGACGTGTGCATTTGCCAGCTGTCACTACCACCACTCTCCTGTGAGCTTTCATAGGTGCAGTAGATGTGAAGCACTGCAATAATTTGCCCCTTCTCCAACCCGCATACTGGACAGCGCTTCCGTATTAATGGAGCAACCAAAAATAAAAGGTGTTATGTACAGGGGGTAGACAAAATAATGGAAACACCCAACAATATATTAATATTTTTTAACTAATAAGAGGTTAGGCTGCCCTTTGCCTCCAGAACAGCTATACACGTTTGAACTGTTCCTAATGGGATATTGGACCAAGAAGAAAAGCCTCCATTTATACTCCACATTCTACATTTCAGAACTTTGCATAAAGGTTCAATGGTGTATAGATCTGGCGATTGAGGAGGCCATGGAAGGTGTTTGACTTCATCCTGGTGTTCATGAAACCACTCTTGAATCTGTTTAGCAGTGTGTATTAGAGCAAAATAATGGATGCTCCTCCGCCAGACTGGTTTTCACTGGTTTCGAATAAGACATTTGCGAGAGAAGGCCTACCTTTGATCCTGGGGGGGCAGTCAGGCCTAAGAATGCATACACAGCATTGTCTTCTCTTGCATCAAAGAAAGCCTCGTAATTCTGTGGGAATTAGAGAGGAAACCCCTTTAAATGTGTTTTTTCTTCTTCTTCAAAATGACTATTACTGTGTGACCTCATTGTATTTGTTTGTTTGTATCTTTTTTCCACCAATAATTATTTCAGACAAGATTAGCAGCAAGTATATATCAAATATGATACAAAATTAGGTGTGACTTTGAGCTTTCAATGATTTACATGTGAAAGACCTGCAGGTTAGAATGCACATACACCAATGATAGCTCCACAGACACTCCTCCTGTGAGCTTTTGAGCCCCTCCCACTGACAGCTCTATAGACATACTTCCCCTGTCCATCGGCCTATGAACCCCACCCAGTGAGAGCTCCAAAGACACGCCTCACCTGTCTGGAAGCTCATGAACTCCACCCATTGGGGGCTGCAGTTCACTGCAATTTGCTCAATAGAGGATGTAGAATGCTGTTTGTTTTATGTTTGCCTGCTTCCTCTGTGTGTGATAACAGTTATGGAATTATGTACAAATCGCAGCATCTACTTGTAGACATGTTGGAAACGTATGAGAACATAAGAACATGTAAATACATAATGAGAAGAACAGGCCATTCAGCCCATCTAGTATCGTCATTTGCCAGACTGAAGAGTGTCCAGCACTGGATTTGAAGAGCCTGAGGGTCTCTCCCTCTAATATATGACCTGGCAAGCTGTTCCACGTATTGACAACTGATATCAGTGCAGAATTGACCTTTACCTCATTTCACCTCTTGTTTGCTGACAGAATGCAACCTGAAAAATCTTTTGTACTTCACTTTGTTATTTCCTTTTCATGAATTTAAAATCTCTATCAAATAAATATAAAAACAAACAATGAATAGGTTTTTTTTACAAGTTTCATAATTATATTCCTGCCATTATTACAACCGAGGGCCTGCATAGCAAACAGTTCTTTAGTAATCAGATGTGATGTTGGATGGTTGTGGTACAATTGATGGCAATGCTGGCATGAACTGGGGGTGAGGGGGTGGAAGGAGAGCATGAGTACGGACAAAGAAGTACATATCACTCATTCAGCCATGCAAACAAACAAAGCAGATAAAGCCAATACTGCTCCCAGGTAACCCCATGGTTCCTTCAGTATTTCAAGGACTTCTCAACAAACTATAAGGACATTTAAAAAAAAAGGTTTTAAAGACAATTTTTATTTTTTATTGAAAATCCCACCCTCAAATTGTAACCAGTTTATCAAGGAGATTTGCATGCTTTGCAAACCGGAACACTGATGACACTGAAATACGTGCCATTTTCTGTGCCACTGAATTGACAACAAATTGGATTTTCATTGCCCAGCATATGTAAAGCAACGAAAAAAGGCCAGTTTTGTCAGAATGCATGTCAGTCGGCAAATCTGCAACACACAGAAAGTCAAGCACCTTCAAGATGTGAAAAATATAAGCCACTTTCACAACCTTCAATTGTCCACCTTCAAAGTTTTGGACGGTCCGCGGGAACCTTGTACCCCACACACCCCTCCGCAGTGACCCCACACTCACCCCACAGTATCGCGTCTCACTGAAGATCTGTGGGGGGAGAGGGTTCCCCGTGGCGGGCCGAGAATGTTCCGGAACGTTCTCCCGCATCCACTTCCTGTTCTCCTCGTTCGCTGCGATGTCGCACTCCTCAAACTCTATCTTGTTGGCCGCAAGGAACCCCATTACGTCCTGCTGCTGCTTTTTAATCTGGGGGTGGGGGGGAAATGGGGGATTGAAAGAGTCAGAGAGTCAGAGCCAGCATTTTCAGTTTTGACAGGCATTCTTATATCTCCAAACGCATGCCTCGTTGAGTGGGAATTTTGACAAAATACACAGTCAATCCAAAGAGTATAACAGCTATGAAAATACACTAATGGTTAGACTCACGTAACCACAATCGTAAGCAGGCTGTGTAACCGGGGTGGGGCTGCTGCGGGTTTCAAACCGAGAGTTTTGGTTATCTCGCTGAGCTAAAGACCAAGGTCCCAAGCTTAATGGAGCTTGATGCAATCTTATTTGCACTCTGGCAACTGACATCACATTTTGCATTGGACGTCTTCAAGCCCACTCATGTGTCTGTCTGAACTCTGCGGCACCATGTTAAAGTGTAAATGAGAGAATAGATACAGCACAGCGGGACCTGTTCCCCAGAAGGGAACAACAGAAATAGATTTGATTCCTCTTGTTCCTGGTTCCACCCTGGACACACAGGATGGTTTTGATGTTTGAGTTAGGGTCCACAATTATTTTCCCATCAGATACCTTTTCTTGACAAAGTGCATTCTGGGACAGAACCACCAGGCATGTCACACTCACAAATGTGAGCGCGCCAGTATATGGTCAGTAATGGGTGGAATATGTGGGTCATGGGGGGTGTGGGGGCGAGTGGTTGATGGCTGACTCCTCCGTGACCTCCTGGAGAGTCAGTCGGCGCCCACAGATTTCACCCGCCAGGGAATGCCATGTTAGTGCAACCAAACAAGGGGCAATTAGGCCCTGGGTCCTCGTTAGCCGAGAGAAAAACATCAGGGGTAAGTGGGGAAGATGACCATAGCCTCCCTCGGAGACCTAAAGCAAGTCAAGGCTGTCAGCTCCATAACACAAGGCTGCCCACTTTATATCCTCATTACAACCACAGTATGGCAAAGAGCTCTTCACAGAGCACTGCAGATCAGTCCCATAATCAGGCAAAATGTCATGAGCATCACTGAAGTCAATAGGACTTTGCAATACTGTAGGTCTACATATTTCAGCACTTATTTTCAGCTAGGGGCACCTTCATTTCAATGGATGCATGTTGATGTAATAATTATATAATTATAAAGTTTTAATATGTAAGTAAACTATTAAATGCAAGTCAAATTATCCTAAATGATAGATTACTTTCATAATTTGGCAAAACAAAGATATGCTTATTCCAAATGTTTGAAATACACTGGTGCCATTGAAAGACTGCTGACAAACACAAATAGCCAATGTGTTTCAAACTGCTGTTTGAAATGTGTTTCAAACTGCTGCAGGCAACATAGCAACTTCCTCAACCTACCTCAGACTTCCTCTTACAGCTTTGACAGACAAATGAGCAAAAAAAAAAAAAAAAAAAAAAAAAAAAAAGCTTATCTCCAGAGCACCATAGAGGCAACCGTTTTTGGCAGTTGCCACAGTTTCTGGGGGAACTTTAAACTTCCTGTGAGTGACATACTCACAGTCATGCACAAGTTAACACCAGTATTAACCCGTGGTTCACGCAGGGATTAAATAAATCCTGAAATGTATTTCTTGATCTATGGTTTGTTTTAAGCAGGAGTTTTATCATTCAATATCTTCAATGCATGATCTTTGGTTGGTTTTAAGCCAAGACTTATTACATTTCAGTATCTTTAATGCACCATTCTTCACTTAATGAGATTTGTGAAAAATCGTTACAGCGATAATCTTTTGTTCAAATTCAAACAGACTTTCAAAACTATCATTAAGAATCACTACAACACAACACACTTAATTTCAGATTCCTGTCCTCCCCTGCTTTGGAATGGCTTTTTTTTACTAACAATTTAAATAATGTCAATTATATTTTGTGAGACGACACCCCTAACCCCCTACATTTCTCTGCTGTCACAAATATATCCACAACAATCCCACAGTCGTGCGCCAATGTTGCAGACCATCCTTAACTTTTTTGATTCATTATAAATGTTAAATACACATTCACACACTCAATGGCCTGAATAATATGCCAATGGCACAAAGGCACATCTGAGCGGCTTCGCCTGTGTAGCACAGCTGGATGGGCCTGAGGTCTATTCCCCTGTACAGTGCACTCAGTCTATCTATTCATTTGCATTTTACATGTTGCATTTTGCATTTAGCAGACGCCCTTATCCAGAGCTCTTATCCTAGGAGCATTCATATTTCTCCTCAGACACAGAAAAAGATGTGAACGGATCACAAAGATAATGCTTGAGCTCAAGAACCGCTAGTTATAAACCAAACGGAACTATATAAACAAGAAGCAACCCTCTGTTAATACTCTGATACGAAAGGCCCTGGGGGAAGAAGAAAGGGATGGAGGGATACTGGAGGCCCCAGTCCGTTTCCTCACTCAGGGGGACAGCAGATGCCAAGAGCCGCCAATCTTCAGACAACAACTCAGACAAAGATGGGAACGCCAAGATTAAAGGAAGAAATTAATTGTGCAGTGGCTAGTTAAGTCCCCCAAATGAACACGCACAGACACACACAAATACGTAAATTCACACAAGCACAAACACATACATGCACACAACTATGTATGAACAAACAAACATGCTGTATACATATGTTAAAGTACAGAAACATACACACACACATACAGTATGCACAAACACACACACATACTGTATACACCCATCTAAGCACACACAAATACACACACACACACACACAGTGCCAAATAATAATGTGTTTTTAAAAGAGGAGAAAGGTGAAGCCTGGAACAGTTGGAACCATTTCAGTTTGGTGAGTTCAGGGCTGTTCAGAGGCTGTTCCCAGGAGTGGGGAGGGAGAGCAGCCCTATATGGAAGTGCAGAATCTGGGACCTTGTGGGACTCAATTGAGGGAGGAGGCAGGACAGTAAAATGTGCACCAAATATGGTTAGCTAAGAGGAGCCCTGTCTGTGTGAGCTGCTCCAAATCCTGACACCACCCCCACCACATGACCATCGCACACTCACACAAGAGGAGGACACACACACAACGAAACACATGGTACTGTCCTAACCATACCGAGAAGGTCTCGGGTGTTAGCGACAGCCCATCTGCAGGCATTTAAAATCAGATTTGGGATTATCTGCAGACAAATTTCATCTGGGAGGCTGGAGATTTTGAGAGTGAAAATGCAGATTCATTTTGTGGGACTTGGTTTACATGAGTAGAGACATATGCTTAGGAAAGAAAGCCCCATTCAAGTCCATTGTTAACAATCACCATACTGCCTGTATCATCCAAACAATAACTCAAGATTAGCCTACTAACTTGCCACAGGTCATAGTAATGTTGCTATTCAATGCAATCTATTGCTATATAAAGTGACAGTGCACCCATTTTAAATAAGATCTGAAATGACAGGATACGATACATAAAAGCTATTGATATGGTTCTTAAGCCATATATATATATTTTAAAAGCTTCACCAATGGTTTTGCACAGCCTGTTGCATCATGTAAAAATGAAAATTTTATGTAAATGCATTTCTGCATCAAAGTCAAAGCACAGCAGCCTGTCAATCTTCATTCTATCAATGTACAATCTTCAGAATTGTAAAATAAATCCAGTAAAAAATAGCACCATATGTGTAATTGACTGACACTATTGCCGTGTCATGCTCAACGGAGAAAACCGCAACTATAATAGCTGGCACATGTAAATTGGAACCGTTGTCAAACTGGCTGAAAAATGGCTGTAAAAGATGGCAATTTCCAGATGTATTTTAACTTGTGCCATGTAGGAGTGAAAAAGGCATTAAGCTGGAGTGCTGAATGGGTCTTGGTATGCTGTTGATTCAAAGTTACACTGGAGAACCCTCAGCCAACGAAAGCCATTGACCTAATAAAAAAAACCCTCTGGTTCAAATAGATGCTGGGGAATATGTAAAAGCATCCAAATTAAAAAGCCACCACATCCCAGGTTTACTCACTGTGCCCAAAGCATGCTGGGAAAAGTGCTGTAACTGTGGACAGAAGCCTGCCCCCTGAGACCATGAAGAGGAAAGAGCTTGTCTCTGTCTGGAGCTGCCAGTCACAGAACCCTCATTGTCCCGACACCAAGCTAAATTAATTTGCAGAGGAGCAGAGCCAAACTTAGTTTAAAAAAAAACATCTTAGCCAAACCCTTACCTCTTACTGTACATATCAAGCCATTTTGTCTCACAGAAAGAGCCCTATGTCCATGCATTAGATCCTCCAAGCTTCACCTTCTACCATACCCTCTGTGAAGAACAATCCTGCTTTAGCCTTGTATTTCTTGGCACATAATTCATAGAGGTCTGTTATGCAGCTGCGACAAGCTTTTTCCTTTCTGACATTCTTTTTTTTGTTCACGTTTGCGGGTGTGGTGGCAAAAACAAATTTCAAATGTTCTCTCTCTCCCTGCTTCATCCGTCTGACTCTCTTGAGAGAGCGACATAGCTGACTGATGTTCAGACTTGGGATGATGTAGACAGCATATGCACACACACACACACACACACACACACACACATCACACATACACATACACCACACTCAATCACACACACATACACACACACACACACCAGATTCAATCACACACACACACACACACACATATACCACACTCAATCACACACACACACACACACACACACACACACACACACACACACCACATTCAATCACACATATACACACACTCAATCACACACACACTCACGTTCACGTACACACGCGTATACCAGGGTGTGGAAACTAATTAAATATTGACGCATACAGTAATTTATTGCTGTTCAATGTACTGTGATTAAAACAAACTATTTCACATGCACTGCCTCTAATGACTCCCAGAGAGCAAACAGAGTTTGTACACTTCTTAATTTCCAATCTCAAGTTCTAGCCAGGAAAACTGATGCATTTCAATACGGTTTGTAATCTCTCCACCATCTGAAAAATGGTTGACCACGAATGCACTGTTATTGGAATTATTCTTGATGGGACAACACAACCTTGCACAACTTGTGACGGACAAAGTAAGGCCTCAAATACAAAGGTATTCGAGCTAAATGTCCTTGTTGGCTTTTCTGTGATGCTTCCTGCTTGCCCTTCTGCCAGTTGTCACACTTCTACATGCAAGTCTGCTTCAAAAAGCAGTTCTGCTCCAGATATGCCTGATTACGGTCTGCATTTATGGCCTTTGGGACTAGTTCCGCATCAAAGCTGATTACAGCCTACCTCGTTTCCTTATGGAGCAAGCCCAGGCAGAAGTGCCTAAGTATGTATGCTCACCTGTATAATGTGTTCCCACACACTTCAAGCACACCTGAGCACACAGCACAGCTGAAGGCCCACTGGTATTAAGCACAGCTGCCTTCCAAGTACTCATTCTGGGTGGACTGTGCCAGGCAGGAGTAGGCATACTTCTTCTGCATTGTCACACCCAGATAAGGAAAGCCTATTTTAGTTCAGAGTAATTATTGTGCTGGTTTACAGCAGAAATACTTCAGAATTAACTGAAGAGCAGAAGCCAAGGGTGGGGTTAACTACATGAACAGACAATTTCTTATCCTGCGTTCCACACAAGCTGTACTATTTACTGTTAGGGTGGGACCACTGAGCAGTGATTAGTGACTACTGATATATATTTTTTTAAACACAGGAAACACAAATATGTCACCACAGAACAGTGTAATGTAGACCTGAAATGGTCCCATTTTCCAATGACAGCATGCTCGTTTGTGTGCACTGGCGCAGAGGCATAACTGTACGAGCTACCAGCCAAGTCCAACCCTAGCCGGCCCCGCCCCACCCCCCAGCCCCCGGTTGCAGCCACTCGGGTTATCGGAGTTCGATGAGTTGAGCAGCCCATCATTTTTGGCTAGCGTCCCCTGCATTGATCTTCCTTTATTCCTTGCTCTGTAATGCACAAAGGCCTCAATAGACAAGTCAGACCGTTGCCAGGAGTGGGGGAGGGATATCGGTATACATGGACATAAACGTATGTATATTTAAAGCTGTTCTACTCAGGCAAGAAGGTTTCTACTGCACACTTTAGGGGAACAATCATTACATCAGCGAGTATCAAAGCAGACACCGTGAATGGCACACAATGACCCTGCTTGGGTGGGGCCCAGTGTCTTTTTGACTGCGACTCAGCACAAACCCAGTTCAAGTGACGCAACGGCGACTGTAATGAGACCTAAGGCCAGCGAACCCCCCCCTCCCTCCCTCTTCCTCAGCGGGGGACCTTGATAATTCTGCCTCGTTTAGAGACCTGACCTAATTGTGATCTGTGCACAGAGAGCTGGAGGACTGGCTGGTTCTGCACGGGTCAGAGACCTGATTCAATTCCCTTCTGCTCTGCGTACATTATGAACAATGAGGTTGGAACAAGGGATATGGCCCAGTCAGGGTTCTCCACACTACTGCATCCTCTGGACTTACAGCAGCTTGGCGCTAAACATCATTATTCAGTTTGGAATGCTGCAATCCAAGGCTTCACTGACAGAGCATACACAAAATCTTGTGAAACAGTTTTGTGTGTCTATACATGTATGTGTATGTTTGCACATATTGTACACATGCAACGATATGTGACTGTTTGTTTGTTCACCAAACAGAGATGTGTGTGTGTATGAGTGCATGTATGGATTGAGAAACATCAGAAACATCCAGCAGTGTCTGTACTAAGAGCACTCAGCACTGAGTTCCCTACCCTCCAGGTATGCTGGCGACAGGATTGATTTTCAAAAAGTTCCAAAGAAGGGAAAACACTGACCTGAGCTTAAACAGTTACCTGGCTGGAATTCACACTCCCCGTTACAGCGGCAATGCCGCTTAGTCTGGTTGGACTGCTAGATGTCTGTGTTGGGTAGAAGTATTAAGACTGGCAGCAGTGTTTTGAGTGAGGTCACCAACACTGTGCAACAGCTCAGCCTTGAAGGCACTCCCACAGATGAATCAGCTGTTCTTATGGACTCCCACTGTCTGGGAAACAACAGCGGGGGGCTCTTGCTCCTCTGCGTGAGGACAGTGCTGTTTCTAGATTATGTGCACTTGCACAAACCATATCAAAAGGTAGCAATTTTAGGAATTTGGGTAAAAGGGTTGCAGAACATAGACCCATTGTCTGAGTGTCCGTTTCTGCCAACTTGCCTTTCCCAGAAAGTTATTTCCTCCTGAGCTATTTCTGTGAATAACTCAGAAAATGTTAAAAAAATAATAAGAAATGAAAGTCCCCTGCATTTATTGAGGACGGCAAAGGTCATGTGCACATATTTCTACATTCTGCACAATGCTGCTATGTTTGGTTAGGCCTACACAAAACACGTTAGCATTAAGACGGAAGCCTACGTTGGTTGAAAGTATAAGCTATTATTGGTCAAAACATCAGATTGAGTTATTTTTTTTACCAGCATGAAGACATACAATAACAACTATAGAAAGTAAGTAGAATGTAGGCTGATGATAGTGAAAACAGCTGGAAGAGTTTGTTGTGTGTCTGTGTGTGTGAGGAAGGGCAGTGAGGTTTCAGTTATCCTTGCTCTGGCTGATATTCAGTAGATATCAGGAGTTTGCAATGGGATTAAACTGCAGCCCACAACTCAAACGCACTCAGACCTGCTCTCTGGAGATAGAGGGCTGGGAAGACTGAAACACAAGACCTCACCCACATGCTGGTGCTCTCAGCACTCTAGTACAGCAGAAAACTTAATTCAATTGGGTCCAAGGTTCTGGACCTGAAAAACTATTAATGCACTACTGAGTGGCACACACTGAAGCACTTTGGAGTTCTACTGACATCACACGTGCACCACTGTGTTCAAATTGGGCCTTTTCTGTAAAGGTTTCACTTCATTTGATTTGCCCAAAAAGTAGAATCACAAAGCCCATTTTAAGTAATATTATATAACATATAGGAGCGTGAAGTATTTTAAAAGGGATTATCACAAGTGGACCTGTTCCTATTTTCAAGGGGCACTGAATGATGCTGATGAAAGCAAGCCACAATGCCACGTACAGAATTTTGCTTACCTGTTTCTCATTGATACAAACTCACATTATAACGTAGACACATGCACAAGCACACTAACAAAAATAGATTTGTATGCGCTACGTCGACAACTTGTCATTTCGCTGATGACAATCCCTTATATCTACCTACACAGGCTCGTGCTCAAGTGACAGGCAAGGCGCTGTGACCTCGCGGTTGAGCGTTGAGACGAGAGGCTTGCAGCAATAGCACCTTATTTAGTGTTATTTATTGAACGTTGCCCCTTGGGTTCAAGTGCGTAGGCGTTTCTTTTAATGATAGAATACGATGAAAACAGTGGACTATTCAAGGTGAAAACGTACGATAAATCCCTATGGATAGAATTTCTAATAGTATTACTTTTATAAGTGTAATTATCTAAATAAAACATAAAAAAACATCTTAAAAAATAAAAATAACATGTGACATAAATCACAGGCAGCACACGCAAATCACCCAATCACAATGCAATCTAAAAAATATATTGCAATCTGATACATTTTTCCATATTTCCATTCCATCTGATACATTTGAATATATTTAGTAACGTTTAAATAACTGACAATAATGCAATGCTATGCGTTTTCTACTGGATCTGCCAGTACCACCAATTAGTCCACAATTCAAACACAAAGCCCTTATCTGTTCGAAAACATAGCTTATCTGGATGCCAAGATCGGTTTGCAAAAATATAAAAAGAAAGCACAATCGTCACTCCAGTGAGGTGACGTTTACTATCCAAAAATATAGGAAAGTTTTCTTACCGAAGTAGATCCTGAGGAGGATGCTATGTAAACTTTGATAACCATTCTATCCCTCTTCGTGTCCAGTAAATCTTTTCTCTGTAACGGTACAGCCCTCTGCCAATGTTAACGCAGTTAAACTCTGTACAATTCAACTGAAACTTTCTTTCCGCTGCTTTCTGTGTAAGAGCAGTTTAGCTCGAAATCTTGCTACTGGTTACGTTTCAATTGTATGTCCCTCCTCCCCTTTCTACCCCCAGTCTCCGTTCTGTCCCTTTCGCTTGGGCGGAGGAGGGAAACAGTGCTCGCTGAAAACCGGAAAACCTTTGCGACGTTTTCCTCTTTCAGGTGTTCAAGTTTAAGACTTGAATTCCAGTCGATGGGACACAGGTAGCAACAGCACGCCCTTCAAGGGTGACAGATTCGAAACAATATTGTTCTTACGGCCATTTCAAACGTGAACAATGCCGCCAAATAACGTTTCGCCAGTCAAGCCAGCAGCCTATGATGGCTTGACTGCCTATCATATGATGATTCAAATGTGAATAAGGTATGCTATGCGAAGTTCATCGATCATTTTCAGATGAATGCTTTAAGAACAAATAAGGATCTGGTACATTGATCACAGTAGGCCTATATTGTGAGCTTTTATTTCAGTATGGGAAATGCATGCGCCTAAATGCAAATACCCTATTATGCAAACGCATGAAAAGTAGGCTACTTCTGGGTCCATTTCAATGATACAGGTGATACATCTACAGCAATTTAGCGGGGTCCATTTGAATAGGTTATCTGCAGTAATGCTCTATCATGATCACATCTGAATTTGAACGTATAGATATTTGGGTTGTATTTGATTATGATACAGCAAACTTATACATGCCCATTTGTAAGATTAAATAGTATGGCAAATGATATAATAACATACTCGTTGTATTGAGGCGCCCTCTAGCGACACACGAAGAAAAAAAATTCTGAAATGTATTCGGGTTCTTTTATGGATAATAGATAGTAATACCGGTAAGTATTGTATGGGTATCGTGATATAGCATAGTCTACAGTACATTCTGAATTCATTAAAACAGGTCAAATGCATATTAAGTAGGCCTAATTATATAGGCTACGTGTTTAATAACAGGAGGCATACAAAACAAGCATGTCATGTATTGTTGGCTAATTCATCTTTGTTTGGTATTCATGTTTCAATGGGTGTGTTGCCTTCTCTACATTAGTTTTAAACTAATTGTAAAAATGTTATCTTACATAAAATGTCCGTCTTCTTTTAGGAAGATTCTTCCCATTTTTATGATTCGAATAAATTGTGTTGTAGTGGGCTATATAAATCAATCAGGACACCATACATGGACGCTGTTTTAGCTAAGTATTTTCTGCATCTACAATGAGAATAGGTGTCCATATTCATTTAATAAGGATTCAATACGTTCAACTACTTTTGAAAATAAGTGTCTCACATGCATGGGGGATCGGGGCACTCATCGGGTTATTGTAGTGCCTCGACATGACCGTGAGGGGAGCCGTTTTTCGAAGTGTCCAGTCGTGGTGAAGGTTATATACACTAGCAGAAGGTAAGTGATTGCGGCCGCCAATAGGAATCCGCGTCTCAAAACCTCTGCCAAGGGTTTTCTTCCACAGAGGAATTTGGTTAAGCTGCCAAACAAGAATGTGTCAAGCAGGCTGGGCGCCATGTTGGAACTAGACTACACACACCGCTATCCTCATTTGGTAGTTATAATATATGTCCCTGTTTTTCCTAGTGATATTCGATATAATAATCATCACTGTTTGAATATGGACCATTCATCCAAGATGATGCTAGCGTTAGCGACATATTCCTGCTAGGCGGAGACGCGGTAGGTCTAGTAACGCCTCTTTATTTCAGAGAAAGATACAATTTCCCTTAAATGTAATAAGTTAAACGTCTCCTCCCCTTGCATTTAGCATTTGGCGCGTAAAAAATTACCGGCGCTGAAATTCCCGTTTTTCTGCGGCTGTCAATGTCACCCACCCATTGGCGGAGCGCAACATCAATCACGGCTTAGCCGCACCCCTCCCCCCATTCAACCACTGGGTTTAATGTTGCTGTGTGTTTACTACAGTATTTAGTATAACGGGTCGTTTGCCTTTTACATGCTGTGAACTCTCAGAAACAAAACAAAGGTTTTTAGTTTTATCTTAAAGACGCATTTCAGGACTCCAACATGCCCAAGAGAAAGGTACGTAGCTAACTAGAATATGCGGATACACTTCTCCTGAAATCAGAGAGCCATAGCTTGCTGGCTCACGTTAGCTATTTATTGTCAAGCCTCCGAGACAACGGTGATTTAAATTAGGGAACCAGTTTTAGGAAAAAATATATAACGAAAACCGAAGATATATATTTAACAATTATTGGGTAATTTTTTTGGTGAAATAAACATTTTTTATTTGCGAGGAAAACGTTAAAACGCCGCTTTCTTGAACAGCGTACTCCTATCTTGTGGGGAGTCTGAAGTCTAGCTTGGTCTCCATGCTGTTAAAACACAGCAGCCATGCTTTGCAGCTCCGACTCTGTCCACCGTGAAAATGTCAGAGAACAAATGCTCGTCTTTATGGGCGCAAGCCCTTATTTAGGTCCAGAAATACATTTGAAAAATGCATATGACACCCTACTTTTATTCGCATTTATTATAAATGACTTTTACCGCCTAAAGAAGACAAAAATAATATTTTTTTCTTTGTTCGTGGTGCCAGATGGTTGCGATAACGCCTTTTTGTCGCCAGATGGCGCAGCTAGAAGTTAATTTCAGCCCCTCCCCCTTCTCATCTGCCCCCTTCCCCCGGCGCTGTGACACAAAATCGGAGAAGGGGAAGGGAGATTTAGAATGGGGAGTACTCATCGGGGTTTCCGTTAAGTATTCTAGCTGCCCTTTGTTCTTGGTTGCGTTCGCTATGGAGCGAAAATATCAAGCATGTTCGCGGGCAAATGATTCATTGTTGTCGGGGAGTTTTAAATAAGCCAAAATTGTCTTGCAAACTAGCAAGCTAACTCCACCGCAGCCCATACTCGAATACTGTAACGTTACAGTAAAAGAGGCTTTAGGTGAGCTAGCTGAGTAATGTTATACCCAGTTGAAGAACGCATCGTACTTTTCTGCATACCGAATGGCTACCTAACGTTATTTTTAAATCGGCGTTTAAGTTAAACCAGTTGAACCATCAGAGTTATTAATTTTAGCTAACTACCTAGCAACTTTGGTTAAGCTGTTTTTACGAACCCTTGTGATTTAACGATAAATCGAAATATTTTTCCTACTAAGTTCAATGCAGTAACTTATAAACTATACCGTTGTGTAGCTAGCGCGCATGACATTTACTTATTCAAATGTCGCAACGGCTTTTCATACAGACAACCCTACAACGTGTGTAGCGAATGAAGGTTTGGAGCCCACGAACCTGCTAACACCTGTCCGCGTGTAAAATGACTTCGGCCATTTTCTTAATCCACGCGCTTTCGTTCACGTGGTCTCGTTCATATCAAATCAGAATGAACGAGCGCATTCATCAATCCAATAACATGGGTAGTAAACGCGTTATTACAATATATTTAAATGAGTTAATATATCAAATTAATACTTGAGTGATAAATATATATTTAAATGTATGTTTTACTGATAAAGTCATCTAACTCTTGTATCTTTTTTTTTTAAACAGCAAGGCGCTGAAGGAGATGTGAAGGAGGAGGTAACGTATCTCTATTAATCTTCATTTTATTTATGGACAAAATTAAATTAAAAAAGAAAAACTAATACTGGAGATAATATATTCATTAAATGGGTGTGGCGTCTTGGTAAAGCAAGTGAGGATTTTAAATTGAAGTCCGTTTGATACAACAACAAGTTATTCCATCACTATATATATTTTTATTCCCTCTCTCCCTCTTCCCAACCCCCCATTTTAGCCTCAGAGAAGATCTGCTAGGCTATCTGCGGTGAGTATAAGCCTTTCCCATGTCACTAATACCCTTATCACTGGACTTCAAGTTTAATGTCCACCTGTGAACCAGCAAGATGAAGACATCCAGTTTATTGAACAACATATGCATTGCATAGCAGGACACAGCTTCAAGTGAGGCACACACTAATTTTAGGAAAGCATTATCACTGCTGCCCTGCAAAGTTTTCAGTCACATAGGATAAGTTCAAGTCATGTTTCTCCATGTTAAGAATGCACATGTCTCCTCTTGCCTGCTGTTTTTTCAAGTAGCTTATCATTGTTATTAACCTCCTAAGGTGATTTAATTATAATAACATCGTGTTACATGCTGGCATATATATTTTTCCAAAACTTTACTCCCCTTGTAAAATACCTTAGATCTCGGTAGTCATGTGAAGTCCCTGTCCCTTGCCTAAAGAGTGTGATTTGATTCCCCCCACACAGAAACCTGCAGCTCCCAAGCCTGAACCAAAACCTAAAAAAACAGCAAAGGTAAGCTCTCAGCCCCCCCCACTTGGAAGTCTTGTCTATCCAATTCAGGAAAGCAGTCACATTATTAATAAGTATTGTTTTGCGGTCTTTATTTTGGCTCGGAAAGCTTT
Organism: Aldrovandia affinis; assembly: GCA_029706075.1. NCBI lineage: Eukaryota > Metazoa > Chordata > Actinopteri > Notacanthiformes > Halosauridae > Aldrovandia > Aldrovandia affinis. The sequence continues at coordinate 410,435 of JAINUG010000126.1, read as the reverse complement.
TTCCGTAACTGTGCTATATTGATCAATTTCCCTCTGGGGGACATTGTGTGGCAAAATTTGCTGTCCAGACTGAGTTCCTCCTGCTGTTCTCACAGAAAGAGAAAGCGGTGAACGACAAGAAAGAGGAGAAGAAGCCCAAGGTGAAAAAGGGGAAGGAGGAGGCGGAAGCTAATGAAGAGAACCACTCTGAAAACGGAGAGGCCAAGACAAACGAGGTGTGCACCCAGGACTAATGAGTGTGACAATTCACACGTCTCACTCTTGTGGGTGTGATTGATTGTTTATTGTCGTTGTTATTATTAATATGTTTTTTAATCAAGTATAGCTAGCTCAAATGATTGCTAACTGGCTAATAAGCTTTGGGGATTGTCGGTAATAGGCTAAAGTTTCATTGTAATCCCCTGCAGTAATTAGTTATTTGCAACAGATGCATGGCAGCCTTTATGATATCCGTTTATTACAGGATTCAAAAATCTACACCTGAATAAAAATGTTAAACCAAGATGGCATGTTTGCTAGGTAACACAGCTTCCTATAGTTAGAACAGTTCTCAGGAAATAAAAATAGCCAGGTATGCTAGTTCACTAAAACATTACCAGCACAATATCCCTTAGACACAGGACAGACATGAAATTTCAGTATGCGTTTATGGAATGTAACCGTTAGTTTTAGTTAGTGTTTAGGAAAATGGGCCCCTTTGTCTTAGAACCTGTGCACTGCGGTATCATTTTCTTGGAAGTTGTTTGACATCCGCATGACCGATATCCCCAGGGAAAAGTAAGGAGAATACTATGTGATCCAATTGTGTGCAGTCACTCTCTCAACTCATTAGGCAGACACCACTTCAGCTACAGCTGCTGAACTCCCCATCCCAATCAACCCCACCACGGTGACATTAATCCTGCCTTTACAGTTCAATTAGGCAGCAGTAATTCTGCCATTAATGTTACATTTATTGACACCCCCATCCTTCCGACCATATGCATTCCACAACATTATTACATTACATCCATTTAACAGATGCTCTTATCCAGATCGACTTGCAAAACAAAGTACACAAGTAAGTATTGTTATTAGTCTGCATCCACAGTACATACGGCACATTACTTGCAGCTAGCTAGTTATGTCAGGACCAGTGGTAAATAATTTACAGTGCAAGGGGATAGATCACACCAGGGAAACCAGACCAGCAAGGGAGGAGGAAAGAAACGGATTATGAGACAGGGGGGAAAGGGAAAGGAACAGGAAGAGAAGGCTGCCATGAACATCAAGGACACATTGCAGAGGAGATGGGTTTTTTTCATTATTATTATTTCTCCTCAATTTAATCTTCCAAAGATTTAGGCTCAGAATATGGGCTGGGGATTTAGCCAGGATAAATTGGAGTACAGTGTAGGGCTGGCCCCAAACTTCAGTAGAGAAGTTACTTTTCCTTACCGGTGTTACAGGTATGGTATGCAGCTGGCAACAATGATGTCTATCGCTGTATTACTGCACTGATCTCTTGGGCAAACAATGATTGTTCTTACCATGTTTTAATGCATATCTTGTAAGTCGCTCTGGATAAGAGCGTCTGCTAAATGTAAGTCTTTGAATCCTATCATCAAAAGTGATGTATTTTTAATAAGTCAAGCCATATTAACCACCATGCATTCCATTTTTAAATAGTTACCTCTTTCATAGATCTGTTTTATATAAGCAAGAAGTCAATCTAATGGTAAAAGCAATATCGCGCAACACACCCTATCGTATCTTATTGCTTTAGTGAAGTATCACATTCACATTGCATTTATGTGATATATTGATGTTTCCTTATATGCACACATGCCAAGTGGTTAAGTTGTTATACTGATGGGTGCACATTTGGAGGGTGCACAGCTAGGTTCCCCAAGATATGAGCTATCTCTTGCAGCTATCCCGAGTTAATCCAGTAACGTAAACCGTGGTTCGTGCCTGTCCTCTACGAACACCAGCTGAACTCTAGCAATGGATTGAACAGTATTTAAATGTCTTTTGTTTCCATTTACTTACAATAATGTATTTCAATTGGGTTCGTATTGAAAAGACTTAATCTTTCAACCTTCTAACATGTTTATCCTGTATTTATATCAATTTTTTTCTTTACAAAATTCACAAAACGCCACTACATGATTTCAAACTATATTTAGCATGCTAGCTAGCTAAACAATTATAAGTAAAAGGATACACCATGTTATAGAACTGTTAGAAAGCAGTACCTTGACAAAGTATTTAGTTTTATATCTGATATTATGGCCTCTTCATCTTTGAAATGAGCTTTCTAAACGAAAGTGGTATGCTAGGTTGGTGGGTATTCACTGTCCCTGAGGAAACATCTATGAGATGAGCATCATCTATGAGAAACATCTATGCTGCCAGTGGGGCTGTTGGCCCTTCCCACAAGATCGGGCAGATTTCGTCATTAGTCAGGGAAGGACGTTTCTTAGTACATTTTTGGAAAAAAGACTGAAATATACTTTTCTTGTTTCTGAGTATCTATCTCCTCTCTCTTCAGGTTGAGGAAGCTCCTGAAGAACCAGAGAAGGAGGAGCCGAAGTCTGAGTAGCAGCACTGCCACCTTCCAACCCCCCCTTTTACCCCCACCCCCACCCCTTCATTCCCCAAAATGCCCCCAAGTCTCATGTGGTCTAAACCTCCATGACATAATTGTTAAACAGAGGAATATTTTTATCAACGATTTTATAAATATCGGTACAGGTTTTTAGCACAAATAAAGCTAAACAATGGAGGGCCTTGTTCTGCAGCAGTCATATCAAGTGTCTGCAAGCAAGATGAACACAATAAAAAATATTCTTTTTTTAAATGGCATTTTGTGATTGTTGATAGCTTGTCCGGTGTAGAAAGAGCGTTCCAGCTTGGTAGAGGTGAATTGTGAGTCTTTGTCGTATTCTGTCCCGACGTTCTTTCCCAAACCATGTCACTTACGTGGGTGGTTCATTTTTTACCTTCTGTATGTGCAGTGAGTTTCTAATTTTTTGGGGTTTGTTTGTTTTGTTTTTTATTTTGGGGGTTTTCATTTTTAACTTTTAAAAAATGTGTTGTCCATATGAAAGGAATAGGAGCATCTGAAAACATTCCAGGCAGAGTTATTACGTGGGCTGACTTGTTTTCTTTTTGGTTTTTTTAAACAACCACATGTTGAAAATTATTTTGATAAAACAAAATAATATAAAAAATAAAATAAAAAACGGTCACACTGTTATACAGGATTTCTTTTTTTCCTTCAAGTCAATTAAATGAGTTTTTAAACAATGAAAATTCAAACATCTATTAAAAAATATGCAGGTGTATGTGTACCCACTCTTACGTTCTGGATGTCTCTGAATAAAAGTAATCCATGGAACTTTCCTCATTCTGTTGTAGTGCAGGTTATTTTTCTTAAAATTCAATTTCTGGTGAAAATTGTTCAATATGCTGTATCTGATCATTAGTTGTGTCAATTTCTGGTTATTTATTTGACAGATGCCCTTAAAACATTTTTCCATAGTCGTACTGTATATTATTTCCTGAAGCAACTGAAGGCTGAATATTGTGGTCAAAACCCACTTGGGAGTTGAACCTGCAACCTAATTACAGGCCCTATTTCAAATTTTTTGTTTTATATACATTTTTATACACATATTTACATTTATTTCAGATTTTTTCCCTTGTTTTTCTCCCAATTTGGTGGCCAATTGTACCCTCTATTTCTTCAATTCGCCCAACCCCCACGAGCCCTGCTGCCCGTTCTCTGGATCAAGCCAATACTCCGAGGCCAGCAATGATCCGCCTCCTTCGAGACGCAACTCGCCCACCTGTCTTACAGGGCCCTTTGCGCTTTTCAGCAAGCTCGTGCCGGCTCTCCCCCTGGGGCAGACAGCCAATCGCCGCACCTGGAGCCGGGCTGGCAAAGCCAGGGATTGAACCCCAGCTGCAGTGGGCAACCAGCATTCCAGGTGAATGCTTTTACCGTTACACCACCCAAGGCCCTTACAGTCCGTATTTATTAACCATTGCCTGTGTTGTTGGTTGTGAGGGTTGAAGTACAAAATGTCTGTTGGCTGCAAATTAAAATGCTCTTAAAGTCTGAGGTCCCTGAGGAGAGCTGGATGGTCTACATAGGTAAGCAGGTGAGCCAGTTTGCTGGGGACTACCTAAGTAGCCTGAGGAGGAGAAAAATTGTGTTTACTGGAATGTCTTGTGAGCATAGGTGTTGTGGAGTATAACTTAAACTTTGAAAGAAATGTAACCGTCTATTTGGAGACCCCAGTCCACTCATGGCACAGTTGCCTTTTTTGTGCGTGCGTGTGTGTGTGCTCTTCACATTTTGGACCGAACCAAATTGATTATGTTGGAGTTTGACTGAGTGCTATACAGAAGGTAATTGTGTAATGAGAATCGGTCCGGGTGGGGATGAAGTTCAGTCCTTGACTAATCTTTGGATCTGCCCTGTCACTACAGCTAGTCCTATAAAGCCCTTTAAATGGAAGAGGTTCCCATTTGGCAGCCCCACTGGCTGTTTGTGATTGCTGTTTTATTTTCCCACTCTGAACTCTTGAATCACTCTTCTTGTTCTATGAGAAATGACCTCGCAGCTCGCCGTGCCTGCCTCTGTCTCCACAGACCGGCCCTGTCTGTGAGAATGCATGAGCTCACCCTGGCTGCTGCACCAACGTCCAGACTGGCTCTGGAAAAATGGCCATTGGTGCTGCACCTTGCACGTAGTTTAACGTGCCAGTCAATAAGGGACTCCGTTTTGATGGGGTTTTATTTATATGCTTGTATTTACGCTGAATCCAAGATTCAACCCTGCTCCATTATGTTTTTTGTTTGTTTGAGGTGTGATGTGAAAATGGCACAATCTCATTGTTTTGCCCTTTATTTGCCAAATAAAGCTATAAAAACTACATTCAGAATGTGACCTGTCAATCCACTTGTGTGGGACGATTGTTTGACCCGCTGGTTAAATGTCACTTCATCTCGTGGATGTTGATACAGAGGTTGTTGTGTAGACAACAGATGGTCACCATATAGTATATGTGTGCGTGTGTATGTGTGCCTATTTCTTCAAACTCGGTTGATAAGGGATGCTGTCTGGAATCTTTTCGGTGTGACGGTTGAGGGCAGTGTGCACTGCTCCCTCAGCCCCGGTGCAGTGCTGAGATAGAGACATGCATTACGTAATCCTGAGTCTCTTAGCTGAGTGGACAGAGGGCAGATTGATTGCAGGAGTGTGAAGCTTCAGCCACGGGGCCCCACTGTTACACAGCAGGAAAGCGGTCTGGGTCCTGTCAGAGCCAGCAGCTGCCACCACAGGGGGACAGCGCTACGCTTTCACTTCACTGTGATCCCCCTGATAAGATCACAAACAGTGGCACTTCTGTCCATTTATACAATGCAAATGTTGTGTTTTTTCCTAGACAGACCGTACAGGATAAAAATAAATACAATTACTATTGATTTGCCTGAATTCGATTTCAGATCAGCGCTGGAAAGGTGTTCCTCCCTTCCCCTGAAAATGGTTAGGGGGGGGAACAGCTGACATGGCGGAGCCACAGAAAGCCCTGTCTGAAAATAAAAAAGATGCACTGCCGCCTCGCAGCGTCGCCCCGTGGTTCCAGAGGAAAGGATCGGGCGGAAAGATAAAGGCAGGGCTGAACATTGAGAGGAGGGGGGTCATGTGTGCTGACGGAGGGGGTGAACAGCAGCCAGACTTGGTAGTCTGCCCCGGAGAGGAGACAGCAGGGATCCGGCCGGCTCGACTCACCTCCTGGCAACGCTAAACTCCATTAGAGAAGTGAAGCAGAAGGGATGTAATCCACTTCCGCACTGTGTGCAGGATCTGAGGACAGAATGCGAGGCAGACATGCTCCCGACCCTCGCAGATGGGCCGAGCTGCCCTGGGTCATGTATCACGCCAGCTGAGACATTACAACAGCTACTGCACAAACAGACGTAGCCATGGCTGTCACAAGCTCTCCCTTTTTCCTTTTTTTTTTTTTACTTTAACATCGTTATTTACATAGCAGACTGCCTGGGCCTGGGTTAACCATACCCATTTACCCAATTACACAGCTGGAAATCAACAGGAGCTCCAGTACCTCTCTCAACGATTCAATAGCCATATGTATCTCAGGCATTGATCCTGCAATCTTCTGGTTGTTGAGCCACAATGCCACACTGTGTTTTGCCATACAACCTAGAATGCAGAGAAGTACTGTGATTCATGGCCGCCCTGTTAACTACGCTTCTAAAAATGTAAGTACCCCGATGTGTTCTGGTGTACTTATGAGGACTGAATTGTAGCTTGCATTAAAGCATACTGTATCCATACTAGTCATTCCCATATTTCGTAGCTATTTTAATCTACTTGTTTCAATTCAGATGAAGGAGACGGAAGTGATGAATTAGTGATACTTTGCTTCCTCGATATATACTTACATAGAAATATTACTATAAATATTTATGACTTCTTTTGAAATACATCAGGAGGTTACTGATCACATAAACAACACTACGGGTGTTATGCACCACCCGGCTGGGCTGCCACCCACAGTCAGAATTTGTTACCAGACCACAGGATGCATCACTGTACAGAACCCCAGTATATTCATAGGATGTGCCACCCCACAGTCGCTTGTATCAGACTTTTTATTTATTGAACGAATCATCCTCCTCCGTTCAATATTCCCTCTCTGGCGAAGGAAACCAATGAGGGTGAGTCAAGAGTGAACTTTGTCTTCGCTGCAACTGTATTATATCACAAGGGCCAATTATAAGCAATGCAGACAGATGGCCAAGAAAATCAGGAAATGTAGCTGTAGAAGGATGCTGGCGTCAAAGCCAGCCCCTGTAAGGTGCCCAGCCCTTTTTGCCAGTCTGAATGACATTACATCATGAGAGCAAGGGCTCAAACTCAAGTCTGTACTTTGATGACATCATCCCTTCCATACTTTCTTGTTTGGTTTGTGTTTCCTCAGCAACTTGGCCACACAGGGAAGGCATGACATTTGACCATAGCATGGTCTGCTCCTTTAAAATGGCACTTATGGCGATCTAGATTTACGTGCCGGAGAATATAATTGTTAGGGTTATTACTTGGATGAGAAAAGACAAAAGGTGTGTGCATTGTGGGTATTTTGTCTGTGCATGGGTGCAAGTGTGTGTGTGTGTGTGCACAGGATATGTGTATGTTTATATTTATGTAGCAGGCCAAGCCTTTTATTATTTTCAATTGTTTATTACACATTTTCCTGCAAAATTTGTTCTTGTGAAAACCTGACTCATGGGCTGCTGGGTGGCTCATCCTGTTAAGGCACTGTTCTAGTGTGTGGATGAGCCCCACGGTCTGCATCCTGTTAACTGTTCTAGTGTGTGGATGAGCCCCATGGTCTGCATCCTGTTAAGGCACTGTTCTAGTGTGTGGATGAGCCCCATGGTCTGCATCCTGTTAAGGCACTGTTCTAGTGTGTGGATGAGCCCTGTTAAGGCACTGGTCTGCATCCTGTTAAGGCACTGTTCTAGTGTGTGGATGAGCCCCACGGTCTGCATCCTGTTAAGGCACTGTTCTAGTGTTTGGATGAGCCCCACGGTCTGCATCCTGTTAAGGCACTGTTCTAGTGTGTGGATGAGCCTCATGGTCTGCATCCTGTTCTAGTGTATGGATGAGCCCCAAGGTCTGGTATAAATTCTGGACACCACCATGGCTGGTAGGCCCGCAGAGTGGTGCATAATTGGCTGTAGCATTGCCAAAATCATTGTGTTTTTAATGCCTCTCAAACTATGTAAATTATCAATATATTTGAATAATATAACACCTTATTTGATTTCATGTTGGAAAAGAGGTTAGGTGTTTCTTCCAAAAGTTCATCAAAATGAAATGTTCCAGTTTAATAAAGAACATCACATTGGATTTTCACTGGCAGTCATTTAAATAAGATACACCATCCTTTTACTGGAATCATATTACCTTAACTGTATTACAATAAATAGCCATTGATTGAAGAAATTATGCAATTTAAGTTTACACATGTATATTCCATGTGACATAATAAAATGTTGTTTTTTCACGTTTCTTTGATGTATGAATCTGGAAACCTATTGTGGCAAATCTCTATGAGAGTTGTTAACTATGGAATCAGCTGAATGCTATTGCTTTCCAAACTTAGACCTGTGTACAACTACATTTATCCCATGTGGCCATAGGGTATGCATGCCTTTGTGCCCCTTCAGTCCTTGTCTGGATGGGATGTGTACCTGGTGTACCAGAAATATGTGAGTAGTTCATTTAAAAGTCTTAAACCTTCAGCATGATGGCCTGTAGCATTGGAATTGCACATCCATGTCTTTATAAACTTTACATTTTAGAAACAATAATTGCAATATACGTATATTTGATTCTATTATTGACAAATATGTCAGAAATGTACACAAAGCAGTGACCTTTGGTATTCAGAAACATTGCATTGCATTTGTTACTGCTTTCATTGTTTGTTTTTTTACATAATAATTGTATGTAATCTTTAAAGCACTGCATTTCTTTCCAATATTTTAACGATGGCTAATTTTAAAGTTGTACATTCTTGAAAATCAACTTGTGACTTCCAGGCATTAATCTTCGACGTCAACAACCTACAAATGAATGCGTCAAATTAAAAACTGACAATTGTTGGCAGTAGGAAATAAAACAAAGGCTATTGAAACAACAAATACGATGTAAAAATGATCAAGGGCAAGCTTAAATTAAGGGTTGCATTCCGTTTCCTGCACGTGAAAATTCTGGGAGTAATCCAGTTATAGACTTAACATCATAGGTAATCATCGTATCGTTGTGCTCCTAGCAACCGGTGAGATAACTGCAGGTTGGCCAAGTGGTCGAAGGGTGGCGCTAACTAAACACAACGCGAAAGAGAAAAAAACGAAAACTGGAATAATCCAACAGACTAGAATTTCCGGCTGTAAATCTAACGGAAGCAGCTGTATCGACGGGTGGACTTGTTCTGTTATCGTGTTTTTTGGTTAATTACGGTACGATTTTTAATGCAGTAAAAATTATCTGAAGGGCTCAATTACACCCTTCTTTAGCTGTACATTTTTTGTTGATTAGGTTTGTTGGGAAAGGGGAAAGCCCAACAGTTTTGTAAAGAGAGGCATATTTTGTATCATAACAAAGATATCACAGAGGTTTGGTTTGATAAACATACAGCCATTTTCTGTAACTAAAATTATTGCTTAAAAAAGTTAAGAATCATAATACAAAAATAAGTGCAAGAAGGCAGAGCCACCACATTAGATGCTAATTAGTTATTTTGTAGTGTCCTAATACAAAACATTAAAAAATGAGTACAGGATAATTGTTCTCCTCCTGCCCTCCTATTACCCATTTACCACTAGTTTTGATACTTCAGGGCCCAAGGAAAGTTTAAAATCATGACTGGTAGAAATAGCTTTTTTTTCTAACAGGTTAAATTGTCACTGATTTCACTCCAGTGCGAAATGACAGATTGAAAAACCAGCTGACATATTGTCTTATTTTCCTTTTTGTCAACCTAGATAGCAAGGATGTGCAGTATGAATTATAATTGCAATATGGATGCAGTTTGGTCTTTGACCTTTATTTATTTATCTTTTCAAAATATTTAGTGTTGTTCGCAGCATTAGCTCTATTTTATAGCCGAGTAATGCCATGGTTTTAGCTTCTTTGTCAGACAGATGTCCTGTTGGTTTGGAATTTTTAAATCAGACGGTTATCCTGTTCAAAATATCCTCCTTCTCCATCCAACCAGGTACCTACGCAGTGCTGCCCTCTCTCCAGGGGGATGTGGTTGGGAAATCTTACAACTCATTTGACCACTGCTCAGAGGAGCAGAACTGTAAGGATTCGCTGGTGCAGTAACTGAGATACCTGGCCAATGGTACCAGAAGCATTCTGTGCTATTGCAAATTCCCTGTTGTACAGTACAATAGGTGGATCTAAAGCCAGCATTGACTCTTGCTGGCAGCACCCATAAACCTTTCAATGTAATACAATTGAATTGAGGCCTCAAACCGACGATGATGGTGCCTTGCATTTGCTTTAGCAATGGTGAAGTGACAGAGCAAGCTATTATCCCACGTAGGAGAAGAGCTAGAGGAGAGTGGCTGATGAGACCCAAGGGGCAATGCTATGAGTGAAGCAAGCATGGACACCTGCCCTCTACCAGCGTGCGTGTCGTACAATTTTTGTTTTTGGGCTAATCAAATTCAATTTAGCTCATTCAAATGATTTGATATAGACTAACTTTTGATCAATAAAATAATCTAAGAAATAATTTGAATTTGAATAATTTAAATTGAAGAAACATTTGTTTTGGAGGGCATTGGAAGAAAATGGGTCAATGTCATACGGTTTAAAACAACAGAATAGGATGGCCCACACACTGTGTGAAAATGCCTAAAAGTAAGTCACTGAAACCGTTTTAATTTCATTCAAATGCTGGAATCTGTAAATTGTTGATTTATAGTTTAGTGGTTTAACATTTGTCTGTTCATTCGTAAGATAATATTTATGCTAGCTATATTATCTAAGTTTTGCCACATCTCTGCCAGTTATGAATATATTATAATTGCTTAATTGAGGTTCTTCAAGAACAGGGTTGACAAACTCCACTACTCAAAGGCCTGATTAGTGGTATTTGTTCCGACCTATCACAATACATAATTTAAGTCTTCCCATGGAAGTCAGCAGACCAGTTCAACCAATGATAAGGCCGTTTTTAGCAATCGCAGTGGCAGTTTTGTTTAATCAAGCTCTAATAAAACACATTGGGAAAGCAGAAACTGAAGTCGAGCAACTTCTGGGATGTATCTCCATTTTGAGGCTATTCATTTTCAATGGGATGCAAACTTTCTTCATCCTGTTGAAGAAGGTAACAATTAAAAAGGTTTTTAAAAAACTCTGCATTTAAAAAGAGCTATATAATTAATGCTGAAGTCTGCTTCTTTCCCATTGATTTTGATAGACACAGACGTTGTACTACACAGCTGCAGGTAGATGGCGCTGTAGAAACCCCAGAAATAAATTGTTCCTTGTTTACTTCAAAACACATAATGGGGGAAATAGGGCTGTCTATATGCTGTCTAAATATACTGTCTATGATCACTCCTTATCAGCAGTGAAACCTGCCACCAGGGGTTCATTGAAAAGGCAGAATGTCACAAAACAGAGACTCGACCTCCCATCGCCCATTTAATACACCCCAGGTCTGACTCTGATTGGTTTAGACTTCATTGTGGGTGCTATGTGGGGAAAAAAGGACAGAGAGAAAGACAGAGAGTGAAGAAGAGATAAAGAGTAAGGGAGTGAGAGAGTGTGAAAGAGAGAGAGAGAGGTTGGGAGAGACTGAAAGTGTCAGTGACTGAAGTTCACTGTGACGTGAAACCAGGAGGGGGCGATGTGGGGGCAGAGAGGCCTATCAGATGTCCCTGTTACTCAAAACCCGGGAGACCACGAGGACCGCGCACAGGGACCACCTCGCCTACAGCAATGCACAGCTGAGGCTGTTTGTTCATCAGCCCAGGTGTTGCTCATTGCCTCTGTCAGGCCTGTTATGTGGGAGAGATCTTATTGGACACAGACGCTGTGTGTTACGACGCTTAAGGAAGTGGCCCCTGCAATCAGAAAAAAGACTACTGCTATGTAAGCCTATTTTGTGCTCGGTTTCTTTTGTGCATTTTTTGTTTTTTTATTTTGTTTTGTCGCATGCCAGTTAAGGGTAATAAAGTGTCCTCTGGCCATAATGGCATTCCAGTTTCGTTTATGCTCTTTTTTTTAATCACCGCTCGGCACAGTATATCCATTTGACGCCACGCCACAGGGAACACAGTGTGAAGGTTTCTATTCTGTTTTTAAGGAATGCACTTGAGAGGATTTCTGCTTTTAAACCCTGTACATTTTTTTGTATTGCAAAAGCATTCATAAGCAACTAATGCAATATCCTATTTTATATCCTGTCGTATTGTGAACATCAATATCATCAGGTAGAATGCACAACTGTCACCAGCTGCTACCAGATTATGAGGGAGGGACGGAGAGGGGCAGCAGGACATAAAAAATGTGAGAAAGTTTGACATTATGATCAGGTGTTTTTATATTTTACAACACTTTTGTCCATATCAATCACACATACTGTATGTAAAAAGGGACTAAATGAAAACAAAATGAAAAAGAAAATAAATGAAAAAGATGGTTCCATATGAATTGGTCCATTGTCCGTATTAATGCAAAACAGTGTGCAAACTCATTGTCAACCACCATAGAAACTGCGTTGTTTCTGTACCACGTTTTCTGAAAGAGGCAGTAAGGGTGAGATGTTGGCCTCCTTAACAGAGCGTATTTTCATGATTACTCTGGCTGCTTCAATCTTAGGCAGTCTCTCAGTCGCTGCTCTTATGAGCGTGCAACTGTGGCTCAATGACTCAGACTCCTGCCCCTAATCAGACTGAAGTAGATTATCAGGGCCTCTTCACTGACACTCACACGGTGCAGTAATTCAGCCCAGCCAGCCACCTCAGTAATTGAAGGTGAATTGAACTCTGGATATATTCTTCAGCAGATATCCCAGATCAGGACTGCCACCCTGACTCTGGGAGTCTACCTTGGACTGTCCTTTTAGGATTTGATTCTGTAAGCAGTTGAGCTCAAAGGATAGCTGGACCTGGAGGGAAACCGTAAGTAGAGTGGGAGGGTAGAGTCATGTTTGAGGACCAAAAGGTCTGTCTCTCCTCAAGACCCCAGATCTGCAGCATTGACCTTGAGGTTGTGAGCATTCTCCAAGACACAGATCCTGTCCATAATGTTTAGATAGTCTCCAGTGCAGAACCAGTGCTGCAGTCAGCAGAGGATTAGCTGCCATGAACAACTGCGCAGCTGCAGCAGCCCCCTGCCCTGGCAACACTGCCTCTCACTCCTCCCTGTGGGTCTCTGTTCCTGGTCGTGTCTGAGGGTCTTGTGCCTGGCCTTGGTGACCTTTCTCTCCAGCTGTATCCAGGGTTCCATGGTCTTCGTCCAAAGACCAGGACAGAAAGTCTCTGGGGGCCCTTGCAGCACCGTCATAACAGCCGAGCTGTCCTGCTTCCCTGATGGACTGGAATCCAAATAAAGGCAAAAATCACCACAGACCGGCTTCCCATACATCTTAATTATACAACTTGGTAATTCTCTAAACTCTTTGCTGTTGTCTGGGAATGCCTTTTCATTACTGTATCTCTCCCACAACAGCAGGATAGCAGAGCTGTGCTGGATATTTCAGTAATGTTGGTCAGTGGCCAATTTTAATGACAATGGAAAAATAATACAAAATATTGTTCACTGTTTTATTTGTTAAATAATTTCTCAGTAAGACCTTCCTGGTAAAATAGGCCTCAAGATTAAATAAGAAATGATTCTGATCTTCCTCTCCATCATTGTATAGTGGAAGATGAGGAGGATGTGGGCAAACAGTTCCAGGCATAGAAATATGGGCAGTAGTTGCCTAGGCAAAGGTCAGTTCATGGTTCACAGTTCAAGTATTTAGAATGCCTGATAAAAATAATAGGTGACTCACAACAAACTTCCTGAGTTTTGGAGACAGCCATGGACATTACAAGATGTAATAATTCACACCGGTCCATTTTTATAAGAGTAATGGTGTTTAGGCTCAGCAATGGGGAAATACATTTCAGTGCAATTGCAAAAATAAAGAGTCTGCCATCTTGGCTACTGCTGATACAGTACCTTTGTTTGTAAATACACAGTATTGAGTTTTAGTTCATGTTCTTGTTCAAAGTCTCGTTCTGATCATTCAGAAATTCAGGTTTTGTTTCGGGTGTGCATTATACTTAATCCTGGCCTGAGATGGCACTGTTCAGGTGTAGACACTGATCAGGTGTACTGTTACTCATCCATTTTCTTCATCTGTGCTCAGTGTGAAGTCTGAATGACATGTTTGCCAAGCAGGGAGCACTGAGCCATAAACCAGGGAAGCAGAGCGCTTACCTTTATTTGATCACCATCCTGAATCTATATTAAATATATCCTTTTTTTGCAATTAACAATTAACTTGATAGCATCCAATGTAATTGCTGCCTTACTACAATTCACATGAAATTATTTTCCTTATAACTCAAAAGGTATATATATTTTATAAGAAATGAAATGATCTTCACTATATTTTTGCAATCAGAGCTCTTTAATGTGACATTTTCATGCGTAGCATGCAAAGGTAATGCTACAACACCAGACACATTTCAGTAAAAAAGAATCTGCTTGCGACGGGTGATGCTTAGCAAAACCTAAAGGGAGGCTTCTTAATCACACACACACATAAAAAAACTCATCTCAGAACTGTTATGGTGTTAGAGGTGCACAGCCTCCTCTATTTTTACCTAAACAGGCTCCACTGTTGCCGTGGTTCCATCAGAGAGCTGGATTGGATATGCTGAAGGTCCTAACCCACATTTGAATTAATCATGGCTGGGCCTTATCCTCTCAAGGCCAGCACTTTGACACATTTCAAATTCCAGTACCTGTCCTGGAACTGCAATCTGTGTCCCTATGAACGAGAGCGGGCGAATGTCCTCCTGGAACAGACCAGCCTTATAGCTTTGCGACTCCTCATTAGCAGCATACAGGTGGCCTTCTGTGGATGTGATGTCATGATCATGCCATTTCAATAGCAAGGTAGTGTCACAGAATATAAGAACCATATGAGATCAATATGAGATCCATGGAACCATAGGGATCTGTGACTGCTAAAAACACATCACCTATTCCAGCAACAGCCCAATTCTGACCTTGCATTCCTTCTCTTTATTCTCCTCAGTGAGAGACCACAGTTTCCTGTTGGGGCTCATGAAGTCAGCCCACCTACATACCCACCTACTTTATATTTAAGAAAGACTGTCCAGGTAGTGGAGACACCCCTCGGAGACACAAAGTTTGCCGTTTTGTACTATTCCTGTCCACACCAAAAATGCAGAAAACAAATTCCAAGACTATTACCCAAAACTCCTGTACTGGATGGATTTGGTCACTTTATCACCAAACTGCTTAGTTTATATATATATATATCCTCCAACATCTACATTTATTTTCTAATTGAATCAACTTTCTGAACACAAGGCTCTTGAATCTCAAACTTAGTAATTTTCTAATTATGTGAGCGTCTCTTATCGCACTGATACATTCTCTCTCTCTGACGCGTGGCTGCCTTGGAACACGATGGCTTAATTTACCAGAAGAAATGAGGCACGGGCCAGTTAAATTAGGCCATATTAACTTTTAGCCTGATGCGCTTGACGTGACTGATTTCTACAAGTGTACTACAGGAACACAGCTCCCTGCAAGAAGCAGTTTCTTGTGTCACTTCTTGCCCCCCACGCAGGGACCTCTGCAGCTGATGTGTACTCCTCTGATACACTCGCCTGCAAGCCAGTGACTATTTTACTACACGCCACACAGTGTACTACTGGAGAGTTTGTGGCAACCAGAAGAGAGGCACAACTCTCTTTGATGATAACTGGTAGTCTCTAGGCACCTGGTGAGTAGCTACAGGATGTTGATACAGCTGTAACCCAAGAAACCCTTGCTCACTAAAGCCCAGCCCACATCACAAGGATGTATCCAATTATGTCCCACCACTAGTCAGCAAATGCCATAGCCCAGACTCAAACCAGTGATGTCTTGGTTATGGGGCTCAGCCTACACTCTAAGTAAATGTCTTTACAGACTGAACAACTCAGGATGGCCAGTAGTGCTGTAGCTAGAAAGGCACCGTGACCAATTATAATCTGGTGAAGCAGAACAAGATGACAAACAGCAAAGTTAAGGTGTAGTAGTTATTTAAATAACTTAATGTCACTATATTGAGCTGTACTCCAAAATGTTTTCTTTTTTGTAAAATAATAAAGATGTTTAAGATTTTTATTTGATTTGATTTGATTTCCATAACATAATGGCCATGCATTTTTATTTGTGCAGTGTTTTAGAGGAAATAAATGGAGGATTGGCAGTGTAGTGTAATGGTTAGGGAGCTGGGCTTGTAACTCAGAGGTTTCAGGTGGAGCACTGCTGTTGTACCCTTGAGCAAGGTACTTAACCTGAATTGCTTCAGTAAAATATCCACCTGTATAAATGGATTGTATGTAAAGAAATGTAAACTGTGTAAGTCGCTCTGGATAAGAGCGTCTGCTAAATGGCTAAAATATAAAATGTAAATGTAAATGTAGGATTGATTAAAAAAAGCTAAAATGTCTCAAATCAAGGCAAACCCCTTTTTCACAACATTGTGAGATTCATCAATCCTTGAGGCAGAGAACCCAAATAAACAAAATTATTTAGTCTGATAATTGCAATGAACATTTACAGGTAAGCGCCAAAATAAATGAAATACCAACCTAAAGTTTATTAATAGGGTGCTGGACCACCATGAGCTACAGGAACAGCTTTGATGTGCCTTGGCATAGATTCTACAAGTGTCTGGAACCTTGTGAAATATCAACAAGTTGAGAAGTCTTCATCACTGCCAAACTTGCCATCAACAATCACCACACTTTCAAATTCACTGAGATCTCTTATTTTAGCCATGGTAGCTAAAATATTGGGCAACTGTGCCTGCCCAACATTTTAATACATGAGCCTAAACATTATGGGATGCTAATTGCTTCATTAACTCGAGAACCACACCTGTGTGGAAGTACCTGCTTTCAATATACTTTGGATCCCTGATTTACTAAATTAATTAAATTACTTTATCTTGGTATTTACCTGTATATGCATTTATGTTTTAAGAGAAAGGACTCCTGGCCAGTTACATTGCTATAGTGACCTTACCTGTCTATGACTTTGCTTGTACAATAGTTTTGTAGAACAGAGTTTGATGGGTATGGTTTGGTATAGCCTGCTCCTATCAGCCATGTGTCAGGGCTGATGACAGCGCTGCTCTAAACTGAGATAACATATGAACAAAGACAAAGCAATCAAAAACAATGGATGATTCACCTGCTCAAGCAGTGTGTAATAGGAGCTTGTCATTTACATAAGGAACAAGCAATCCTTGCAATTAGGAGCAGTTTGCGCATACTTATCTTAATTAAGGAATGCTGTTTTCGCCAAACGAATATAATGATGGTGGAATGAAGGTAGGCCTGACACACTGGTTACTGAAGGTTTCCCTGCCTTAATATTAGAGGTTTATTAAGTGGATGGTGCTGATGGATCAGACAGTAAGAAGATATGCCTTTGCCAAATAAATATTTTTTTCTCTTTGTACACATGTAAGTGTCACATTTTAGTCAAAGAAGAACAAGGTTTGGGCACATCTGACAGCCTTAAACACAAGGTTCAGTGTGTTCTTCAGAAGCAGCACTTGCTTTGTAGCCCTATTAATGGTAGTGTCCCTCAATCACGCACTTACTCACCTATTGAGTGAAGGGCTCCCAAAAATAATGACAGTACCTCACTTTACCACTATATGATGAGGTAATTTTCCAAAGTAGTTGAAGATTTCAACAATAGTGACAGTTTTTACTCTTTTCCTTCTCTTGTTATTTTTCTTACACAGCATGAATTGCATGAGGTTTTTTGTTTTTTGTTTTCTGAAAAGGGTGCAAGAGCGGATTAGGACCGAAGACAATATTATCTCCCACTTCCAGTAGTTGGGCAAAATGGTGGAAGTTACAATTTAACCATAATACATAATCTTCTGTTGTCTCTTGGTATTAAGGTCTGTTAGGATGGGAATGCATGTAGTTTACCAATTACATGAAACACAAAAAGAAAGACAAAACAAAAAAGTCAGTGGTGCTGCCTAATTCAATGAGACTGGATGCAAGCTGTTTTGTTACGTTGGAAGCAAGACCTCCCAGGGAATTGTGGGAAGGTTTTAGTTTCAGATTCAGACTGTATTCACTGTCATGTTGCCTGTTGGTTGCTGGAATGTCCTGTAGACTTAACTCACATGAGGGATTTTTACATTTTTGTTTTTCTGATAATCTTCCAAGCAGGACAAAACCTCCTCAGTCAAATCAAACTATCACTTTTGTATTTCCTTACACATTTCCTTACACTTTCCTTCCCACCTTTCTCACAGCCAATAGGTTAGATTTGTTAAGTGGCTGAGGCTACGCAGGACTGGGCTGGGTTAGCACTGTTGTGACTGGACCTCTTCGGAGTATGAGCTTGCTGCTGGGAGGGGTGTTCGTGAGCCAGTGGGGAGCAGTCGTTTGTGTTTTAGCAAAGAACAGTGGTGTCACAATGTCCTCACCATTGTCCCATTCACAATCTGGTTGTCCTACAGCTGAGCTGGCCACACTTCACAGCAGCAGCTGATGTGTGGCAGGTATTCTGGCACAAAATGGCTGCTGTGCCTTATTAAGGTGATAGTACTCATTAGGAATGTATTGGGTGAGTAACACCCTCCTCCCTCTACCTAAAGGTGTTTTTAGATCCTTGTAGATACAAATACACACCGCACGGCTAACTGTGACGTTCATGAATTCTGCTGTAATCTTTTACCTGCTGCGTGATGTGTCAGAGCCTCCGTCTGGATGTTCCTGCTCCCATCAAAAGTGCTCCAGCACACACAGTGTGAGGAGTCTGAATAGGGACTGATTGTTTTCTTTGGCCATGAGTGTGTGGTGAGTGAGTCACTCGTCCCTTTGAGTTACCATGCGGATAATATCTCTGGTCATACCCGCACCCCCGCTGAACACGCAGTGGTTGTCGTGACTCAGAAAGAATAGACAATGCCCCCCTCCCCCAAATACCTTTTCTTTTTGTATCCCTGATAGCATTTGCATTTTGAAACTATTCAGAAAATGTAATTACTTGAGTGAACAATCTGTATGGATTACATTTTTGTACCGCAGAAGTGTGATGCTATCTGAAATTAATAATTGTTGGGAATAGCAAAACATTTAACAATGTATTGCAATAAACAAAACAAAATGACCACAACATTGACATAGAGAGAGACATACAAGTGACTACCAAAATAATGGAAACACTTGAGAAAATGAAGAGTTCTGGCAGTTATGTTAGAGTGAAGGTAAACGCCAATAAATACAAAGCCATTCTGAGTGATCACCTTCATCCAATGGTGAAGCATTTTTATTCTGATAGGAGTGGTGTCTTCCAGGATGACAATGTCTCCATCCACAGGGCACGAGTGTTCACTGAATGGTTTTATGAGCATGAAAATTATTTACACCATATGCCATGGCTGTCTCAGTCACTAGATCTCAACCCAATTGAACACTTGTGGGAGATTCTGGAGCAGCACCCGGGACAGCGTTTTCAACCAGCATCAACAAAACCAAATGATGCAATTTCTCATGGAAGAATGGTGTTGCATTCCTCCAATATTGAGAGACACTTGCAGAATCTATGTCAAGGCGTATTGGGTCTGTTCTGGTGGCTCATGATGGCCCAACACCCTATTAAGACACTTTATGCTGGTGTTTCCTTTATTTTGGCACTTACTTGTATATGCAGTACAGGTGCCTGTATGGTGGAGCCACATGCAGGATTCTCTGAATGATTCTCATATCATGCCTGAAATTCAGTTCACTCAAGTCATTTAATTTTCTGAACAGTTTTACAAGTCTAAATGCTATCAGGGATACAAAAAGAAAACTTATTTTAGTACTAATGAGTGTTTCAGACCACCTCCCTGTAAAACAGATGCACCCCAAATAATCTTCTGGGCAATCCTGTTAGCAAGTCCAGCCCGATAACCATATTTCACATTTACAACAGGTCAATGGAACCACCAACTAACAATAGGCAACATGACTGACAAAGTACTGGTTTAAGATGCAGTTGCGAGCAGGGAGGTAACTGAGAGTGCACATTCCTGAGTGTGAGAGGGGATAAACAGATGACTGTTGGGAAACATCATGTTTACATCAAGTCCTGACACAACACCATCACAGGAAGCTAAATCAATCACATTCCAAAGTCCTTATAGATAGATAGACAGGGTTAGGGAGACTCTTCTCCCTCTACCAACCATTCTTACTCCTTACAAATCCAAATGAATAAACAGATGTAAATGGCCAGAGAGATAATATTACAACCTTGATTTATTTTCAGTCATTTCAGCAGAACTATAGTAGAATCCTATAATTCAGTTCTATTTCTTGCTGTCTATTTTTGGGGCAGCATGCTTTGCACCACTCTGGGGTGTGTGTGTTTTTGGTGGTTGCTTGTGCCATTGATGGTGTGTATGTCTTTTTTAAAACAAACACTTGTGCTCTTCAAACATGATTTTTATTTCAGTTTTTCATTTCCACTGTGAGAGGTTTTTCTCTTAGCCTTCGGAACTCCATTTCTTTGTAATCTTTCAGGACATTATATACAGGGCCTGAGAATGTGTTGAGGCTGCATAAATAGTCAATGCTCTGGTTCCTTCTCTTGTCCAGACTGCTTGTTAGACTTGTTAGACAAGGCACTGGAGTGGGTTAATATTTCCTTTTCCCATGTATACATGTCCAACAGCTGTACCTTTGCTCTGAAGGTCTGTTTGGCTAGTTCTACAATACAGGTCTTGCATTTTTCCATTCTCCTACTAGTCAGTACCACAGAATACTAAAGAAAAGTTAGTTAACCTACAGATAAACATAGCAGTCATACCATGCCTGTGTTCTGTTGATTGTAACAGAGACATCCGTTTTGTATCACTAGGGGGCAGCATGGCTTTCCCCTGTTTCCCGTTGGGGCTGTGTGCTTTTGTTCTCAAAGAGAGGGATTTGTCTCCTAATCTCTCCCTGCCAGGAGTCTTATTTTAGAAGTGGATGGCATTCAAAATGCTCAGAAAAAAAATCCCCCCATTCATAAAAATTAAGATGGCACAATCATTTACTTAGCTACACACATTTTAAACAGGAAATTAGAATAAGAGAAAGTTCTTGAAAAGGAAGATACTACCTCCCAGGGTCGGCAAGTTCCTCTGAGTAGGACAGAGTGTAATAATTGTCTCTCGTGATAAACTATCAGTTCATTTAGAAATCATTTATCAATTAAGTCCATGTGCTGCAACTACTAGCAGCAATATTGTTAATGGTATCTCTATTCAATATGATATTTTATCTCTCTGGCCAATTACATTTTCAATGAACTGGTAGTTGAACAGTGAGTCTGTAGGATTTAAATTAAATTAAATGTATTCACTGTTCAACACAGGTTCAGAGTTTGCACTGGTGGGTGGTGGGGTGGGGAGGGGTTTGTGATGTTGTAAAGTTGTAGAGTTCAGTTCCAGCTGAACTAGTTCCAAGTCGTGAACAGTTTTGATCCAACTTCCTGGCCATGGTTCTTTCTATAAAACTGTGGTCATGAGTCAGACACAATGCAGGAGTGGGCAGTCCCACCACAGCATGGTGCTTCACCGAGCAGCCTCCTCCTCCATTCATCATGGATGCAGGGACGAGGGCGGTGCGGTGGGGGCGTGACCGTTCTCCACAGCAGAGCCTGGGGCATAGCAGCCCTAGCTGGGCCCAGTCAGGGCCTGTTGGTCATGGTGTAGCATTGTTCCCTGGCTCTGGTGTTTGGCTCTGGGGCAGTGTTAATTTTGTCAGCTATTTTTAATTTTAGTTTTAGTCTTAGTCATGTGTCAAAAGCTCTTTTTCGTTTTTATCATATTTAGTCACCTTTATCTATTTTTTGTTTAGTCGAGTTTTAGTCAACTACAGGTCTGAGCATTTTAGTCTTAGTCTTTTTTGTTTAGTCTCGATTTAGTCTTTTTTGTTTAGTCTCAATTTAGTCGCGGAAAACAGAAGACATTTTAGTCTAGTTTTCGTTAATGAAAAGGTATTTTAGTCTCTTTTTAGTAACGCAATTCTATTTATTCTTTCAGTATAGTCTAGCCAAAACCAAAATATTTTGTCTTTTTTAGTCAAACCCATTTCAAAATTCCCACAAGATTTCTTATCTTTATCTGATGAAATACAGGTTGAATGTTTAAGAATGCATTTGAGACTGGAGAGAGTCTGGTTTGATGGCATTGATCATTTCAAGGAATGTTTGGTTACTAGGCAACACCTGTTAGCTACTAGCTAGAAAACTACCAGCTGATTCACAATTAAGTTCAGTAGGAGCCAGTAGGAGCCCAGTAACCAAACATTCCTTGAAATGGTCAATAGATTCAGAAATAGTCAAACATGGAACATATTTGCATTTAAAGTGCATATTTATTTTTTTAACCAACAACAACAATAGACATTTGAATGGTGTAAATACACAGTACACACTAATTGCAATCTGCTTGATATATATATACGGTATATAAAATAAATATAAAATCACATTCTGAGGTCGGTGTTAAAGAACCACATGGACTTAGAATAAACTAAGGTTAGGGTAAGAGGTCTAGGTCTGGTTAGGGGTTAGAGTTAGAGGTGGTCTAGGTCTGGATAGGGGTTAAGAGTTGGTCTAGTCCTAAATAATAACAATAATAATAATAATAAATAATAATAATAATAATAATGAATGCTACAATAACAAACAACAACAACAACAACAAAACGTGTGTGTCTGTGAAACTGAACTGAAAACTGTTAATGAACAGATTTTGAAATCAATGGATAAACCAATCTGAACCTTACTCCTCCAAAATCTCTTGTTCAATTCACACTAGCACTAACTTCAGAACATCCTCAACAAGGGCTCCTACTAGTCAGATTTGACCACCACCTGTACTGCTGAGGTTAGTACCTTTGAACTTTATCTGCGACACTTATTGAGTTTTGTTTTGAGCTATTTAACAGGCGGAGTGACCACTGGATGGTCAAATCTCTCTTGTTAAAAAGGACTGCATATTCTATTCAGTCAAGTCCAGATTCAGAGAGAATGCAGTCCTGAGAAAGGCTATGCTGATGATGAATTCAGTGTGATGATGGCTATGAGGGACAAATAAACCTAGCTGAAACAGTGTTTTTCAGTTCCCACACACAGTCATATTTTATGCCTAACATTACGCCAAACTCACACTGGCGCTAGAGAACTGCACTTTTACAGACTCATTACAACTGTAGCCTAGATGTACCATGCTTTATCCCAAAGTAGCAGACTGGCATGGGTGTAAATTATTAAGAATGTTAATCAATCTGTTGGTCAATAATTGTGTCCGTCTGGCTCACAGGATGTACGATAGCTAGGTTAAGCCTAATTTATAGCCTACTTCGTGAGCCAACCCCTGTGAGCCGTGGCTAGCGTTAGCATCGCGGCTAGCGTTAGCATCGTGGCTAAATTAGCGAATATTTTCTGAGATTATGAAATAAAAATATGTTCGGTTTATTATAAAGCTTGCTTGCCAGCTAGCTAGCTAGGATAGCAGCAGACAGGCGAATCCACCACAAACGAATCTAACCTGGTTACACTTACCTGGATTTCCTTGTGGAATGTCTTCAGGTGTCTTTTGAGATTCGTGGTGTTTTTACCCTTGATTCTATGGCCACATTTCTCCCTGGGCTGAGCAGGCTTCGCTTCTTCTCCTCCTCGTGTTTCACTTTCAACAATAACGTTACATTCAGTAGCTCCTTCGAGCTCTATATAACTAAAGTATGCCCAGAGGTCTGATCTTCTTTTTCTTCCAAGCCCACTGCATACAAGCCCGCCGAGACCCTGTTGCCCTGCCATTTTTCCATTAAGTTAAACCCGTCGTGACTTGACGGAAATGCTGCAATAATAATAAAACGAATTATTCTAAAAGTTATAATTATTTAGTCTCGTCTTGTTTTAGTCAACAAAAGTGAAAAGAGATTTCGGCAAGGTTTTATTTGGTAAACTACATTTTGTGTCGCTGTTTGTAGTCAACGACATTGCATTAATTATTTCGTCACGTTAGTGTCACATGATCTCCATTATCGTCTCGTCTCGTCTCGTTGTCGTCATGGAAAAAAGCTTCGTTGACGACCATATTTAGTCATCATTTTCGTTGACTAAATTAACACTGCTCTGGGGACACAGGAACACTGGGGACACAGGAACACTGAGGGCCCTGTGGAGGGGGGGGGGCTCCTGAGCAGCCTGCCATGGGAAGACTGTCACTCAGGCAGTGTGCATAGGTGTAGAGACTAAACTGCAGAAAGAGACAAACAAACGAGAGGTGTAAAGGCAAAGGGGCTCACCCCAGTTTGCTAGGTATTCGGAAATTAATTGATTAATAAAAAAATGTGTTTTTGATGCCACGAATAGGACCAAAAATGTTCTGTTTTGTGCTCTGTCTGGCCCACAACCATGTATCAGTAATACCCAATCACATTATCTGTGACATAGCTCTTTACATTGGCCTCCTCTTTCAAATTGATTTCCAAAGCCTTGCTTGCACTCGTCGACTGATCTGTTTTTAAATACATAATTTAACTGATTCAATTCTTTTTTTTATCCCTGATTTTCTTTCTCACAATTTTAAATTCCCAGTTACATTTACATTTTACATTTTAAGCATTTAGCAGACGCTCTTGTCCAGAGCGACTTACAAGATGTGCATCAATACAAGGTAAGAACAATCATAGTTAGCGCACAAGATCAGTGCAGTAATACAGCAATAGACATCATTTGTATTCATAGGCCCATCTGATCATTTGAACATCTTCCGTCTATTCAGGAGAGTTCAGGAAAGCATGTACCCTGCTCCGAAGCTTGTGCTGCTAGCTGTCCCTTCTTTTCGGCAGTCCGCCAACTGACCAGCCCAGGACACTTCATGTGCAGTCGGCATGCGCATGCCCAGTCCACCAGAGGAGGCATTCTTGCTCAAGACTGGGACAACTCAGCCAACTTAAACTCCCCCTCCCTGGCCAGAAGTGATGGCCTTACAGGGCTTGTCACCATTGGCACTGGTAGGCTACGGTCAAGATTCGATACCAAACCATAGCGCACATCACTTCAGTGTAAACAAGTTCTTTAGCTCGTCAGCCCATCTTTTGGTTCCTCTGTTGGTTCTTCTCTTTGGCTTCCTCGAACTGACTGCCAAGGATACTCCTCTTAAAACAATACCGTCTGCCTAAAGATTTCTCCCAGCAATAAAATCACAGCTGTTTGAGTATACATTCTCTCTGATCAGGCCTTGACGGTGAAGTCCCACTCTGGACTCTTGGCTTCACTCAGCAGTGAGTCGCATTTCAGGCTGTCAGTGTTAGCGTCTAATGAGTCTCCACCTGCTCAAAGTCCTGGCCACTGGCGGTCTGGGTTTTCTGTCGAACTGCCTACATTGTGACTGGGAGGGAAGTCAGTGACATTCATCTTATTTCTGTGTGCGATTATATTTCCCACAAAAAGGAGAAGATCCTCTGTGAAGCAGCCATAGTCTTTTTAACACTCAAAGCAGGTCGTGCATTACATCCACTGGTTTCCTGGTGAATTAAGCAGGCCTGGACAGCGGCATACCTGCTATTTCTGACAGCAGTGAAAGCTCTGCTGCCTTAAAGGCAAAGCTCAATAAGCAGTGACCGGTCATTTGAGTTTTTATCTGCCAAGAGAATGGAATAAAACTGTGTGGTGGACGTGAGAAGTGGAGGGTCTAAGTGTGTAGCTGTTATGTGCCATGTGGGGGAGGAGGATAGTGTGTGCATGCATATGTGTGTGGGTGTGTGCTTGTGTGTGTGGGTTGTTGAATGTGAGGTATGAAAGAGAATAATCTGCAGGGGAGAGCTTTCCCTAATTTGCCTTGGGGTTGCCTTTGGTTTCTGTTGTGAGATCTGCTGATCGGACATCGTGCGGACATCCATCCAAGGCCCACACGAAGTGAGAGAAGAAAGATATGGCAACCAGTGTATAAACACAGCAACACATCATAAACAACTATAATTTGGGAGCTGGGGGGGTGGGGGGTAGATGAGGTGGGGATAAAGAGAGAGTCAGAAGAGTGGTTAGCTCTCATTTCACAACTAGAAGCGCACAACTGTGTCTCCCAATGGGGCGGGGGGCTGAGAGAGCCTCACTCACTGCAAAAAGGGTCTGAGTCATGGGGGGGGCTGTTTTCAGGGGGCTTAAGCTTCAATCATTTCAATTTTAGGCTGACAAGGACAGTCAGGAGCCCGCGTCCCGGAGGCTGTGACTGTGGCGTAGATAAGCGATGAATAGAAATTGCAGGGGAATAGATCCATCTGGAACATCTCTGTGAGGTGGAAAAATACACAGTGAGTCATAATGTAGCGCTATATTAGTGCCGTGTGCCTCGTCAATGAGGGTAATTAAATGCTGCAACCGTTTTGTGCTGGATTTACTGCTGTGGGCATCTTACATGTTTTATAGCCCTGAATTAACTTCCCAGTTCAATAGTCATTATGGGGAATCACAGTCCCTTTGCGGTGGGGGGTTGTGGGGGGTTGGGGCTGTGTAGCACTCAGCTTTACTTGTTCCATGCGACTGACCTCGTCATGACCAATGATTCTTTATGTGACCACTTTGCTTTCCAGTTTCCGGTTTAATCATTATTTTGCTTTATTTATTCGCGGAGGTACAGAATGGCGCAGCAGGCAGTCAGAATGCAGGGGGAGGGGGTTTGGGAGGTGTCCCTCTGCCCCCTCTCCCACCACTCCTCCCTGCAGCTACTGCAGAGAGCACACAAGGTGTGGGGGGGGGCAGTGAGCAGCAGACATGGAGCCACCACACCCTTCCTGTCAACAGGAACATCCAGAACAGGAGACCTCCCTGTCAGGCTCTCCTGCTGCCGCCCCCACGCATTTGGAAGCAAAAAAGAGTCATCCAGTCATTCACCATGAAAATCTCATGATTATTTATTTCCTTGAGTTTACAAATGTATCCAATATTTATGCACAGGGAAAAGCAACAGCCAGTGGTTACAGTAATTATTGATGACAAGGTTTGCTTCCTGTTGGCGGATAACCAGTCATCCATTTTCACCCCACCACAGAAATGCATGTCATTAAAGGGCTTGCACATCACGCTTGCTTGCCAAGGTTTGAATACAACGTGTGCAAATCTGAAAATACGCTATTTCTTAACGCATTAGGAAACCATTGTCGTGTTGAACAGGATTATTCCCTACCTTGTATCTACGTTGAGGTGGACTAATTTACTTTTGCTGCAATATGTGCTTGCAGGGAAAAAATAATTTTCAAATTCAAAAATAATGATGCAGAGGATGCAGATCCTAATAATTTGTGGGTAATGATGGGATAAATTGCATACTGTTGCTGTGAGTCTTCGCCTCTCATTTCACTCTCACCATCCAAAGCAGTGATGTCACTTTGGAAGAACGGGAGGCAGTGTATGCTGGTTTTTGTTAGTTAATTAGCTATATACATTTACATCTGTGCATTTCTAAAAATATACACTTGAGTATAGTGTAGTAGTTTCATTAATATTTGATGTTATTTATTTAATTAGTATTCTTTATTTAACCAAGACCTGTGTCTTTTGCAAGAGAGACATTTGCACATATATACATATATAAATGAACGGAGTAATTCTTGCTTTAATGAAAGTAATTATTAAATTAGTAATTATTTGTCAAACAAACCAAAAAACCAAAATAACAAGAACAACAACAAAGGAATGCCCACAGCCTTCCAGGAATTGAGATTAATGCTTGATCTACTGTGTGCTTTTTTCCTCCTTTGTGCTCATTGCAGCGACTGCCACCACTGTGGAATTTGACACCTCACAGTGTGTGAAGTGACAGGCCACATCATTGTCATGTCAGATTGAGCAGCGAGACCTCTGATGATTAAAAAGTTAAGAGCCACGCCAGTCCTTTCCTGAACCACTTTAGCCCAGGGCATTTTTGATATAATGAAGGAAGTGAAGACTAATTGTTTACGCATTGACTTTCTTTTAATAGATGTATTTTGCCTTTGGTGAAATGAAATGGCACACCATTAAATAACATAGCAAGACACACACACACACACATATATGTATATGTATATATATATATATGCTATTTTCTTCATGGTGAGTTATTACAGCATCTATCAGTAACATATATCAGTATTCATTTCAATATTTTTTGAGAATGTTGCACGATGAAAACAGTTACAATCATATTGGGCAGACATTTACATTTTAATTTCTATTTCACTCCATTTTCATTTCCTAACTTTTCAAGTGTAATTCAATTCCCTCTTAATTCTAGTACAGTCACATCCTTGAGTCCCTGCCACCCAGTCATCCCATCAGCCATTGTAATCAAGTGAAGTGCCCCCCCCAGCTCCTCCTGTTGCTGATGACGTATCAGGGCCGGTAAGGACAGCCCCTCCCCACCTCCTCGTCCCACTCAACCCCCCCCCCGCCTTCTGACTATCCTCCTGCCTCTGATCAATGAAGCTGTTGGCCTGTAATTTTCCCTGTCTTACTCAGATACTGTGATTACCCTGCAGAGAGCTGTGACTCCTGACAATGAGATCTCCAGCTATTTCAATTAGGCGTCTTCCTGGGATTACTGCACACTGCCCCCCCCAGGCAGCGAAGAGGCCCGGTGTTGAAGAGCTCAGTGCAATGCTGGCTGGAGCAGAAAACTGTTTCACACACTCCTGACCAAATCTGGTTATTACCCCCCCAACTGCAGAATTTCATATTTTGGAGAAAACAGATGAATGGGAACAGATGAGTGGAAAAAAAATTGTATCTAGTGTCTTAAGCGTTAAGAAAAATGTGTTACATTACCTTTCCTGACTGTTGGTTGTACTGAGGAGGGGGTTGAAGAAAGGCCCACACATTTAGCTCAGATGTTCCGCTCCTTTTCCTGTGACGGCTGTCTCCTGCCGGAATTTGGGGGCAGAGTGCGGGCCCCCCCAGACGAGGCTGCCTCACCTGTCCGCTGTCTACAGCGCCACACGGTCTGGGAACGGTCGCAAACACCATCTGCTCCAGCATCTGCTGTGGAGAGCACACTGGTGTTTGTGCAGTGACTTAATCCACGTTAAGGGGTTTTGAGTCTAGGTCTGCCCTCAAGCCACTCACAACTTTCCTGCCGTGCCAGCCAATTTAAGATTTGAGTTAGACAATGGAAATGGAGTGAAAATAGAAAATGTTATCTTGAATAATAATTTTATTTTAAAAATCAAGCATAAAAAACATGCCATTATGAGAAATATCAAGATGATAAGATGTTATGCATTGAATTGTGAAAGATATTATATAACATATCAGTAATCACTGTAATCAATGTAACCGATATAAGTGAATGTCTACATTATAGCAGGGCTACTGTAACACACACACACATTTACACACACACTCTCTCTGTAATCTCACACAGTCACTTTGTAATAAACATATTATTTTGTATTCTGCATAAGTCAGCTGAAACCACCATGGTTTAAAGAATAGATGAATTAGGGCCAAGAATGATAAACCATTGTGGCATGCCAAGAGATAGGAGTTTTAGGGAATTTCTGCAAAGGTGAATGACATGTAGGTCAAATGTTAACCTATGTTTAAATGCCAAACCAATAATATTGAAGTAAACAGGACTTATTTTCGAAAGCCATTGTGGCATGAGCAATGGTGACACCCATTGGGAGGTGGATCGGGAGGAGTTGTGCCTGTTTTAGAATTGTATAAAAGGCTATCACGGCAATGGAGTCATTTGGACTCTCTGCAGAGACATCTTGGCTTTATGATTACTTGTTGAAAATAAAGTCTTTTTATTCTGAAGATTTCTGCCTCAATCCTCTTTATTGAAAACCTTAAAGAAATGCTGCACAAGAAAGAGTGAGTTTTTTTAGACCATGGCTAAAAATAAAGATTCAGCATTTGATATGACATAGCCTACTGTTAATCGTTTTGCCCATGTCTGTTTGATTCTCAAAGCAAAATAGGCTACTTATTTAAGTTTTTCTGTCACAGAGATTCATTTACATGAATTGGAAAGGACTGCGTTCAGTCTACAGTTGTTTTTCTGCGTTGATTTCCACAACAATATGATGTGTTGCTGATTTACACTGAACCAATCACTACCCTAGGCATCTTGAAATGGTGAACCTAGCTCACCCGCTCTGATGCGGCTGAATACGATACAGATAACGTTACAGATATTTTTTTCTGTGTTGAGTTAGCTGACCTATTACTAGCCAGGTAACAGGCAGCGATTGTCACATCGGCATTAAGAACGCTCAGTGATAGATATTACAAACACACCCTTGACTGTCCTTGTGAACAGTTTGATTGTTCTGGCACACGTTTATATGAAACAATGATTTATATGATATTCGCACATTTCGCACATCCTATTTAGCAACAGTGCTAAGACATTCCCATTTTTCATCAATGGAAAGTATGATTGGTTTCAATTTAATGCTCACCCTTTTGCACCAGGGATAATAAAGAGCTTGATGTTGACATGGTGTAATTGCATATGCTACTTCCAGGCTTATAGTGTTTGGTTGACCAGTCGGTCTGAAGCCAATGGTTCGTATGTCTGAGGTTCTGCGCTATATGTAAGGGCTGTTACGATTGAAATTTTAATCGGGAGCGATTAATCAATTAATGTAGCCTATTAGTTGAATATTTTTTTTAAATAAAATGTAAAACTGGGTATTTTGGGGCATATTAAATCCACCATAGAACAATATAGGCAACAACGAATCTACTACTAATAAAATCATAAGCATCCGCACTCCAGTTATTTTTCAATGTATTGGTGTGCTTGTTTACATGTTTTAGAAATCTCAATTTAAAATCAGCTCTTCCAGTGAAACAGATCAAACAAATCATTGTCTGTCCAAAGAGGTCCAATCAGCCTTAGAAGGCTTCATGAACCCATAAAGTGTCCAAACCCTGCATAGATTTGTAATGTTCTGAGCATACAATTATCTGGAGAACTGGGGGATAGACTAGAGTTAACAGCATAAATATAAATGCAGAGGAGAGACTTTTGTTTTTTATGCACCTAAGTAATGGAACTTGTTACCACAGTACATAAGAGATTGTTATTCTGTTTGTAGTTTTAAATCTCAACGAAAAATCTCAACGTTTTCCACTGCAGCCATGGTTTGAAACCTGGCTGCGCCAGTCCGTCTCTGGCCGAGAGCCCCCTCGGAGGTGGTGATTGACTGACTGCCCCAGAGGGAGGGGGGAGGGTGAGCCGGCACGGGCACACCGAGAAGCACGGAAGGCGTCCCTGTAAGGGAAAACCAGCTTGCCTTCGAGGAGGAGGCGGGCAAGTGGAAGAGGGTAAATTGAAAGAATTAGAGGGTATAATTGGCTACCAAAGTCAAAAAAATCAATAAAAAATCTGAAGCAAATAAAAAATCTTGACGTTTTTACTTCGGCTTTTGGCTTCTTATCTATTGTGTAAGAAGGAGTAAGCAGTGGAAAGGACTGCCAGGGTTGTAGTGTTGGCAGGAGTGATCCAGGTTTCCAGAAGGCGAAGAACTGGAGGGAGAGCAAGGAGATGCATACTGTGATGAAGTCAGCCTTGCATGTGGCCCACTGGCAGCTCCACAGGCATCCTGTGATGAACAGGTTGCTAGTAGGGGGTCAACTGAGGGTAGCGGAGGTTGGAAAGAGCACCAGGACAATCTTATTTGACATATGTCATGACAATTATTTCCAACACACACTGCGTTTTAAAATGGTGCAGCCCCATACATGGCTTAATTTCAGACAAAATTTGCTTATATATGCCTTGGTGTGCCATCCCCAGGCGTGGATGTTTATCAAGAGAGTGAATGGGTCGCTGTGTTTTTTTCTCCAGAATGGAGCAGCAATACATGCTTGTAAGTGTGACCTGCTTTATGGCCAGTCCCAGCCCCCTGTCTGATATGCCTTTTCCCATTTGTGTTTGGTAAATGATAAATGTGTTTATAGGCTTCTGTCGCAGGTGTTTCTGGTTGTAAAGGATGTGGTTGACCTTTCCGGCTAGGATATAATTGCTGGCACTGTGACAGTGAATCTGATCACCGGCTCCTGTCCTCTTATCTGTCCCACAGAGAATGACCACTGTCACTCTGCCGGGATGGACCAACACTGATCGAAGCAGAGCCACACACTCACACATACATATGCACACACACACACTCTCACGGACATAAGCTGTCATATAAACATGGGAGAATGGGTGGAGACATAATAAGCTGTCAATCACTGTCAATGACTTGTTTGAACCAATCGAAAGACTTTGCTCTGCACAGCAAAACACAATCATTACTTCAGATCAGTGAGTCAGTGATAGCTCTGCCCATTTTTGTTTCGTGAAGCCTAGTTTTTCCCATTCACTAAACATAATCATGCATACACCCACATACACGTACAAGCCCTTGTCTAAACACAATAATTCACACACACTCATACACAGCAACGCACATAAGCCCTCATATAAATGTCATCCACGCACACATTTGAGTGCGCAGGCATGCACGCACACAAGCCCTCGTCTGAACTCGCGCCCACATGCCTGTATGCAATTACATGCGCACACAAGCCCTTGTGAAAACACAATCGACACACACACATACGCAGCACGTACACTGCCACATGAACACACAAGCCCTTGTATAAACACAGTTATTCACAGGCACATGTACGTACGTATGCAAGCCCTCATGTGAGCACAGGCATTGGCAAATACGTATGCACACAAACCCTTATATGAACACAGTAATTCATTCACACATGCACAAGCCTTCTGATAAACACAGTCATCCACACAGACTCATTCATACAGAGGGACACACACAAAACCTGTATAGTGCTTGCACATGCCAGATGTGCAGAACATCCTGCAGCCTGTTTCCTGAGCTGTAGGAGGAGAGAGAGTGATGGTATTTGTTGGAAAGCCATACTCGTGGCAGGTGGGGGGGGGGACTACTCTTTTCTGTTGCACAGACGAGGGATGGAAATGAGTGGGAGTGCGTGACGTCAATCAGTACAAACAGCGCTACATTCCCCCCGCCCCACCCTATGTGTCATCTCCCCAACTACAGCTGCTCCGTCCTCAGATATCACAGTGCCACACAGGAGCCCATGTGAGGCGTCAGACCACTGCCAGCGCCTTGAGTGACAGCGGATGGCCAGGGTACCACCACCATGGAAGAAGGCACTGACACTCCACAGGCAAAGCACCAACCACCTCTTTAGGGATGCACTGAGTTTCCCGTAAGGGCTTAAATATACTTCACTTAATCACGCGTACACATGGACGTGTATGCAACGCGACTGGCATTGTTCACATAATCCACTGTGTACTTTTTGTCTGTCTGGATGTTTAAAAGCTATATCCACTAGGGGACAGGTCCACTGGCCAGCATACATTGACAACTACTTCCGATTCTGCACAACAAGGTTGTTTTGATGTATATCTTGAGAAGACGGCAGAAACTGCGGCAGCGGTGCCAACATATACATAGGGATGTAGCCATGTGAACTGTCAAATAAACTAAACTAAGCTAAACAACGGCGATGGTATATTAGACCATTAAATATATCCTGGCACAAAGACAGAGAGTATGTTTCTCTCATTCTGAAAATCATCATCAGTATTTCCGTATGTCCGCCAGGACATTTAATGATTTGCTTTGTTGGGTGGCCCCGCTCGTGCAGTAAGCCAGTGGGTGAAGCAGAATGGCTTGCCATCACCCTCCGCTGTCTTGCCTGCCCCCACGATTTATGTCGGTATTGCACTTTGCGTACGCGTATCGTTAATTTCAGAGGACATGCATAAAGGACGCTCCCAACGACCACATGATACGCATGACAGCCATCTTGCGTATGCGCACGCATGTTTAAAGTGAAGTATATTTAAGCCTTAACAATGCACCAGCTACTTTTTTAGGCCACTGAGACTCCCAGGAGACCACACTGACCACCTCTTTATTTGTGTGACACTCCACACACAAAGCACTGACCACCTCTTTATTTAGGCTCCCAGTACATAATCAATCAATCAATCAATCTTTATTTTTGTATAGTGCCATTTACAAACAGGTTGTCACACAGCGCTTCACAATTGGCATTTTCCAGAGGGAATCAAAAAAACAGAAAACCATTGGAGCCAATGTGGGAAACTGGAAAATTATTCCCTGACCCCTTAAAAGGCGATCGAGTTGATCTCCTGGAAAATGGTGGGATACAGAGAAAAACAAAAACAAATAGTCCTTGAGGCTCATGAGGCTTAACAGACCACCAGAAGGGCAATCTTCGGCATCCTAAGTGTAGGGGTGGGGAGGACCTCATCCCTCCAGATACCAGGGCAGGGTGGGGGATGAAACCAGCAGCTAGGATCTGGGCCAGCGGCATCCGGCTAACACATGGCAGGGCTGGGGGGTTGACTCTGGGGCAGGTGAGCCGAAGCCAGGGAGAAAAGAAGAAAGGTGCAATTATGACTATGATAAATATCACACCGGATCAGGGGAAAGAGTAGAGTGATAACACTTTTGCACCAGCAGAAGTAATCTAGGGCAGCATAACTAATTAGATGAGTGGCACAGGGAGCACGCAGCCATAAGACTCCCAGTAGACAGCACCGACCACCTTATTGAGGGAGCCGACAGTCTCTCTGGGTGTTGAATGGAAGCCAGTCACAACATTCTGCATCCAACCACTAAAACGCCTATATCATCCAAGCTCTGTGACAGATAAAAAATGAATAAACAAACAAAAACAGCAAACACATTTAGCGATCTGCGAGTGATTAACATCTCTCCACTTGCAGATACAGTATGCTTCAGTGAAATGATCTTACCTGGTCCTACTATTTTAATACATAATGGATTGCATTTATACAGTGCCTTTCAAGGTACCCAAAAACACTTTAAAGTGAAGGGGGAAAACTTGCCTCAACCACCACCAACATGTAGCACCCACCTTGATGATGTACGGCAGCCATTTTGCACTAGAATGCAAAGAAGAGCCAGAAGCTGAGGTGGAGTGGGAGGGAATTATTGAGCCAATTAAACTTTTAAATACAGGTAGTAAACAAAAAATGTAAACACCAATGTAAACTCAATGAATAGGTTTTTGGGCCATTGAGTGTGGCTAGTGTATGGTCTGTCTAGCAGCATTTGGCATTCTAAAGGAGGAATACAAAACATATCTTCCACAAGAAAGTCAATCAACTCACATTTAGTTAATGGAAGTGGCCATTTTTCTAGAATATCCCATAAATGGTCAGTTGGGTTTAGATGTGGTGACTTGAGAGGGCCATGAAATATATAGCCAGTGGGTCCTTTGTGGATGGGGGCAGTGTCATATTGATCCCTCTCTGTAGGAAATAAATGCTTTAACATGGGGTGAAGATGATCACTCAATTCATTAAGATAAAATGTACATTACAGAACCACCAGAACCTATCACTGTTGGAACACTTTAGTTTTTTGTTCACTGCCTGTATTTCAGTCTATAGCTGTGAGGAAGTAATATACTGAAATAAACAAGATTATGCCTATGTGGTTTTTGAGGGGAAAGCTTATTGAATTTCCATAGCAGTACATGAGTCAGAATATGAATATCTATATCAATACTTGTTATATAACTGGTTATGCTCAGTGTTTATGAATTCAAGTAATATATACAATATATATATAATTTACATGAATAATTACATTATTTAAGTCTATTTTTGTTGTTGTTTCAGACAAAATATTTATTTAATTTCAGAGGCAGATATTTGACATAATGTTGTGTAAAACACAAAATATAATTTATGATTGTTGGTTCCTGTTCCCTACCACAGCCTGAAGAGCCTGCATTACTTTGTGCAAAAGTGGCCTCACACACAGGCATAGTCACCTGCTGAAGCAAATCAGCAATCAGCTCAGGTGTTAGCCATTGCATTCACCTTTGTATTGGTTGAAGAGGATACAGAATACCTGCTTGCGATAAGGTGTTGATTTTGGAGAGAAAATTATAACATTTTAGGCATACTGTGAGAAAACAATGTACAGGGGCCATCCAAAATGTCCTAACTTTGGCAGCTAAACTGAGTCCATCACACACAGACACACACACACACTGACCATAGGTGATTGACATACATTTTGTTCATACAGTAAGAGCACTGGGGAACCCCATTAAAGCGATAGCTAGCAAATACATTTGAAGCATTTCAGCTAAATTCACTGCTAGCCGTTCTAGATTAGAAACAGGGATCATGTGATTGACATGTCTGATACAAGAGGAGCAGGTGAAAACTGCTCTCTGCCATCATGTAAGAGAAGACTATAGAATGGACCCAGACATAATCTTTAGGCAAATTCACCATGTCCTTTGCATAACAGAAAGTTATGCAAAGGACATGGTGTGTGGACAAAGACTACTATTCCTCAAAGTGCTTTGGACCATCCAAGGTTAATGGATCACTGATATGGTTGCGTCAACTTAATTCCCTTCAACATACTTTCATCTGTTTTTTTGCTTTGAAAATATATTTTGAAAGCAGGAAAAAACATTGCTTTTTTTGCATGAATCACCATCCTTGAAATGCGTGCATCTGAAATCACCTTTAAAAAAAATCAAATTAGATTTCCTCGGGGGAGGATTGGAAGAACTTTTAAAAGAAACGTGTCATTTTACCGTAAGTTGAGTGCAGCAGTTTCATAAAGGGCCGTTGTTAGTTGAAGGCACTTTG
The DNA here is from genome assembly GCA_029706075.1 of Aldrovandia affinis. Classification (NCBI taxonomy): domain Eukaryota; kingdom Metazoa; phylum Chordata; class Actinopteri; order Notacanthiformes; family Halosauridae; genus Aldrovandia; species Aldrovandia affinis. The sequence goes on along the minus strand of JAINUG010000126.1, from coordinate 373,872 downwards.
GGGTATTTAGCATTCATTTCACAAATTGGCAGAAAGAAGAGTTAATGTGGTCAGACACTTCTGAAGTGTTACAGTTGAACTGTGGAAGTGTTGAGGGTCACTATCCGTATTGAGCTACAGACAAGATCATAATGGTGTCATCTTGACATCCTCATTGCTTTTATCTGAACTTGACTAAGTTGTAGACCCGGAAGCAATGAATGTACAAAGGCAACAATGAATTCCATTTAATCTATTTATTGGACGATATGAAATGCAATTGCAAGAAGATGGGGGAAATTTGAATACAATAATCAGACCCTTTTTTCAAAAATTCTGACTCCACAAAAAGTATCAATGGCAGCATCGCTGTGTTGTAAGAACATAGGGGCATGCAAGTTTGATGAGGGCAATGGCTTCCCGTGCTGATTGAACTGCACTATGCTGGTTTTCAGCTGTCAGTCAGCTTGGCTCAGGCCTTCATAATGCGATGGCAATGACTGCACTGCTGCATGGCTCAGCGAGAGCATGTGTTTGCTGGGTTTGGCCCCTTGTTGGTTCAGCCTGCTTCCTCAACCTGCCCTGGCTGTTGATTCTGGCGTTTTCCAATATCCGTGGCTCCTCTGACCCCCACAGTAATGGCAGTAATTTCAAATAGCACGGAGGCATCTCGCCATGCATGGTCTGTGACAAACTGTTTGCCTTTTACCAGTATAAAGGACAAGGAAGAACAGGACATATCAATCCCAGCTCTCTGGTCTGTATCCTCTCTTCATTAGGCTATCGACAAGTTGGCCAATGATCCACCATATTAGTACCTACGGAGCCCGCCTGTGGATTAAGACAGTGTGTAAGACACAACTCAGAGAGCTACACTGACATTACACACAAATCTGCTGCATCACAAAGCAGGGCGAGGCAGAAGAGCAGCGTAGTGGTGAGGTAGGTTACCAGGTTAAACCTGCCCCACTATAAAAAAGGGTGGTAAATAGTACTTAGTACATATTTAGCTGCATAAGTGAAAAATAAGGAAGCTCTTGAGAGTGGCTTTCACAGTGATGGTGACACAGTGAAATAAAATAATAAAAATGAACTTTATTACAAGCTAAGGGTTTATTATGAACTAATGGTAGCTATGAAGCTGGAATATGTAGGTTAAGTTTCTAGCTAACTATACATTATCTTCGCTCCATTCTTTGCATAATTTATGTTTGTCCACAATCTGCAATGTAATATCCCTGAAATCCTCATCCCCAAGCTGTCTGTGAATCACCCCCTTTATCGTCAACCATATCAAGACCAAAGCTATTATTCTCCTGGAGCACATATCCCAGCCACCCAACCCTGTGGCTCCTGCCAATATCTAGGCCCCTATTACATACTCTACCCAAATGTGCAAATAGGTGCATTTCTGAAAACTTTCTGAAAATGTAATTGTTTCAGTAAAATAGCAAGTTTTTGTAAATTGGTAAATGTAAGCTATGCAACTTGGCCTGGATTTGCTGAGTTAATAATTGGTGTAAACCTTTCCCTAAAGTTGAATCCACAGCTTTGCAACTGAGCGTGCAACCAAGTTGATTAGGTATGCAACCTGCTTAAAGGCTTCAGATCGCATCCTTTCCTGTGCTCCCTGATTTGGACAGCTTCTCTTTTTCTCTCTTTAGTCACAGTAACTGAAGCCAATTTAAAAAGTATAAGACACAGCAATTTGTTCTTTCTCTTAAAAGGCTGACTGTGGTACACATTTATGTGGAGTGTTTTGGTTGTTTTTTAGGAAACATTTGAGAGATGCATGTGGAGGATATTGCATTGCAATTTTAATGTTAGAAAACACAGGGTGTTTTTTTCTCTTCAAAATGAGTTCAATAGCATCTGTTTAACAGAAGCAATTTAGAACACTGCTTTGTATGTGTATGTGTGTGTGTGTGTGATATCAGGAAATTAATGATTATCTATTGATCCTAAACCCCCACCCCCCGTGGCACAGTGAGGCCTGATGGTTGGGAAGCAGGCTGGGAGTTTCACCGCAGAAAACTCAGAGGCGTATTTATTCTGCTGTTAATTGGCTGGCACAGAGACGTCAAATGGCCCTTTTGCTCCTCTTTCGGAGTGTGCACATTAGCAGCAACGGAATATAAATGTCGGCTCTCCCGCGAAACACCGGTCTCTGAAGCTGGCCTAACAAGCTCATTATCCCATAAAGAGCCTTTCATTTGCACCTCAATGGGCTTGAAACCCCAATCCTGACGAGGAGAAGCTGACTGCGGTGAATTTCTTTCACAGGTTTGAAATGGATCTGAGAGGCACTGGGTGGGGGGGGGGGGGGGATAGGAGAGGGAGAGGAGGGGAGTATGATGTGCTCTGGTGTGGGAATCTTTTAATGGAATGTTTTTGTCACCTGTACCTTACGCCCAAATGTTTTACCCTGACTCATACGTCTGGCCCAACCCCCACCTGGGGGAGCCAGCCAGTTATAAACATAACCTGAGGGTCACCTGGACCAATTTGGTCTGCCACAGACCAGCGTCATTTCCAGGACTATTTAAAACCGAGGGCAGTGCTACAGCACTGCCCCGAATTGTCAGGGAATGGAGATTTCGAAGGCAGCCACACTTCATCAGGGGCCGAAACAGTGAGTGTGAATATATTAAGCACTCAGCGTTTCTTAGCTCAGCTCTCCTGATTAGAGGTTCAACAGGGCTGACCTCTCTCTGTCGTGGATTATTGGTGCTGCGTTTGCCAACACATCCACTCACATGACGTTTCCTGCATTACGATTTGGCGTGGCGGCTTTGCTTTGTTCGTTGGAGATGCGATGCCCCGCAGAGCTCTGCAGGTGACGTGGCTGTGTGTGGTGTCAAGAGCTCCCATCTGCTGCGAGTGTAGCACTGTCCCCACAACACTACGCACACAACGCAGCAGCATATACACGCACGCACGCCCACATGCACACACACACACGCACACACGCATTCACACGCACATGTGCACGGTGCACGGTGCACGTATGTAAACACACACACACAGGAATATGACACAGACCAATAAACACACAAGCACAGACACATATACAGTACATGTATACACAAACACACACAAGTCCACACAAAGCAACAGTTATATTTTGAAAGAATGGGACTTCACAATGCATCATAGATGTGGCCCCCATCTGGAGCCCAGGTCAGTCACACTTATGCAAAATGCTAGGAGAAGGCGCTGGGCCAGGATATTCATGCGTAGCAGATGTGGCAAGCTCGTGTGAATGTATGCCATCCTGCTCACTGCTCCCGTGATTGAGAAACAGCAGTCCTCCCAGAGCAAACACAGAGGGAATATGATTGGGGCATGTGAGAACTCGATATCTGTTTCACCGATGTCCTCTGGTGATTTCAGATGATTATCGCAAACAGTTTTTGTTATCAAAGGAGGACATTTTACTGCGATTCTCTCATTCTGGTATTCAGAATGAATATAACCATGGTACTTTGTAATATGTTCTGCTTTAGTGGTAGTAATCTGAAATTGTACTTAGCGATACTTCATTCATGTATGGCAAGAAATCAGATCCCATACCAGTCAGCATCAAACACACCTGTAGCGGAATCCTTATTGCAAAGCTGCTGTGCCTTTCTCGCCTTATTTTGGTCATTCATTTAACTTGGCTTTTGCATCCTGATAATGACTATTTTCCCCTTAGTGTTTGTTGTTCCTTCAGTTGTTTGTTTGCTTTTTGCTTTTTTGGATGACTTGCATGCTCAAATCCAATGTCATATCCCTTCCCACTAGTGCAGATTATTTTTTTGTGATGTTGTGTTTGTTGTCACAGTGAATGTCAGGTAGTGTAAATCATCCCGAATAGCCTACTTCCAATAATAATAATAATAATAATAATAATAAATAAAAACAACAGCTAAAATAACAGCAACCACAACAATTTAAAGCTGTGAAATAATGTCATGTTGTTCAGTTCTGCGGGTCCCTCTGCTAGCTTTCCTGTGATAAACACGTTATGGCAGCAGTTTGATCGTAATGGGTTCTTTTTACTGCTCCCACAGTGAGTCAATTGAGAGACTCTGCCCTCTGCTGAATGAGAAACCTAATGAAGAAAATGTGTTAATGCCATGCTCAATATAATGTGACATTTACCTTATCCATGGAGAGACAGTGGCACAAACCAATATCAATTAAAAGCTGATTTGAAAAAAATCTGTGAGTCTTTTCCTGGCGTTGATTTTGTGCTCTATTTTTTAAGAAAACTGAATTGCTAAAACATAAGCAAAAACACGTTACTGGAAGGGATGGAGTAGCCAGAACAAGCAAACATGCAACTGGTGGTGCTGTAGCAGTCATTTTTATCTGTTAATTGCTTTTCTTTGGCTCGGTTCTTGTTCAATGGCTTTATTATTTCCACACATTAGGCTGGCTGTGAATGCTGCAGCAACATGTGAGTTGAGTCACCAGAGCGGCACAGGGGCTGGGTGACTGCGGCTGTGCTTCTCACCCCCACTATCTATCTTCCTCTGACCTTTCGAGGCGGTGCTTGCCCTAGTGACTAATTGATCTTCCTCATGGCTCTAAGTCACTTTGTTTGAGCTGCCTGATGTGAATCTGTGCTGCACTGGCCAGCTCGTGTCCTCTTCCTGTGCAAAGCTCACCACAAACCAGTTGCTTTCTTTTTTGCCTTTTGGTTGTAATTGTGTGTTCTCTATGCTGGCACACCTACAGAGCACAGCATCAGCCCTGCTTGTGTAACATCACAACACCATAGATTTGTCATCTCTCAACACTGACCGTTTGGTCAGAACGCCGCAGCCTGTAGTCTCTCCTGCCTGATGGCTAAAGCTAAGTGGGTTTGGTTTGTACTTAGATGGAAGGCTTTCTGGGAAAGCCAGATTTCTGCTGGAAGTGGTGTTGGTTTACTGTGGGCAGTCTTCCCTCTGTAATGAATAGAAAACCTGATGCCCCAGTGCAGTGATGGGGACACTGAACCATAGGCGACGCCATCTTTCTGATGAAACATTGCGCTGAAGTCCTAACTGACTGTGGTCATATGGCAGTTATTGTTCAGAGTTGGCAGTAGCTAGGGCAGACAGACTCTAGGCGCCATTGCCAAAAGGAGTTGCTAGTGAATGAAGAGACAAACCTGCTGTAAGGATGATATATTTGTATCATGGAAGTGTGATACTCAATCAGCCATCTTAAGAGGATATTTGTTGAGACTACTGAAATGTTTAATAATTTATTATAATAAACAAAATAGACAAAGCAACCAAAATGTTGACAAAGATAGAAAATAGACAAAGCAACCAAAATATTTACAAAGATAGACATAAATTCAGTACAGCCACCTTGAAGCCACATGCAAAAATCCCTAAACAATTATTTATCTCTCTTTAACTATTAAAGTCTGTTGGGTATGAAATAGAGACCACCACCACCACCCCACAACTTTAACATTTGAATAGCCAGGGAGAGGGGGTGTGAGACAAAGAGGGAGACAGCGGATTGACGGACACAATGGATTGGGACTGATGAAATAGCCAAGATTTCTTCCCTGTGTGCCCTTCCTGCTGGGTTGTGCTGTGGCCTTGGATCCAGGGGGTGTTTATGGTCCCACACCATTGAAGAACATATTCAGACCTGGAATCCCTTCATAGATTTGAGCAGATCACATAGAATGAGAGAGAGAGACATACAGTGAACAGGATGCAGGGCATGAAACCGTGATCCAAACAATGTATAAATCCATCCAAATAATGGACTACTAATAATTTTCCTTACACCGCCAACTGAACCTCTCCCACCCTGGACAATACTAATAATAATAATATACGCCATTTAGCAGACGCTTTTATCCAAAGCGACTTACAGTAGTGAATGCATACATTTTCAGTATATGTGGCCCTAGTGGGGATTGAACCCACAACCTAAGCATTGCCAACGCTGTGCTCTACCAACTGAACCACAGAGAACCTAAAGCTCCATGGGGATACTGGCTAGAGTTGGCACAGGCATGGGTGGTGTCCGATACGATGCATCTATACTGAACTACTGCATAAGTAGGATGAAGGTCCATTCCCGGCAGCCCCATATTTATTGTTTTTAATATCTTTGTTCCCCTTTTGGGCATTACCAATTCAACCAATGGACATGGTGTGATGGGACCTACATAAGAACAATTTTATGATTCAACATTCCCTCACCACCTGCATGCTACTGATTGAAGTAGATCCCCACAGTCTCCCAGCAAAAATACAGGCAATGAAAAGAGATTATGCAAAGGTTTGCTTAGTTTGTTTAGGTTGTCTAGCTGAAGTGTTTTTGCAAAAACCACATACAGGTTATATATATACTGTATATATATATATATTATCATGGCATCCCAAGGGGTGGCACGGGGAAAATGGCTGCCTGCCCCTTTAACTCTTGTGAGCCACTAGACTAGAGCCATCAGGGCTACAGCTCCCAGCAGCCTGCAGTCCCACACCTGATTACCAGCTGAAGCAACTAAAGCAATTGGCACTGCTGGCAGCTGAATGAAATAATGGACTGAATACAAGAAGCACCTTTTCCCCCAGTCAAATTGCAAAGTTCCACCAGGGAAACGTGTGGTGAGTGAGAAAGAGTTTGATTATTGTTTTTGGAAATTGACTTGGATTGTTTGAAAATCCTGTGTGTACCGACTAGTGATTTTTTGAGGACCTGGCTTGGATTAACGACTGTGGTTTATGGACAAAAACAACGAGAGAAGGATTATGGACTGTATGAGTTGGAATTCCCTGATTACCCCATTATAGTTTTCTTTTGAATACTGCCTCCTCTGGATTATTCAACTGACTATGCCCTCTGAAAAGGTCCCTGAGTGTCACCCCACCCCCAGTGACTATAATATATATATATAATAAATAAATAAAGCAAATAAATAATAATAATAAGTAATGCATTCATTGATTTCTGAATGCAAACCGCTACCTGTCACATCTCTGCTGCTCGCTGCCAAAGAGTGGCATTGGACTCTTGATTGCTCCCTTATTGTGTTAATTGTTTCACCTGATTGTCTGTGCATTATTGTCTTGGTGATTTCACCTGTGTCTCGTTTCATTCATTATTTAAGATGTCTGGTTCCTGTTTTACTTCACTCTGTCTTGAATGGTTGTTCCTCGTCTTTCAGTGTTTGTTCAGCCATTTGGAGTTTCTTGTTCCTAGCTTTGTTGGTTTTATTTCTTCAGTGTTATTGTATATTTAGTTTAGTTTATTTCTTAATGAAACTCCTGTTTGTTTTTGGATTCCTGCCTCCTGTCTCATCTCTGCACTTGGGTCCAATCTCCCTGTCCTTGTTTCGCTACCTGCCTGTAGTAAATAGCAGTCTTTAGGGTTTTTAGTTTTCAATTTTGCTTGTACAGAAAAGGAGGTGACACAGTAGCCCAGGTGATGGGGGAGAAGACACTTGGGGGCAGGAGCGGGTGTAGGCAACCAGGAGGCCTCAGACCAACACAGCTCAGGGGTGTGGTCATGTGCAGATTAATCTGGGCAACAGTGTGATGTACTGTTGAGAGAAATGGGCTTATAAACAGAGCGCTTCCATTTCCAGGCAAGTAGAGAAAAAAAATATAGAAATAAAATTGTATTTATATATTCTGATTGCATGCACACAATGGACCAGGGGTATGGTTATTGTGAGATGAGGTGGGGAAATTACCAACTATGTGTGGCCCATGGCACAGTCAGCACTGGCATGGTCAGGATTGGAACATTGCACCTGCACTGTAGCTGGATGTGCCACCTGGGAGCCCCTCTTGTGTGATTGTTAAATTAATTGTTATAGGTCCAAAAAAAGTTCATATAAAAACAAACTTGTAATAGCTTAGTAGTACCAACTTGTACTGATTTGTTTCAGAAGGGCTTTTATATTTCACAAACATATGACTTTCATTCACAAAGGAATAACAGCACAAATATGCCTTTGTGAATGAAAAGTGGTTTCAAATTCTGATAATTAAATCAGCAGCTCAATCAGACCAAACAAATTACCTGCTTAGTTGGATAAAAAACAGCATGAACATGTAGTCTCAAAGTCCAGGATTTGGAAAAATGTATTGAGCTACATGCGGAGCAGTGAGGAGCAGGCGTGGCTATGCTGGGCCAGGTGCAGTTTTTCTCCACTGGAGATGGTGTGTTCCAGTGCCTTCCATCGTTCAGAGCCCAGGATAAGCTGCAGAGCGTTTGTTTTTGTAGAGGTCACTTCAGGACTTTGGAAAAGGAAGTCCGGGGGCCTTCTAAAGCTCCTCCAGAGCGTCTGCCCAATCAGCAATCAGCATGGCAGCTCTGCACTCTATAATCCTGCAGGCCTGAACAAAAACTGTGCTGCCTCTGAAAACTAGTGGAGTTCAGTGTTTCTGGATTTGAAATTTGGGGGAGTAGGGGGAGCATTGTCACTGAATCTTCTCTGACCTGTAGGGTTGAAACCAACTCGTATTTCTTCTAGTTTGTTGGCAGATTTTTTTTTACTTTTTCCAAAACAAATTATGTTGAGGGCATGAGCTTTTATTGTTGCCATTCAACATCATCATTCATCAACATCAAACCATCAGTTTTGTTATGTAGAAAAAAAGAGAAAACAATGAAGTAGTGGCCTTTGGCATGTGGTAGACACACTGATTTTACAGTTGTTATGCCCATGTGGAAAGGAGAGTTTGAGGCACATTCCTCTGACCAAGGGATGAACCGAGAAGATTGACACTTTAATGAGTATCAGTGGATATAGAGAAGCAGAGATAATAGCATCTCGTCCCTTTGCCAGGTTGTGTTTGCATGATGTGTCTGAGTGGAACTGGAACTATCCACTTATCGAATGATTGGAAGCAAGGCAGAATAACACCAATATATAAGAAAGAGGATCATACTGACCCAGCCTACTGCAGGCCTATTTAAGTTGTATGTGAAACCTTTCAATTTGATGGAGCTTCTGTGCAAATTGATGTTCTGTCCTGTAATATAGCAGAAACTCCTGTTACGAACTGGAACCGTGGTTCTCTATTCAATATAAACACAATACACTTGGATGTAAGTAAATGTTATTTTTTATTTTGGACACCACCCTAGGTGGTGCTAATAAAAGCTATATGTATGAATGTATAATATTGTGCAAGAATCAAAGAAAGATAATTGCTTGCCTATGTTTGCAGTTGAAAGAGTACACTGTCAAAGCACACTGTTATAAAAAGGCCCTACATTGAACTTGTCTATTTGGTTTGAACTCAGTTTAAATTGGTTTTAAGTCAGTTGAAGGTTGAAACTCGGTTAACTGATGAGACTATTAACAAAAAGTAAAAGGAGGGAAAATTGGCTAAAAAAAGCTTCGGTCTCTGAGGGTTAAATGAAAGGGGAAAGAAAAAACTGATTGGTCATGATTGGTCTGGAATGAGATAGGGTGGAATTGTGAGATTCCAGCTGAGAATGAGCTCATGCAGAGCTAATTGCTCTGTCTCACACATTCTGAGGAGTGATGTAACAGTGGAACCACATAGCACTTACAAACTGTCAAAACAGGCCGTCTGTCTTTTTGAAGCTCGCCTCAGACTCTGTGAATGGCAGGATTTGGGCTGTGGCTGAGGGTGACGGAATGTTTTTTCAATATCACCACATTCATGTCATTAATAAACCCACACACTATTGAAGGTGGTAGTTAGTTTTTGAAACTCTTCCAGGTTGATATTCAGTCTTTATTGAATTCCACGGCCCACAAACTGTCCACTATGTATTTGGAAACTGGTTACATTTTGTGTTGGAATCTGTCTTAACTTTTGGTTTCCTCAGTCTAGATCAGGGGTGTCCAATCTTATATGTTGTACCAGCACAGCCAGTGTGTCATATTCATCTTTCCCTTCAAAATCACCTTAGAAACCATCTGCACCTCTTAATACATCTACCACACTGTTGTAATGGAAGTCTAATTCCCATACGCATTTCTGCATTTCATTGTTGTTGTTACTTGCATATTAATGTACAATGAAGCATAGCAAACAATAGGCTGACATTATTGCACTAATCATTCAGACGCTACATTTACAAACCAGTAAAAATTATGATATTATGATATTATATGTATTATATTCAGATTTTTGCCAGAAGCAAAGATGTTACTGGAAACCTTTATGAGAATGTTGTTAGCCTCAGTAAAAAGAGGCTGTGGGGAGATTTGACTGAAATATTTCACATTTAAAAGGGATTAAATAATGTTGACCACAGACTCATTTTGTGAATAAAATCAGAGGACACAGGTGGAAATTCATATTCCTTTTGATTTCTTCACACTGTGGCATCCCAAGGGGCTGCACCAGAAAATGGCTGCCTTTAATTCTTGGGAGCCACTGGAGAGGAAAAGACTTAATTTCCCAGCAGCCCGCAGTCCCACACCTGAACGAAGTCAAGTGATTGGGACCATGGACAGCTGAAGACCATTTGAAGGCCTATTTAAAGGAATTGTTGGTATCACACTGGGAGGGAGTAGGTTGGTAGTTGGAGTATTGGAGTAGTGGAGTAGTGGAGTAGTGGAGTAGTGGAGTAGTGGAGTAGTGGAGTAGTGGAGTAGTGGAGTAGTGGAGTAGTGGAGTAGTGGAGTAGTGGAGTAGTGGGTGAGAGAGAAAATTGTTTTGAAGGAAAGTATTGTTTGGATTGCTGTGTGGCTTGGCTTGGATTGGATTGGATTGGATTGGATTGTTTTGAGGACCCTGTTTTGTGTACCGACTTGGACTGTGTGAGGAACTGACCTGGATTGTGGACATCGACAAAGATAAAGATTGTGGACTTTGTTTTGGATTCCCCGAATACCCCACCCTTTGTTTTGTGATTTGTCAAAATGAGTTTAATAAATTATTGTTTTGTTTATATTACTGCCTCCTCTGGGTTATTTAACTGCCTCTGTAAAGGTTTGTGCGTGTCGCCCAACCCCAAGGGATAACTTTTCTTCTTCAATATAACCTGCTATATAAACAGATCCTGCATTTGAAATTTATATATATTTTTATATTGTATCCTTCATGTCTTCAGTAGTAGCCAACATTTGGGCTCCCTCACTGTTTATAGGATTGACAATATTGCAGAAATATAATAAGCAAGACATATAACAAAGTATGACATGCATAGTAGAGTTCACAGTGCACACATCTTTTTTCCCCTTTCCTTCCCCCGCTCGACGTGACATATACAACATTGAGCGGTGCATGGTGTGCTTGTGGACGTGGGACCTCCTGGTGAATTGACTGATGAATAATAATAACACATGCCAACTTGGGTGCTTTCATCTCCCAATGGCACCACTGCAGATTCTGCCTCTTTACATCCATGTGGCATCCCAGAGTGCAATGCTTTCTGGGAACTCTAATAGGGACCCGGTTTGGGACTTACATCTGTGTCCCTATATGTGTGTATGTACTCGTGTTTTAGAATATGCAGGTAAGCATGCAGTTGCACAAATAAATGCATTTGTGCATGTTTGTGTGTGTGTGGGTGTAGGAAAAAAGAGGAAGAGAGGCAGACAGTGGCAGTGAGAGAGAGAGAGAGGCAGAAAGGCAGAGAGCAAATAAAAATCATTGAAGATCCCTGGGTAACGTCTGCTCCCTTATCTGTACTTAAAAAGGTTACCTCTCACGGCATCATAAACCACACAATGTTTCCCAGCGGAGCGAACAGCTGGAAATGTGCAGAAATCTTAATTCCTGCATTCTTCTCCTCTCTGTAAAGTTCTGCGCTTCCTCCAAATGCCACTGCAATTGAAGTGGCAGGGGAAATTGTCACATCTCCACTCAGTTTTAAAAGAGTGGAGTGTTTACCAACTGAAAAGACAAATGTATCTGAAAAATAAACCTGTGAAAAAATGAGTCGCATCAGAAATGAGAAATCAGAAAAAAACGAATAGAGGAAAAGGTTGGCACCGTCTTTTTTTGCACAAATATACAACTGGAAATGTGTCTGAGGGTGACTTTATTTTCTTCTCTTTTTTTGCAAGCTCCAAGAGGGGAAACTTTGGCTTTACTCTGCACAAGACATCACGTTTGTGTCACTTGGCATTAGTGCAGTATCTGCCTGCGCTGCCAAAAGAAAACTGCAAACGCATCTATTCTTCTGACCCTAAATGAGGATCTCTGCATGGAAAGAGGATGCACATTGTTTGAAATGACATTCTGCCACCCCTGTTTATCATCTGAAGGTGGGTGTACAGGGAAAGACAGATGTAACAAGCGCAGCAGTCAGTCACAATTGGTGTCCACAGCTCCCTGCGGAATATCCATGTGTGAAAGTTGCTCGTTTAGCTTCATCTGCTCACATGCTTGAGTCTCCGATCTGCTAATTCTGGGCCCTGACATTGGGAACATTGGCTTTATAAATAAAAGCTGTCGTGTCAATGTATTCCCCCAGCAGAAGTCACATGAGTAAACATTCTTCATGACGGCACGTGGATTGGCATCACTCGCCATCAGACCAGTGTCACGAAACAACCGAACGAGAGCCCGTTCTTATTATCCTTTAACCTAGCCTTTCACGTTAGGTAGGTTTGTATGGAAGAAGAGGCGGGTCGTGTGCTTTTACTTCTATTTCATCTCCGTCCCTCTCCGAGACGCGGGGTGTTTGTAGAGGAGGGAAAAGGGGTTGAAAAAAAGACCATGAAAATAAAACGTCATAATTGCAGCTATTTGACAAAATGCTTTTTTTTTTTGCTCCACTGACAATTTCTTATGTAAACAGCAATTCATGCAAAAATAAATGAACACAACATTACTTCCCAGCATCCCTGCCATGTGTTAATAGCCCCTTCTTCAGAGCAGTTACATCATTTAAAAAATGCTAGAGGCTTGTCTTGCTTCATGTCAGAGAGGCAGCCAGCCCTGGTTGGGTAAATAAACACAGCAGTTATGTACCACACAACGCTGGGGATCACAGCCGCTTTTGAAACACTCTGAGGATTGTTGGAAGCAAGCGTGGGTCATGTGTTTTCTCCCTGTCTTTCTGTTCTAGGTTATTTATTTCCCTGCCCACTCCCGATGTGAGCATGAGGAGGGAGGGGGCATGCCAGGGGACGGCAGGCCATTAAGAAAATTGATGAAAATACCTCTGGTGCTTTTCTGCGGCTGACGTCACTGCTGCCGTCACACAGGGTTCTGAGAGTTTATCCCATGGGATTCGGGGGGGGGCTCTCTCTCTCTCTCTCTCTCTCTCTCTCTCTCTCTCTCTCTCTCTCTCTCTCTCTCGCACCATCACACTCTGAGGCGTCTCTCAATCTCTCTCTCTCTTTCTCTCTTTCTCTCTAACTCTCTCTCTCTGTCTTTCTGTGTATTTTTCTGTATGTCTCTTTTTTCTTTCTCCCTTTCTTTTGCTTTCCATCCTCCTCTCCCTCTCTTTCTCTTTTTACCCCCCTCTGTCTTCCTTGTGGTCCATCTCCAGTCATTGCATCTCCATGGAAACATGATATGGACAGGCCTTGTCAAGGTTCCCTTGTTTGTGAGGCCCTGTGATTGGTCCCACAGCGCAGCAGACGCTCCACATACGCACACATACGCAGGCACGCACACACACACACATACGCAGACACACACACACACACACACATATGCAGCCACACACACACACACACACACAAAACAATACCAGACTTGAATGCAGACACACATGCACACACACACATAAACATATACACATACACATACACAACTCCCAGACACAGTCTTCTATACACATAAGCAACTGTGCAGTCATGTTGAGTATCACTATGACTGATACCTGATTGTTACAGAGCAGGTTTTTTTTATATTGGAGAGTGGGGGACAGGGATGCGCGGGTGGTTTGCTGCTTTTCGCCTGTTGAGTGTTATGATGTCAGGCGTGAATAGCTGTGAGAGTCCACAGAAAATCAACAGAGGAAATCATAAAGTCTGCCACAAACTCAAACACTGGAGCACACCTCACTGATCAGAACTAACTCATCACTGCACTCCGACTGGCTGAAATGGTGGATAACTCAAGGCTGAGGAACCTGTATCCGTGTGTGCCTTTCACAGGCATATTGCAGCCCCACTGATGGGGTAGAGTCAAGTGAAAAATGGAGGAAGGAAATTCAGGTAATAAATGTGCTTTAGAGGCAAATATGATGCCTAGTGCCTAATATGATGCCTAGTATTACTCAGAAGGCACAGTCATATTGAAGCCATTCATTTTCTAATGTGTACATGTTGCGTGACTGTCTTCAGTTTGTTGAGTTAGTGTTGTTGAATAATTTGGCTCATATGAATCAAAGCACTTCAGATACTTAGGGGATACACAGACAGTGAACAAAACTACCTTTCCCAAGAAAACACCGCTATAACATCCATTGCATTCCTGGATAATTGCATCTGCAACGTGTCCCACCCTGTGTGGCTGAGCTCAGGTAATTGGAGACAAGCGTGTCTCAGTGCCCCGATGCAGACAGATTTAAGGTTGATATCTTCCCGATCAAATTTGAAAAGACCTGCGTCATTCGCATTGCCGTGTGGCTGAGTTTCGGGAATCAAGCTCACCTGTGAATTATTCGCACACCAGTGACAATGTCCCCATTCAGTGTAATGAGCAAGTCGTGTAGAACGTCTGCAGACTGCTTAGGAGCTCTTTGACCTCCTACAACCACTCACACGGTTCACTTTGTCTGACATTTTGTTTGACTTTTAAATGTCTGCACATTAAGGCAGATGAACTGGGTGGTCATGCGTTGCTGTTTTTCTATCAAATAATTTGAAAAATTTTGTTTGGTCATAAGGTGACATGTATCCATTCAGTATGTTAGCACAGAGGGGTGAGTGTTAGAAAAAATGACGTTCTGAAACAGCTAGCTCCTCCTCCCCACTTTTGAATTTTAGTTTTAATTATATAACCTTTCCTCTTCTGGAAAAGCTGGCCCCTCCCACTGGAACGCTTGTACTTGAACAGTGAAGCATCTCAGCGGTCGTAGACCTCACCTTCTTCAGATGAACGTAACCTGCCGCTGCTGGAAGGTGACTTTCCACAATAAAAATGAAAGAATTTTTAGATGGCAATCCTGACATAGTTACACAATTCACTGGGACTGAAGACCTGGAAACCACCATTGATCCACAGGCAGAACGCCCTAGTTTGTGTGGTGAGATGGAACGGTTTAGTAGGTGATAGTAATGCAGACGCAGATTCCCCCCTAGACAAGAGGTGCGACTCGTTGGCTGTGTGTGTGTGGTAGCCTTACAGGGATGCAACACCCTCAAGGGATGTGAGTCATAATACTTTGTAGCACAGGCTGTGTGTTACTGCTTACAGGGGAAAGGGCTCCAGTGCATGGGAAGAATCCGGGTAAAGATGCCCAATTACCTCCAATGTTAACAATAGCCCGGCTCATGCTCTCTGAAACAGCTGACATCTTCTTTGACGTGATTTATCTCTCCGTGACACAGCCCGGCAGTTGAACTGGCAGTGCATAAAGGTTCCACACATTCAAATCTTAACAATCTGCCATCAGCCTATTTCTTTCTTGATCCTTTGTTTAGCCATTGGCTGCTGACAGATCTGAGATCACTCTGATGACAGTAAGAAAACTGTTTGTACTATACATATGGTATATGTATTGTACAAGCGAATGCATTTTCCATGTGCAGTTTTGTTGCGTGATGTTCCTGCAATCTTCTGGCGACTGAAAGGGACCTGCACTGCAAGCAAAAAAATTTGAGTCTTTGTTGATATATTTATAGGCTGTGATTGTGTTTTGCCCCAGATATCTCCAGCCACCTTCAAAGCCTCAAGCTTATCTCTGGCAACATAACTTTCATCCTGTATCTATCTTGTTTTATATATATACTTTTTTAGTATCCGAGAGGATTGAGCAGGTTAAAGAAAATCAATGCTAAGATGACCTATCTTATCTGGACTTCAGCTGCAGCATAGTGTTGAGATCACCCTGTAAACCACGCAATCCTTCACAACTCCCTGTAACACCACGTCTGCCCTGGTAGTGTTAGTAGTGGTAGCATACAGCAGTTCAATGGAGTTTCACCTAGAGAACCTACTCAAGGCAAAAGTGTAGCTCTATGATGATGTTCACCTTCCTCCCTATTTAAACTATTATGCGACCTCAATAAACTATTATGTTGGTTGCTTTATAGAAAGGACTGTGCAGGGTATACTCAGTTACTTGTGAAACTGTCAGAGATGGGAAAAAGTTTAAAGGCAAGCAGGAGCCCTGCTTAGTGCAGGTCAATAAATCATTCTTCAATAACCATCAGTGCTACTGATGGATTTTAAAGCCACAAAGAAAAGCTTGACAACAACCTATTCCTGTCATAATCACTGCTCAAAACTCGCTTCACTCTCGACAGCAACCCCTCATTCATACCCAGGACCAGCCAAGTAGTAATCTCTGCTCTGCTTTTATATTGCTGCTTAAGGATTCGCTCCACCAGTCCAGACTACACGTTGTAAGCATAGCAGACCTGCTGAGCTTCAGAAAATTACTAAGGGCCAAATTGTTTCCAAAAGCATATCTGAAGCAATTTTTTAAAAATGTTTTAATTTTAGTCGTCATGTAACTTGTTCCAATACCCACAGGCGAGTAGCACAACAGAACACCTTTAAAAGTAAATGATAAAAAAACAAAGGTATGATGATTTGTGTAAGGCAGTGTTGTCATATAAGAATACACAATGACAAGAACAGGCCATTTGGCCCATCTAGGCTAGTCAAAGAATATCCAGTACTGCATCAAGCCTGGACTTGAATACCCCAAGTATTTCTGCCTCAAATACCTGACCTGGCAAGCTGTTCCAGGCATTGACAACTCTCTGTGTAAGACAAAACTTCCTGACATCTATGCAGAATTTGCCATTAACTAATTTTCACCTGTGTCCTCTTTTTCTGCAAACCAAGCTTATCTAAAACAATCTTCGGTAGTTCACTTTGTTAATCCCTTTTAAAAATGTAATAACCTCAAATTCCCCAGTCAAATCAAGTCTCCATTTGTTAAGCTCGAATAGATTGATCGTCAGAAGTCTTTCCTCATAATATTTACCTTTCATACCAGGTACCAATTTAGTTGCCCTTCTTTGTACTTTTTCAACAGCTTCTGTATCTTTGTTGTAGTGTGACGCCCAGAACTGCACACAGTACTCTAAGTGGTCACTGAATGGTTTGATGAGCAAGAAAATCAAAACACAATGATGGAATTTCCCATAAAATAATGGTGTTGCATCCCTCTAATAGAGTTCCAGATTCTTCTCAAATCTAGGCCAAAGGGCATTGAAGCTGTTCTGGTGGCTTGTGGTGGCCCAACGCCCTTTTAAGACACTTTATGTTGGTGTTTACTTTATTTTGGTAGTTACCTGCATTCATCGAAGGGCTAGCCTGCTCAGGCAGGGTTTTCAAAACTGTGAAGGAGTCCCAGGTCGTCCCCATGAATAATTAATATCTTGCTAATATTGCAATTTTTCATTAATTACCTATTCTAATCTTTCTGGACTGAGAACATCCTTGATAACGTCATAATAAATAATATAAATAAATAAATATTTGAATTGTTCTAAATAGCTACATGCCGTACATAGATAGGTAATATAATGACATCCCAATTTTGAGATGCCATGTTCTCGTGTGTTAAATAGTCACAGCATTGCAGCCTGTGGTGGGTATTGGATAAAGTTAAAGTTAAAGATTTTGTTAACATGGTGGGGGGGTCATTTTAGGGCGTCCTTAGTTTGGGAAGCCCTGTGCTAGATCAGAGTGATCGAATGCCATTCCCCCACTGAGATTTTACATGTAACCTCTTCCCAAGCAGCACACGGGGCTGATATACACCCTGGATGTATATGAATGGCCTGGCATGACCTCTCCTTATATTCGTGACCTCTCCCCTTCCCTTACAACTGCAGGGCCTAGTTGGGCAGATGCTTGTGCTGGCGTAATGTTTCATGGAAGGAGACTAATTTGCATGTGTTTTCTCATATTCTTCGTCCAGCTCCCTAATGCATCCTCCCATCCTCCCATCTCTCTCTCTCTCTCTCTCGCTCTCTCTCTTTCTTTCTTTCTCCCTTGCTCTCAGAGATCTGAAATGAAAATCTTGTGGTGCACCAATAAAGCAGTTATCAAACAATAATGATAACCATGCAGCTAAAGAGACTGATCAGCTATGGCAGCAAATGTACAAGACAGTCAAAAGCAAGCGCTCACACTCCAGTATGTCGGTTTCAGTGTCCCCTCCCTGCACACCGACAGCTTTGCATGATTATTGTTCTGAGAGCAGACATTAATGTGTAATATGACAGTATGAGAAGAATAATGGAATTAAATAGGCTGGCATTGCCTGTGGGAGTTATGAAATCTCAGGATTGTGGAGAGGGTAATTGGTTAATAATATTCTATGATGGAGAGAGGAGGATGGGAGGAAATGTGAGTACTGTTGCTTTTGTCACGTTGTGTTTGTATGCCCTCCAAAAAAAAAAAAAAATGCATTCACTTGTTGCTGCATCTGAATCCAGAGTAACCAGGTACTAGACATGATACACATACAGTTTGCAGTTCCAGTTTGACATGAAGCAAGGACAAATGGACAGCACCCAGGAATCAATGACACACCAGTGATGGATCAAGCAGGTCAGTAATAGGGCACCCTAAGGCAATAGGTAATTACCACACAGACTTTTGTAACAATTGCATTTTCACTGTCTAATGCACCCCAGAACCTCTCAAGTCCAGTATCAGGTTCAGCATCAGTATAAGGAGTCCATTCAGATTCGGCCAGTCCAAAATGCCACCGTCAGCTGTTTTCCTCTTCCACCATCCCCTAAATGAATCCTAACCCCCAAAGACATGTGGGGTTTAGGGAACCATTAGTGTCCCGTGGAGAGTATGTTCTGTGCTTCGCTTTTTCATCTCTTTGAGGAGTGAGGTGTGAACGTGCGTGGACAGCATGGCGTGGATGTGTGGGGAGCAATGTTTGACACACTGTACGACACACATCTTTTGTGTCCTCTTTACATAGGAGGTGACACAGAGAGCCTAGTTTTCTCATTGTCAGAGGCAGCGCTGATGAGCTGCAGAACTCACTGACCCTGCCTCTGCCTTAGACGGCTTATAATGAACATGCTAAAATCACCATCGGTGCCAAGTCACACTGTAAGGCTCCCAAAGCTCTGTGAATAATCCTGTCTGAGGGAGAGCATGTGCACACACACACACACACACACACACACACACGCACACACACACACACACACACACACATATATATACATAGACATGCACACAAACAAACATACATATACACACACACACACACACACACAGACAAACACATACATATATGTACACGTATTCGCACATGTGCATGCACATATATGCACACATACATACTGTACATATACACACAAGCATACACACGGACTCACAATTACATAAGCATGTCCATTCTTATTCTGTACACTAAATGCAACCCCCCCCCACCCAAACACATAGGCATCATATATCGTATTGTATATCGTCATGTCGAGACAGGGATCCCACACACACCAAACAATCCCTGATGCAACAGCTAGTCCACCCCACATAGCAGCATGCTATTCACAACAGATCAGCAATGGATGTATTCACTGAACTTACATTTACATTTTACATTTTAAGCATTTAGCAGATGCTCTTATCCAGAGTGACTTACAAGATGTGCATTAGTACATGGTAAGAACAATCATAGTTTGTGCAAGAGATCAGTGCTGGGAAGGAAAAGGTTAGTACATTTTTTGACTAGATGTACAGTGGTAGTGGAGTCTGTAAAGGTGGGTTTTGAGTCTCTTGTGGAAGATTGCAAGTGATTCCGCAGTCCTTACCTATTGCGGAAGATCATTCCACCACCGAGGAGGCAAGACCGCGAGGAGCGGCTGCCGGGCGCCCGGAGAGATGGGACAGTCAGTTTGCCAGAGGAGGCAGAGCGGAGGGGTCTGGCTGGGGTGTAGGGTGTGATGTGTGTCTGGAGGTAAGGGGGAGCAGTTCCTCTAGCTGCTTGATATGCCGGCACCAGTGATTTTAATCTGATGCATGCTGCGATGGTTGAGCCAGTGCAGAGAGGAGAGTAGAGGGGTGACATAGGTGAACTTAGGTTGACTGAACACCAGACATGTGGCGGCATTCTGGACTACTTGCAGTGGCTGGATGGCACAGACCGGTAGGCCTGCCAGCAAGGAATTGCAAGGAATCCAGACGTGAGATCACCCGGACCAGCAGTTGTGTGGCCTCTTGGGTGAGGAACGGTTGGAACCTCCGGATGTTATGGAGGGAGAATTGTCAGGTCTGGGTGATTGCTGCGATGTGGCCTGAGAAGCACAGCTGGTCATCCAGGGTCACTCCAAGACTCCTGGCAGACTCGGATGGAGACACTACGGTGATCGAAGCATCAATCATTGGGGAGCCCTTTGCTGGGAGGAAGAGCAGCTCAGTGTTCCCCAGGTTCAGCTTCAGGTGGTGGGTGAACATCCAGGCAGAGATGTCAGCCAGGCATGCAGAGATCCGTGCCGGGACCTGGGTCTCAGAAGGAGAAAAGGAGAGAAAGGAGAGTGTCGTTGGCATAACAGTGATAAGAAAAACCATGAGCAAAGATGACAGATCCAAGTGACTTGGTGTACAGGGAGAATAGGACGGGGCCTAGCACCGAGCCCTGCGGGACTCCGGTGGAGAGGGTTTGGGGAAAGGAGAGGGATCCTCTCCAGGCAGCCAAGTATGCCTTGAACTATGTCAGTGCAGATCCAGAGATTCCCATCTTGACGAAAGATGAGAGCAGGATCTAATGCTCCACGGTATCAAGATCCTGGTAGAGAGGAGTTGATAACATTGAAGACAAAGGGAAGGATGTCCATAGCAATGGACTGGAAGAGGGGGTAAGAAATGGGATCGAGAGGGTAGGTGGTAGGACGGTGGGAGTGAACAAGTTGAAGGGTGTCCGAGTCAGGGAGGGGTGAGAAGGAAGACAGAGGGGTGAGAGGTTTAGGCAGCGAGATGGGTGAGGGAGGGTTAGGTGAGGGAGAGGATGGAGGGAAGGAGTTGCGACCATCCTCAACCTTCTTGTGAAAGAAGGATGCAAAGTCATCAGCATTTAGAGAGGAGGGGGGTGGGGGAGGAGGAGGGGTGAGGAGAGAGGAAAATGTAGAGTACAGAGAGGAAAACGTAGAGTACAGAGAGGAAAAGAGTACAGGGTCCTGATCTCACAGCCAATTTTCAGCTACTGTCTGTTGCAAGGCCACTGAGATTTGTAAATGATTGTACCATATGATGCAATGATGGTGTATCACACAAAATGGACTGAATTGTGGTATGAATAGTAAATTGGAAACTGAGTGACAGGTGTTGTTATTATTAGTCACACTTATAAGTTGCTTCTGTTGTCCTGGATGCTGGATAATTAAATGGGTTGCTGACCTCTCTGGATAAAACATTTAATTTTGTTTTCTGAAACCAAGGACTGTATGTGGAATGGTGGTCTCTTTAGATATAGTCCATTACATGGTGATATTGTACAGTTACAGTATGTGATTTTGTTACTAGATTTCACTCACACAGCAAAATCACCTAAGCAAATTGAACACTGTGAGCATTAAAATCAACATGTGATCATGTGAGACCATCAAGAAAAGTATTGTAATAACACCTTGAAAAGCATTGGGAAATAAACTGTAGGGTTCCCAACACTGTGGATTTTAGAAAGCAGCCAATGGTAACTAGTGCCAGATAATGATAGCACTTTATAGTGCTGACACAGCAGTAACTTCTAAACACTGTGGGTGATAGCTATACTGTTCAATCCATTTCTAGTGCAACAGCTGCATAGTGTTATAATCATGTGACTACTGCACTAATGCAGTGTGGGCTGTGAAACTGGCATAGTACTCTTACCCTAAGTTGTATCATTTACTCAGCCACAGTCAAGCTGATATAAATACATTTTGGGCAATTGATTTCTCCCATGAGGTGGGTCATTAAGAGTTACTCAACTTAACCTGTTTTTAGTGTGTACTCGACAAGCAAACATTTCACAATATCACAGTAATGCAAATATTTGATTCTGAATTCCCGTTAAGAGAATTAGACGCATACTTAGCTGCTCTCAGGCCTCCCACAATGCCCTGCAGCTCTCATTACCATACTCGACTGCAAAACTTATGTGGTGTTATTCCTGTAACAATGAACTCTAGATATATATGTTGTTGAACTCTGTCTGATGTACATCCACTTAAAATAACATTCAAAACTAAACACTATAACTTTCAGTGTTAACATAAGGATTTGAACACTTGAAATTTGGCTGCGTGTTCTGCAGTTCTGGCATTTATTAAGTACTTGTATTTATCCAATAGCAATATTCTCGCTCCAAAATTAATTTAAGTATTTTTGCGTTGTGTCTATTCCCCATGTTATAGAATGCATGTGGGTGTCCCAATTCTTACTGTGTAGTTGTTATGTAACAATTGGATTCAGTGAAAAAATGTCCATAATTTTAACTGTCAAATAAATCAAACTGTTCTTTTTTCTTCATAAACACAATTTGGCGTGTTCAGCAATAATGCAGCAATGTATTCTAAATTAAATTATTGCATTTAAACTGTAAATTAAAATCTACAAACTGAAGAAACTAAATAGCAGTTACATTGACTTGTACATCAAAATTAAGGGCAAGTATTTATTGCATCCCAACCAATGTGTTGTTGCTATCTTGCTCCTAAAGTAGTTACAATATTGTCACACTGTTATATTGTCAACTAAATGTTGCCAAAAGTTTATGTTGTCCTTCACAGTTTTAGACGACTGACAAATGAGACAAGTTTGGCTCTGGGTAGGGTAGGGTAACCACACAAATTGTAAACGTCTAATAACAGCCAATGACCAACGTTTGCCAAGGGTATACTTTTCAGAAGGCTTTTTTCGTCAGGCAGATCAGCTGGAATGCATTTTTGGATGGAGAGCTTTGGTGTATGTGTCCCAAAACAATTATGATTTATACTTCCTTCAAACATTCTCGCTGTGTTTTAGTACCTCATTGGTGATTTGATCTTTTCTCTGATTCATAACTCTGTGACTTTAGCGGTTAATATTTGTGCATACAGTACATCGATGAGAACTGACATTATACACAGTGAGCCAGTATTGATTTCGGCCATCAGGGAAGACAGGTGGGTGTGAATGAGATCACCGGTTTTTCCCTAACCACCAGATGAAAGTACAGAATGCACAGCACTAATATCTGCTGTTTGATTATGGTGCCTGCTGCTTCCTGTTTGCGTTGATTAGAATGGAAGACCTGATACAGGCATTCTCAACTTCATGATTTCCATTGTTTCTGTGATTTTCTATACGTCTGTGCTGTCCTAAGAATGACACATTTCTGCCATTTTATTCCCCATTTTCCTATTCTCCCCCAGTTTTGATTGTCCAGAATGCTGCCGCACGTCTGGTGTTCAATCAACCCATGTTCACGCACGTCACCCCTCTACTCTCCTCTCTGCACTGGCTCCCCATCACAGCACACATCAGATTCAAATCACTCGTGCTGGCTTATCAAGTGGCTAGAGGAACTGCTCCCCCTTACCTCCAGACACTCATCACACCCTACACCCCAGCCAGACCCCTCCGCTCAGCCTCTTCTGGCAACCTGACTGTCCCATTCCTCCGGGTGCCCGGCAGCCGCTCCTCGTGGTCTTGCCTCTTTTCTGTCCTGATCCCTCGGTGGTGGAATGATCTTCCGCACTAGGTCAGGACCGCGGAATCACTTGCGATCTTCCGCAAGAGACTCAAGACCCACCTTTTCAGACTCCACTACCACTGAATTCTGTACATCTAGCCAATTGTCATCACCACTTCCTAAATGTTTATTACTACTTTTTGCATATGTATACTTGTTTAAAACTTCTTTTAAAATAAATAAATAAATTATAACCTTTTCCTTCCCGGTGTGACAGGTATGGTATGCAGCTGCCAACAATGATGTCTATCGCTTTATTAATGCACTGATCTCTTGCGCAACCAATGATTGATCATACCATGTATCAATGCACATCTACCAGCGAAAACTTTCCTGTGTGCATCGTGTATGGAACTCCCACAAGCTCTCAGCTGGGACCCTTCATATAATGGTACAGTATTTAGTTCACCTTAGTTTATTTGACATTTCACTTTTAAAAAAGACAATACGTCGTTACATCCTGATGTACATTCAATACCAGTGCATTCAATGCCATGCGTATATGCATCAGTGCCCCCATACATCTGCCTGCCCCCTCCCAATGAAACATTCTTGGAGCCAGGCCTGTGGGGAACACACCCAGCATGCTTGTACACATCCTCCCCATTGATTTGCTCCCACTCCCTGCTACCTCAGAGAGCTAAATAATACCCAAACCTCCTCTGTTGCTAGGGAACTACAAAAAGGAACTTCAAGCCACAACTCTGTCTGCACTTTATTATGTCTTTGGTGCCAGCAACAGGTACGTCAATGTACTGGTCTCTTGTACTGGTTTGTTCCAGAACACAGAAAAATGCTTAAAAAAAACATAGCATATACCTGATCAACAACAAAATATATTTTTCTTATCAATACCTACCTGGTAAAGGAAAACATGCAATGTAATTTAAATTGATAATGAAGAATTAATACTACAATGTATTAAGAATTAATACTGCAATGTATTTCTGAGTAGACGATTAGTCAATCAATCAGTTAGTCAAGCATTCAAATTATAATAATACAATAAAAGACAGACAAACTAAAATAGATAGATTTTGTTTATATTGGTTGATTTTCAGTAACCTCTGTGTATTTCAGAGTGCTCCAGAGTCCTAGCTGCATTTTTAGTCATTGCAAATGTAAGCTTTTTCAAAGCTTTGACTGCCAGAGTGCTGATTCATAATAACATTAGCAGTGTAAGCCTGGGAACAGTAAAATAAATCAGCAGTCCCCTGTTTGGTATTTACGTGATTGATGTAAAGCTTTGTTACGAGGTAGAGACGTGCTTCTTTTTCAGAATTTCCAGCTCACTCCTCATTAGATTTGATTTCTGTAAACAGGTCCTGGTCAGCTCCAGGAGTAGACGCCTTTGACACATCTGTAGGTTTCTGTGGGAAATCCCATAATTGTCAGGGTAATTAGGTCTGCCTGAACACTGCACTCCTGTGGCAGCATGTCAGCCAATTAGTTATCTGAGTGCCAATTACCAGCCAGGGGGCTCATGTCCGTGCTGGGTCTACAGCTAAGGAAGTACAGCCTCAACTATCACCTTCCCACCAATCACATGTGTTCTCCACATGATGGACCCCCTCTAAAGACCTTGCAGGGCAAAGACAGACATGGGAGCTGATTTGTTGTGACTATCTACTCCAAAGTCAAGACAGCAGCACAGGAGAGGACGGTCTCCACTTCTCATTCACCTTGAACCATCAGTGAACTCCAGGAGGATGGAGGAGAGCCCAGCTTCTCTACGGACCGCTCTCTCTGTGGAGTGCCACTCGGCGTCAATAAGTCCACTCTATTCCCATAAATCTGCACCCTATTAATACACACGATGGGTCAGCCCATCGCCATTTTCACCCGTGACATTGGCTGATTATTCCTCAACATCCCTGACTCGTCTGAAATCAGACAACCTGTATGTGGGCGGCAGAGTAAACAGTGGTGCTGGGAGCCTTTGAAGGGCAGGAAGCTTCGCTTCGAGAGGCAGTCTTGCTCCGGGGGAAAGGTGGCAGTGAGTGGGCCATGTTGGAACACGTCATGCTCCGGAAACAAGTACTAAGGCAATCCGCGAGGACAGACCCACAGGGCTGTAAATACAAGAGAGAGAGAGAGAGAGAGAGAGAGAGAGAGAGAGAGAGGGAGAGAGAGAGAGAGAGAGAGAGAGAGAGGGAGAGGGAGAGAGAGAGAGAGAGGCTGTAAATCAATTCTGATCATGTAGTGCATTAGTAACAATTATAACAAACTGACTGAATATTCAACGCCTCGCTGTGCCACAGGTTGGCTTGCGTTACCCAGAGTGGGCGTAGGTGACACTGACTGATGGCATGCGTTCCCATGATGCCACCTCAAGAGAGGAGCTCTGGTGGGAGGTGGCATGAGGTGAGGTGGTGTTGCTGAGTGGCTCGGCATGCGCACGTGTGCTTGTTAGCTGTCACTCCTGAGAGTCGGGTGGTGGAGGGCTGTGAGCCGAGAGACAGAGATAGAGAGACACAGGCCCTTTGACCTCTCCCCTCTGCTCCTGGTTACGTCTCTCCTGCTCTCCACTTCACACCAACCGTAAAAACTGTAGACTTGAGAGAAACTGGGGGGAAGGGGATGGGGGGGGTGCATAATCCCTCCTGGGCTATATGATTGGGCTGTCTGTCTGTCAGCTCTTAAATGGATTGAATGGTTACAAAGTAACTTGCTGGGCTGTAATCTTATTTACTGTTATTGAAATCAATAATAATCCAAGATGTATTATGCCAGCGGCTCACATCGTGCGGGGCCGCCAAGCTGAGAAGGTGATGCTGTTGAAAGACATCGAGAAGGCTGGCCGCTGCTCTCCGTCAGTCCAGGAACAACTCACGGAGCTCTTCAGCCAGACACAAGCAAATAAAGCACAAGCATTTTTACGGCCCTTAAATGTAATTGAACCCAACAGAAATGTTTAGAGATGTCTAGCTTAATTTAGAGTATGAAATAGTGTCTGTGTTCCTTTTTTTATTGAAACATTTTTCTGTTGTCCTTTCATCACTGTCAGCCTGGGCCGTTTATGTGAATCCTCCTGTGAATCATATGAAGTTGGACTGATGCCGCCACATGCTCACTCAATTTCTCCAATATTTATTTTGTGAAAATATGAGACTTAGCATAAGTGAAATGTCGAAATGTGATAAAAATTCAGTGGCATGCTGTCGGTGAGCTTCGAAGTAGTTCTGGATTCTCCGATGGACTCTGCCTTCCCATTTTGTCCTTGTGCAGATTAATGGGAAGAAAGTGATTAAAAAAGAAAATGACAAGGCAAGCCTTAATCAATGCAACTGGCTGGGTAAAGGAAAGTGTAATTGGATTAGCTCACTTGGCACATCTGCTATGACTCAGCGCTGAAACAGTTGCAATATTGCATTCTACCTTCCTCAGTTTCTGGAGCCATCACTCCTGTCAACCTGGGCCATTTAATCTGATTGAAGATATTTTTTGCCTGGGCTTTCAAGTAGTGTGACTGCAGTGGGAAGCAATAATATTTCTGCAGAAAAAATGAAATAGTTCTGTGATTAATTTCATTATTAACAGGGACTATTTTCCAGACAATTTTACAGTTTCATTTACATTAAGAATAATTAATAATTAAGTTAAGAATAATTTCACTCAAAGTATTACTGCAAATGCTATATTCTGGTAAGTTTAAAGAGTGATGTATGGATGCACAGTAAGTGTTTCAATATATTAAAACCAGATACTTATACGGCCCATTAATCATGTCATGTCCTGCTGGTCAGAATCTCAGTTACCTGCCTTTTTGCTCTGTGCGTTTTTCTCTTAAAGTTTTATAGTATAGTTTTATTTGTTTATTTATTTATTTACTTAAAGTTTTAGCTGACAAGTTGGCCAAAAGTCGCAGTAAATCGACTTTGTTGCAATGTTTTGGACTACACCGTTCACTTAGCAGCACCTGCTATCAAGCTACCTGCCGGACCTGTTCTAGCTAGTTACCTCCGTGGATCCTAAATAACTTTGCTTTGCTGCTATGGGCTCATTATCTGCCTCACCTGATTCTGGCCAGGAGATAAACGGCAAAGCTTATGAAATGTGAGGCGTGTGACATGTTCACCCTGGTCGAGGAGGAGAACCTCATCACTGCTTTTATGTGCGAGAAGCACATGGAGAACTCGAATCACAAGGGTGTAGTTATTGAACTATTAAAGGAGATTGACTCTGTAAGACAGCGTATTGCTCTTTTAAAAGAAACAAGCAAAATGAATTGGGACACGACCATAGCTTGCTCAGCTAGGCTGGCTTACTCGGCCTTTAGGAACAGGCCTCCTATCAGCATCTCTACTAAGTCGCTCTGGATAAGAGCATCTGCTAAATGTTTAAAAATGTCCATCCATCCATTATCTAAGCCGCTTATTCCTGGTCAGGGTCGCGGGGGGGCTGGAGCCTATCCCAGCATGCGTTCCGGGCGAGAGGCAGGAATACACCCTGGACAGGTCGCCAATCCATCGCAGGGCACTACATACACCATTCACTCACACACTCATACCTACGGGCAATTTAGACTCTCCAATTAGCCTAACGTGCATGTCTTTGGACTGTGGGAAGAAACCGGAGTACCCGGAGGAAACCCACGCGGACACGGGGAGAACATGCAAACTCCGCACAGAAAGGCCCCGGGCCTGGATTCGAACCCGAGACCTTCTTGCTGTGAGGCGACAGCGCTATCCACTGCACCACCGTGCCGCCTGTTTAAAAATGTTTTTTTGAAATGTAAATGTACTATTGAGGATTTTGCTCTGCTTCCTCCAGCCGCCAACACTGGCAGAAGGCCCCCTGTTTCCGAATGCCCTTCAACCTCCGCATGCTCGACCCCCATCTGACCGGCACCCCACTATCCTCCCCCTACCTTCTCACCACCCTCAGATCTCCCCCTTCCCCATCTCCAAATGATACAACCACATCTACTGTGGGGGACTGGGGACGTAGTAATAAATGTCGCCCTGTCCCACCCCGCACTCCATGGAGGTTCACAGCCTCCCCTCTATTCTGGACAAATACGCAAACGTGACTAACATTATTACACATGTGGGCTTTAATTACACTGCCGATTGGCAATTGGAAGCACTAAAGCACCACTTTGAAACTCTTTTTAACACACTAAAGTCCAGTACTAAGAACTTTGCCATATCTGGCCCTCTCCCCTGCTGCAAACCCAACATTGGCAAACTTAGTCACCTGTTCGGCCTTAACCAGTGGCTTAAGGCAATATGTGTAAAGAATAATTAGATGAATTGACAACTTCAATTGATATATACTGGCAGCGCCCTGCATTTTTCAAAGGTGATGGGTTGCATCCAAACAACACGTAGTATCCGGTTTCTCTCTGAAAATGTGGATAAAGTTATTATAAACTGACTGCCTTTTGTGGAAAACTTTAGCCTTGGGCATATCTCGCTCCCAGATAAATTTCCCATACAGACAATTCATTCCCATCGATGTACACATAGAGAATTACCCACTGTTAAAAGATGGTGTTTGGGATCAAATGTGAATAATTTAATAGCAGTTCCTCTGGAAAGTAGATTACCTCAGAAGAAAAGCCTGGAGAAACTGAGTATGGCACTTTTGAATGTCCGATCGCTCTCTAATAAGACATTCCTCATAAATTACCTCATGACTGAACATATACTTGATTGTATATTTGTAACTGAAACCTGGCTTAACACTGATGGACTGACCAGTTATTCTTATTGAGGCTTCCCCCCCAAATTGTTGTTTCTCTCACTCCTGCAGATGAGGGGGAAAAGGCAGGGGTACAGCCGCTATTATCTGAGATACCCTGTCATGTTTAAATGCCTGGTAGGGACATTGCACTCTTGTTTCTCAACAATTATTTACATTAACACTAACTATGAATTGAGTTCCTTTGAATGTTGCTCTGTCATGTTTAAATGCCTGCCCCCTGTGCTTGCAGTGTCTATAGGCCACCCAAACAATGCTTCTTCTTCTAGGCCTCCTTCCTAGCTGATTTCTTGGATTTCTCAACAATTATTTACATTAACACTAACTATGGCAAAAGCATTAATATAGGTGATTTTCATTTACATGTGGGTAATAATTCAGAAAGCAAGGCCATGGAATTTATTATTCTTTTGAACTGTGTGAATTTTACTCAGCATGTTACTGGAGCAACCCATAATGGCAATGTCTGGTCACTGTGGGGTTTTTTCACTGGTACAGAGCATATTGTTAAGAAACACTACCTGCAACTTTATATACATACTTTAGATAATACTCCAGCAACTATTCTACCCTCATCTTGTGACAATTTAGCAAACGACTTTAATATCAAATTAAGGACATCCATTGATACTGTGGCCCCAGACAAACTTAAGAAATTAACCTCCAAACAGAGAGCCCCATGGAGAAATGAGGGAATTATTCAGTTAAAGAGGATTTGTCAGGTGTCTGAATGGTGGAGAAAGTCTAAACTGCATGTCCATCATCATCTTCTATGTGAGCAAGTGGTTGTATACAACTTAGAAAGAAAATGTGAGAAGGTGCACTTTTATAAATTGATAAGTGACAATCACAATAAGCCAAAAGTTATTTTCACTACAACTGACTGATTAACCATGTCCTCCTCAATCTTCAAGGATCTTTTCTCTCACCTCCAAATGCGAAGATTTTGCAGCCTACTTCAGAGATAAGATAACCACCATTAGGGCTGGTATCTGTCACCTAAATAATGCTGATGATATCTCAGAATCCTCTTTCACACCATGTGAGGAAAACTAGAGTATTTTGTCCTGGGTGATGCTGAGATGCTTAAGAACATAAAAACATAAATATACACATAATGACGAGAACGTTCAGTCGTCTAAAGAGTATCTAGTACTGCATCTAGCCTGGACTTGAATACCTTAAGTGTTTCTGCCTCAACTACCTGACCTGGCAAGCTGTTCCAGGCATTGACAACTCTATATCTGTGCAGAATTTGCCTTAAACTCATTTCCACCTGTGGCCTCTTGTTCTACGAACCAAACTTATCTTTAAAAATCAAGGTGGTTCACCTTGTTAATCCCTTTTAAGAATTTAAAAACCTCAATCAAATCCCCCCTAAGTCTCCGTTTGCTAAGCTAGGATAGATTGAGTACCTATTGAGTGCTGATTTAGTGTCTATCCTCATAAAATTTACCTTTCATACTAGGTACCAATTTAATTGCCTTTCTTTGAACTTTTTCAAGAGGTTTTATATTTTTCTTGTACTGTGGTGCCTGGACCTGCACACAGTAGTCTAAGTGAGGTCTGACAAAGGCATTATACAACATTATATATAACCTCCTTTGATTTATACTCAATACTTTTTGCTATGTATCCCAGCACCCTGTTGGCCTTTTTCACTGCTGTAGCACACTGCTTAAATGCAGATAGATTTTGATCTACAGTGACTACAATTCCTAAGTCTTTTTCAAATTGAACACCTATTAATTTTTCTCCTACCATAAAATACTCCTGTCTTATATTTTTATTTCCCACATGCAAAACTTTACATTTAGCAATATTGAATGCCATCTGCCATGTTTCTGCCTATTCTTGGATTTTGTTTAAATCATCTTGGATTACCTTAGTCGATTCCAAACTGTTTGCTAAACCCCAAGCTTTGTATCATCTGCAAATTTAAGAATTTTACTTTATTTATAACATCTATAACATCTATATTATTTATGTAAATAAGGAAGAACAGAGGTCCCAGCACCGATCCCTGTGGGACTCCACTGCCCACAGCCCCAAAGTCATTTATGACCCCTCCTTCTGTTACTCTTTGTATTTGGCCTTGCAGCCAATTATGACCCCACTCTGAAACAACTCCTGTAATTCTTACTGAATTCATTTTTACAATGAGATTCTCATATGGTACCTTTTCAGATGCTTTTTGAAAGTCTGAACATATAATATCATAAGCCTGGTTCAAGTCCAAACACTTTGTAGCCTCCTCAAAAAAGTCCAGGAGGTTTGTTAAAATACTATTCTTTTTCAAGAATGATTCCAACTTATCCCTAATAATACATTCCAGTATTTTACAAGAGATGCAAGTTAAACTGACAGTCTTATAGTTCCCTGGGTCAGTATAGTCCCCCTTCTTATATATTGGAATTATACTACCAGTCATCTGGTATTTCTCCAGTGTTTAGGGATTGCATACCAATTGGTATTGGTAGATTGCCAATGGTTTATAAATAATTTACCCAAGTTCTTTGAATACTCAAAGAATACTTGAATTGCTCCCTTATTTGTCTCAAAGTCCTCCAAAACATTTTGTACATTGGCTCTACTTTTAGGCATATTGATAAGGTCTTCTCTGGTAAAGCTCCCAACAAATAACTGTTTAGTGTGTTAGCAGTATCCCTATTATTATAAACCAAAGTTCCTTCCTTATTATTCATGCACTTGCCCTCATCCTTAGCTTTCATTTTTATAATACAATATTGAAAAAAACTGCTTATGATTACTTTTTGCATCTTGGGAAATTTTCATTTCAAACTGCCTTTTAGCTGCTCTAATTTCCTTTTTAGCCTTAGTCCGCATATTTTAATAATCAAGCTTTTTTCTCTCTGAGTTGTCCTTTTTATATACTCTGTATAGTCGCTTCTTCTGCCTCAAAATCTCCTGTAAAATGTAGTCATCCACTGTTGTTTTACCCAGTCTACACTACTGGTCAAAAGTTGTAGAACACTCCCATTTTCGTACAAAGGTAAGTGGTAAACTGCCAGAGGTAAAAAAAAGTTAGATTACCAAACCTTAGTTTAGGTATAACAAAAGGCCCTATTCAGGGAACAAGTAATGGGTTAACAACTGCAGGAAGTAGTATATTGCTATCATAATGGCGAGAAAAAGGCAATTAACAAAGGAAGACAGACATTATAACCCTTAAAAGTGTAGGTCTTTCCTTTAGAGAAATTGCAAAGAAGGCCAAGGTGTCCAAGTGAGTACAGTTTCTTTTCAAAATAAGAAAAAGAGGCTTGCCTGGGCCATAAAGCACCTTTGGACTACTGAAGACTGGAAGGTCTTATATATATATATATATATTTAGCAGACGCTTTTATCAAAAGCGACTTACAATAGTGAATGCATACTTTTTTTTGTGATCCCAGTGGGAATTGAACCCACAACCTAACCTAAGCCTACTGAGCCACACGGAACCAACGATGAATCAAAATCTTGAAATTTTGAAAAGGTTTTTGTAGGCAAAAAGATGGTTCTTCAGTGTGTGACACCAACTGTCAAACAAGGAGGAGGAAGCATGATGGTCTGGGGCTCTTTTGCTGGATCCAGAGTCCGACTTTCACAGAGTGACTGGAACCCCGAACCAAAAGGGCTACCACAGCATTTTGCAGCGCCATGCAATACCCTCTGGTCTATGCCTAGTTGGTCAGGGGTTCATCCTACAACAAGATAATGACCCAAAACGTACCTCCAGGCTATGTCAGAACTACCTTAGAAGAAAATAACTAGACAGTCAGCTTCAAATCATGAATTGGTCAGCACAGTCTCCAGACTTAAACCCCATCGAGTTGGTTTGGGATTAACTGGACAGAAGGGTGAAAGCAAAGAAACCCACAAGTGCAACACATTTGTGGGAAATTCTGCAACAATGTTGGGAAGAACTTTCCAAACAATATTTGATTTCCATTGTAGAAAGAATGCCACGAGTGTGTTCGGCTGTTATATCTGCAAAAGGTGGTGCAAAAATGTAGATTACATTTTGTTAAACAAAACAATTCCATGATTTATTTTTTATCTCCAATTGTTTATTTGTTCTATTCTTTAATTTCAGAGTACATTGAAACATTAAACTGTGTACATTTCAATAAAAACTTTTCAATTAAAAAATGTAGGTGTTATTTAATTAAAGTCAGCTTGTCTGAAGTTAAACATTCTAGAGTTAGAGGTGGCCGTCTTAACTTCAAAAATAGCTGCACTATGATCACTTGTCCCTAGTGGTTCTACTACCTCTGAGCTGCAAATTCTGTCAGGATTATTATACAAAACCAGATCCAATACTGATTTCCCTCTCGTAGGTTGAGTAAGAGACTGTACCAAAAAGCAGTCATTAACCACATCTAAAAACTCCTTTTCACATTTACCCTGACCCGACCTGGGGTTCCACCAGAGATTTTGGGCCCCATGAAAACTTATGATGCTGGGCATCGTGCGCATAAAATGCAACGCCAAATGTTTGGGTTGTTTTTTCCATGTAAAATGTCATTTCATGAGTACAATTATGAGATTTCAGCTCCATCCCACACATAACCATTGCTGCAGTTCTCTGCTGTATCAACAAATCAGTTGAGGCAGCATCCAGCTGGACCGAACCATTTCATGTAAATAGAGGGGGTGTTGGCAATACAGAGGCTCTCTGCCAGCCAACTTTTTGCCAAAAACAAAAATAAATCATTTGTTTTATTAGTACATGGTAAATAAAATATTCTATTAATGATGATATAATGTTGAATTTTTTTACTTAATGTTCTAATAATTTTTTAGGGCCCCTCTCTCAGTCATGGCCCTTAGAATCATCCTAACTTTTCATGGCAATACGGAGCCACTGGACCTGACACTACTTCTCAACTAATAGAGGGGTGATTGAAGTGGCCCATTTGTAGCATCTCTCCTTCCTCACAGTCTACCATATGTTACAGTGTCCTCCAGAATTATTGGCACACTTGGCAAAGATGAGCAAAAAAGGCTATGAAAAAATGTCTTTGGTGTTGATCAGCTTGATATTACACTCAAAATATGAGACAAATCAAACCTTTAACTGAAATAAAATTATTCAAAGAAAAATAAATAGCTGAAATGTCTGCTAGCTGTGTTTGTATTAAAAAGACAGTAACCGGGTTTTGATTTGCCTAACCTGTGCGGTGCTTTGCCTGTGGGAGGACAGAGAGGAACATTAAGGGACCAGGGCCCGTATTCACAAAGCATTTTATCTTACCAGTAGGAGTACTTCTAAATCGCACTAAAACCTTTTAGTTAGGAGTCCCACCTTAAAACCTATTCACAAAGCTGCAAAGACAAACTCATACTAAGGAATTCCTACAATTGTCAAGCTAAGAGTGAGGGCGGGGTTGACGTTGTTGCTAGGGATGACGTTGTTTCTCATGAACGAGCTTACTCAGAATGCCCACAGTGATTGGCTGATATAGGGGATGGGTCATCATAGAGAAATAATTTTTCTGCCGCTGTTTTTATAGTAACAATTCCCTGAATCTCGATGCAGAGTTACAGTGAAGAGATAGACAACCATGTATGTTTTGGTTTGCTTTGTTTTTCATACTAAATGCCTTTCTGGGAGGCAGGTTTTTAGAAACGCGACCGAATTAAATCAAATTGAAACATTAGCGATCTTTTAATTTTTTATTAAATTAATTCAGGCATAAAACCACCCTAGTTAAATCGCCTAAGGCGTACTGAATCTAAAAATTTATTTTGTGAAATTTTCGAATAAAGATTTAGTGAAATAACTTACATTGAAAACTGAAATTATCATTCATTCAAAACGCGCCTTTGGCCCCGTTATAATTTTTTTTGCTGATCCGAAAAATTATCCGATCCGTGAGTTTTGTGATCCGTTGCACCCCTATTATATTTTAATAAAGATTCTAAAATACAAATGTAGGCTACGTGTCACTGATTTAACATGAAACCAAGAATACTGACTAGGTAATTGATTACATGTCTGCATCTCGTAAACAATCAGCAGGTATCTATATATAATATATATAATATTATATATATAGTACCCTCGCGATTGAGGCGGTACCTTTTTATGAGCTCTGTATCATTCAATATCTCCAGTGTTGACGCGATTGCGACAACCGCAGATTTTCGGATCGCCGTGAGTAGGTCCTTAGCGACTTAGAAGTCCTCTTGCCTGCTTCTAACTTGTCCTGGACTTAGGAGCTGTTTTTAGCTCTCAAAGATGAAATACTCTTATCCCAAAAATTTTGAAGTCCTAAATTTATGAGTGACACGCCCATTATTTTTCGGACTTGCTCCTAAATCGCGGAGTTAGGACTAACTTTTACCCTTAAAATGCTTTGTGAATACGGGCCCAGAACACTATAGTAAGTGCTGTAGTAAAATCCAGCCTGTCCCTAAATCTACCTTTTGCTGGATTGTGTCTCTGAATAGACGAAGAGCGGCCCATGGCATTTTTGAAAACCCCAGTGAAGTGCATATGAGAATAACTGTATAACGATCGGCGACACAGCCAATTGAAACTTGATATTTGTCTTATGAATCATAATGGAAAATTGTGTGCCTTTCTTTTGTCTCTCTGCGTTATCTTAAGCACTCTACCCATTACCTTTTCAAGTAGCCACGTAAACTCTGCAGATACTCTTTCCTGAATATTAACAATAGCAGTGTGATTTTCTCTGACACTCCCAGTGGACGACCATCAACTTGTATAACATCCAATATAAATCCCTGCCCCTGAGGCTCCGGCCAGGGACAGAAGTGGTGAGATGCTTCGATAAATAATGTTGAATGAATGATTTATATTGTTACAATATCCGACTAACATCATCGATGTATGTATTGTAAGATCTTGCACCGTGCATATGTACTGATGCATAATGAACTGCAAATAGTACAGAACAGATTGGTCACTCAAAACAAACCATATGTGTGTGTAGGCTTAGATGACTGCAGATGGGAGAAGGTGAAATACTGGATGGTTTAGTTCCCAGAATATGTCTCAGTCTAATCTATAGCTCAGCTTGGTTTCATTGAATCTCCATTGAATAGTGTCATTAACAAGGCTCTGATGAACTACATAAGGCAACATTACAATCTTTTAAAGTAAGATCCAGTTAACGTGATCGGGGTACGATAATCCATGTCCTGACCGCATGCTAAATTGCATTAAGTTAGAGACAGAATCCTAGGAATCAGCCCATGCTGTGTCAGTGTCACTCTAGGCGTTCCTTTATGGACAGAGGCAAATGGAGATAGTCTGGGTGAGCCAAAATCATGGCTTCAAATAAGGAAAGGAACAGAGTATGCCGAGAAAAGGAGTCTGTAGGATAACCCTGCATGCGCCTCCTCTCCACTGCACTGTGCGTTTGTCACAAAACATCAAACCCGTACAAAGTCCCCCCGACTGCGCATGTCTAACCTCTGATGAAAAGGTCACTACTGCTTGTGATTTACTGAAAAATACACAGGTCTGATGTGAACCACCCATAAAGAAGCTCCTTCACAGACATGCCCAGGTATGATGAATGTTGAGTATGAGTATGAGTCCGGTCCACTGCCACGCGTGACAGGAGTCCAGCTGTGATGATCAGTTCAGTCCCCATTTCGCGCTGTTGCTTAGCGCTGGTTGAAGCCTCGCGGCTGCTTCCTTGACTCAGGTAGATCTAAACAAATCCCCTTCCCTGCTGTAAGCTCTGAATTTCAGATGAAAGCTGTAATAGTGGAGGAACAGTTAACGGTCCATAACTTGATACCTGATTACGAGTCACATCTACATTTACATTTGCATTTAAGCATTTAGCAGACGCTCTTATCCAGAATGACTTACAAGATGTGCATTAATACAAAGGTTAAGGAAAAGGTTAGTAAATTAAAAAATATATTTTTTTTTTTCATTAAATGAGTAGGCAGGGATACATATACAAGAAGTGTTGAGCAGGTAGGCAGTGGTGATGACAATTGGGTAGATGTACAGAATTCAGTGGTAGTGGAGTCTTGAGTCTCTTGCAGAAGATCGCAAGTGATTCCGCGGTCCTGACCAATTGCGGAAGGTTGTTCCACCACTGAGGGGTCAGGACAGAGAAGAGGCGCCCGGAGGGATGGGACAGTCAGTTTGCCAGAAGAGGCTGAGCGGAGGGGTCTGGCTGGGGTATAGGGTGTGATGAGTGTCTGGAGGTAAGGGGGAGCAGTTCCTCTAGCTGCTTGAAAAGCAAGCACCAGTGATTTGAATCTGATGTGTGCTGTGATGGGGAGCCAGTGCAGAGAGGAGAGTAGAGGGGTGATGTGGGTAAACTTCGGTTGATTGAGTCATAGCATGATGGCCGCATTCAGGAACTGGAAACCGCAAAAATGTCCAAAAAATTACAACTGAAACAATTTCTCAAACGTGTGGTTAGTGTGATCAAAATAAAAAGAAAGATAAGTCAAAGACATAGATCAGTCTAAGACTGTGGCCTGATGTTTGCCTCTGGCCCCCTTCCGTTTCAGTCAGTGTCTCTTAAGAGCTCCCTCTGCTGGGGAAAACAGTGTACTTCAGGCAAACACCTTAAACGAGATCGTGTCCGAGTCCTCCCAATCATTTCGCAAAGAGCGGAGTGACACAGGAAGGCATGTCATGACAAGCATTACCTGCCACGTGCCCAGCAACAGCTGCGAGCCCCAGACAGAGAGGAGATAGGCTTCCATGGAGTCCTGCGCGTGACCGTCAAATTTTCCCGACATCAGCAGGGGGAAAAACGAACCCATCATGCACTACCCTGATCCATCTCTGTTACCTGTATGTATGGTGTAATTCATATCCCAGTAATCACATATCGTACGGGCCAATCTTCTTCTAATCAACAAAAGATAGAGATGGGCACAGGTTTGATTTTGTTCTGGTCTCTCTGTATACCTCCCAAGTAAGAGTGAAGCTTCTGTCCTCCCACAGGTAAAGCAGCACACCAGTTATAACAAGACTATTCTAGGTGCTATATCAAGCAATCTTTAAATTATTTTTGAACTACTTATAGAATGAGTTTAATTATGGGCACTATGGCTTGGAGGTGAAATATTATTCAGATGGTGTTATGTCCTTAATGTAGATAGAAATATCTGCATCTCTGCATTAGTGTAACAAATAATAATTGGCTCTCATAAGGCTGAGCATTGTTAGTTTTGTGGTGGGTTTGCTTGTTTTCTAGTTTTTTTAAAACAATGTACCTGAGTACAAGAAGAGGCAAAGCCAGTCTCCAAAGGTGGAGTGTTCTTTTTTATTTTCATATTTCCATAACCAAGCACAGACTGAAAAAATGTTACAGTAAACATCAATACAAGCAGCACTAATGAAGGGCAACCATATAACACACAGTTGAATAAGTAACCCTACAAGTAAGTATCCATATATCCGATACATGGATACATTGTGTATATTTCCCAGACATGCTGCTGTAGTATCATTTATAGGCACTTGTGTGAGTGTTCCTGCAAAACCCCATCTTTGGCTGTGTTCGGGGCAATTGCAATTTGCAGTAATTCTGTTCCCTGTCAAGGACAGAGTCAGATGTTTTTAAAATTATTATTCAAGTCCAGTTCAAGGGTGTCAAACACAATTCCTGGAAGGCCTTATGTATACTAGTTTGTACTAAAGCCTAAAGCCTCAGCTAACAGTTACCTAATTATTTATTTTTTTTACATGTAAACAATACTTCACATCTGTGCCTCAGAATCATTTTACAGCAATGCATTTTGGGAAATGCACAGGTGAATAGGCATACAGCTAATTAACTAATGCCCAGTTAAGTCAGCAGAACTGACAGGGGTAAAACCAGTGTGCTCGAGGCCAGCCGGGAATTGGAGTTTGACACCCCTGGTCTAAAGCACATGACGAGACCTGCATCGACAGGATGATACTGCTGGTAGCTTCCGTTCCAAAGCGCTCATAGTGACTAGCATCAGTCACAGGCTCAAGCAGTCCTGGAACCTCAGCACAACGGCAATCAGTCTTCTGGCAGGAAGGCCAGTCTAATCTCTTCAATGAGTTTAGACAACAAACAAGTACATGAACAGAGAGACTTGAAGATAAGCCTAGAAAAGAATGACAAAGCAAATACTGCACATAACAAAGTACAGACAACTTTACAATAACCAAGGGAAATCTGATTGTTTTATAACCTCCACAGCAGTGTTTCAGGACAATCCCGTGAAAAAAATCAACATCATGACTGTAAGATTGAACATATAAGATCTTCATAGTATTTTCTCTATTGCACTTAATAAGAAGTCTGTCTCTCTCTCTCTTTCTCTCTTTGTGTGTATGTGTGTGTGCATGAGTGTCTGTGTTATGCACATAAGTGTAAGGGAGTGCTTGTGTGTATGTGTGCACATGCGAATGTGTATGTGCTTGTGCATGTATGTGTGTGTGTGTGTGTGTGTTTGTTTGGCACAGTTTGTTAGTGTGAAAGTCAAGTATTAGCATTTTTAGGGCAGTGTGGGTAGTATGGAAGGTGCAGATTCCTTATTTCTAATCCCTGATGGGTAGTACAAGTTTCTTTAGACCTCTCTTACTGACGTCAGCTGATGTCCTTTGAGGCTGAGCAATGCGTCATAGGTTATATTAATTCCTGGCTGCTTATTACTCTTTATTATATAAACCCAACACTGTGCATCATAGACACACAAAGGACACCTACACAATTCATTAAATGTATTTTTCACAAAGTTTCACAATTAAATACTTGTTTTGTAAGTTCATCACATGTCTGCCTACAGTCCTATGGAAAGAAAGAAAACATTTTGGCAGTAATGATTTTCCTTAAAAAATCGTAAAGGGTCGGGACTGTCATCAAGCAGGTGTAACCCAATGGGTACTGGGCATAGCGGAAAAACATTAGATTTAAAATAGTAACCCTATTTTAAGAAACATTCAATATAACAAGAAATCGACACATAGATTAGGAAGATTAAAAAAATTAACCTGGCCAAGGTGCTCCAATCAGAGGTGCCTCTTTACTGTTTCAGCCTGATAGCCCGCCTCTGAAGTCTAGCACAGTGTGTCCTCACAAAGAATAATGAAAAACATCAAGTGTAAGTCACTTATGGGCAATTTTACCCACATTTAAAACAATATTTTTGTTTTGTTAAAATAGATGTCAAGTTTTTTTTTTTTTACATATTTTGTCGAGCAATTATGTGTTTTTTCCTAAGAAATAAGCAGTCCATATTAAACAGATGCGCTGAAAACATCTGTTTACTGACCTTTCCTTACAAAGAAAATGCCTGCTGTCATGATATGGTATGTTTCTGGAGGTCTGGTTATATCTGTCAGGCATGTCAATGCACAATAATGTGCATGTCTAGCTCAAAGCTTTGTTTCAATTGACTAATGGTTGATAATATGTTCATGTTTTTGTTTTTAGACCCTTGCACAAAATGTACTTTTGTAAATGTCTCATGGAAGAGTAATTTGTGTGTCATCATATTTGCTATTACAACTTTATTCCCTTTTTTAAATTTATGCTGCATCTTAAAAAAAAAACCTGACAGAAATAGCAGTGTCCCGACATTTGGAACAATACTCCCCCCTCTCCCCATCACCTACAGCAGTCTTCCTGGTGCGGATCTATCTGTA
The DNA here is from genome assembly GCA_029706075.1 of Aldrovandia affinis. Classification (NCBI taxonomy): domain Eukaryota; kingdom Metazoa; phylum Chordata; class Actinopteri; order Notacanthiformes; family Halosauridae; genus Aldrovandia; species Aldrovandia affinis. The sequence continues at coordinate 332,792 of JAINUG010000126.1, read as the reverse complement.
ATCATTAAATGTATATTAAAAAATGTGTTTAAATTGAGAGGGCCTTCTGTATCACCAAACATCGTGCTCCAGCATGGGCTATCTTTTCAGGAAAGTTCACTCTGGTCCTCATTTATCACACCATCTCTCAACTTTCAGGCTCCTCTCTGCCCACAGGTTACTGGGGAACTCCCTATCTCGCCCGAAGGACATATACTGTCTACAACAGCTGACAGGAAATGCCTGAAGTGCTTTGCTTTTACTCTAATGTTTTTACTATATTATAATTGCAAATGATCAACAGCCTTGCTTTTCTGAGAAGCGTAAACCAGCACTTTCAGCTTTCACTTCGTTCCGCCGCTCAGAGGCGGTGACGTTTATTCCGTTTGGCAGCCCCCTACGATCAGCCCCAAATTGTTTCAGCGTTCGTGCACGTTTAGTGGACGATTCTTTTAAGTATTCTGAGTGATGATTTACTTTTTCATCATGCTGATTAATTTGGCAGTATTTTGTTTGTTTAGTTATTTATTTTTTACGGTCGCGGTGGCTGTTTTGTCACAGAATGGCATTGTTAATCCTGGCGGCGGTCTCCTGTTCTCACCCTTTCCCCTGTACTACACCAAACCAGTCTGCATGTGAATGTGAAGTGGGTACGGCTGGTAAAAGAGTGGAGGCTGGCCGTGGGCCATGTAGTAGTTGTTGAAGCTGTGGTCGGTCATGTAGGGCGCTGGCTGGTAGTAGCAGGTGACGTTAGTCGTGTTGGGGATTATGTTCTGCTCACCCAGCACCTTAAGTGCCAGGACAGTGATCATGTTGAGGGTCTGCCGGCGCTCGTGGCCCATCAGGCACACCGTGCTCTCATTGACAACCCTCCTGAGGGTCATCAGGTAGTCGTACTTGCTCTTCTCCTCTCCAATGAAGTGGTTGCGCAGGTAGGACTCGATTTTACGCTGTTGCTCATTGACGTCAGGGAAGTCAATGAAGAAGCGTGAGCACATGTAGCGCTCCAATGTCTTTATCTCCGTCTCGCTAGCTGGCTTGAACTCCCGCACAAGCAAGTTGCTATACTTGAGCAAGCCCCCTCCTCGGATCTCCTCTGGGTTGCGCGTGGCAATCAGCCGATACCGTAGGTGGTCCATAGCCTGCTCAAAATCTCCATACATGCTCTCAGCCACCACTGTGATGGTGGGCAGGTCCCTGGTTAGTGCAGTAGCCTCTGTCTCCTGCTTATGTGATGTTGCACCCATCTGTAGCTTCTCACACTGGGCCACAGGCTTCAGTACCTGGACATCAGACTCCAGTACATGAGTATCAGGTTCTGATAGTTGGAAATTAGAATCCAGTATCTGGACATCTGGTTCTGACACCTGAATATCAGATTTGAGTACCTGGATATCAGGTTCTGTCACCTGGACATCAGATTTCAGTACCAGAACATTGGATTCTGGTTCCTGGATATCAGACTCCAGTAGCTGGATATCAGGTTCTGGTAACTGAACATTGGACTCCAGTGACTGGGTATCGAGTTCTGGTATATTGGAAGTCTGAGCAGTAGATTCCTGTGCAAGTAGCTCTGGTCCCTCGGAAGAAGCTTCTGCTACCTGAGCAGTAGGCCCTGCCACCTGGGAAGCAGTTTCTAGTACCTCAACAGTAGACTCGGTGACATTTTCTGGTTCCTGGGCATCAGACTCTGGTGCCAGTGTAGCAAGTTCTGGTACTTGTTCAGTAGAATCTGGTATCTTGACAGCAGGCTCAAGTGCCTGGGGAGAAGGAGGCACAACTTCCACTGTGGGGATCTGGTTGTGTTGATCCTCATCATTGAATTGTGTGATCTCAGTTTCAACACTCTGGACTGTTACCTCAGGGCTTGGACTTGACAATTCACAAGATAGATTTTGTGAGCATGTTACCTCTGCTTGTGATTCTGTGCCATTTTCATGGAGTTCAACAATGGCAGTTGTGGCTTGCATGTCAAACAGTTTGACTTGACAGTCTTCAGGCTGTGGTGTGCCAGTTGGCAATTTGCAGTGGTTTGTGTTAAGGTCTGTTATGTCAACTTCCATTGGTACTGATTCATCAGAGGTTTCTATAGCAGGATCCAATAGCTGACTGACAACAGGAGGCTCATATGGGAGACTTGTTTTTCCAGGGTATGGCACCATACTTGTTACTTTCTTTGACATTTTCCTTGGAGGTTTTGGAGAAGAATGCTTCAGGACAACCATTTGCAAATTTGCAAAAGTTTTCTTTGCAGGAGGTGGCAAAGGACATTCTGTGTGCTGTGTTTCTTGTGAAAGGCATTCACAGGACTGGCATGGTGATACACACAGTACCTTAAGATTAACTTGTCCTTCATTTGTTGTTTCCTCAACGGGAGACATTGAATCAGCATTAATTTCTGTTGTGTCTGTAGAATTTTCCATGTGAACTTGAGTTACCGTGCTCAAAGAGATTACCGCCTCTAGAGTATTGCTTTGTGCCTGTAATTCAAGGACCGAAGTCTCTGTTTGCTTGTCTAAACTGGGCTCTTTTCCCTCAGCCTCTATATTTTTTACCACCAGATCAACCTCTTCTTGTGACACTGGTTCAGGGTCTGGATCTGGAGTGCTTGTTTCTGTGACCACTTCCATCTCTGTCACTTCATCCATGCCCACTATCTCTGCAACTAGCTCTTCAGTCAGATGTGGTGGCTCCTCTTGCATCTCCACCTTCTCAGAGCTGCAGGGGCTGTCACCCAAACTTGACACATCATCTGTTCTGTCTAGCAAGTCCTGATCTAGACTTTGAGGTTTGTCCAAACCCAAAGAGGTGGAGGGCAACTCTACTGGAGTTGTCAATGGCTGGCTGGTCCTCTGGCTTGCAGAAGCTCTGTCCTCTGGCCTCTTACGCTCAGGGCATTGCCTCCTCTCGGCTTCCAGATAGGACTCCAGCATGCGGTCCAGGATGATCTGGAAGGAGTCCACGCTGAATTCGAACTGCCGTCGCAGGGAGTTGACGAACTTCAGCTCCACATTCTTGCCGCTGTTGTTGGACAGGGAGATGAGGCTCCAGCGATCGTGCTCAGTGAAGACCTTGACCATCTTCTGAACATAAGCCTCCTTCATAGTCAGGGCAGTGATCTTGTCCTTGTTGACCCCCCTGGGCAGGAAGTCCAGGAGGCAGCTCAGCACAACCTCCTTGATGATCTGGAAGTCCTCCTGCTTGGGCAGCTCCACCCCAAAAATGATGTCCAAGTCCTTGTAGCTGGTGCCATTCTCCTTCACCAGCACATGGCTGGCAGTGGAGCCATTGAGGCGCACGTCCCGGACCTTGATCTCCTTCTCTGTCAGCTTGCTCCTCACCATGTGGATGATGTCTTTGGGCCTCACCTCCAGGGTAGGAAAGTTGCCGCGCCCATGAATTGGAATGACCTCAGTCAGAACCTGATCTAAGGTCTGGATCTGTTCCTGGGTCAGGCTGTGGAACCTGCGGTCAGTGCTGAGCTCTGTCATCTTCACCAGTTGTGTCTGCAAAAAGAGAGATGAAAAGAAAACATTGCTGGGGTTTTTTTTGGTAAATTGTTATTTTTTTCTTTTAAATTTTAAATGTTAAATTAAGTACACAATTTTGAATAGGGTAGATGATGAAGTGCACAGAACTAGCCCAACATCTAAGAAATATCACCATATCTGGGTCATTGTGCACATCATTCTTACCTGGATTGTATCTGCAGGGTGCACTAAACCCACTGTTGCTAAGTAACTTTTAATTGTGGGGGGGGAAAGCTTTCCATTGTGTAAATAAAAACAGCTTATTATTTGTTTTATAAATGGTGTGAGGCAGGAGTCAGATGCACTTTTCCTCAGCAACAGGTCTGTATCATTAAACCACCAAAAGAATATCTGCCTAATCTTACAATCTGACAGTTTTTTCCTGGCACAGAAAGTAATCACGCTTTTGGGTTTGGGTCACAGTTGTGAATGAATGTTCCTTGGAATTAAAATAAATGAAAATAAAAATAAAAACAATTAAATAAATATACTGTATATGTGTGTGTGTGTGTGTGTGTGTGTGTGTGTGTGTGTGTGTGTGTGTGTGTGTGTGTGTGTGTGTGTGTGTGTGTGTGTGTGTGTGTGTGTGTGTGTGTGTGTGTGTGTGTGTGCTGATTTAAGGTATATATACTGATTTCATTTTTTTAAAGTCCCAACTCAACCCATCTTGTCATTGTGGTTATGAGTGATTATATGATTATATGACTCATGTTCTCTCAACAATTGCTTCAGCTGTTGCTTTTACTCAGGTGTGTGAGCAATACTCTTTTTCTCAGTAAAATCTGTGTCACTTTCAGATCTCTAACAGCCATAGTGGCACTTATCAAGACTGCAGAGAGTCGTGAAGAAAGACCATAATAGGAGCTCCAATATGTGTGTGGGAGCCAGATCACCGGCTTTATTGTAGACACATTTCAAAAGCGCTCACACTCTCATTAATAATGTGTGCCAATCTACACCGTGACTATTCATTGCAACATGAGTTAATTCATTTACGGTATATTTAAGAAAATCATATGGCTTGGAGAGAAATCTTTCTCGACTTCCACAAAGACATTGAGTTGGGTTGGGAGGGCGCGGTTTACAAATACATTTTAAAAAGCTTTTAAAGACCTCTGGTGAGTTGGAAATGAATATTGCAATTAAGAGCACACAACAAATGCTACATGTCCTATACACAGATGTCAGCAGCCTCCCCTTGGCAGTAGCTGCATTAAAAGTACACATTATTCCATAAAAGTCATGGGCAAAAGCTTTGAGACCTGTCATACATTTTTGAAAGTTTTGTCGACAAGCTAATATGGTAATGTTATTGCTTTTCCCTTCCAGGAAGACACAATGATAATAATAAACTTTATTAATAACTTTAATAATAATAAAATGTATATAGCACCTTTCAATCACAGTCCAGTAGCACAGTAAGAGTAAAAATAAAATGAAAATACAAAATTAAAACTCAATGGTAGACAAATAAAATAACCAATAAAACAAAAAACAGGAATTTGGGATTAAAACAAAGTAGTCTAACAGCAACAATAAAAAATGTGTGTTTTTAGTTGGCTCTTAAAATTCTCAATGGATGGTGCCTCTCTAATCTGCTTGGGTAGGGTGTTCAAGGAGGCCAGATCTGAGGGAACATTGGGGCTGGTATTTTTTATTTATTTTTTATTACACCCACGATTTTCAAGTCAATCGTAATGTGAGCTTGCTGCCGTAGCCCTGTGACCGGTAGTGACGAAGGCGTATCATCTCCTCCAAGACAACACTCGCCAGGCCATCGACCGTAACCCGGTACTACATAGCCACTCCTATGCGTAGCGAATGCCATGTCGGCTTCCCTCCCCGCTCCCTGGGGCGGACAGCCAATCGCCGCCCCCGGTGGCACTCCCGGCCAGAGCCGACTCTGGAGCGGCCGGTGGGATCGAACCCTGGTCGCCGTGGCCAGTGTCAACATTGTAACCACACGGGAGGCCCCAGGGCTGGTATTTTACAAAATGATTGGTTATGTATTCTGGGGCTAAGCCATTTAATGCTTTAAAAACAAGTAAAATAATCTTAAAGTCAGAAACAGAGCCATGCCCAATAAGGGAGATACATTTTACATTACGTTTTACATTTTAAGCATTTAGCAGATGCTCTTATCCAGAGCAACTTACAAGATGTGCATTAATACATGGTAGGAACAATCATAGTTTGCGTTCTAAATTCTATCATACAGTAGTACCTTTGTTGGAGGAAATGGCCATATGTTTGTGTGATATAGACTGATAGCTGATAATCATTATTTCTGAGGGCCAGCAATGGTAAACTACCCCCACCATTCTGTTAGCCATAACATATCGCAAATAAATTCAATCAACTTCAACAGGGTCTGAGGTGCAAGCCATTATGGCGTAGGCCGTAGGCCATACAAGTATCCACAGTTGATTCCCCATACTGTTTTAATTTCAAATATATTTCTGATATATTGTTTTTCATGACTGTACTGAACAGACACCTTCGATTCAAAGGAGGAGTCTAAAATATGATGCATTTATTTTTTAATGAACTCTAAAGCATAGAATTAGATGTCAATTCAAAAAATAATGAAACAGACCATCCCAAAACAGCTTGTATTGATTCTCTTGCTCCAGAACAAACAGGGTTAAGATGAATGATTAATTGCTAGCTCAATGCATTAATCATCCGAGAGTCATTGACGATTATATACAGTATATATATATATATATATATAACAAGAGAGAGGGAGGTAGAGAGACAGTGAGAGAGAGGGTTGGGGTGGGATTATATAAATATAATCCTCTCTCCGTAACTACAGTCTTCTCGCTTCCTCTGATCCATACAATACATATGGCCATAAGTTCTGGTTGATAAAACAGTATCCATGACAATATTGCTCATCTGCCTATTTTTTTTTTTTTTACTTGGGATGGTGGTGAATGGTTGGACATGCCTGCCAAGGAAGTGAAACAGAAGTAAGGTCTGCTGTCTGACTAGGGACAGAAGTAAGGTCTGCTGTCTGCAAATCCAAGAAAAGGAAGTAGAAAATAGAAAAATGGCTCCCATTATCTAATTGTACAGCATTGATGAAGTTGCCCAAAGGCTGGCTTCTGTGAATCTTCTGACCTGAACTGTCACAAACATCTACAGAATGAAAGGCCTACATTATCACTGCCCCACTTCTGAGAAGCATTTTGGGAAAAAGGGGAAAGAAGGTACATCTTTCCACTGCACATCTATTCCTAATAATCAACATAATCAACGTTATTTGGTGTAATTCTTGTCATTATTTTTACTTTCTCAGTTATATTATGCAATGAACGTACAAATAACAAAACATAGTTTCAGACAAATGACCAAAAAAAGATTACAATGTGAATGAACCAGGGAGAACACTAAATGCATTTCATTTAGTGTCTGTCTTCCAAATATGAACAAGGTCTTGGCTGTACACATATTTTTTTTAAAAGCTTGTTTTGTTTTTGTTTTTGGGGGGTTGGGGGGTTGTTCTTTTATTTAATTTGATGACTAAACTTTTGATTACATAATTTTCCTATATTCAATGGCATTTTGTTACTCATCATAATTAATAGCAATAATCAATTATTTACAAGAATCCCTTTGTAGAGGACTCTATTAAAAGACTATTTTTATGACCGTGTCAATGCTTTTAAAGGAGATTATGATATTACATGCATAGTGAACATCTCCACAAGGAAAGGTAAATCCTACAGATTGGCATAGGCCTGGCAGCCATTAACTTGGAGGTCAGGGCTGGGGAGGAAAAAAAATATGAAGCGCTAAAAGTGTTTTTAGCGTGGAGAATTGAACACCAACAATGAATTCCTTTCAGGTTTCAAAGAGAGTATATTCAATAATATACATTTTACATGTGAAAGGATAAAAAAGCAAAGAATAAAATAAAGGCCAGTGGCCAATAAAAAATGACTACATTTTAATATACTTTTTGGTAACTTTGGTTTTTAGTGTTATAAAAAACATTCACTCACAATACCTCAACCTGCTGCAGGATGAAAACAGAGAGGCGTTAGACGATGGGACAAGGTGTTAGATTGCATGTTCCGCCCAATTTACTTTAATTTAAATATCACTGTGCTTACGAGGCTTACTTGACTGTAAACTTGTTGTACAAATGGACCGGGTGTGCTTGGGAGAAGGTTTCTCTTTCTTCTCAGTATTTTCATCAACTGGCTAGAAGTAGTGTTGCTCATAGCTCATTTGTTCTTATCAGGTTGGGGATCTGACACTTGTTTTTTTGTTTCTTGGTTTGTGAAATTAAGTTTAGTATACTGGTGTTCTGATAGCCTATTCCATGATTGTTTCCTTTTGTTGACATACCTTTTTTAATACCTTTTTTTGCGCCAATTCAGATTACTTACCCTACATTTGCTTTACTTTCTGTGTGTTACCTTGGGATTGGAGTCCTTTACCTTGTGCTTTGCCTAGGAACCCTTTACCACCTTCATTTTCCTCTATGTCTACAAAATTGCCAGACCTCCGGCAGAACAATTGCCTGGCCACTAACTGCTTTATTTCATTCGAAACACTACATGGTACTCAAGTTAATACCCCCTAATTTTGGATTTTCATCATTTTCTTAGTCCAGCTGGGAGTTTGTGTAGTGCCACTACACACCACCCACAAGGCTAATATGAATGACGCTGTTGCATGACTCCCATCTCAAGCGAGATTGGCGGTAATATCACCGGGGGTTGGTGGGGGGGATAGTTTTTGAGTTCACACTGCAATATTCCAAAATCCAAAACCAAATTATAATAAATCGAAATTTTCTCTCAATTCCCATTGGTGAAACTTTTCCAACTACACCTCTCTAGCCTCTGGCTCTAGCTACTTATATTGTCTTTAAACATTCGCCTCTATTACACACAGCTTTCTATCTGCCTGCCTAATGGTTCAATTTGAAAGGATATTTTTATGATGGACTATTCCACTGACTCAGCTACAGCTGTCATGTGCTTACAGACCCTCCGGCTCTTGGAAGTGATGAATCACCATAATGATGGGTTACTTCAACTGGGTTGATTACTGATTACAACTGTATGGTAAATAATAATTTTATAATCAATACAAATGAGCAAAAGAAAAACTGTGTTCAGAGAAAAGCTTAGAACAGAAGTAGATACTTTTAGCAGCAGAGTATTTAGAATACATAAAACTGTCAAAACTCAAATAAATGACTAAAATAAATAATAATAATAGTAATAACAATAATGACCTTATTTGTCTACTGTAGCACTAAAAAAATGCTTTGTCTGAGTACAGAGCCACATAAGGTATTTGCACTGGAGTATGACTGACTTAATTAAAGTGAGCAACCATTGTTAACAGAGCACTCCATTGTTATAAAATCAGCTCGTCGATATGTCTGCCTGTGTGTGTTCCCCTGGATCCATTTACTATCACCATTCATTAGTTTGAAACAGAAACCAATCAATGCCTTCATTTTTCCCCCCACCAAAACTATTGCCCAAACATTCATTGTAATCACCTGATTTTAATAGGGACCAGCCCTTTGCTAGTCAGCTGTGGCTAATTTATTTTCTATACTTGTGTTTGGATTAATGTGTGACTTCACGATTGGGTGACATACAATTATCTAGGCTTTAATTTATGACTATGGCTAAATGAGACTATTAAATTATTTTTGACATGTTGCTCCATGCAAGTCAATTAATATTAATGGAAACATACATAGTCTGGGATGCACGCTAAAGATCCATAATGGGTTTTTTTAGGAGTTTTTTGGTACATGGCTATTAATTCCATTAGCACTAATATATATTTATTTATTTTTGTGCTTGGTTGTCTAATAGGCAAGGCATGTCATGCAACCGAAATAAAAAAATTAACAAATTCTGCATCCTCCATAGTTTCCAAAGCATCTGTAACCACACAAAAGCCTTGGTGTCAATGAGGACAATCCTACCCACAACATTCAGACAATAAGAGGTTACTGTGATCACAGGCTCTCTACATGAGATGTGGATCTGTATTTTACGACTGCATTTACCATGTAAGAGTATGGTAATTCACCCAGACAGTCAGGAACATTATGAGAGGTAGAACTGAGGACAGTGGTGGGGAATTATGATTAAGGAACTGGTTGTTTTGTTAATAAATTGTTGCAGGTAATTATCCAGCTGTGTTAAGGATGGGGTGCAGAGTGTTAGCAATGTGAGTTGGTCTGGATAAGGGCGTCTCCAAGCAGGTAAATAATTCAATTTAATGATGAATACAAGTAATAGCTTCCAGAGCTGGCAGCGCTGCCGACACACCGCCAAGGGCCCTCTCTAAAAGCAACGCTCGCCTATATCATGTTGCCCATTTATAAGCCAGGGTTGTTTTTCAAGATGTTTCCTTTTCTTACTTTCGTTATTGCTATCATTTGTTTAGTGATTGTTGTTGTCTCTGAATTTCATAATCGAGATGCTTGACAGTGTTGTCCTGTTTTTGTTTTTGTTTTTTTGGACGGGGGGTGGGGGGGGTAGCACCAGTAACTTCTCATTTCCTACAGACTTACTTCTGAATAAGGAAGATCTTTAGATAATTGCTCTGCCACAGGTGGATAACGGTAGTACTAATCAACGTGCCAGAGTGTGCCACTGTCTTGGACTTAACTGACAGTAGCTACACAGTAAATACGCTGCACGAGAGAGAGAGAGAGAGAGAGAGAGAGAGAGAGAGAGAGAGAGAGAGAGAGAGAGAGAGAGAGAGAGAGAGAGAGAGAGAGAGAGAGAGAGAGAGAGAGAGAGAGAGAGAGAGAGAGAGAGAGAGAGAGAGAGAGAGAGAGAGAGAGAGAGAGAGACCGACCTTCTGGTGACCCAGAGAAGCTTACTGGTCATGAGCGGGGGTTGGGATGTGAATGGGCTAAAACAAACGTTGGTACGCAAGAACCAGTCGAGGACCACATCGGCGCCTAGGGGAGATATGCCAAGACGCACAGCCTGTCAGCAGGTTTACACGTGGCACTAGGGATACATGCCAAACACAATATGAGCTCTCGGTTTAAACGCCACAGTTTGTGCGTCACGTTTCGTCATCACTGTTACAAAGAAAACACTGGGACCTCACGATCCGTGGGGAAATGAACTTAAAGAGCTTTTCGAGAAGGAAATGTAGCAATGCTGCGGGTTTTGTGTCTCTCTTCTATACCCTCCTGCTCCTCCCCTTCCCCCTTTCTCGCTCACTCACTCTCTCTCAAATAAGCCTGTGTGAGTCATAGCTGGGTAAAAAAAAAAAAAAAAAAAAAAAAACTGCACCCAGATGCGCTTCTCCACCTGATTTAAAACATTTTTTTTAAACCAGCGCAGACGGAAAGAAGAAAAAAGTATATGAATGATTTATTGGATTTATTGATTAATAAATCGGGTCACTTCCAGACTGCGCGAGACCTGTCCATAATCTCTGTTATAAATGCAGTTAGCTGAAGCCCAGCGTCTTTTGACAGACTACAAACTTCACCAGGATCAGGCTGCTTCGACCGAGCCAATTTGGCCTATTATTCGTTATCAGAAAGTCGTATCATAATACAATATTTTTAAAATAAATAAATGACAAATAGGGAACACTTACACACTTGAAAGCAAACATGCAATACAACTTCGGGGCTGTACAGTGTGTTACACCTACGGTTTAGAAAGATGGTGCTATAAAAATAACAGACATACACAAAGCGTGATAACTGGTTGCAGCCAAGCTCAGTCGTCACAAAAGTGTCAAGCGCGTGCTTTCTGTAACCTCAAAATTAAACAACACATCGTGATGTTGGTTGGACGCTGTTATCACAACACACTGTTATTTGGAAACGGTAATCTAATTTCAAAACATATCTGACTGATTCAGTTGATACAAGCTTCTCCATATGCTCTAAAACGATTTGTCCTCGGTTTGTAAAAATGCTAGGTAGGCTGATAAATACAACGAGCAACTGTATACGTGCATAATGTGAGAGTAAAACAGCAACAGCATTGTGAGGTATTGTAATAAAAAATTGACAACTACAAATAATAACGTTAATATAACTCTTTATGTAGCCCTGTACCTAGCCTACATATTTATCTAATAGCACTCGTTTCGAGAATGTATACTTATTTCCAAATGTTGCACTCAAGATATACGGTCTTAATCTAGATTAACTAGGAATATTTCCAAAATACCGGGGTCATTTCAAATAGCTACAGTGATCAGTCTGAAGTTCTCTCGATTAACTGCTCCACTCAGCGCACAGGAACCCCGCTCCTTCAAGAGCACTGAATACGCACCTGTAAGCATGTTGATATCTGTGATCAATAACTTTCTGTCGCTCCAGTTTTTTTATTTCACAATATTCAGAAAACCATGACGCAAACTTGTTGATCATCGCGAAATCAGTTATGTATTTACCTGAATGCTGTCACACACCTAGCAACAAGCATATCACATGACGGTTTAGTAATAGGGGAAAGTGTCAGGGAGAAAGTAACTCACCTAAATTGCCAATAAACTGAAAGCGCTACACGGCGTGGTTGATTGCCAGCAGGTAAGATCCGTCAGGGTCTATGGTCAGCAGGTCTTTCCCTCTGGAAGCCTTCACGTGAAAACGGGAAATAGCGAAGTCGGAGTTATGTGCGTGGTCGCTGTCCAAGCCGAGCGTGGTGCTGAAATGAAACTCCTAAATATCTCGCACTGTTTTCTCTCTCAGACCCTGTAGCGTAAACCAGTTTCCATGGTAACCTGGCGTCACAATTTTAAGGTAGTCCACACAGTACGGACAAGCCACAACAATGGGGTTTGGGCAAGCTATAACAGGTGGTGGGAGTCTGTCTCTCCATGCACCATTCAACATTTTATGCCAATCCCGGTATAATTGTAAACATGACTGTGAAGTACAAGCACAGCACTGTAAAATACATGTATTTCTGCACCTTGTTCCGTTAGATCCCTAACGGAAGATTCCTAACGGAACAAGGTTAGGAATCTAACCTTAAGATTCCTTTAAACATTTAAGATCTTCATAGGAGTAATTACTAGCGTCATTGGTGCAATACTGAAATCCTTTTTCGTGTAGAATTTTCTATGTTCATTTGGCTCTTAGACATTCATGGAAAAATATAAAAGTACGATGCTTTCATTCGCGATCATAATAAACATACTCATAGAAAACAGATAATGATGATAATACTCCGAATTACTATAATAATTATTATTTTACTTACACAACTTTGTGAAGAGGTATTGTACTGAACACATCCGAATTTCTGCAAACAATAAGAATGCTACAGAATATCCTGGAACCCTGGACTTGCACTCTTGTTTTTTAAAATCCTACCTCATTGGCTCTCAGAGGACATGGCTTCTGCAGGGTTTAGGAGATTGTCCGATGCTGTTCTACAAGTGGGAATTCAGTGTTGTGTCATTGTGTCGAGTGTGGCTAAGCCACATCACTGGGTTATTAGGTTCAATGAAACAGCAAGTCTCCTGGGACCCAGTCCGTCCATGTGCACAAAGGCCAGCAACATCATCGCCATAACTTGGACTTTGCAATTTAACCTTTTGGATTGCAGTTTGTTTTTGCATTGTCTGCCCTAACTATGGCTAACTATGCTTTGTCAGACACTCTTTTCCTGGGCAACAGCAGTACTTTACAAAATAAATAATGTATTATTTATATACAATTATATATTTTTAAATAATGATATTAATAATAACAATAATAACCTGTACTTCATATTTAAGATGAATAATTTCTTGCCCTCTATGGTTTTGGTACACAATAAGTTTCAAACATCAGAGGTCTATTTGAAAGTATTACAAAACAAGGCTCCTAGATTGGACATGCGTGGATCCCACCTACTGTGATAGTGTTATGCGCCCTTATCAACTCTTCGTCATCCATTACCAATGTAGACACACAGTGGAAGAGCAGTGGCAGAACACTGCTGAGTACCCATCAGTGTCACTGGAGAGTAAAGGGTAAATAGTTAACTTGCAAGAAAAAGGTTTACATATTAACATAGGAAAGACAGTGTTGACATGGGGCTCACTCTCTGTGTGGATCTCTTAGATCCGAGTTACAGTGAGGCATGATTTCTCCCCCCCTTTTTTTACATAACCATGCTCATTTGCTCTGTCTCTTTCTTTGGAATTCATGGTGGTTTTGGATCTGTCATTCTATACATTTCTTTTTTCCATTTGAGAAGCTTGCATCTACATTGACTGTGATGTTATAGGTTAATGGCTGTTCTTTCCTGATTGTAAATGAGCCCTCAGTTATTAGCTCCACTTGGATCTTGAAGGACTTCTTCATGTAGGGACTGGGGCAGATGCAGAAAATTTCCAATGAGCAACTGAAAAAAAGAATTGCAAATTAAGCTATACATGTACTGTGTGTGTATATTAAAGATGTTGATGTATATTGCAGGAATCTTGGCATGGGTATGGCCAGAATAATATAGACTTAGCAGCAAAATAAATATACTACTATATATACTATAAACAGCTGTTTCTAACCTGGCAAAGCATTGCAGCCAAATGGCCTGTAAAGTAAAATGAGCATTCCATCAATGCCATGATCTAGGAGACCATAAGTCACAGAACACCTTATCAAGACTGAGACATTATTCTTCTCTGTCTTCATGATGGCTTTAATTCTGCCAGCTCTACTCATTCCATTGGGCTCACACCATCTTGCTTCATACATGTTTAACACCTCGGATTGTAGAAAGCAATTTAGCAATAAAAATGACTGGAGCTCACATGATCAGTTCATACACTAAGCTACACAGAAGAAATCAACAGACGCAATCACCTGCTGATTAAAACCTGAGTTTATGTCATTTAAGTACTGGTTCATAAAGTATGTCTTTCATGGACTCCTGCTAAGAAGAGGGTTAATATGATATTTTCACGATGGACTCGTTGAGCCATATGTTGCAGGTAAAAAGAGTCAATTATCCGAGCTTTTCCACTTTCAAGAAGAAACTGGCCAATGACAATGGAAATAAATTAACGATACAGATGTATCCAAATCCAAAAGCTGACACAGATGTATCCAAATCCTTGAACCAAAGCAACGTATTTATCACACTGTCACCATGCTAAAAAAAAATTAATGCTCCTTGTTATTACGTGACAAAATGAGCAGTCTATCACAGTAGTGTATTACAGTAATGGTTACAGATGAAAAGCTGCGAGGGGGTTCAAGTTCTTTATATAAATACGAATATGAAAATGCAGCAGCCTTGCGCTGGTGGCTATAGCCTGTCGTGCTGAGGGGGCGAGCGTGCACGGCAGGCCGGGGGAAGGGGGGAAGCCACCGCTGCATACGCGCTGCAGCAGTGCGACCACACTGAATATTATATGAAGCGGATGGTGACTCATCCGCCTCTGCTCCCGTGATGTAGAGACGCAAACCTAATCATCAATCAAGTCGGTTCCCCCGCCCCCTCTCAGTCAACACGGGGTTTTTGCGGCATCGTCACAGCACTCACTAGGCTGCCCGCCTGCCTGCCCGTGCTCGTAGGCTCTGCGACCAGACATCTCCCAGACTAGACAGACTCCGCACACAGACCAGGCGTTGACTGACCGCTGCGTGCGTGCGCGCACGAGCTCAGATAAAAACGAATTAATTGGGAGATGCAATAACATTGAAATGTTTCGTTTACTATCTGTCCCGGTCAAGTAACTTACGCTAAAATGAAACAATGATCAATGCATGTTTTTTTTTATTACATTAGCTAGTTATGAGCGTGCCCAGAACATTCTATTTTGTCCGTTAGCTCAACCTGTACGAGCCAGAACTGGAATAACATACAGAAGATGGTTAGAAAGATATAAATACGGTTTTATCAACAGCAATTCAGAGTCAAGACTCAGCATGTGCATTCGTTTGTGTGCGTTTCCATGTGTTTACATATGGCTTTATATACTTTATATACTAGTACTACAGAATAACCCATCTATAGTTATCTATTCCTATTTTTAAATGACATACGCACTTGGTACGGTATCCTGCTGAATAAAGTGAGTCGGTGTCAGAAGATGACACCACAAACCCTTTAAGCAAATGTGCTTCACAAAAGGTCAATCAACTCGTTTCCAAAAATAAAAAATTGACGTCACTAAAGTTATTCTACACAGGCTCGGAAAAAGTCGTATTAACTGCGCGCGCACACGATCCTCCGATGAGTTCCCGAATACTTGCGACGTATAAAGGCACGCCTCCGAAGGTGATGTCATCACTCCAGTTGTGGCGTGTAGCCGGAAGTAACAGGGAGAATCAAAATAAAACAAAGAGGAAGTGGATAACCTATTAAAATAGCCACCTAGCTAGTATCTAGTTAAAATATAACCAACAATTAGCAAACGAGCGGATAGTAACATTAGTGAGGCAGCTAAGAAGCTATTTAACTTATAATTGCTGGAGTTCCAGATATCTAGCTAGCGACCTACAATCATGTCGAGTATGGAAAGTATCCTTATTCAAGAAAGAGAAAGAAGGCCTGTTGCAGTTTGTATGTGTGATATGTTCATGTTAAGTTAGCTTCATAGTTTTTGTTAACGTTCAGACTGATGGCACGCATTTCAGAGAGAGCTGTTGTGGTTTGCTGTTCACTATCAAGTTAGCTAGCTAACGTTAGTCGACTACGTCATTAAGCAAAGTGACTGTAGCTACCGTACAATCCAGTTAACTTGCTGTCCCTGAGTGACCGTGTAAAATGCTTGGAAATGTAGCTAAGTTAGTTAGGTTGTTGGCTAGCTAGTTACGGTGCTGTTATTTAGAGTATACGTGTTCTCGTTACGTTAACAGTCTGTTTGCTTTTCAGTCAGGGTAAGTGTATGCTATCGTCGAAAAAGTTCACACTACATGACAGCAAATGGTTAGCTAGTAAACAAGCTAGTGTTTTAACTATTTGCCTAGCTTGCACACTAACATGATATTTGGCATATTACAAGTTCTCAAAAATTGATTAGTAATCAATTGTACACGACGTTACTCTGTTGCTAAGTTAGTGTTTGCTTGCTAGGGACTGGGAACGTTTCTTCCTCGAACATTCTACAGTTGACGTTGACTACTTTATTCTTGATTCCTTCTAAATCTCAGCTGTCAACCTGACGTTATTCTAAATTAGCTAACGTAATACCCAACGGCCCACCTGTGACGGATGTCATGAAACTCATTGCCGAATTTGGGTGTTTCTCGAGACTTGCATTGGCATTAAGTTGCATTTAATTGATGTGTCAATTTAATTGATGTGTCAAGGGCAAAGCCGCCGTACTACTTTGTGGAAAGAGAGATGTCTTTACCAGCCTTCACTTTCACTTCACCTTCACCTCACTACTTTACGTAGCCTTGACTTTGTATTTCATATTTCATAATGAAGATGTGTTCTTCTCAAGTTGCATGCACATATCACCACTTTTCCCTTTTATGTTATATTTGTAACCTTACCTCCTCATATTCATATGGAAGAGTTGTCTTTTGTCAGAATGCAGTAGTCTTGGTCATTTATCTTTTTACAATTTGTGTGTGAGGAGAATGGTGCATTTTGATTTGTGTACTTCTGCGATTCACCTCATAATAAAAGGTAACTTCATAGTGGTTTTCTGCCTTATTCCATTTGACATGTTGATATTGAATTACCTATTGCAGATTTTTGATATTATGATGCATGGCTTTGGATTTATATATTTATCTGTTGGGACACTGAGAGAAGACCTTAACTTACAATCACAGAACATCTTTTCAACCTAAAGTTCGCTGCCAAAGAGTTACAACGAAACTCGAAGAAATGCGACAAAGAGGAAAAAGCAGAGAAGGCCAAAGTCAAGAAGGTAGCTCTGAAAATAACCTGCCATTGTCTCAGAACCAGGTGTCGGGTGTGTGCGCGGCTGGGAAATTTTGGGCGCTTGTAATCGATCTTATCTCCTCACTCAGGCCATTCAGAAAGGAAATACGGAAGTTGCCAGGATACACGCGGAAAACGCCATCCGACAGAAGAACCAGTCCATCAACTTCCTGAGGATGAGTGCACGGGTGGATGCGGTTGCTGCCAGGGTCCAAACCGCTGTCACCATGAACAAGGTGAAATACTGTATATGGTGCTCACCCCTCTGCGACCATTAACAGGGATCCAAATGACACACCAGGGCACGCCTTGCACTGTTTATTTTGTAGGTATGATAATATCGTGCCTGTAAACAAACAAACCATGATTCAGGATCCATAAGATAATCATTGGTGCTTACAACTTTTTCTCTGCCATTGCATCAAAGACTAGTGCTTTCTCTGGCCTTACCATTGTATGCACATATTTGGGAAGAATTGTTACCAGTGTGTCAGTAAAAATGGCATCCTTACAAATCTGGCATCTGGTAAATCTTCACTGTTGTTTTGCTACCGAGCAAATAAACACATGTATATATATATATATATATATATATATATATATAGAATGCAGTTGACACGTTGAATCATCAGTATGAGATGCACAAAGTAGCATGTGAGGTGTTAGGCATGTGTTCCTTTGCCCTCCACAGCTATGCTCTGAGAGCATACAGCACATAAGCAGCAAGAAAGCACTCCTTACTGCTTTAGGATTGTCTTGTCAGCTATCAGTTCTTTCCTTTATTTTTCACAGTAAATTGACCATTCATGATAGGCTAAATTACATTGTTTTGGTGATCTTATTTTGTTTTTAACTTATTTGATTTGACTTCATCCTCCCAAAACCAATGTTTTGATCATGCGTGTTGGTCTTTAACTGGATAACATTTTAAAGTGATCGTTCTCCCAAAACCAATGCCTTGATAATGATGAACAAGATTTCTACATCTTGCACAAATACACAGCCAATGAAGGGTGGACAGCAATTTTGATTTTTCAGATGAAATTTGATATCTGAATCTATGAATCAGCATGAAGCGTGAATCTACATCCAACAAAAAGGTTTTTCACTGGAGCTCAATGTCTGAAAAAGAAGATGTCCTTCAGGGATACCCTCAGATATGAATATTATTGAGCATATCTGTAAGAATGAAGGAGGAAGCAGGAAAGGCTGCATCCTGCAATGGCCTTCCACTTTTCCCCAACAAGCTCATTAAACCGGATGGCAGACAAGGAACCCATACAAGTAAAAACTTATAGTCCATGATGGAAAATTTGTTATTTTATTTATTTTTGGGATAAAATTTCTTGATTATAATTTGATTTGCGAGCCTAGAAACTGGCTTGTTCATCATTATCAAGCAATAAACCTTATAAGCATCTAGTTTTTGTTTTGCATGCACTTGATTAATTTGTCCCTCAGCCATGTGGTTAATTTGGAAGTTGAACATGTTGTATTGTCATCTTCGCTAATGTTACATTTGCAGATAGATGTGCTGTTTTTAAAAAGTTCAGAATAATTGTAGTAGTTGTGGTAGTATGGATTTAAAGTAGCATAATAGTTTTAGCTAGTAAACGACAATTAAATATCATCCAGTATTGTATACATGTTCAGCTCCCAAAGAAAACGTATGGCTGAGAAACTTGGTTAGATGTTACTGAGACAATTTTGGTATAGTTGGGACATTATTGCTGGTATGCAATTTTGCTCCTACTACCAAATTAAAGAGTGTTTGTTTTATGTTTCACTGTGCTCACAGTGCTTTTGTTCCCACCATGTGTTTGGCACAGCTGTTGCTCCCTTGAGCAAGGATTTTTTAAATCCTGACTCTAATGCAAAACTCTATATTAATGGGCCGGGTCATATACAGCCTTTATGTGATTATCCGATTTATGTATTGTATATATAATAGCACACTCCATAAAACGTAATAATTCTAGATGTATATACGTTGTTATTTATCTTTTCCGGCATATTCAGGTTGGGCAGGGAGGCACGCCTTCTAGCCAGAGATGGTTTTGCAATATTTCACTGATGCAGCTGCAATGGCCAGAACACGGAAGGGACTGTCCAAGACCTACCTTTGTGCACTTGCAGTATGAGTGCAGTTTAAAGAGCAGCCTTGGGCAGTTGCCTCTGGTGTTTATCGTGACAGTGCAGACTGTGAGAGTGTGACAGCGTCTGCCCCACAGGTCACCAAATCAATGGCCGGAGTTGTGAAGTCTATGGATGCCACATTGAAGAGCATGAACTTGGAAAAGGTATGGTGTGCGCACCTGTGTATGTGTGAGTGCTCTTAGTCTGTGGCATGTGTTTTGTACAGGGCATGTTCCTCTATTGGTGTCATTATGTGTTGTGAGAGTAGGGCTTTGTCTCTCTCTGTGTAGTGTTTTGAGATCTCTGTTCAAATTAAAGTTGATTAATTAGTTAACCTATCTGATATTGTGAACCTTTCATCTCATTTATAGAACAGTGAAGAGTGGACCTGCATGGTACTCAAATACAGTTCTGTTGTGTTTGTTATCTGATGCACACACTGCTGTCCGATCATTGTTCTAAAACAGTTGTTGATACAGTCTTCCTGAAGTACTTCCTGAAAACAGTGGAAAAGTCATTCTGGATCATTAATATATTTTCACCTGCTATGGATTTGTTTTGTTGTGAAAATCACAAAATTAACAGGTTAATGGAAATGTGTTTGTGTATACACCTATATTTGGGAAGAACCATAGCCAGTGCCCAAGTGAAAGACACTTGCTTCTCTCAGATGGCTCCTTCCCTCTTCACACCAGATCTCTGCCCTAATGGACAAGTTTGAACGGCAGTTCGAGACGCTGGATGTGCAGACAGCACAGATGGAGGACACCATGAGCAGTACAACTACACTCACCACACCTCAGGTAAATGCTCCAGCGCCTGCTCCTCACTCATTGGGATAAAGATGACTGTCCTCTTTCACACAGCTGCCCAATGTCTCAGTGGATTTTACCAGTGCTGCCTAAGTCCTGTAAATGCTACCACTCTGCATCTGAACTCTATTCAGCTTGAGCCCTGGCCAGGGAACAGATATACAGTAACCAAAACAAAGACCTCAGGCTGTGCAGTAGTGCCCTCTTGTGGTGATAATATGAACAGACCATTTCATCCAATCATATCACTATTACTTTTCTCCCTCTTGTCCATTGAATGGGAACACAGGTTATCATAATTATTATATTATTTATTCACTTTTTGAGTTTGTGTCCCATTGCAAACCCTGTAACAGTTATTTAGAGGATGCATGGAATAAATAGTGGTTGTGGTGACTGATGGCATGTACCTCTCTGTGTGTTTCAGAATGAAGTGGATTCCCTGATGCATGAAATGGCAGATGAGGCTGGGTAAGCTGCAGTGTATTTTTCAGTGCAGACCTGTGCCTGTTTACCCTGTATTGGGCCTGGTAATACCCTATAGTGTGTTTGTGTTTGTGTGTGTGTGTGTGTGTGTGTGTGTGTGTGTGTGTGTGTGTGTGTGTGTGTGTGTGTGTGTGTGTGTGTGTGTTTGTGTTTGTGTTTGTGTTTGTGTGTGCTCACGATTCCTGTGTGTCACTGCAGGCTGGATCTGAACATGGAGCTGCCCCAGGGGCAGACGGGCTCAGTGGGGACTAGTGTGGCATCGGCGGAGCAGGTACATGCACTTTTGGGGTGGTTGCCCCAAGGCTCTGGAATGCCCTCCCCCAGGACTTGAGAACCACACCCTCTGAACCAATGTTCAAAAACTGTTAAAAACCCACCTGTTCAGACAGGCATTTGACCATATTTAGCCTAGTTTGCTGCCCGTTGTTACATTTGTTGTCTGTAATCAGTAAGTGACTTTTTAAAGTACTGCTGTTGTGTTTTTTAATTGTTTTTTTATGCTGTGAAGCAAATTCGGGAAGGGCACTTCTTTCTATTGGGGGACAATCACACCTAACACACACACACACACACACACACACACACAGAAACACACACACAAACTGTCATAACTTTAAAAAGCTTGTAGGGATTCCTTTCATTGGGGGACATCGCACCCACTGGTGTTTGTCTCTAGGATGAGCTGTCCCAGAGGTTGGCGAAACTGCGAGACCAGGTGTAGAGGACCACAAGGAGGCCTGAAGTGTGACTGAAGTGACAGTGTGGACCACGTGCTGATCGCCTTGGACTGAAAACTTAGTGAAACATTTCCCAGGCCCCACCCCCAGCCTCACTCTGCCTCATCATAGCTTCTGAGGGTGCTCTGTCCTCTGTCCTCTTACTATTGATTCAAGAGGGGTGGGGTTTGAGGTGAGAGTAGCAGCCCTTTTGTTTCAATTATATACACACTCCGCGCATCTGTGCATCAAGGGTCAGGACTCCAGACAGGAGAAAACCTTGAATTATGTGTAAAACTATTTATTTATATATACATTTGTGTGTGTATATGTTTGTGTAAGACATCAGATTTGTGTTTGCTTATGTACTATTTTCTTGTGTTTTCTGGGAAGACTGTCAAATAGATTCCTCGAGGCCACATTCATTTATGCAACACTTTTATCCATTATCAACATTGAAAGGGTGATAATGTTACATACTCGGATACTTAGTATGTAGTATTTACAAATATAAGTTAAAAAACTCAAAATACACGTTACATTTTTGTTTTCTGTATTTGAGACATGGGACGAAGCTCAGCCAAGTCCCAGTAATGCAGCTTGCTCTTCTGTGGACATTTTTTCCTGAACGTTGCAATATAGCTGCTCAGGTAACCACTGCTTTAGCTGTACACTGAAAGGTGACTTGTGCATTCAGTATCCATAATATCGGTGTATCCAGGAGTATCAGTGAATAGGCAGTTGTGAGATTTGTCAGCATGAATACCTGAGCAGACCTATAAGAAGAATATTAATTAGAAACGATTACCTCAAGCATAGATTTTTCAGACCAGCCCAATGTTATGTCCTAACTTACAGTCCTTTTATACCTTAATTTGGCTATGAAGTGATTGACTGTCCAGATCGTATGGTATGGAAAAATACCATATAAATGTATAAAAAAATAATAATAATGTTTTAAAGAAAATCCTGCAGGTGGGCTATAGGCTTTGCTGAATGGGGGTCCAAGGCTGAACTTGGCTACTGGCACTCATTAAAATAATGCACTGTTTCTCCACCTGTCCTAGTGTCCTGTTTCTCCACCTGTCCTAGTGTCTTTCTGTCCCGTAGCACCACACCATTTGCAATATGTTTTGAGATTCTAAATATCTTGTCTTGCATGTTTAGTTTGGGCGTGCTTACTTTTGTCTTTGCATGACTGTGGAGATTGCTTTGTGGTAGATAGATAATATATAGAAGATATTTTTAAAAATTACTTGATCTTTAATATTAATATATCATTCTGAGACACTGAAACCTTTACACTCCTTGAGGATCCATTCTGGAATTCTCATCACTGTTTGGAAAAGTTAGGGTTTGAGTCAATAAATTTATTTTTAACATTGATACCCAGTTATCAGAAGTCGGACATCATAGTTTTTTACGCGCCCTTTATGAAAATGTGCGTTTGAAGATCAACTTTGAGCCAAACGGCTGCTTGCACATTTACTGTACAGCCTGTTTTTCCTCTGCTATTTAACAGACCTCATCTTTGAACAGTCAGAATCATCCTCCTGAGCTAGAAGCCTATCCACCTGCCTCCCACATCGGTTGTGTATGTGCGCATTTGTGCATTCACCATGTGTGTGCGGTGCTGGCGTGTTATGAATGTACAGGTATGGGCGTGCGTGCATACGCACAGCTGCTGTTTCTTTGTGAGTCTGTGCTTGTTGGGTGGTTGGTTATAAGGATGGGGCTCTCGACCCCCTCTCTCTCTCTCTCTGTGTTAATGCTCTGTAATGGGAGCCAAGGGCATGTTCCCATCCGATGCTCTCACAAGGCCTTGTTTAAAAAGGCCGGCCTGGCCCAGTGTCGCAGAGCATCGCTTCGTTTTGTTCGTGTTGAAATGCACTCAGAGCTTAGCGTTAGCGTGATTAATGCCTGCATTGTGTGTCGTGCGCATTGATGCATGCATGTCGTTTTGATATCAAATCACCTTTTTCTCAGTATGCTACTAGGCTGTGTCTCTTTTTTTTTTTTCCTCGTTATATTTTCCTTACATGCCACAGGGAACCGTGTCTGTGCCAAATAAACAGATCCTTTTAATTTTGTTTTTGTGTTTGTATCCTTCTGGTCTGAAAAATCATGCTGAGGTCTGTCCTTGGTTAATAGCTTGGAACACCTTCGGTGTAGAGTGGGAAGATTCCCCATGAGGTCAGAGCTCATTTGCGGCACTGATCTGAATGCCACAGTTACTGATAAACAAATGAGTGCTGCTTTTTTTCCATTTCTGCACATGCGTCAGCCTGACTACACTTCCGACTCTTGCCTCCAGGGTTCCATTAAAAACACGCGCGCACACACACACACACACGCGCGCGCACACGTTCCCTTTCAAGTGCGCTTTTGATACCGAGGCTCTAATGCACAAACCAACAGAGAGCAGTCCGGGCACGTCCAAGAACGTCCAGCCTGCAGACAAGTTCAAGTTTGCCAGAGAAATGCGGTTTGTTTGTTCACCTGGCTTTAAGGGGTTGCTAGCGTCGTTTACGGCCTGCAGTAAACAGCCTCCCGGTCTCTGGCTCGTCTGAAAGTGAGCAGGGGGGCTGGAGAGGAAGGCCTGGCTGTCTAGGTCTCTGTGGGTTTAGTGGCCTGCCACTTGGAAGCCAAGTTGCACTTGAACTAGAAAACAGCCCTCGTCTCCGGGCTTAACGAGGTGGCCTCTGTTTCCTTCCATTTGGGATCATCTCCACGTACTCTTACCCCCCCCGTCCGCATCTCCTCGTCTCAACATCTCAGAAACTCCTTGCGTCACTACCCGAAACGCTGGTGCCTCCCCACCTCTCTCTCCCGTTGTAAATGGTCAGCTTTGATACCAGCCCCGTTTGCCCTCTCTCCCTCCGTCCGCTCCGCGCTCCAACGGGAAACAGATGAGGGGTCAAATGTCTCACCTGCGTCGGAAGCGGCCCTCAGTCACTCGCATGCCAAGCCGTCATTACCATGGCGATGAAGGGAGCGCTGTATCTGCCCCCCAGCTGCAAACAATTTCAGGTGCCGGCGCTCAGGCCCGTGAGCGGGCCCGCTACGAGCGGATCCTGGCAAACCCGGCACCGCGTGACCTCTGCCTCGCAGGGGGAACCGCGTCCCGCCCAATTATAATCAAGAGCCCACGACCGCCGGCCCACAAGCCCCCATTACACTCATTGCCACAGACAATTTCATTGCCTGTTGTTATGCCATTAGCTATGCGTAATTCTCCCCAAAGCGGGGAGCCATGCACATCCCCTAATTCCCTCCTGTTTCATCGGGGCAGAAATGAGGCGGTGGACAGTGGTGGGGGTGGTGGTCACGGTGGTGGGGGGGCTTTAATCTTTAGCACTACCCATCTCTACGGGTCACAAAAATATCTAAAGTCCACCGGCTGTCAAATCAAGCAGGCAGTAAAAGGTTCAGATCACCTGGTATGCTTTAGCCAGCGTGCCTAGTCGGAAAGTAAGCCAAGCAATTATGAGAATTTATTAGATTGTATTAGAAAGATGAAATATTGCAGGCACGGAAACTCGATAGTTTCTACTGTGCAGGTACTATTTAGTTTTGATTAAAAGACACACAGTAAAATAATTTCCTTCTCCTTGTTTTGTCCTCGTTAGAAATGGTCAATGCCATCAGTTAAGTCTGTCACTATTATCTATGCTACGATTATTCTGGAGACTAAGCTCACATTATCTACAAAGCAGGGGTAAAATGCATCTGAGGTACAGTATGCGTCTTTCTTGCAGTAGCTTTTTGTATTATCCTGAGTGAGTTTTTTTCCCCCATACCCTCTTATACAGTGTGATGGTGATTTCCCCATTCAGCTCACTCTGTATTAGAACTCCCAACCCTTTGGTTGCAAAACTCAATTTTCCTAACCATTGCCCAAGCCAGCAGTATCGGTGGGAGTAAGGGGATATTGCTCTCTTGAATTGGCATGTAAATGCCTCTGACTGCCGTGCTGTGTCACTGCCAGGAGAGTGGGTTTGGCCTGGTTTCCCCAGCTGAGCTTCTCTGTTCCTGATGCCTTTACTCCACTTCAGCAACGGAGCTCATCCTTACAGTAGCTCTGATGGGCGGGGTATTGCATCTTAAATTTTTTTTTACATTTTAGGCATTTAGCAGACACTCTTATCCAGAGCGACTTACACAGTTTACATTTCTTTACATACAATCCATTTATACAGCTGGATATATATACTGTATATATATATTGAAGCAATTCAGGTTAAATACCTTGCTCAAGGGTACAAAAGCAGTGTCCCACCTGGGAATTGAGCTTGCAACCTCTGAGTTACAAGCCCAGCTCTCTAACCATTACACTACACAGCCAGCCAGTATTGGGCAGGAATTATTTCATTTCTGGTATGTTCTTCCCAGCGGGGAACCCTTCACACCTTCGTGTAGAAGCCCATGGGCGCACAGAGGGCACAGGGGAGACAGTGAGAGGTTAGTGGGCCAGGAGGGTCTGTTCGAGGGACTGGGGGTGGCGTGTTTTCACTGAGACCCAGTCCAGTCAGACTGGTGCCCCCATGTCGAAACACGGCCCAGTTTGCACTCTAGGTCTTCCCGCTTTGGCTGCTTTCTTGTGCTCTGGGCTTCTCTTTTACAGCTTGGTGGGGAGATGAGGAACGACTGATTTCAGCTAAGTGAGCCCGGCGGGGTACCGACACGGGACACGGGGGCTAATGTGGCACTTCCCCTGCCCCCTATCTGTCCTCCCAGGGTGCGAAACCAAACCCCGTCCCGTGTGCCCTGCGGGACCCGGCTCTGTGCACGGGGCAGCTGGCGTGAGGTGAGGGAGGCTGGCCTCTGCCCCCCCTCCCCCCACCACTCATCCATCCCGTTTGAAATATTCAATTTTCCCTGCACCCGGCGGCTGTCGGAGAGGCCTGGGCTGACACAGGAAGCCCCGTCCATTGGTTCTGCTCGGTATGTCAGAGCGGAGCGTGCCCAATCGCTCGGCCACGGGGCTTCCCCCGGCTTCCATTACACATCACCCCGCTGCCATGGCCGCCGCTTCCTCACGGATGTGTTAACGCTGCCTTTAATTTGTTTTTATTGCCGTTTTTCGACGCCCCACCTGGCACCATCATTCCCATCCCTCCGGGTCCAAGGATCGCTAAGCTTTGCAGCCAAGCCCTCTCTACTCCAACCCTGTCCGCCTTGCTCCCTTTCGTCCCCGGCCCCCTCCCCCTCCCCCCCCCCTCCTCCGTACTATCCCATTACATTTTAGCTCTGTCTGATTCACTCACTGGAGGATCTGTCAGTCATGTGCTACAATGAGCGTTTTACAGTCAGGAACTGATATGACATGATCCTGTTGTGAACAGTGTAGATCAGTGACAGAGAGATGGTGTGTGTGAGGCCAGGGGGGAGGTGTGTCATAACATCTTTTCATGTATCGAGCTCTAATGCGCCCCCCTCCCCTCGCCTCAGTAGTGTTTTATTGGAGCAGAGGCGCAGGGTTAAGGGAGGTTAATGAGACCTCATCCCCTACTCAGTTGGTGACAGGATGACATGTCGTTGACCTCCTGATGAGAAGGCAGCCAGCACGAGAGTTGGCGGGCGGGAGACCCGCGGCCTGGATGGGCTTGGAGCGCGGCCGGGCGGCTGGCAGCCAGTGGGGAAAACTGGGAGAGAGAGAGAGAGAGAGAGAGAGAAAGAGGGAGGGAGGGAGAGGCCCAGCGGTGGTAGGTCATGTGAGGCGAGTCGAGGGCTTCTGCGGTTGCCTTTCCCAGAAGGTCGTCTCCTTCAGATGTGTGCAGGGTTTGACCTGAGTGCACTGGAAACATTGCGTGAGACCGTGCTGCTGAGTGACAGAGGTGTGTGTGGGAGTTAGTGAGTGAGTGAGTGAGTGAGTGTGAGTGAGTGAGCGCTCCCAGTGCATGTGTCAAGTGTGTGAATGTGTGAGTGTGTGTGTGTGTGTGTGTGTGTGGGGGAGTAAGAGCAAGAGCGAGTCAGTGAGAGTAAGTGTGACTGAACATAACTGTCCTAGTGCATGTTTCAAGAGTGTGTGTGTGTGTGTGTGTGTGTATGGTATGCAAGGAGCAGCACCACAGGCAGATGGTAAAGTGCTTGCTGCAGAGCAGTTAGTCACACTGCTGCGTCTCTAATTGAATTACCGTTGACAGCGCACAGTGGGCAGTGTGGGGGATCCACAGCGGCCCTGGGGGTGGGGTGTGAGCGTGCCTGGGAGTGCGGGACTCTCCCTGAAATCAATTACCAGCACGGGGGTGGGGGGAGGTGAGGGCCAGGCCGCGGCACATCCTGCAGGTCAGAGCCCAGACTGACAGCAGCATCTGCGGCCGGCCCGCCGTCCTGACCCTGGGCAGCACTTAAAAGCCCAGCGCCAGGGCCCGCGGAGAGAGCGGGCACAGGCCAGCACTAAATCACCCACTCTCCCTCGCCACCCGATACCCATCCTCCACCGGTGCACCCTGCGCCGGCCAGAAACATTCCCCCCCTCTCTGCCCAGAATAAATAACCTGCCATACACAGGAAGCGGGCAGATGCGGCACACATCAATCCCAGAGCTGTGGAGCTGTCAGGACTCAGGTGATTATCTGAGAGTATCGGAGCACTTCAAAAGGGAGGAAGGTCCTCCCGTCTGGCTCATCTTCGGCAAGACTTGCAGATCGCACGAGGCCTTTCTCCCCTGAACACTTCGACCTGTATGTGAGTATACGGCACAGGCCAGAAGTAGAAGTAAAGCGCAAACACCCAACACATACACACACTCTTTCTCTCTCTCACGCAATAACACACACACACACACACACACACACACTCTCTTCTTACACACACGCACACACGCACTCTTTCTGTCTCACGCAATAACACACACACACTCTCTCATGCAATAACACACACACAAACACTCTCTTCTTAAACGCACGCATATACACACTCTTCTCACACGTGCATCTGTAGAAGGCCCTTTGCTTTGGGGCCAGGTAGCCATCACTCAGCAGTGTGGAATTTCTGAGAAAGCAAAGGTTTCTCCATTTTTCTCTGTTTTCAGGACGGCTCCACTTTCCCACCCACACCACAGTCCTGGAGGCAGAGAGGGCTGCCTGCCCTGCCCCCCCCACACACACACACATGAGGTGTTGGGACATCCTGTGAGATGGGGTGAGTGATGACAGTAACGCTGTCCATGCTGCCGTCAATTTCTGTCAGTTGGACCCCCACTCCTCAAAATATTTGTCCCTCCAACAACATTCAGGGAGTGAGCAGGCTCGCCCATCGCCTGTGGGGTCCCCCTATTCCTGCTGGGGCCACTGGCCTGGAGAAGTGATCAGAGCACAGAACAGGAGCTCACGGTGGGGGGTGGGCAGCTAGGGCTTTCCACCAATGCTGACAGACAGCCGGGGTCAGAATGTGGAAAGCATTTGTTGGTCCTGGTCGAGTCCCACAGACTTGCTGACAGCTCTCTCTACAGTTCACTTCCCTTTCACACCAGCAAGGGTCTGCTTTGGAGAGGCTGGGAAGGAGGGAGCAGAAGGGGGTTATAGGGATGTGTATGGTGTATTTGGGGGCTTGGGGGAGGGCGGGGACTGGTGTTTCATGACCAGTCATCAGTCTTGTTGAAGAAGTTTTAAAAAGCGGGGTTGGGATTTTCTACGTTGCTATGTTGAAAGGAAATGATGGCAGGATCTGACAGAAAGTTGTGGGGAGTCAGTCATCAGTCCAGTTGAACTGTGGACATAAAACCTTGTGAAGCACTTGGTCGGTTAATGTTTCCAGCGCAGTGTGGAGGGAAACAGCACCCCCCCCCCCCCCCACACCCCCCTCCCGCACACAGCTGTGGACGGTCTTGATCGACTGCTGTTTGTTTTACCGTCCCTCAGATTTGACTGCCGCGTGTTTGGATTCGCTGTGTGGAAGTGTGAGCGCTGTTTGGTTCATTAACGCTCGCCGTGCCCATGGGGAGGTGATGTGATAGATGACATCAGAGCGGGAGGCCCCTGACTGCCTCGCTCCACCGAGAGGGGAAAAACATGGGCCAGGCCTGCAGGCCTGCCCTGAGTCTGGCTGGGAGGCCACATGTTTAAACCGTTTCTTCCAGGGTCATTTGACCCCAGTGCCCCCCTTTAAACCAGGGCAGCCGGCCGACACATGCCTGACAAACACCTACTTGACCCCACTGGATGCACATTTGTTCAGATTAACAGAAGGTACGCCCACACAGAACTGAGTTTTATTCATGCTCTTTATTTACATTGCATTATGTATTATGTTATTTATTTTAAGTTGTGAAACATACTGCAGAGTTTTACTTTTTAATGATGATGGTCATTATTATTATTATGATTATGTAATATATTTAATTTGTGATACATGTTGCTTTCATGCTAAATGTATTAGCTGAACTGAACTACACTTTTTCCTGGCTTTCCCTTTGATATGCACTGTGTTTTTGCAATGGTGCATTTATTACAATGAATAAGAATGGATATGAGATACTCTTGATTGCACCCTTGATTCTGAGAGGAATTAATTGCATATTTTCTGTTTCTATGCACAGTGCAGGTTGGAAACTATATTTCTTCTTCCAGTCTCTAATAATGAGCATACCTTTTTCCAGATACTGTCCATATGAACTTGTGCACTTCAACCAGAGGGACATTTGGTGTGGCCTGGCAGTAGGGAATCTCACCAGATAGTGGGTAAGGAGTAGGCTTTGTCAGTGAGGAATGTCGTTGGCCTTGCCTGAATGAGTCCTGATCCTTTTCAGGAAGAGAAAGAAGGAAGGAAGAAAGAGAAAGAGAGAGAGAGAGAAAGAGAGAGAGTGAGAGGGGGGAAAGTGAGGAGGGAGAGGGAGAGCGAGCGAGAGAAACCCTCCTTAATAAGCTGTTAAACTACCCCTGCTTTTCACATTATCCGCTGGGCGTAATTCAATTTCACCAGCAGCTGGTTCCACTTTCTGCTTTACAACACCGTTCAGTCACATCCCATAAGCTGACCCGATAAATAATCTCCTTTTATTGAGTTTGCAGAGAAAATACAGTCCAATGTAAACCTTGCCTGAGCAGACTAATCGAACCCAAACACTGATCGTGCCCAGGGGCGGCATCACTGCGCTGTGGCCGCGGTGTAGTGAACAGGAGGGCATCCAATTACACAGTACGGAATCCGCCAAGACACTAATTGCACAACAAAGGACAGCGTGCCGGCATGGCTTTGTCTCCCTGCAAACGTTATGCATGTGTGTTGACAGCCCAAATACATTTACACTGCTGTTGCCTTCTTTCAAATGGATATTGCATCTCTTTAGAGGGTAGTTTGTGGTGGCCCCCCGCCAAATCTTTAATTGATTCAGTGATTGGATTTTACTCTCTGCCATGTTCCAGCAGTCAATCACTCATTTGCATGACTAAAACCCACCCAGGTCCAACCGTCTCTTGTTCTGGGCTTCTCTGCAGGGTCTGAGCATGGGCTCTGATTTCTCTTGGCTCTACCGTGTCTGCTCAGTCGCAGGTATAGAGTTTGCACTTGCACGTTTCACCTCGGAAGTTTCACTCAAAGCGGGAAGTGTTCATCACTATCGGTTAGCTAAGCAGTAAGTGTTAAAAGCTTAGGTGAATATATTGCAAATATTGCAAATGTATTGCCTGGCTGTAATGCTTATGTTAAAGGAAACCTATTTCCGCTTGTCTAAATGCAATGAGTTTTGAATGTCAATAACTTTTAGTAACAAATTAAAAATATATATATTTTTGTGTTTCTCAAAATTACATTTTTTTATATGCCAGTGGCTGTAGTGAACCCCAAAATATAGTCTTATTAAATGTGTTCCTTAGAGTTAAACACAAAGCGCACTGCAGTTAGATTGAACCCCATGATGGCATGTTCTGTTTTTTGCCCAGAGGAGCTGGCAGAGCTGAAAGTTCCATACATTAATGTGTATCCTTTCTGTTTGCTTCAGTCAAATGGTTTTGTTTTGGTGTATTTTGCGTGGGAATCTTTCTGTCCATAAAGTTTCAGCCTGATTTTATCCTACATATCCTGCAATGAGAGGGGGGACAGCTTCACATTAGTAAAACCAGATGTGTGTGCATGTATGTGTGTGTGTGTGTGTGTGTGTGTGTGTGTGTGTGTTTTAATGTGACCTCAGTAATTTTGTCCTGTCAAATATGTGAAATTGCATTGCATTATTTTTCCTTGGGGCTTGCCAATGACAAGCTCCTTTTATTTGTTCTGTGTGTTATTTTAGTAGAGGGACTGGTAGCCTGGAATCACTTCAAATACAACGGGAAAAAAACGTGTTTCAGTTGCACAGAATCACGAGTCTCGTTTTATATTCACTGTAAACCATTTTCATGACTATAGTGAGCTATTCTGAATGTTTGAAATACAATAGAAATGCTGATTCGGCTGATTTGCTGTTGAATTCACCTTTTGTTTTATATCCAAATGGAAAAAACGAAACGTTGTTTTCCTCCAAGCCAAACCTATGTTTACGAGTATCAACAATAACACATATGGTAGACTCTAGGACGAAATTCCAACTTGCATTCAGTACATCCCCGTAAACCATCGCAAATTAATGAGCACCCCTCTCCGGCACTACAAGGCGGAAAGCCATAATGAAATCCAGACCGAATAATAATCACAGACTGTTACTCAAAAGCGTCTCTGTAAATGGCAGGAAGTATAGGCTAGTGGAACGACATTTAGAGGCTGCCTGCAGTGCTCGCGCCGACGAGGACAGGTGGATATAGTTTGGCGCAATATAAATTGGGAGTCACGTGTAGAATTGGGCGGTAAAACAGAGGGACAAGATTGAATTGATTAGACAGGTGCCTATTGTTGACACATGGTTATCAGAACACAACCAATTATATTGAATTTGAATTTGCAAGCTTTTGACAAGTACGGGGTTTGGTGCCCGGGAACGTCGGCCTCAGTTACACTCCGACTCCAAGCAGTTAACAATTGCCCGACAGAGTCCACTGACGCGACGTGGGTTACGTTAATAACGATGCACCTGAACTGTTTCAGACGAGCGGCTATTGTGGCTTCGCCAGGCTTGAGTCATTATCCCCTTTCCTGCTATTTCCAAAATGCACAGACGTTACCTCGCTGGCATGTCGTGCGTTCCTGGCAGCTAAATTGCTGCTCGGTTCTCGCCGTCAATCGGGAAACGGGCCATTTCCCCCGCTTTAGATAATCCCCATTCCTTACAATGTGAGCACAGACATAGGGAGTAGGGATAAATTATACCGGTTTTTCAGGGGGGCTCCAATTATCACATCAAAACGTAGAGGGGGCGCGACATGATGTGGAGTGAAGTTTAAGCGATGTAGTTGAAAGTAAAGGGGGAAACTAAAGCTTTACACGCATGCTTCTACATCACCGCGTGTTTGGGAGGGAGCCGTAAAACGTAGTTCATTTAAATATATCGTTCTACTGGATCTATACTGATTTGATCCTCCCTGTGCGTTTTGGGGCTTTACTTTGAGAAGTTTTAGAAAAGTAAAGCCACTTTTAGAAGTGATGGGAGTATGAAGGCTTCACGAATCCAGTATCGAGCAGCGTTTACGTATGCTGTCAATAATTTACTAATTTGAAACAATAAAAGTGCTTTAGTATTTTTATCAGAACGCTATGATTCGTTCAAATTGAGTTCCTGATAACAGTCTAGCTCTACCCAATGTGCGTTCACAAACCTGACTCTTCTGTCACTACTTCACAGCACGGTGTGTTGTAATTTATGTTTTTATTTTTTAACCGTTGACCTAAGTAGACAGGAGAGGCTAGGCGATGTGCACCAACGATCTCATGAACGAGCGTAAACGGCACATGCGCAGTTCAACAGCCCAAAGCAGTATGCCTACAAACTCCGTTTGTAACACTGTACTCTAAGGAACCAATTATCGTTATAGAACTTTATTAAAAACAAGTTGGTTGATTAACTGTTTCTCTAACAGGGCCATATGCGAACATTTAAGTAATAGTTATATCTGTTTCAGGCCTTTTGTGTGTTTGTGAAAACGTGATGCGTTGGGTAAGATCCTTCGCTGGCGCACTTCATGTTCCACTTGCCTTGTTCGTTCCACGTTGCATTGCGGTCGTTTGTTTTTCTTTCTTTATCCCCTGAAGAAATTCCATTACCAACTGTCAGCCCTCTGCCGTTAAATGTATCCATACACATATTCCGATATGAAAAAAACAACCTTTCCAGCAATTTAAGGGTTCAGACAAATCTTTGAACCGATGTCGTTTGGTATGTCCTTCTCTTCTAGCCTAACTAAACTGAACAAATTATATAATTGACGCGACTCAACAAGCCACAGGAGACCAGCACTGTTGTGCTATTGACTTATTTTTTTCCCAAAGGAAAAAACGTGTTAACTACGCCAGGAAGAATTGTCATTTATTTTCTCACGATACACTTGAATGTGCATTTATATGTGCAACTCACATCACATCACTGAATCTGTGCGGAAAGCATAGGTGTTGAAACAGACTATTGGGACCGGCTGTGAGCGGGTGAGGGTAGGCTAACTGTGACTAAGCCTTGCTATATATCGAAGTTGAAGTTAAATAACTGTACACTATTTTATAATACAATCCATACATTCTACCATGTATTAGGCCTATCACTCGAACGTACCACTAGGACTGGACAACCTGTCACCTTGGTTTCTAACAACCGATTAATAATTTCCCACGAGTAGTATATGCTACGTTTTGTTTGGTTAACAATCGAGAATAAATATTTTACAGCTGGTACTAATGAATATGACGATTCATTAATTCGCATTCGATAAAATGGCTTGAGTAAATGTATAAAAGCAAGTTACTAAAAACGGCACGATTAGTGACAAACTTCAAGATCTTGGAGCAGAATTGTTATTTTTTTAAACAGCAGCCGCTATTAAACTTTTCACTTGGAAATTCTGTAAGTCTTTGAACATTTACTGTTAACTATGATTTGGCATTGAACAATTCTTATGAAGGCAAACGACACACACGACGATTCAAACGATAAATACTTTCTTATAACTGAATAGTTATGCACGTCAAGTTAAAACGATAAAAAAATAGGTTAAATGTATTCTTGGAAGAATGTAAAGTTTCAACTGTGTAGCCTATTCAAAGTTAATGGAATAAAATAAGTAGGCTACGTATGTTCATACATATGAATATATGTGTTTACAAAACTTTTCAAACAAAACAAAATAATAATTGTTGTAAATAATAATAATGGCAGAAGTTTTTGTTTCGTAATAACGTAGACCGCAACAGAGTGGCCTACATATAAAAAATAAGAAAAACGTTTTTTCCCAGGTAAGTTTAAAAAAAAAAAATGAAATGCAGTAGGCATATGCGGTGCTAGCTCTTGGAAGCTGAAAATAAATCAAATCTCACTTTCAGAAGCTGTGTTCCACTTTTAACTTTTTCTTTTATATCTGAATGCAATTATATTTGAAGTGATATTTCTAGCATTATTGTAGTTCTGCATTGATATATCTCCTCAGTCAATGACACACTAATATTCATAAAGTTCCAAATCAAAACAACATTTATTATTCAGTTTTTCTGTCTTTTATATATACAGTATATTTAAAATAT
The DNA here is from genome assembly GCA_029706075.1 of Aldrovandia affinis. Taxonomy (NCBI): domain Eukaryota; kingdom Metazoa; phylum Chordata; class Actinopteri; order Notacanthiformes; family Halosauridae; genus Aldrovandia; species Aldrovandia affinis. The sequence continues at coordinate 297,669 of JAINUG010000126.1, read as the reverse complement.
ACAGAGATCGGAACATTGTCTAGTCTTATTTACATTTTATACAACATGTAGTAGGCCTATAATACATAAATACACACTTGGCAGCTAAGGACTTCCCTTGCTTATATGTTGTTAGTAAAAAAGTATATTAAAAAAAGATAAGTAAATATTTAAAGTACAGCTTCTCTCCAGAATGAACTTACCTGTTACCTTATGTAGTTAAAGTTCACGTTTAAATTTCTTCAAACACCTATCTCTCCCCCTGCCCTCAGCTGCCCCCCAACCCCCCACTCCACTCCCGCCACTTTGTGCCAGCAGTGCCACTCCGACTAGAATTCAACAGGTTAAACTTCAGTGTGTAATAACTCACATGCTTCACCATATAATGGTGTTTCCTGCAGATTTCTTCTTCTCTTTAAGTTTTTAAAATGGGAAAAGAGGTACATTGGTTTGTGGCTGACAGCCCCCTTCCAAGATATCATTTTGACAAGGCCAGTGTTTTTTGGGAAAGGGGGGGGGGGGGTCGGGGATGCCTGGGCGGTCAGAGGCAGTGATTGATGGCGGGATGCCACGGTGTCTGGGACAGCAGGCCCTCACTGGGTGTCAGGCTCACGTCAGCCAACTTAAGGTGCCGAGCGACGCCAGATACGCGGTGACCTACGGGTAGGCTGTAGCCACAGATGCTGTAGGTGGGCGGCATGTGGGGTGGCAGAGTTTCGTGGTGCAGGGGGGACTGATGAATTATGGAGCCAGCTGTTCCCTGGAGACCTGGCAGAGAGAGATGGCCAGGGGAGCTTGAAGGGGGCCCTGGAGGCACGGGCCCCTACAGTTGGGCCCTTTCTTCCCGTGCAGGGCAGACAGAAGAGGGAAGTCCACCATGGGTCGCAGGCCGGAGTAGGCGCGCAGCCTGTCTGGAGTCGGGAGGCTGTAGGGTCGGCCCCCGAGCAGGGCAGCCGACGGGGGATCTTGTAGCAGAGCGGGAAACTCATGCTGTGCAAGGCGCTGGCATCCGAGCAGGGCACAGCAAACGGGAAGGACGTGGGCGAGCAGGATGGGGACAGGAGGTCTTTCAGAGGAGACAGAGTGCCACAGCTCGACAGAGACCTCGAGCTTCCACCTGGAATAAAGAGAGATGGTGTGAGAGAAATGTCAATTGTACCTGTGTGTGTGTGTGGGCCCACAAATGTTGTGTGACTATCTGTCGGGGAAGAAAATAAACTCAAAGCACCAACCTTGTGGGTCCAGTGCGAAAGGCTTGAAGTCAAGGCTGAGAGGACTGCGCCATGGGTAGGACTCAAGGATCCCATCCAAGACACCCCTACAAAGAGAGCGAGGGCGGGAGAAGGAGACAAGGTTTGCCCACAGTATAGCAGGTAGTAAGAGGATATGTTTTATTATTCTATCTGGGATTGTAATTAGCTGGAGTGTTAAGCCATAGTGTTTATATTGATCAATTGTGTCATTTAAGTGACTTCCAAAATCTTGTTTCAACTTTGGTTCATAGATGCTTCTGGTAGCTTGGATAGTTTAAAAAAAAAAAAAAAACGTTTCATTTTCTTTAAATGTTGTACTCTATGGTTGTATGTGTAATGCCTGTGTTTCCCAACATGCACCTCTACACATGTAAACTATGTTTGCTATTTCCTGTCTGCATTTTGTTAAAATCCCTATATGTATACATGTTTTAGAAATCTAAAATATTCTTCACCTGTTCCTCCCGGGATCCCTGAAGCCTTTAGCAAATGGATTCCTGTCAATCTTCAATTTTGTGATCTTAGATTGAGGAAAGGATGTGCATGAGAACAATGATTCAATTGCAACAACACATAAAGCCATCGCATTTGAATGCCACCGATGACCTGTGTTTTTTTAACATAGAATTTCAGTTGCTATGAAATGAAGTAGAACAGTGTGCAGCCTCTCCCTCTAGCTCTATAATATTTACAACACCACACAGGGCTACTGGCCATGTGAAACACAAAATACAGATAACATGGGACTTGTTGCACATGGCTTTTTACAGCCAGGACTTCACAAGCTGGCCCAGTTAAAAGCAGTTACAAAATCCCCGATAATAAAACGGTCACTTGAAATAAAAGTCGCCACTCGTGGAAAGAGTTGGCAGTCTCAGAGTTGGGCCTCTAGGCTATTGGTTCAAAGTGTGCCAATTTCAGAGTCTTACAGCCTCCTCATCCCCTTCCCGTCACCCACCAACCCAAACTGGGCCGTACATGTTTGGGTCTACTGATCCTGCTGTACTAGTGTGATTTATATACAGAACCCTGGTGGCAATGCCGCACGGGTCTTACGTCATATTATATGACTACTGTGTGTGTGTGTGTGTGTGTGTGTGTGTGTGTGTGTGTGTGTTTTGTGGAAGGGGGGAAATGTTAGCCATTGAGGCCAGAAATGTTGAAATGACCATAACATTTTCAACTTGAGAGATGTGCACAATATGGTGTCATGTTTGGTTTCTAAATTAGCATGAGCATGTGGGAGGTGTTGTATGTTTTTTATTACGATTTTATTAACTCATATCAGTCATGTTTTTCAAGATTAATCATATCAGTGTTTGTCTTAATATCTTGAGTCATATTTACAGGTGGCTTTAAATTCTCACAGAACAGAAATGGTCTTACATGGTATTTATGTGATGGCAAAGTGGGATTGTTAGGTGACGGTGCAAAGCTACTACTGTATTTTTGTATTGTATTATTATTACAATAATTAATCAATAATACTACTGTATTATTTTGAAATAATATTTATTTATTTGAACTTCGTTTAAAGTGTCAATAATTATTGTCGTACCTGCTGGTTTTGGTAGGCCGTGACGGTGGTGAACTGGGTCTCGGGGAAGGAGAAGCTGTGGACACCTTCGGCTGGGAGCGATGGGATCTGTGAGAGGTCCAATCGCGGGTCGTGCGCGATAACGTGAACGCGCGGCTTGTACTTGTGCATTGATTGCAGTATTATCTGAGTCGAAAGAATTGCACAAATAGTTTGTCTGATAAGCATGTGTGCGTAACTGCTCCCCACCCCATTTCCTCCCCAAAACATACGTGAAGCAATATCAAGAAAGCATCAAAAACATGCCATCTGTACTAAATATGCAACATTTTAAATATAAAATATTTCAAAAAATTTAAGAACATAAGAATACGTAATGATGAGAACGGGCCGTTTGGCCCATCTAGGCTCATCGTGTCCTAATCTAAAGAGTTTTGCAGGAAGCCACATTTTTAGACTTATTTCTCTGTAATAAATCGTTAAAAAATAGTTGTCTTGATTTAAATGAAAGCACATAGAACATGACTCACGTGTCCTTTGTCATCCATTTCGTTGTTGGTGAGTTTGACGCGATCGAAGCTAATGACCTGACGCATCCACGTTTCCCCTGAGCAGGGCGAGTCGGGGTGCACGTAAAGTCTGGGCGCAATGCAGGAATGGTCCGTGTTGCCTGCTACCATCCATTGTGAGCTGTGGTACACGTACCTGGAAGTTGCATAAACACGTCAATCTTCAACAGTTAGTGGACAGAAACGTTTAAACCAAAATTTCTCAAACTGTCGTCCTCATATGTAATATCATCCTTTATTTATTCATTTTAATCCTGTGCAAATGTCAATATTTATGCTTTTCAGTCTATTTTAATCTGCAGTTACATTTGGAGAGATCAACCATTAAATTAAAATGAGAAGAAATGTGTTATCGTTTGGCAGTTTGCAATTTTGATAACATTTGATGATAATAATAAAAATAATAATATTAGTAGGCCTATATTACCATGATGCTAGCATACAATTTGATTTAATTGAAAAAGTATCTAAGAAATACTACACATACACACACTCTATTGCACACACACACACGAATTCTTGCTCAACATTTTCTTAACATATATGGGAAGTCTGAAAGCTTTTTTATTTTCTTTGAGCCTCCTGCAGTAACTGTGCCATGTATTATGTAGGTCAGGATCTCCAGTGTCTTCAAATGGTTGTATTCGGTAAACCTGGCGCAGTTTTACCTCGACACCAAAGACCTTCGTGAAATCCAAGTTCTGGCTTTGTGTATTTTTTCAAGATCTCAGCGGTTCATCGTTTTTTTATATATAGTAACGTATTTTGAGCCTTGTGTATGTGTATATATAAAATACAACCTTGTGTTCACTGTGTCCATATTTTACTGAGAAGAAAGAATGCGAGCGTATGACAGACTTTTATAGGTCCCTAGAAAGACGCATCGCATATCAGATGTCTGGGTTCAGAGGTAGCGACCATGTTATCGCTGCACCTCAGACAGGAACTCGTTTAAAGCCATATTCAGTTTCAAAATGTGATTTACAAACGTCCAGCAATCTGTAAACCTGGAAAAACATTTCGATTATAATAATTTGCCATTTCAATTTGTTTTGGTTATTTTCAGACCAACTGTGTATGGGACATCATCGATTGTATGCTCCTTATATATTCAGTGTAGCTACTCCCCAGTTTTTCCCTTAAATTAAGTTATTATTTCGAATTATTAACCCCACTTCCAACATTTTGAATTTTATTTTTGGAGACTTTAAATGCTAAATCTGACTTTGACTTTAAGGCCGTACCTGTATCTTTTTGAGTCCACGGGCATAATATCCATGGCGATGTAGTACTGTTTGAATGGGTCCAGGTTCCTCACTTTCACGCGCACTGAGGGGAACATTCTCCTGTCGAGGGAATGAATTGCAATATTTGAATTCAATTAGGAAATGTATAATAGCCAATGTCACGTTTCTTCAGGAAAGGAAATGTGGGGGATGTGTGTGTGTGGGGGGGGTACTCGCACATTCTCTCCCCAGTCATGTTGCTTTGTCATATGTGTGGATTTTCCTATTTAATTTATCATAATAATGTTTCCAGTAATGGAACACCATGTCAAAATAGCCTGAATAACATAAATGTAAATTAGGCCTACATTCGCAAATCGTGACGCTTTTCTCGGAAGACAACAAATCTGGAACTTGCTCATGAACACAATGACAAACAGTGATTTTAATTCTAATAATTCTAAAACACTTTGTGTGAGACCCAACGAACAAATCTCAAGTAGAAATAATGTTAGCAAATCTAGAAAATAATGTGCAACTCGATTACGCAGCGATATGAAGTTAACTGGAAAGTAACTAGTAGACTAGTAACCTATAGGCTATGCATGTAATTAGCAGAAGTACCCGTAGGACCTGTTGTTTAATCTGTTGGACCTATTGGGCAAACGTTCAAAACAGGTGTATTTTTGGAATGAAAGAAAAGCATATTATCCAAACAAACAAATCTGGGGGACATTAACAACATTTCCGTGAATGGGGCTTCACGACCACCAGCTGGAACCAAGGAGCAATACATTTCAAGAGGGAAGATTTCTTGTGCTGTCACACCTGAGAAACTTTGTTTCAACCTGTGGTATTCTGCGTGCCCTCAATTTCAGTTTAATTTCAATTCCTCAGAATTTAATTTGAAACTAACAACAGTTTAAAATCCAATAAAAATATTTATATTAATCAGTTACGTCAATTAAATTAAAATAGGTGAGGCAGGTAAAAAGGTGGGTGGTGGCTTAAAGTTTATAGTTTTTTTAAATAGCCCTGCATGACTGAAAGCACATTTTTACAAAATATTCATAAAAATCGTTGTAATTTCACACGATCATTTGGAGAAGAGACCAGAAGGCCATCCATTGGGCCTGCCAGTCGATTCCACCATAGTGGCATAAGTAACTGACATTACAACATTGTAATTCGTTCTGTAATTGAAATTGTGTTGTTTTAAATCTAGCGTATAGGCTACATACCCCCACGCTATAGGCTAAGCAGCTTGTCAAGTAGCCTAGCTTGTATACTTTTGTGAGAACATACAATGACATGTACAGTTTTTATATAAATTCAAGTATATTGATATTACCTCCCGGCCTTTGTTATGATCATCTCTGTCCCGATCTCGTGAAATCTGTTCCACAGATCAGACCCTTGAAGTTCCACTCTCACCTCCGTCTCACTTTCGCTTTCCGTGGAATTCCTCAGTATCAAGCCGCCTTTTCTTTTCTTCTCTGTTTGATTATCTTTACAGTATCATGGTGCACATTGTAAAAAATATATATTAGCCATCATTCACATCCATATGCTGTTTGAAAAGCACAATCTATGTTTTGAAATGTCTCTCAAGTTGGTAATCTAACACATTGCATTGGGAATCAAAAGACAATGTTGTTTCAATGCCATTTCGTTTGCTTCTCCTAAAATAAAACTCCTATCTTAATTTAAAACATATAGGCGTGTCCCCAAAAGGCAAATGTATATATTCAAGTTCGTTGGGAATGACGATACAAAACCAGATGTTGGTTGGTTGAGGTTTTGTTTTATCCCAATGGATTTAAAATGATCGTTTAATTTAGTAGATAATAACATTACAAGTGAGTAACGAATTTATAACTAAAACATTTTTCGCCGGATATTAAAAACAACCTGCGGTCATAAATTTAGTTTTTGCTGAAGTAAAATTCTGCAATCAACAATATTTTCGGAAAGAGTAGGCTGCATACACTTATGAGTATGTGCACTCTTTCTCCAAACCATCGATTTTTATTGCTGCGAAAAACAAAGCAACAGACAAGACTTAAGGAGCGAGGCTAATGCTGTGCACTAACCCAGGTCCTCTTCTTCACTGATGACGGTACATGCCGATTCATCCTGCTGCTTGCGACTCTCACAGTCATTGGGATTTTCCTCTTTGCCGTTTTCCACTTTCAGCCTCTTGCACAATGTCTTCCCCACCAGTGCTTCCACCGAGAAAGCGTGGGCTCGAGAGCTCAAACCCTGCATTCTGTAACCAGTCACAATCCACCGTCCTCAGAGCAACTTCACCGCGGGACTTCTCACTCTCATCTATGAAGTTGAGAGCCCACCCCACCGCCCGCACGCTCCGCTGGAGTCCCGTTTCTGTTTCAGTGGAATCGTTTACTTGACATGCTTCGCTGGCGCGCGCAGACATTTAAATCCCCGATTCATTTCCCCTAATGTATCCCAATTGCTGGTTTGTAGTAGAAGGCTTTCTCCTCCCTTAAGTTTTGCGCTTCGGGTAAAAGACCTGCCCTCAGTGTCAAACTGCTAGGCGCCAATTGGAGGGCACGAGAGGGGTTAAGCAACCTGAGGACTCGTACAAATAAAACTGGCGACAGCTCCCGTGTTTATTTTACTGACTCGAAGAAACGTAAGTTGAGTGACATTTGGCATTACACGATGCGAAGAGCTAGAGTCCGCAACAGGAATGCTTCCTTCTCAGTAACGATTATGGAGAAGCAGGGGATCCATTTTTAAGCGCTACGCGAGCCTTGGGTTAGATTGGCTAATTGTATATTCTGCCAAGATGTAAGGCATTCGAAAATGGTTTTAACATGAAATATAATTTTCAAAAACAGAATTATAGTCAAATGCGCAATTGTTTATTGATATTATAATACTACTCCCACTGCTATTACTGGTTGCTATTCTTTATTTATTAAGAATAAATAGTAGGCCTTTCTTAATTGTGTTATTTGGATATCTATCATGTAAAAAAAAATTAACGACAATGCTGTTTTGAAATTGGAGGTGTTTAATTTCCTAAATGCAATTTTGCGTAAGCGATTATTGTCTTTAGGTTAGCGAATGCACGATGAAACTTTGCGTTTGTTTCCAAAACGCAAGTCAACACTATGATAAACTATTGAGGCCTACTACATACTCCGGTATATAGATCATTAGGGACACAGCCGACCAAAAGCGGTACTTAAGTACAGGGCTGTGTCGTTGTAATTGCCAGCTGTTTAATTGATGGCCTCTGGCACTTCGTCTCTTCCTTGTAAAGCGAGAAAGCAATAATTTGTTATTTTCACATGCGCTGACGGTCCCTTCAGATGTCAGGGTTTCGGCGCGCGGGTTTTGGAATTCGAAGTTCATGTCTCCCCGCATTGACGAAGAATTTTTGCTGAAGTCATTGAATCCAGATGCAAGTGTCCCTTTGCTCCACTTCATTTTTTGTATTAATGGTCTTTGAAAGATGTTTAAAACACAAACAAACACACACACATACAAAGGAAGAGACAGACATAAATAAATGATAGAAGCAGTTATCCGCTTATTTTCCAATTCGGCAAGAGATGTTTCAGTGTTTACATTGTGGGTTGGAAATAAGCATACTATTTGTATCAGTTTGTCATTTCCTCTTAAAGTATGAAGTCTTGATTTAATCGTTAATTGTCGAGATTGACCAAATCAGAGAGGAGATTTCTGTTACAGATTATTTGCCTTTAATACGATTCCGAAGTGCTTGTGAGATAACGCCACGAAGTGCAAGGTGTGCGCTCTAATCTCACTTGATTACTGTGACTGCACTATAGCCTATTTGCCACATTTGAAGAGAATGGGGCACGTTTAAGAAATGACAGGATAGATGACAAACGAAACTAAAATTAAACGCTGTCTGCAGGTTGTCCAAAATTCAAAGGTCTTTGTCGGGCGTTTTTCGACACCACTCAAGGTATTGGCCATGCTATTTAGGAAATATTTTTGTTGGAAACCCACTTATGACATATTGTTTTATTAGTTGATTCGGTGTGTAGAAATCATATAGCTTTTATCTTATTTTAATCTTGGACGTGTAGGAAATCATTCAAAGCAGGGGGAAAAAATCCGGGGACAAATATTTTAGTCCAGCTAACTGGGACCATATGGGACACGTATTTAAAACATCTCCATGAAACTCATTCCATCTCGGTTAAAGCTAACATTTCCTATATATATTTGGGGAGCTTTCCGTAACGTAAAGTTGACAATTTAAATCACAACGTCTTCTCCTTTTCCCCTAGGTTTCGGCGGAGTGGTGCGGAGTTCCTGTCTGTTTTTCATAATGCCGTATCATGTGAAATTCGGAGCATTGTGTAACTGGCCGTAATGACAGGTCTGGATTATTAAATTACTGTCCAACATGAAATAGATCCGTTTTACACAAATAAAGTTTAGCAAGGCTTATTAAAATTGTTTTTAAAAATCACAAAAAATAATTATATAGAGGGAAAAACAAATTACAGCTGTGTTTACACGGAACGGTTGGTTTCGTTGGTGATGGAACTTTTTGAGCAGTGGGACTGACAAAGCACAGGAAAATGTAGAACTATGACGAACTCAAATCATGTGTTCCTTTTTCATCAGAACTTGTTTATAAGGTTTTTTTTGTATTTATTCGTTTTGGATTAGTTTCTGGCTTTTGTTAAAAGTGCACCATGAAACATTTCTCTTCTTTTCCGCTCCCATGCATTTACTGCAGCCTATAAACAAATGCAGAACGTTAAAGATCCAATGTGTAATTGCATAGTTGCAAGCGTTCCTCATTTTAAAGTTCGGTTAAAACCATATCATACCGTAACAAAATAGCCTACACCGACATAGAATTAGTTCAGGAAGGTAGCCTACCTATAGCATAAATTACTTCGGTAGGCGAAACATCCAACTGCTTTAATTGATACTATGAAACATATAAGCTCGGTAAATCGCCCTGCAAGATTGTAGGCTGAGAAAAAAATGTATATTCATATAATATTACTTTATTGTAGAATGCCAATGTGTGCCTTGTTTTTTAAATATTTAAAGCGTGTGTATGAGAGAGAGAGGGAGAGAGAGAGAGAGTATTAATTTGCTCTCTATACAACCATAAGATGGTAGCCTATGCAATTTATTGTATTTACACAACACGACGAAACATTTTTGGGGACAAAGTGGAACGTGAAAGCAATCATACAGTTATCATTTACATTTTTGTGCTGCGTATTTCTATTTTCAAATATGCATGGCGGTGTTTATTTCTCGATTCATTGTCTTGAATATTGAATTAAACCGACTGTTTAACTGACAGTATATCCGTATACGACGTTAATCACATTAAAGTTGAAAAATGTCAGGAAATGCCCATATCTTGTTTTATTCCCTAAAATCAAACACAAATCTGGCATTGTTTGATTTATTGATGGTGAGGACACGTGTTTCCTCTTATAATCCTGGTCGCACTCCGCGTGCTGCTGAAACTGGAGACTCCTATCGAACTGAGCTCCAGGTTCGGTTAGCATTAAGGAAGTGTGCCTTGATTGGCTGTAATTGCTAACAATTCCGATCATTTCCGAATTTCGGCCAAACGCTTCCATAACCGTATGGCTGAAGAGAATTTATATGCATTTACACGTTTCCGGGGAATAAGCAGCTTTAGTCCAATTTAAATTTCTATTGGTTTTTAACCGAATTTCGATAGGCCTGTATGAATGCCTATCATCCTCTTGTAAATCTGAACTCATGGAAAGCTTGCACGCCTTTGATGTGCGGGGGTTTGGGAGACACCACCAATTATTTACAAATAGGCTCATTTTAGGTAGGCTAAATTTGCATTGCTGAAAAATGCAATTTACGGTAATTTGCCATGGCTGTAAACCCACCGCACGACTCACATATAATCCTTGCTGTTATCATAGTTTTTACATTGCATTCGTAGTTATAATTGATTCACTTACTGTTTAAAAGTTTGTCCAGTGCTGTCAGTTATGTGCTTGTTGGAAGATTTTCGATCTGCACTAGATCATATCGCTGATGTGTTGCTTACCTGAAATTTGCATCACCAAATGACCACCCCTGTCAGACTTTTTAATATTCTGCTTTGAATTACATTTACAGGACAGCTGCTGTTCTGAATCTACACATCATTCACATAATCTACAAATCATTTACAGAAGGCAAAAATAAACAGTCAAGACAATTGGAGCATAGCAGACTGATCATGTTTCACCAGGCTAAGACAAATGATAGGCATCTCTCTCTCGCTCACACACACTTTTTATAATAATTTGCTTATTATGATCATCATGTATGATGATGATTGTTGTTGTTATAATTGTATTCGTGTGAGCACTGTATGCATTAGTTCAGGGGTTCAAGGTATACCTCTCTCTCTATTGGTCACCCCGCTTGTGATGTCACTGTTTACAGTAGCTGGACCTTGGGCTTGCTCTCACAGGCTTATAAACCAGCAGCCATTCCACCATATACCCTGTTCCTGCTGAATGTCTGAAGCTAAGCAGGTGTGGGCTTAGTTAGTACATGGATAAGAGACCTCCTAGGAAAATAAGTTGCTGCTGTTAGTGGTGTTGTGGGTCAGTAGGGACGGACTTAACTCTGAACCAAATAAACCCCAATGCCTCAGTTCGGTGGCAAGGACGATGTGTTATAGGAGACACCTTCTTTCCAATGAGACATTAAACCGAGGTCTTGACTTACTGTGGTCACTAAATATCCCATAGCAGTCCCTGGTGTCCTGGCAAAATTACCAATCTGGCTCTCTCAACCGGCCACCTAATCATCCCCCAGTTTAATTGGCTCAATTTCCCTCCCTTGTGTGGTGAGAGTTTTGGTCCAAAATGGCTGCTGTGCATCACCCAGGTGGGCGCTACGTTAGTGGTGTTTGAGGTGAGTTTCCTCCCTTCACTGTAAAGTACTTTGATATCATGAGACAAAGGCCCTATGTAAATGCAATCCATTATTATTATTATTATTGTTATTATTATTATTATTATTATTATTATTATTTTATTTATTATTCCTCCTCCTGCATGTCCATGACATCAGATTCTGACTGACTGAAACTTTCACTTCCTGTACTGTACTGAATATTTTTTTTTGGGGGTGGGGGTTAGCTTATACACCCACCTGGAGATCAAGCAGCTGGCTGAGATCTGAAGTCCAGAGACCGAAACACACTGAGCAGAGAGCGGTGTATTCAGCTGCATCTCGCACTGTGCAGGGCAAAGACTTGAGTTGTTAAGTCCAGATGTTCTGTGTAATGACAAGGCAGTTCCCCAATACACAGTGTACAGACCTAATCCGACGTGCTGGGTCCAGGGCAATACAAATCCAATAGAAATTTGACAACTTCCTCTGACCAACTGAACCATGGGGCCCAACTGCCAGGACACTAGCTTCAGCACTTTCTGGGAGTCAAACTAATAATAGAATAGATGAGTCAAACTAGTAATGAGTGAATTATTATACCTTATATGCTGTGTAGGTATTATATATTATATACAGTTCATATATCTTTGCTAACGGTTGGTTGACAATCTTGCCTGAAATCAGAGCTTCTATCTGGACCTTCTCTCTGTAAACACCAGCCAGCTCTCCTGCTCTCCCGCTATATAGCCACTCTGGGGAGGCTAATTGCACACAGCAGTGTGGGGGGGCGTCTGCCTTCGCCGTGGTGCTGATTAGAAATGACGTCTACCACCGATGGTTTATTTTAGTGCTTCAACCTGACATAGTGCAGAGTGCAGCGAGTTTCCCAGGCACCTTGCGTGTGCAACAGGATGCCCACCACCCTGCATGCTCACGGGGGCAAGCCAGGTCTCTCCTATTTTGGACAGTGTGTGCCAGGGGTACCTGAGAAATATTCACAGCATTCAACTTTATGCAGGGGCTAAAAACTGGGCTATGGGGGTCCATGAAGAAGTGACCTTTTAAGAATATTTTATTATATGTCTATATTGCATAAATGATATATTGTAGACTTTTGGATAAAATAAACATTATTTGGTATACACGTCTTTGGTAATATTGTGATCCTTGTAAACATGGATGTTGTACTAAATAGCTACATGTCTTATATAGATCCATGATTTAATGACTTAATTATTTTTAAATTATTTAATTAGCTTCCATGTGCTAGCATGTTAAATAACCACTGAATTGCAGCCTGTAGTGTGTGTTTGATAAAGGTGTCAAATGTTAGCCATTTTGCTGAGGTGTTGTGTACTCAGCCAAAGGGTGGTTATTTTAGGGGTAATTTCTGAAGGAACAAATCACTGCCATTTTGATAAAGTGATCTTTTTGATTTATTTCATCTCTGACATTTTGGTCTATAACCTTAACCAGAGCAAATGCCTTCAGATAAAAAGGTTTGAGAATCCCCTAGTGTAGCGTTACCATGGAGGCTGGAGCTCTTGTCTCTTTCCTCAGTTTTTATAGACTTCGGTATACATTTTAGGCTTCACACAAGTTACAAAATGGTTGGATAGCTATTGTACTTGCAGATTTTTCTTTGTTTATTTATTGTTTTGTCGAACACGTGGTTGTGTGAGACATTTCTTTCAGGATGGCAGGAGTGGTGACATTAGTGGGCCTCTCCTTTGAGAGCTGAGTTTGAGGCTGACATTAGAGTTGGCACCAGACCACACATCCCATCTGATTCCAATAATGCAGCAGCAGACCTGTGCTTTACACTGTACATCTCATGACTCTCACTTTGTTCTTCTTTAAAAAAGCATTTAAAAAATGTGTGTGTGTGTGTGCCAGAGAGAGAGAGAGAGAGAGAGAGAGAGAGAGAGAGAGAGAGAGAGAGAGAGAGAGAGAGAGAGAGAGAGAGAGAGAGAGAGAGAGAGAGAGAGAGAGAGAGAGAAGAAACAAAGAGAAATTGGGAGTTATGGTGTTGGGCTGTACTTACGTCTGCCACAAGGGGGCACGGACCCAAAACAAGGGTTTAGGCTGGGGGTAGCATATTCAGCAATTCAACCCGATAATCTACAGCCAGAAGAAGCACACCATTATAACTCCCTGTTTATTTCATAACTTCAGTGGGAATCTGGTAAATGATATTCCACTGGCCTTTTGTTAAGTGCTAAACAAGAACTGGAGATGTAATGCTAAATGCTGCCTCCCTCTGGTGCCATCAGGGAAAATAAGCATGCAGAGAAATAATAATTAAAAAGTGATTGTTCTCTTTTAATGGACGGCTGTAAGAAATGTGATGGGGTTGTGGAGGCCAATCATATCTCTCCCTGCCCTGGAGTTAATAGGCCGTGCCTTCCAACTGGAGCTCATGGACAATTAAGTATGGCGCTTTTGATTAGTTGTTGAACATCTTCCAAGGTCTGTCTCCGCTTGTACTAACCCCTACAATGTTTACTTTTTATCATACTGTCCTCCTCCTTTGCTTAATTTTGTGAAAAACACTTCAGAGTGCAAAGAAGAAAGACGGCGTTTGGACTGTGGTCTTGTTAAATAGCAGGCGCCTGAAGGAAAATGCTTCAGTGACGTAACAGCGCACAAAGAATCCCAAAGAAAAAGTACTAAAACCATTTCACTAAGGAGGCCCTGTAGGTTTGAAAAAGTCTTTAGCCAAAACCATTGCTTATAACATGTTAGAACAACATAAATAAAAGCTAATTTCAATGGAATAGTTCAAAAAATTATTGAAGAAGTGAGTAAATAGCTTCCGGTCATATTTTTGGAGCTGTCTCTAATATTACTTCAGAGGTGACTTTGGTCACTTTGGTGTGAACTGTGTGAACAGATCTGTTTATTGCCAGTGTTGGAATCACAGGGACACTGATGGTAAAACTATTCATCATAAATGCAGGCAGATTTAGCCAGTTTTGCCTATTTCTTTACATAGTGAAATGTAATGCTGACTTCCAGGCTGCATGATATGCATTGTGGTCTCCGGTGTTAAAAGTGACTAGTTGTCGAGTCACCATTTCTGAAGTGGAATATCACTGGCCTGTTTGGTGTTGTTTGACATGAGTGGGGTTTCAGTGTATTAATATTGAGGCACCCTAGGCGGAGGACTGTAAACACTGCATTGTATCATCGTGGCCCTATTTTCAGGTCTCAACCTTGAGTCTCCCCTAGCTTTGGCTGAGCAGAGAGGTGAGTGCATGGGGGTGGCCGTGGTGTGTGAAGGTGCTTAGTTTGATGTAAGGTATCGGTAGTCCTGTGTTTGTGCCAAGGGCGTAACCACTTGTTAAATATTGGGGGGGACATAATGAAAGGGAATAGTTTATATCTACAAATTATTGGGGGCAAATGTGACTGTTTTGAATATTAGGGCGGGGATGTCCTCCCTGAGCTACCCCAACTCATTACGCCTATGGTTTGTGCTTTAGAATCCAAGGCTTGGGTGCTGGGGATTCTTCCCGGGTATTGGCACAGTGGCAAATCTCGCTATAGCCCGGAGGCCCACAGTGTGGGTGCAATTTAATGGACCATGCACCGCCTTTCAAATAGCAGGTCTACTGGAGGGATCAGGGGCTGGTAAGGCCGGGTGTGAGGAAGGACAGCCTGGTTTTGTTACTCTGTGCTGAGCTGTGACTTCCAAGTATGTTGTGAATTATCCATGAGGAATAGCCTGTCTCTCTTGCTCTTTCTCTCCCTCTCTCCCTCTCTATCCTCTGAGCTTGAGGAAAAACTCTCTCAAAAAATAGAAAATTCAAGATTGAGGAAAATATCCTTCAGGTTGGAGTGCAGACATTAAAAGGTGACATCAGAACAAGAGTACGGATTCAATCGAAATTGTACAGGATCACCCGAAAAAACGTTTGATGAAATCCAGAGAGGTGTGATATGTCTGTATTGATTGGATCAAGTGCTGCATATATAACATTTATCTATACTTTTTGTTCCTTTGAGGGACAAAGAGTAACTATATAGCTGATACAATGGCTGGTTGCTGAACTATGAGTACATTTGTCTGCTAGTTGGTGACCAATAAAGTTGCTGTTAAATTGAAAAATGTTTCTACCCTAGTTCTGCCACCTCATACTCCTCTTCCTCCATCGTATTCCATATTGCACTTTCCTTCCCTGATTGTATCTGTGTCTAATACGTCCACAATAACCCCTTCCTTGTCACCTCCTTTCTCCAAACACCAATACCCCCTCCCATTTTTTCAATTTCCTTATGTGTGAACTCTTTTTTTCTGGCAACCAGTGAGTGCACAATCCATGACTGTGGTCTGAGAGACAAAAACGAGATGAAATTGATAATGAAAATCAGACTCTCCATGCACACCATAAAAAAGCCGCAAAGAGGACAAAAACTCACGGCATCCTCAGCGTGGTGGCCTGTACCACTGCTCCAGTTTTTCTCCATGTTTCTAACGGTTCTCAATATTTGGAATGACAGCTCCTGGGAACTGTATTTAAGTTTTTTTTCCTTTTTTTTAAGTTGTCCAATTTGGGGAAATATGGTATTTTATGTTCTTAGACAAGCTGGGCATATGCTGCATTTGCTGATCTTCCATGCCTTCCACACCAAGGGGAAATGCAGTTGCAATTCATCAGTGTCAATGGGATCATAAACATCCCTCACGTAGTGCCACAAGACTCTCTCTGGGCAACATGGTCTCCCAGCTTGGCAGGATTTGTGTCTCAACACTTCCTACCCAATCAGAACAGAACAAACATCACCTCAGACAAGTGATTCAGGCAAATTCAGTGCTCAATTTGAAAATTGGATTATTGTAAAAATGTTGCTGGTTAACTCTTTTGGGAACTGCCTTACGTGAGAAGGTGGTGGCTTTTTCTTTAGAATCGCACATCGCAGTTGCAATTTTAGGACTGGGGTACTGGGCCCAATGTGAAATTACATTTTTTATTTTTTTTATGAACATTTGGTCATTTGGAGTAAACCCCCAATATTGAACTCCAATGTATGACTGAAAATAGTTGATGAGTGATTACACTTGGGCAGACAATGTGTGTATGCACACTGTCGCAGTGTACGACAAGTAAATCTTTCACATTGGTGTGCTCACGCATCATTTGTCACTATGTTTGTCTTCACACTGTGCAGTGTATAGTAGGTTTGTCTTCACACTGTGCAGTATAAAGTATGTTTGTCTTCACACTGTGCAGTGTAGAGTATGTTTGTCTTCACACTGTGCAGTGTAAAGTATGTTTGTCTTCACACTGTGCAGTGTAGAGTAGGTTTGTCTTCACACTGTGCAGTGTAGAGTAGGTTTGTCTTCACACTGTGCAGTTTAAAGTATGTTTGTCTTCACACTGTGCAGTGTATAATAGGTTTGTCTTCACACTGTGTAGTGTAGAGTAGGTTTGTCTTCACACTGTGCAGTGTAAAGGATGTTTTACTTCAGCTGTAATAAAGTGAGGTGACATGCAATTGTCCCGCATGCAGCAGGCAACAGTTGGGGGTGGCAGGTCATGTGACTTCTACTGGGGACATGTCTTGGAATATCAATGTGTACCTCCTACAGAAAAATGCCATTCTAAATAATCTGACCCCACCAACACTTTAGAAAGGGCTGTGGATTCATTTGAACTGACAGGTCTCTTGTTCTTCAGGGTCCTCCCACACTTTCAAACACAGTTACATGGGTTTGCTGGCGCTCTACTGTTCGTGTTCTGTGTCTTCAGCTGTGGAGCTGAGCCACTCAGGCCAGTGTGGGCCAGAACCACGTCACTAGCATGGAGAGCAAAGGAGCTGCCTTCCAATAGAGCAGTTAATCTGTCACGCTCACACCATCATGCACTTCACCAGCAATTATATCACACTGTCACGGCATCCAGTTGTGGGTAGAGTTTAGGGGCGAAAGCAGCATTCAACGCTGACGAAGAACTGGCACTCAATAACAGCCTTGACGACGATGCTGGTTTGGTTGGTAAGTTTGGTGTTAAAGCCTTTCACATGGCCTTGGTCTCTGGGGTCACACTCGGGGGTTAATCTATTGCTTACTGGATTTGGGTTTCAGGGTTTGCCATTGCCTGGGTTATGGGGATGTTTGCGGGTGCTAATTGTGCGGACGCTCTTAGGGGTTTTGGTTTGGTGTGGTTCAGTGGGGGTGGGGGTCTGATTATTTGAGTTTGATCTCTGTATCTGGGCCTGGTCTAGTTCATTTGATACAGGATGTTTTGGGGCGTGGTTAATGCAGATGATGGGGGCGGGGCTCTCAGACTCCAGGGTTCTTGTACCTTCATGGGATCAGACTTTGTCTGGTTATTGAATTTTGATGGCAGAGTTTACCATTTCAGGAGTTTAAGGCAGTGCTTGTGGGTTCTGGTTATTGAAGGGGTAGTGTGACGAGGCCTGGCATGGCATGAGCGCTGGACGTGGCATTGGACTGTCAGTACCCCGTGGGAAGCACCTCGTACTGGGGTGATAACTGCGCTGGGAAATTACTGCTGCGGCCGGGAGCAGCGGTCTTGGCGGGGTCCGGGATTGTCGTGAACACAGACATTTTTCATCAAAGTCTTTCCATTATGGATATTATTATTTTTAGATCTCCTCCATAAATGGGGGTTTTTCATATATCTGGCTGTGGTTTATAAAAAAAGAGGGAGGGAGAGAGAAAGAGAGAGAGAGAGAGAGAGAGAGAGAAAAGGGGGAAATCCTGGCACGGCCGCAAAAGCTTTTAAAACAACATGTGAAAAATCAGCAGTTCTTCAACAGTTAGCTTGTCATTTTTATTTGCCTCTTCAAATAGCTGCAGCACAGGGGCTTTCAGCTGGTGCCAAGTACGAATGGGTGATGGCTGAAAAGCTGGTGGCTCTAGCCAGGATTTGCACACTTATTATCGTCGCCGCAAACTGTAATTCACATGTCACTCACGGGCCTGTGGCAGCGTAGGGGCCGTCTTGGCATCCGGACGCTCGGCCTCCTGAACACTTCCAGGCCATAATCTGCCGCCTCTTGACTTAGGCCAGGGCGTCCCGGGGCTCCGGGGAGGGAGGGCGGCTCTTTCAAAGAGCCCCTGCATGAGGAAGGCTGGCCCAGGGTTAAAACAGCACAGGCCCGGTGGGCGCAGGCCACTGGCGCCGCAGGCACATTTATTAACGCCCTGTCATTTATTTGCCTGCAAAGCGGGGACACTGACTTTCACAAGCATTTTTACCATTTTATTTTTGTTTTCTCTCTGAAGAGAAGTGAAGAGTGAGGCTTCAACCAGGTGATGTTCTCTCAATGACAATTATTGATTTGAAACAATCATAGTGCTTTGCATGGCTCATACTACACATTGATTGACAGCCCATTGTAACCCAGAGTAGTAACAGTCCATGATGGATAAATAGTTATAAAATGGATATGTAGTTAATGGATAAATAATTATATATATATATACACACTACCGGTCAAAACTTTTAGAACACCCCCATTTTCCAGTTTTTACTGAAATTTAAGCAGTTCAAGTCCAATGAATAACTTGAAGTAGTACAAAGGTAAGCAGTAAACTGCCAGAGGTTTTAAAAAAGTTTAGGTTACCAAAAACTGAAAAATAATGTCAATTTCAGAGTTATAAAAAAAGGCCCTTTTCAGGGAACAAGTAATGGATTAACGTGGGTTAACAGTCACTCTGTGGAAATCGCCGACTCTGGATCCAGCAAAAGAACCCCAGACAGTTGGTGTCACACACTGAGGAACAATCCTTTTGCCTACTCTATGGCCTACAAAAACCTTTCAAAATTTCAAGATTTCAAATTTTGACTCATCGGTCCATAAGACCTGTTAACCCGGCGTTAGATTTTCAGTTTAGTGGTTGTGCTCTGTACCCATTTCACTGGGTTTAGTGTTAGTTAATACTGCATAGACATTATAATTATAATTATTAAGCTGTTTGGTGTTCCTGTCTTAGTGATAATTGCTGCTTAGAAGTTTTTCTGTCAGAAGTTGATTAGCAGTTTGCTTCTTAGAATCTGTTTAATTGTTTCAGGTGTAAACGTTCGTCTCTGTAGTGGAACGTTCCCTGAGTAGTGGGTGGTGCCTGTTAGCCAGTTAATTGTTGTCTATTGTTATCAGCTGGCATTCGCCACTTAATGCCTAGCACCACTCAGCTACATAAGTAACCATAGTTGTGGAAAGTGGCAGCTTTTTGCGGCAGCCTCCCCGTCCGAAGACTCGGCGGACAAAGACAAAGGAGTCTACCTGCAGGAGTCCACCGAGGCAGGTCAGCTAGGGAGTGCTCGCCGCATGGTAAGTATCATAGTTTTGTATCTCCCTGTTCTACTTCCTCTGCATCTAACACTACATGCTACCTCCCTATCCCAGTCCATGTTTCCTCTTCTAGATTTCCTAGAAGTTGAGATTCTACTCACACCTGAAACCTCTCCAATCTCATCCACCCTCCTAGATCTTCCGGTGTCGACATCGTGGTAGCAGGCGGAATATGGAACTGCCAGTCTGCTGTTCGAAAGGCCAATTTCATCTCGACCCAGGCCTCCCTACTCTCCCTGCAGTGCCTGGCGCTCACGAAGACGCTCACGAGGATCACTCCGCAGAACACGGCCACCCCTACTGCTCTCTCTGCTGCCTACACCTTCTCACACACTCCACGACCCACAGGTAGAGGTGGAGGGACAGGTATACTGATCTCCCCCCTGTGGAGATTTGGTATTGTTCCTTTTCCTCACTTCTCACCCTCCTCCTTTGAATTTCATGCTGTCACGGTCACTGTTCCATGTAAACTGCACATCATTGTTCTTTATCGCCCACCAGGTCCACTGGGGAGTTTCCTAGATGAGATGGATGCCCTACTCAGCGCCTTTCCTGAGGATGGCACTCCCGTCGTACTCCTCGGAGACTTCAACCTGCTGCTGGACACCCCTCAGTCCTCCGCATTTCTCCCCCTGCTTCAGTCCTTCGACTTCACCGTGGCTGAATCCCCATCCACCCACAAGGCTGGTAACCAACTGGACCTGGTCTTCACTAGGAACTGCACCTCACCCAACATTATGGTATCTCCTCTACATATGTCTGGCCACTGCTTTCTGTCTTTTTCCCTCCCCCTTCCCTCTGTGCCTAAACCATCTTCACCTGCCTCCACTGTCCTTGTCCGTCGCAACCTCCGCTCTCTCTCCCCCGCTGCCCTGTCAGCTACTGTTCTAGCTTCCCTTCCCCCTACTGATGCCTTCTCTCAGCTACCTGCTGAGGAAGCATCATCCACCCTACTTTCCTCTCTCTCCTCCTTTGACTCACTCTGTCCTCTATCCACTAAACCTGCTCATCTCCGACCCCCCACCCCCTGGCTAACTGACTCCATTCGGGCTGACCGACTGAAACTGCAGGCAGCAGAAAGGAAATGGAGAAAATCCAAATCCCCTGTGGCTCTGACTGATTTCTACATACTCCTGGCTACCTTTTCCTCTAACCTCTCCTCTGCTAAGTCTGCATTTTTCCTTTCCAAGATTCAATCTTCTGTTTCTAACCCTCAAAAACTCTACTCTACGTTTTCCTCTCTCCTCACCCCTCCTCCTCCCCCACCCCCTCCTCCCTAACCGTGGATGACTTTGCATCCTTCTTTCGTGAGAAGGTTGATGACATTTGCAACTCCTTCCCCCCATCCTCTCCCTCACCTAATTCTCCCTCACCCATCTCGCTACCTAAACCTCTCACCCCTCTGTCCTCCTTCTCGCCCCTCCCTGACTCAGACATCCTTCAACTTGTTCACTCCCATCGTCCTACCACCTGCCCTCTCAATCCCATTCCTTCCCCCCTCTTCCAGTCCATTGCTATGGACATCCTCCCCTTTGTTTCCATCCTCCCCCCTCTTCCCTCAAATGCACTTATGTTGTCCCCCTCCTCAAAAAACCCTCTCTGAATCCTACTGTCATTTCAAACTACCGACCTGTCTCCTCCCATTCCTCTCCAAAACACTCGAGCGGGCTGTCTATAACCAACTGTCTGCTCATCTCCTACAGAATGACCTGCTTGATCCTAACCAATCTGGGTTCAAGGCAGGCCACTCCACAGAGACTGCTCTCATTTTAGGCATTTAGCTCTCCTTGCAGTCACTGAGGTTCTTCACGTGGCCCATTGTTCACAAGTCCCAATCCCTTAGCTCCATCCTCCTCCTCCTCAACCTGTCGGCTGCATTCGACACCACAGACCACCAGATCCTGCTCTCATCTCTCGTCAAGATGGGAATCTCTGGATCTGCATTGATATGGTTCATATCCTACAATCCGTCCTGGCTGACCGGTCCTACCAGGTGGCCTGGAAAGGATCCCTCTCCTCTCCCCACACCCTCTCTTCCGGAGTCCCGCAGGGCTCGGTGCTAGGCCCCGTCCTATTCTCCCTGTACACCAAGTCACTTGGTTCTGTTATCTCTGCTCATGGTTTTTCCTATCACTGTTATGCCGATGACACTCAACTCTTTCTCTCCTTCTCTCCATCTGAGACCCAGGTCCCAGCACGGATCTCTGCATGCCTGGATGACATCTCCGCATGGATATCCACCCACCACCTGAAGCTGAACCTGGGGAAGACAGAGCTGCTCTTCCTCCCAGCAAAGGGCTCCCCAATGATTGACGCAAACCATTGAAACGCTCCATATTGTCTCCGTCCCAGTCTGCCAGGAGTCTTGGAGTGACCCTGGACAACCAGCTGTGCTTCTCGGGCCACATTGCAGGAATCACTCGGACCTGCCGATTCTCCCTCCACAACATCCGGAGGATCCAACCGTTCCTCACCCAAGAGGCCACACAACTCCTGGTCCAGGACCTGGTGATCTCACATCTGGACTACTGCAATTCCTTGCTGGCAGGCCTACCAGCCTGTGCCATCAAGCCACTGCAACTAGTCCAGAATGCTGCTGCTCATCTGGTGTTCAACCAGCTAAAGTTCACCCACGTCACCCCTCTACTCTCCTCTCTGCACTGGCTCCCCATCGCAGGACGCATCAGATTCAAATCACTGGTGCTTGCTTTTCAAGCGGATAGAGGTACTGTTCCCCCATACCTCCAGTCACTCATAACTCCCTACACCCCAGCCAGACCCCTTCACTCCGCCTCCTCTGGCAAACTGACTGCCCCATCCCTCCGGGCACCTGGCAGCCGCTCCTCGCAGTCTCGTCTCTTCTCTGTCTTGACCCCTCGCTGGTGGAACGACCTTCCGCAATCGGTCAGGACCGCAGAATCACTTGCGATCTTCCGCAAGAGACTCAGAACCCACCTGTTCAGACTCCACTACCACTGAACTCTGTACATCTAGCTAATTGTCATCACCACTGCCTACTTGCTCAACACTATATACCCCTGCTTATTCCATTTAATAATATATATTTTTAAAAGACTAACCTTTTCCTTCCTAGTGTTACAGGTATGGTACGCAGCTGCCTGCAATGATGTCTATCGCTATATTACTGCACTGATCTCTTGTGCATACTATGATTGTTCCTACCATGTATTTATGCACATCTTGTAAGTCGCTCTGGATAAGAACATCTGCTAAATGCTTAAAATGTAAAATGTAAATGTTACTAAAGTCTTCAGTAGTCCACTGGCGGTGCTTCATGGCCCAGGCAAGCCTCTTTTTCTTATTTTGCCATCTTAGCAATGGCTTTTTTACTGCCACTTGACTTGTCAAACCTGCAGCTCAAAGTCTTCTCTTCACAGTTGAAACTGAGACTTCCTTACTTCAAGCAGTGTTAAGCTGTGCTTGAAGCTGTTGTCCTGTGAGCCGCCTATCACGCAAGCTGTTGACTCTCAGAAACCTGTCTTCTGATTTTGTTGTGGCTTTGGGTCTGCCAGACCTCTTCCTGTCAGAGTTTCCTCCAGTTTCCAAGTGCCTTTTGATGGTGTAGGAAACTACTCACTGCCAAAAAATTTACATTCTTTTTCAGTTTTTGGTAACCTAAACTTTTTTTTAACCGCTGGCAGTTTACCGCTTACCTTTGTACCATTTCAGGTTATTCACTGGACTTGAACTGCTTAAATTTCAGTAAAAACTGGAACTGGATGGGGTGTTCTAAAACTTTTTACCAGTAGTGTATATATATACACAGTATATATATATATATATATATATATATATATATATATATATATATATATATATATATATATATACTGTATGTGTGTGTGTGTTTTACAATTTGTATGAACACCGTTTTAAGAATGCACATGCTTACATAACAGCTGGCTGCAAGACATTTGAGGACCGTTCTAAAGCTGGAATATCTTGCATCAAACATTGTGCGTATTCATAACATGGTCATTCTGTCTAGTGCAGACACCCTGCGCATACTGTGATGCATAAAAGTAGGCATGAACCCTGAGTTAGACACTGTGACCTTTGACCTTGACCTGATGCTTTATTATGACAGCAGAAGGAGGAAGTTTGGTTCCCAGTCGCAGACTTTTTAAAGGCAATGTCGAAAACCGTTTGTTAAAAGACAGTAGGTTTTGTTCCTTTTGTGGCACTATAGAAAAAACACAGAAACCATGCCCAATGCATGAATTGTTATGAATGGCACTCTTGAGGAAAGCTTTTTTGATGAAACAACACTTCTCTAGATTAACCTCTGCTATGAAAAGGCTCTAGAAATGACCTTTTAAAAAAAACTAAAAACATTTAATGTTTAGCTTGCATTCCTGTCATCAATCTCAGGAAAATGTATCACTTGCTGCGGTAATTCAGGATCCCCAAATGGCATGCGGATACAGTGAGGATTGAAACGGACGAGAAGGACCAGCATATCAAACCAAATTAGGAGGCGTCGCCTCTCCGTGACGAGTCAGTGTTTGTGATAAGGCTGCAGCGGTTGCGCGAGTTCTTCCCAGTGAGCGTTTATCCCCCATTTCCTGAACAGCGAGCGGAAAAAGGCTCGTCATCAATTATGCCCCCCTCTACCCCAGCAGACATGATCCTCGTAGGGGAACCCATCCTGTGCCACTGCCGCATCCAGCCACAGAGGGGGATTATCATCATTAGTTTGGAATATTTTCTTCTTGCCTTTTTCAAAAAAAATTGGGGGGGGGGATAAAGAGGCATTTTTTTAAACTACACAGACACTATAATTCAAGTCCTGCCGAGATGTTGAATCAAAAGACAACATGCTATTTCAATCATAACTGTACCGCCCCCCGCCCCCACACCGGTACTCACTGCCAGAGCAGAGCACTCCTGATGCTTTAATTCCTTGCGGTTCCTCTCTTTATCGAGGCCATGCAAAATGATTTATTAGAGGGGTCCAGACTATATTTTTAGAAAATGATCCTTATGTCACTGTTAATAAAGCTATCCGCTCTCAGCCGAGGGGGAAGCCGGAGCTGGAAGCGGGCTGGATCGTTTGGAAGAGACCTATTTAAGGGATTAATGTCAGGGCTAAACAATGGGGGAGAGACTGAAGTCGGACTGGAAGGTGGCTGTTTGGAATGGCGAGAAGATAGCCAAGCCCTGGGCCCCAACTAACTGTGGAAGCAATCATCACCCCCGCCTGTGTTCTTATCCCTACCGCCAAAAACAAGAAAGTCTACCTATTAGACGCTTCCACTGAGAATGAATTTATACACCACACTCACATTGACTCGATGCCCAGATTTAACCCTTTGAGCAATTTTCTAAATTATTTTTATTGATCATATTCATTTTCATCATCATCATTACGCCTTTGCACCATGCAGCAGCGCTCAATCGTTTTACAGATAATAGAACTGGCAGTTTTAAGTGTTAAGGTTACGTTTTAAGTGTGTGTTTGCAGGGAAGGGCTCTCACGATAGCTTGTGAAAATGGTTAGATATCATTGCCCTTCAGTGGTTGACGGTGGTTTACTCTGTAGCAACAGCAAGGAATCTTTAGTAGCAATGAGCTTGTTTTCAGCGACTACGTAGTTCCCCTATGCTTTTGATGCTCTTTCTGAAGGGCACCATATTAATGGTGAAGCTCTAGAGGTGCCTGTGGTCATTTACTGCATTTCTTACTTACGGCTTTCGGATTGAGCTCCAATGTTGTGGAGAGGGAGGAACAGTGTTTTTATGCCATCCTCAGTCTATTTCACATAAACTGGACAATCATTTTTATTTATGTTCTTTTTAAATCCATTGCTCCAGCTGCTGAACCCTGTGTGTTGAAAGCAAGGGCCCGAGCAGGCAGAGTGCTCACACTGACGTCGATGTTCGCGGGTCCCCCCACCCATGTGGATCCCGTGCTCCCCTGCACTTCAGACAGACCCCGAAGTGGGAAAGCGCGTGCCTCGTTTACGTCTTCGCCTGGTGTCATATCAAACGTCCTTTCCACCCAGCCCTCCCGTGTCTGCAGCGCACGTTCTGCCTCGCCGAGATCTTTTCCACAGCCGCCTCCAAGACTCCCTGACAAGAACCACCTGAGGTCCCGATTCCTCTCTCGCTCTGTCCTTCTCTCCCCCCCCATTTTCCTCTCTTCCTCCCTTCCTCCTGCTCTCTTTCTTTCTCTTCCCCTCTGTTTCCAGTTTATGTGCTCTGGCATTGGGTGACCAGGGTCAGTAACTCAGTTCAATGTGGGTGTTATGTGTAAGATATAAACCACAGCTGGCCGTGGGGTTCCAAGTGCACGCAGCAGGGTAGGTGGTGATTCATGACTCATTAACCACTCCTGAAGTGCGAAATGTCCGCAGGTACCACACAGCTTTGAGTCACTTATACCATGAATGGTACAGCTATCACAAACATTCAAATGTAGTGCTTTTGATCTGAAAAATATATTTTTAAAATGAATTGTATTTTCCAAATGACAGTATACAGCTCCTAGACTGAGCCAGCCAGGTCACCTTAAAATAGTAGTTCTTCGCTAGCATGAAAAGTGATTAGTTAATGAAATGATAAAATGACAAGGCAGTTTGGTTAAGTTACCACTAGTTGGCTATTGCTAGTTGCTCTCTACTGTATGTGAACCAGTTTGTTATACTGATATGCTAGCATTACAGGCTCCGAGCAGTAAATTGGCTTCACTGTGCAAAAGATTTTTCATTTCCCCGTCTTGATGGCTGAAGGTCCTTCCTGTCAACCTGGATCATGCCACGATTAATGGTAAAAATATTTTTTAAAGAAAGCAGTTGACTCTGAAAAAATATTTTAGTTTCTTTAAGAACATCTGGACTCAAGCTGGAGCTTTTTTAACCCATAAAATACATGTTCCCTGTACATGCAATGCTGCCTGCACACCCCATAACACTGATGTCATGCCTTAAATCAGATAACTACTGTATTGTAAAGTAACACATCAGATATCTTTAGCAGTTTTGATAAAAATGTAAGTTTAGCAATGGGCATATCATTCATTGTTTTTGTTGTCCATGTTTTTTTTTTTTTTAAAGAGAGGTATGCTAAAATTATAGAATGCAAAAAGAGCTGTGTGAGTGTGTGAGAGAGAGTGAGTGTGTGTGTGTGTGGGTGTAAGACAGAGAGAGAGACAGTGAGTGTGTGTGTGTGTGTATGTATAACAGAATGAGAGACATTCCTGCATGTTCATGTATCCTGAACTTGCAGGTCAAGACTGTGATAATAAAGTGGTTGAACACATTGAAATGTTATCTTGGCTTTGAACAGTGCTCGACAGAGCTCGCACTGTCCCCCCTCCCACGACCCCATACTCTGCTGCTATCCATGGCCCCTGATGAGGCTTCAGTATACCCCCCACACCCCCTCCCCCAGGTGTAAATAATCCCAGCTGCCCTCCCAGAATTCAGGGTGGGACGGGACCAGACCCCGCAGCGCTTGTCTCCCCCTGCTACGCATTGTGTGGTGGTCGTGTGTCCAGGCCCGGACCGCTGGCTCTGAAACAACAGGGCAGTGTGTGAGCTCGACATCTCCTGTCCTTCTGTCATTCTCTGGGGGGTACGGGGGATGGGGGGAGAGACTTGGTCACTGTGAAAGCCCGCCTGTGTATCATAATGACGATGAAAGGGAGAGACACACGATCCGGCCTGGCGGCCCGGCCTGTTTGGGTGACATCATGCTGGTTCCACCTCTGGTTCCAATCAGCCACACATCTTTTTCCAGTTAATGACAGCTAATAGATTAATTATTTGATACAAAAAGAGTCAAATGCATGCCAGGGTAGAGAGGCCATTTGTGAAGGGTCCCCCCAATCAAACGTTGATGAAATTAGCGCTCACTAACAACATCCTGACCGGGAATCAGGCTGGGCTTAGTGATTTTAAAGCACAGGAAGGACCTTCCAGACACACGCCCCGTGACTGACCCCCCCCCACATACACACACGCATGCACCCTTTTTTTGGAGCACAGCACACACTCATTATTTTCATCCACTAAACTTTGGCTCGGACACACGGAGCAGAGGGTGCCATACTCCTCTCCCATCCAATCCCATGTCAATGGGTTTTACCTTACGACACCATCAGGGATTAAACGTGACCCAATATGCTGGTGTCACAGGGCTCCAACTCAACGGAACAAACCACGTGCTAACATCAAACAACAGCGAGGAGGGTTCGATTAAAAATGTTCAACGGGAGAGAGCAATAAATGCATGTTCTTTAGTGTTTGTACTGCGCTGCCTCTGCCTCACAACATTCACCCATTTCTTTCTTCTTCTTCAACTCTCAATTTGTCTAAATTCAGTCAACGTTAGGGAAGATAAAAAAAATCTATATGGAAAATCTGATGTTTACAATCCCAACTCTGCATCAGCTAGCTGCAAGTGCAAGGTGTTGTCATGCACATTGTGGTGTCAGTCTGGCCAGCGATTGGAAAGAGTTCCTGACCCTGCAATGAGCATTGCAGGCATGTGGAGGTGTGATACACACACCGGAATTCTGGAACATCTTTGGATTATTAACATTACTGGGAGGAAACAAATCTTCCTTATTTTCCACCATCCATCAGGTGATACTCATACATAATGGCGGTATAAATAATCTTTGACAATCCCTGTGTAATCAAATGAAATCCAATATAAATGGGATGCATAAGGAGAGGAATTTAATAACAAGAAATTCAAGCGAACGGTGGATTTGATTGTCTGTTTCCCATTTAAATTACCACCCATTGTGGAAAGAAGAAAGCCTTGACAGGGGTACTAATAGGAGAAAGTCATTGCATTGCACTCACGCAGTGTGGGGAGGGGAGGGCCACGTCCGTCAGTGTATGTCAGCTTGTCCGTCCGTGGTTGTCAATACTGTACACTTGTTTCAAGCACCTAGCAATTTCACAACAGTATTGAGAGGTACATGTGTGTGTGTGTTTTTTCCAAGGCATGGAACCCCCACTCTGAAGGGAGAGTCTCTCTCTCTCCCCCCTCTCTCTCTCTCTCTCTCTCTTTCTCTCTCTTTCTCTCTTTCTCTCTTTCTCTCTCTCTCTCTCTCTCTCTCTCTCTCTCTCTCTCTCTCTCTCTCTCTCTCTCTCTCTCTCTCTCTCACACACACGCACACACACACACACACATATCCTTGTCTTCAGCATTCTGAAACCCCCAAACCAGAGAGAATCCCCTTGTCACTTTGTTAATTAAAAATGACACATGCACGTATTGTTCAATACATATGATGCAATCCTTTTTTCACCTACTGTAGGGGTACTTCAGACTCCACTTTCTCAAACAGACGTGTGTGCCACAGTGACTTTAACTCACTGGTGGGTGGGTGAGCCTCGTTCTAGATCAGCAGCATTGACAGGCCCTGCTGGGTGTGTGGGCGCATACATGCGTGTATGTGCGCGCGTGTGCGTGCATGTTTATGAGCATGCATGCTGTGCCCGGCTGTGCTCCACACTCGGTGTGGTGTCCCCTGGCTCTCTCCACTGCTCTGGTTCCTGGTCTCTGAGCTCTTTTTAAAACTGCAGTGGTTTTGAGTTCACCCAAAGAGTCCAGTGCGGCTGAAAAAAAACACACTATTTCCAGCCTTATTGGATAAAAAACCCCACTGGCCACTCTCTCAGTATTCAGAGCTGCTGGGAACTGCGACTGAAGAGATGGTGGTTTGGAACCAGTATGCCTGCCTAGGTTTGTGTGTGTGTGTGTGTGTGTGTGTGTGTGTGTGTGTGTGTGTGTGTGTGTGTGTGTGTGTGTGTGTGTGTGTGTTGTTTGTGTGCATATATGTGGGGGTATATGTGCAAATGTTCATCTGTGTGTGTACATGTGCATGTGTGTGTGTGTGTGTGTTTACCACTCTGTCCGTTCTGTACAGCACTGTAGGGTAATCAGTGGTTCATTGATGCATTACACTAAAAACGACCTATGAGTGGCGTACTGTATGCTCCACTAAGACCATGTGCAATGCAGGGTCAGAGGCAGGCCTGAAGAAACAGATCCTGTGCGCTAATTGTCCTGGAAAGCATCATGGGAAAAAACTGACAACACAGTCTGTTTGCTGCGATTTGTTGCTATGTAACGCGTGCAGTTTCCACATCCTCTGCACTGCACCGATGGCACTGCTGCACAATGTCTCTCGGTCTGAGGCTCTCCACATCCACATTTGTTATGTCTTCCTCTGTGCATGTGTTTCCATTTTAAGTCTCTCTGTGGTGCTCCCCCCGAAGGTTTGACAGTTATTGAGTTGTGAGAAGTAGCCACCATTTGAGGGAAGGGATGTCGTGCTTAATCTCACGTTTGGTGTGAAAGGAGCAGGGGGATGTGGAGGGGCTGTGATGATAAGTGCCTCAATATTGCCAACTTACGCTGTTTCGCCACCTGAAATGGAGACATTTAGAGTGACTGAGTGACATTTACACTCTAAAGCTAGCAAGTAAAAAAAAAACATGTAGTTCATGTTTATATCATACCAGTAAACCCAGAAACTTAACCTAGAATTTGTTTTATTTTTTAGAATCAGCACGGTGACACTGCTTTTAAGCGCTCGCAACACCGGACAGCTCAGCTGTCACTGTCGCATGTTTCCACGCAGTGTCCTGTGGCCCTTTGCAGCCCTGGGAAAGACCCAGACCTGAGAGTGGGTCAAGGCCTGCTGCTCTGGGGTGTCTCCAGCCCCTGTAATATGCTCAAGTGGGCAGTTGTTTGATGTTGGGTATGTCGCCCCCCGGTGGCCACTAGTGGGGCAGCACAGATAGTTTAGGCAGCTCTGCAGGCCTCCTTGTGCGGACCTGAGAAAGATGAAGTCAGGCTGAAAGAGGCAATGGGTCTGGAAGTGATTTCATTGAATTGCAATGCGAATGGACCCCTTCCAGCAGTGTAAAGTCAACATGGCCGTATGCTGGCTGCACCACAGTCTTTATGCAGTGGTCTGGAGCGGGTTTTTTGATGAAGTAATTTCCCTGGAGTTTAACACTTAGAAAACACACAGGCTGTCCTTCTTGGACCCTTGTAAATTTGTCCTGTTTTTTATTCCCCAACTCTCTCCGCCTCTCTCTCTCTATCAACCATCCCCCGCTTGCCTTGATGTCTTTTATCAGTTTCACATGGCTCCCTCCGCACTGCTGGCTTGGACAATGTTCAAATAAAGACTGTGTGCCCTGTGGCAAAGTGTGTCCTCAAACAACAAGATCCGTGAAATGGGGCACCTGCTAGAATGTATAAATATTATCACTCTTTCCGAAACCAGCCACTTCTCTAGCCCTGAGCGTATCATCATCTTGTGATGAATGAACCCCATCTCTAGGGCCAGTGGGAGACAGCTCCCAACCACCCCCCAACCTATGTGTATGTGTCCTGCCTCTCCCAGGAGCCTCCTCAGAGAGCTCCACATCGGGCCCAGTCGCCCGTGCTGAGTTGGCGCTGTGTGGGCGTGCTCTGGGCCCAGTGTTTGGCCTGCGATGTCAGCGGTGTGTTCACACACGTAGCTGCCGCTGTCAGCTGGAGGTGGTTTAGCGCTTGCTGTCTGTGGCCTCTGTAAGTCATTATCAGCGCGGGGCGATGACGGGAGGATGCTTTGCTTGGCACGGGATGCGCTCTGCGGAGGCTCGGGTGTCAGGGAGCGCGCCAGAGCGGCCGCCCTTTGATGCTCCCTCCCTGTCCCGCAGCTGCTTTGGGCCCCAGGCCCCCCTCCCTTCTCATTTCCTCTCTACCCCAGTCCTTTCTGCTATCTCCCTCCCCGCTCCTTTCACAGAGGGATGGGTAATACTGCTGCAAGGGTGAGGGCAGCGTATAGATGGAAATGTAAAGGGCAGAGGTATAGCCATTGGGGGGATATGGATAAAATCAGGACTAGGTCGAGTGTAAAATCCTGTCCACCATGGCCAACAGCCGGATAACCCACTGAGTGCATCATCCGACCACGTCATTATTGAACAAGGAAAGTATGTAAAATGGAACATAAACTCTGAGTGAACTTCTTAATTGTTCACCTTGGCTAGTTCTCTTTAATGGTAATTCTCTAATGATGTGTGAAGTCACAGGTGATCTTAAGGAACTTAATTATTTTTAAATGAGGCCGCCTTAAATCTTTAAAATGTAATAGAGCATGTCTGATGGTTGTTTTTTTTTGTTCTTATTTCAATGGGTCATCATCTGCATCTTGCAGAGATTAAGCACTTAGACACGTAGCAGGCATACCTATACATGCTCACTTTCTTCGTTTTGTGTCGATGATTCATACAGGGTGCCTAATAAGTGTAATGATCTCTGTACTCACACCCCAGATTCAGACTCACTACAATGCTCTTTGTGCTCCCACCGGTGCTGTGGAAACACATGAATCCCAGTCCAATATCCAATGCAGTTATGGCATGGAAAAGTTGCTCACTGAAAGCGTGATAACTGCTGGCAAATACGGCAGCAGATTTGGGGGCTCGGATTTGATTGGGGGGTTCGGCATGCCGAGTGGGGTTTAATGAGAGGGCTCGTCAGTCACTCTAAGAGGGCGTCACCACAGCGGGAGCCAGAATGTGCCAAGTCCACGCCTACCCGCCCTCCGAGTCCGCACACGCTCGCACCCCTGTCACAGGTCCCGCCCGTCCGTGATGGATGGCACCAATAGTCCGATGTGGCGGGCCCCAGGGAAGTCCTAATCACCGCTCCAATTGCTCCAAATTGCAGTAAATCTGCACCACAGCATTTGATATGCGGCCTCCCTGCCCCCGGCTTGAGTGAAGGTAATGGCGACTAGGAGGATCGGCCTTCTGTGCTGTCACTCAGGGCTGGGCTGAGAGAGGTGGGGTGAGGGTAGGATGGGATGGGGATAGGAGAGGGAGGTGGAGAAGAGTGGGTGAGTGCTTTAATCAAGATGACTTTTTTCCAGTTTTGAGAAACTGGAGCGTTTCCTGACATTGCCTTAGTTCTCCTTAAGGATGGAATTATCAAATTTCCAAGGCAATTACAGACACACAACGCTCAGTCTCACGCACACACACAGGTACACACAGACTCACAAAAGTAAAAGCTCACATGAATCACCATAATGGCTGGGATGACAAGTTTGGGCAGACACTGAAGTGTGATTATGGATGGAGGTAAAAAGACAAAAGCATGCCAGTGAAGAGGTCCTGTGTACCTTTTGAAATGGATACCGTCACTACAGCCTCATTTTTCATTCCCAAAGTTCCTTTGGCTTTTTTTGAGTGACATTTACTGATTCTTTTCCCATTTGCTTGGAAATCTAATTATAGTTTATCATTTCAAATACTGTACTCAACAACTGCACGTTTTGTGTTGAGGCTCAGCGTTTCCTCTGTGCAAAGAACAGTTATGAATTATTTTTTTTCTGCATGCACATGGTTTTCATTGCAGTCCACATAATAAGTAGTGGTAGCTCTGATGTTGTGAGCAATTTTTGGAACACATAGGCATCTGGTTAGCTGTAACGCTGTGGTGCGTGCTGTTTTTACTGCGCAGTTTTCTTGGACCGTTGAATGTGGCGGGACAGCCTAATTTGTCATTTGCGGCCTCTCCCGTCCTCGGATCAGGGGGCTGTGACAGCGCTGAAATCGGGTGGGGTGGCGGAGATGGGGCTTTGCGTTGAAGATGACATCATTTCTGAGAATTTTCTCACATTCGCAAAAGGCCTCTCCGCCTTTGGATGTAAAAAACATCTACTGACAGGGGCAGAGGATTTGTAATGATAACAGTATGTTGTTTTTTCTCTTTTTTTCCTGTCAATAAACCGCAGCGAGCCGAGTGGACAGCTCTCTGAGCTAGCGCTTGGCGAGGCCTCTCCCTTGGCCTGCCCATGGCTCTTTGTGTATTGGGTTGCAGCATTACAGCGTGCAGTCATTTCCATTCAATTAAAGGAGAACGGAGAGGGAAGGAGGGGGGAAAAACAACACAAATAAACACGGCGCATTTGTCAGTTTGAGTATTAAACTGTAGTGGCAGAGGGTTTAATCTGGTGTTAATTAACCCAACAGAAAACTAAATCATGCATCAAAAACCACAGGTTATTTTAGGCTTCCTTGAGCGTGAACAGAAAAGGCCTCGGCGTCCACGACGTATTATTTCTGTTGACAGAAGGGAATTCTTCTCCTCCGCCCTGTTTAGAGGAACTGATAAGGTGCTCCTTGATTAAATTTAGCAGTTTTTTTTTTTTTGGCCTAGTCATAACTGCCTGTTAATCCTTCCTCTCTTTGTGTGTGCAAGCAGGATTAGAGAGTTCAAACAACTCGTAAGATGAGCCTATACACAAGCCCTCAGGATCATTTAACCCTGTCTGTGATTGAAAGGGGAAGCAGGGAATGGGAAGCTCGCTCTCGTTGCAGAAATCAGCTGCTTTGTTTATTTACAAGCCACTTGTGATTACTGGGAACAATTTGCCTGTTAAACATAGGGAATGTCAAAGCCCGGAGAGAGCCTTATGTGAAAAGATGAGATCTTGAATGTACAGTAGAGAGAACTGGAGCGCAGCCCTGTATTTTTGGACCTGAAAGCATGAGCCCTACACTTGTTTATTTATCCTCTGGAATCGGTAAAGTGAACCCAGAAGACCACCTTGAGCCCAAAGTAATTTCAGATCGATGTTTAAGGGTTTAAGGCTTTTTTATGGGTAAAAATTTATCCACCGAGTGCTTCCCAGGAAGTGGTTGGTGAACGGGCAAAGCATATCTCTTACATTATTCTGGGAATGCAGGAGTTCACAATCAGGTTTAAGGAGGGGAAAATCCGCATCGTGTTCTGTGTAATTTCACCACAGATTGTTTCTGTGATGCCTACGACTCCCAACGTGCTGTTTCCATACTGCTGATTTTACAGGATTGCCGCTGAAGATCTGTGCCAAGCAGGCCTAAGAGGCGAAATGCATTTGGATGGTGGTGCACACTTGATTTAATGAGAGGTAGCAGGCTGCCGGTAGCATATTACATGAAAAGGAGCCACATTTTTCCTATGGGAATTTAATAAAGAATGGTGGAAATTTAGATCTGTGGGCAATTTGCAGAAGTTGACAGTGATTGTTAAGTTAACTAATCGGTATGCCAAATGAAATATTAAATAGGACTCCTATGTCATTCCAAAACCTCTCTCCATTTAGGCAGATGGCTTATGTCCATCTTGCCTGATTCTTTGGTGAAGGCATTTTGCCCCAGTGTGTGAGAGTATTATTTATCTCTAGTAATTTATCTCTTGCTAGAATCAATAATCAATGTCAACTACCTTATTATAGGGTCATTCCATATGACACCAAACAAAACTTGATAGGTTTTCAGACTTAAAACTCTTCATACTTTTTGCCCACATTCCTCGACCAATAATAAGAACAAATCTGCAGTTTGGTTGTGGTAATTTTTGTAGTTTTTTCTTTTTTTATATATATATATATAAGATCCAAAATGGCCACCATCTATTGATACAAAGTATAAATCCGATTATGGATAGAGACCACCCTATCCATCAGTATCAGGCATCAGCTTGATTTTCTAGAGGCTTTAGGAAAGCCAAAAACATGCATAACTGACAACACTGAATTGGAGATATTCTTGTTCAAACTGCCTGCCATCATAAAGGGAAAAACAGATAGCATGTAGCCTGTCACTGAAGATAAGAGGTAAAGTTGTGCTCGTGGTAAAAAGCAAACTTTAATGATGATCTTTTCATTAAAAAGTAATACATGTCTATTTTAATGGAGGCCATATGCATATTACATAATATTTAAAGAAATATATTGGTATATGTTTATTTAGTGCCGTTTAATTATTTATCCGTAGTGGCACCATGAGACCAATGTCGTATTTATGATTATAAGTTCCTGCTCCGGCGGTTGCTGTGCTTATACTACTTTTCCACCAGAGGGCATTAAATCAACTTTTTGACTTACAATCCCTTTGGATATGGAACATAAACCTGTTTTTCCGAGGCTTCCTTGCAGATATACATACATACATTTTAAATAGCACCAACGATATTTGAGCTTCATTAATCAGTGGGTGATGGAGATTTGTAAACCATGTGTTTTTGTAAATCAATTGGTCATGCTCCTGTGACGGTGTTGGTTCTGCCCGCAGCGAGTTTCTAACCGAGGGGATCTCCGACGCGACCAGAGAGCGAGACTCAAGTCCCTAACTCCGGGAACCAATCGTACTCTTATCACGTCACTCGGCAGCGTTCGCTCACGTGAGCCCATCCGCTACACTCTCCCCCTCGAAACTCATGCGGCAGCAACCACGGCCCAACCGATTGCCATCAGTTGTATTATCCGAGTCACGGCACCAATGTGACGGTGTTGGTTCTGCCCGCAGCGAGTTTCTAACCGAGGATCTCCGACGCGACAAGAGAGCGATTAATCGTACTCTTATCACGTCACTCTGCAGCGTTCGCTCACGTGAGCCCATCCGCTACACTCCAATCAGCATATGTAAAGACTTCAGAAATCCGCAAGGCATTTACATTGGGTTAGTTATACAGTTTTCCGTGCATTTAATACAATGTTAATTAAGTAACCATATTGGAGTCATAATTAATGTAATTCCCGTCAATTTTGATCATTAGTTTACTTCACAAACCCTTCATTCTCTTAACCTAACGTCAAAATAATACCTTGCAAAATGTCCTGCACACATGCTGCCGCTGAGTTTCTATGACCCAATTAGGCAATGGCAGACTACTCTGAGCCACGGAGACTTATACTGTCAGGCATGTTTGCGAGCGCTGTAATATGGTGAAGTTTTCAACTGTACTCTTTGATGACAAAGTTTTGAATCCTGCTTACAGTTTTTTTCAACTGCTAACATGCATTGGTCAAAACTGAAGTCACATTTTCAAAACTCTTCACACAGTCAGCGAACCAGAAGTCTATGTGGACCAAACAATTAATCATTTTTCATTGCTTTCACACAAAATGCATTCAATGACCACATTTTCCAAAATCCATGAACTCTTTTCTCATTCATACTCCACCACCCACAAAACTATATATTTGCAGCACATTTTTCAAATGCTAACACACTGTTTTCAAAACTGTTAAAAACGCATTCAAAACAGAATTACGTCACAATGTGTGCTGCACTGTCCAATGATGGTTTGCTGTTACACAAACCACTCATTGGCCCCTATAATACAGAGAGGCTCATTTCTTTTCTGGATGACCTGCATAAATGACTTGCGCCAGTGGAGGAGAGCGGGGCAGGAAACTCCCCTACCTTCATTGTTGTGTGGGATAATGTGGCATTCCACCACTCTGCTGCAGTCACAGACTGGTTTGCTGCACATCCCAGGATGTTAGTACTATTCCTGCCTCCATACTCCCCCTTCCTAAACCCCATAGAATAGGTTTTCTCTGCGTGGAGGTGGAAGGTGTATGACCACCGTCCACATGACCAGATGTCCTTACTGGATGCCATGAACGTGGGGTGTGGAGACATTTATCCTAAAGACTGCCAGGGTTGGATTAGACATTCCAAAATATACTTTCCAAGATGCATCGCCAGAGAAGACATAAGATGTGATGTTGATGAGAACTTGTGGCCAAATGCAGCAGACAGGGAGAACTAGAACCCACAGTACTGTACAGTATGTACTGAGTGATTATACTTTACATGTTGTTGTTTTTGTGTGATTATTACTGTATTGCAGCCCTGGAATTTCAGGAAATAGTTTTTTTCCAGGAAACTTTTTATTTTTCACAAGTAAATTCCTATATGCAAAGATATAGAAAAAATAAAGGATATTGAAGCAAATTGCTGCATTTCTGATTCATTCTTGTTACATATACTTTAGTACAGTCAATAAAGTGAAAAGGTGTTATTCTTATTCTATAATGAAATACTGATTTATTGGAAAAATCATTCAAACTTCAAATATAAAGGTTCATGATTTATGTCATGCTCCCTGTTGTTAGTGTTTTTTAGGTCAGTGTGTTGAGTGACATTGTATGCTTTCTGAGTGAGAATTGTTGCCAGTGTTCTGGTCAAATAACTTATTTTGAGACATGTATGAAGTGTTTTGGTGGTTTGAGTGAGTTTTGGAAGTGAGATTAACTGTTTGGCCAAGATGCATGTTGGTAATGCAGACTGTATGAAGAGTTTTGAAAAAGTGTCTTCAGTTTTGCCGATGCTTGTTAGCAATTGAAAAAAACTGTAAATTAACTGAACTGCAAGAGCCGAGAACGCGAGTGTGGTGTTGTCACGTGACAGCTAACGGAATTCCGGTTACCGGCTGAAGTGGAAGCCTGCAAACAAACTGCGTCATTAAGCTTTAAAGCACTGACGAGGAGAACACACGCATTTGGCACAAAGCTAGCAACGCGAATTACTTGCACAAGATGGTCAAAATAGCCTTTAATTCTGTTCTGGCGCACAAGGCGCTTGGCAAGGAAGGCGAGGTGCTTGTCGCAGAGAAGGTGAGATGTTTTGTTTTATTAATTTTACTACCGTGCATGCTAGCAAGCGACTTGACCTGTCGGACATCCAGGCCTTGCGTAGGCAACAAACCTGCGAACCAATAAGGACGATGAACTGTGGCTCGCAAATATTTAGTTACCTTCGCCATCTGTAATTCATATTTTGAACATGCTAAATTCAACTAACCAGCTAACTGCCGGGAGAATACACTGGCTTGGTTTTGTGCAATTGCAAGCGAACAGTGCTTGTCCTTCGCTAGCTAGCTAACGTTCATTGTACTGTGTTTGTAAGTTAGCTAGCTAGCTAGCAGCAAGCTAACGTTAACGTAACCTATTATCACAGTTACCGACTAGGTAGCTAACGTAGCTAAAGCCATTGACGCTGTATTGTAAATAGTGGCTCCGAGTAAACAAATGTAGTGTTTTTCTTATTCGTTTGGTAGTGGAAGAAATGTTGTTTTGTCGCTTTTCAGCTAACGTGTGCAGCACCGTGACCCAGACTGCCAGTCAGCCAGTTGTTTCTGCATAGCTAATTGGCAAGCTGAACAAATCTGCAACGGAGAAGCACGTCGATGTACAGTTGGCATATAAATAATGTTATTCCAATTTCAGCCTATATAATTTATGCAACACTGCTTGTGATTGCTAAACGATTACGTGCTTGTAATGTTGGATAATAGAAGTTGAACACAGTTCCTTCTGAAGATAGAAACTATAATGGAATCAACGAAAGACTGGTGTAGCTAACCATTGCCATTATGATTGTTCATATTATATTGTTCATATTGATAATACAAATAATTAAATAATTGCATAAATGATCAACACAGTATATTAATGAGTCTTATAAAAACGAGAAAAAAAAAGCATTAAAACGGTGGATTCTGTTTTATGTGTGCACAGCCAGGGCATATAGTTAAGAGAGAGTTTGAAGCCCCCCAGTAAGCAAGTTGGAGGTGCCGACGAATTGGGAAAGTTTATTTCTCTACAAATAAGAATCCCCAGCTGGAGCCAAGCTCACAGGGAAGGTTTGTACATGGCCAACTGGTAACTGGACCAGGCCAAGGTTCAGGTCCTCTCTGACCTAGTGATCACCAATGCTGTTAATGCTGCCCTTGTCTATGGAATCCCAAATAGATTTTT
This sequence comes from Aldrovandia affinis, assembly GCA_029706075.1. Classification (NCBI taxonomy): domain Eukaryota; kingdom Metazoa; phylum Chordata; class Actinopteri; order Notacanthiformes; family Halosauridae; genus Aldrovandia; species Aldrovandia affinis. Next base: position 258,290 of record JAINUG010000126.1, on the reverse strand, counting down.
GTGTGCACTCAACTACTAACTCAACTAAAATGTATGTGTGTATATGTGTATATATATATGTATATACTTATACATGCACATATAATGTTTTTGGTCCTGGCAAGACAGCATGTTTGGGAGAGAGAAATATGGTGGGCAAGCAGGACAGAGATCACTGATTAACAAATGGAAGTGGATGCCATCCATCCAGTGACTCTGAAAATGGAGCCCAAAACGTTATAACAAAAACAACAAGCACCAGCCAACAATTGTGGCAGTTTGGTCATTTGTTTGTTCTAGCGGATAAAGAAACGTTTTTATCTGAAGGAGGAGTTTTGGTACTATAAGGGATCTGCAGTTTAAGTGCCTATTTTCTGCCTTTTAAAACACCTTGTAAATGACAAGTTTTGAAATTCCTACTGTGTTTACAGATATCTGGTAAAGCAGCCAAATATTATAGTGCTACCTGGGCCATTTGATTTTGTGCACTTGCAGCTAGGTTTTGTACTGGGCTTTATGTAGGCTAAGTATACCATGGTTATACATTTGTGTTGATAGCACTTCGATGGGTTTGGATCAAAAATGTACAAAGTAACAATGAAATGAAAGTAATAGCTTAGGCCATGGTGGGGGTGGGGCTGTATTTACGGCAGCGCTTTATTTTGAAGGCCACTGAAAATGGCAAATTTGTTGTCATGGAAATAGGCCCGCCAGTCACATATTGAACAAAACTAGTGTAGAGCACAAATGATTTATCCGAGTGCCAACATGCAGGCTATATTGGAGAACACAACAGTTGAGCTGTAAGACCACGTTTAACCAAAATAAAAATGCAATTTATTTGAACACAGCAAGCATACTATGGCCTATAAAGGAATACATGGATTTCAACTTGCTTAGGTGTTTGATTTTGTTTTTCCTCCTGCTTTTAGCCACATAAGCCCATATAGCCCTATAATAAACCCTAGTTTCATTTATTTTGACCCAATTAGGTTTGTGCAACAGGCTTTGTCTGATTCGGATCATTGATGGTTAGATTAAGGCCTCATAATCAGCCATTCACTTTAATTAACCAGTTCCGATGACTGTTCTCCGTAGCAAAAAAACAATTGTATTGATTGTATCAAATCAGTGAGTGATGAACATGAAGACTCATTCCACCTGTGTTTGGCCTCGTGAAGCCTCACACTTTGCCTTGATCAATGTGGTCGGGTTCACATCAGTCCTTCACTTGAGTTCCATTTCTAAAATGGGGACAGTCCTAATTGTGCTAGTCGTAATCCTATTTTACATATTATTTGGAACTGTTAATAGACTGTGTAGTTAACCAGAAAGTAGATTATACTATTCAGTGATTGGTATAAAGTTCACACCGCTATCTGGTGGCAGTTTAAATGTAGGCTTCATGGGGAAAAAAATAGCCATAAATGTAATGTAGCCGAATGTGTCATTTTGCAAACCTCAGGCTACAGGTAAGGAGTGTTAAAATGGTTTTCTTGTTTGACGGAGATAAGAGAATTACCATTCGGCCCTCTGGTTGCGAGAATACTTATAGCGTTTGTTGTCCCAAAGGCAGTCAAGCGTGTGGGTCGGTGCGTCCTCTCCTGCTCAGGGAACATTGGCGTGGGCACTTATGCACTTTTTTTTTTTTTTTTTTTTAAGGGTGCTGAGTATAGCACAGCAACTTCTGCAAACGACAGCAACAGCACTGCTCTCAGCGAACGCTTCCGCACAGTGTGAATCCAGCACTTTGTGTTCTTTTTCTGACTGCCAAGCCTAGAGACCACAAAGGAGAACTCTGCACCGATCAGTGCTGTTTAAAATGCAGCTGCACGTGCGCGCCGGATGAGATGCATCCTCAGTGGGGTCGTTGCTGTGCGTTTGGCGGAGGGTATAAATATAGACATGTCGGGCGAGACCGTTCCATCAGCCTCCTGAAGGGGGACTGAGGTGTAGCAGGTGTGTCATGTCTTTGAGCTGTGGGAAAGGTGTGCGGTCTTTGGTCAGGGCTTCCTGTGTAACGGCTGCCATGAAGCCCGTGAGGGATGGTGATGCAATGTTTTAACCCCTCGCTCTCCTCACAGGATCCGGAGACCGCGTCTGTGTACAGCAGCGAGAACTCCACCGGACGCTGCCTGCTCACGCTGCTCGGCCTGGCCTTCATCCTCACTGGCCTCATCGTTGGTGGAGCCTGTGTTTACAGGTACTTCACCCCCAAGGTGAGAGCTCTTCCATGTTCTGCCTCCTGAGGGGTCGGGGGTGGGGGAGGGGAGATCGTTGTAGGACTAGGGTAGGCAACCCTGGTCCTGGAATGCTGGAAACATTCACGTTTTGTTCCATCTGAGCTTGATAGCACAGTTTGATAATGGACATGACATGACATGCGCCTGAATATTCAGTTTGAGTTGTGGAACTCTAGGTACCTTTCGCACATGTCATTTTAGTTCATTAAACCTAATAATTAAGCCTATTATGTAGGTAGGGGTTTTGATTAAGCAAAAACCACAAGCATTTGTTGCACTCCAGGAGAGGTTTGCCTACCCCTGTTGTATGACCATAAAAGAAAGATCCAGTGTATTCTAAGAAGTAAGTAGGTAGTCATCGTTGTAACCAGGCCTTAAAACGAACACCCTCCCAGCTGCCAACTATGGGTAAAAGTTGCTTGTGGCAGGTCATTCAGCCTTGCCAGCCCCTTCAGCTCCAAATTCAGTTGGACCCTTTTTCATTTTGCACACCACAGTTTCCATAGAGCACTCATGACAGGGCAGTACATTAAAAAAAAAAAAAGACAGAATATCCCCTATATATATATATAGAATATAACTAGATGATGAAGACCTACAATTTCAGCTAATGTTGTGCATGGACTGTCGGTTGTTCAGAAGTGCGTAATTGTTTTCTGGAAAAACATATTGTAGGCAATGAAAATTGAGTGGCTAGTGGATTTCTTCATCCACCAGCCCCACTGGCTAGTTCTCAAAAAAGTTAAATTCAAGCGCTGTCATAGTCATATTTGTTTGATATATTTTGTGCACTGATGGTAGTTTACTGAACAGTCTTCACACAGTTCTAGATGCATGGAATAAATGGACTCAGGGGTCCTTGAAGACCAGTTAGGATGCATGCCATGGCTATATGGAAATCGCATGCTTAGTCCATGTATTGCAATGCTCAAATCCCTCACAAGGTGTCAGCACTAATGTCTCTTCGCGTGAAGAGGTTGCGTTGGCGTGCGTGCACATTTGAGTATCCTAGTGACCAGAAGAGCCATGTGTCCCATTCAGAAGCTGTACCATGGGTCCATGCACTTCACTGAGCTAGACAGCGACGTGGTGCCAGTCGACATGGAGACTCGTGAGCCCTACTACCTGCCCCGCATCCAAGAAGAGGTGGAGATCCAGGACAACGTGGCCATCATAAACGTGCCCGTTCCACAATTTGCGGATGGTGACCCCGCCTACATCCTGCATGACTTCAAACGGGTGAGGGTGCATGTTCCCCCAACAAAAGGGCTGCCGGGGTTGCTGGGCCAGTCCAGTCCGTTAACAGTGGGTCACAGCCTAATAAGATCAGCTCACCGTCAATAGACTGATGTGTGAGAATTAATAGATGTTCTATCACCAGTTAAGGACTTTACAAAAGTGGATTTTCAAGTGAAGCAGTGGGTGATTTAGAATGGCGAAACGACACCCGAGCTAAAAGATCTGCATCAAAATTCCAAAAATCAAGTAGCCATCTCTACCACTTCCCCTTGTTGCTGTTCTCCACCAATGACTTCACCTGCCTGATAGGCTTGACCTGCATGTGTAGCTGGCTAACAGAAAACCTAAAGTCTAAAATGGCAATATTTACAACAAAGTCTATATTAAAATCCCAGCTAATTAGCTAGCTAGCAATATTTGTGTCTGAAACGATGACTAGCTAACTGGCACACGTGCCTCTGTCACTATAGTACATGGCAGTACATTTAGTTTATAGAAATGAGTTTGTTGTTGAATGGCATTAGACATGAAATGGAATACCCGAGCAGCTGCCTGAAGGAGATCTGATTGGTTGGAACGTTGAATTGTTTGCTAACTTGATGAGCAGTTGCATTCATGGTTGACCAGCAGCCAACACTGGGTCTGAACGTGCCCTTTCATTGGAGCAGAAGCTGACCGCATACCTGGACCTAAGCTTGGGGATGTGCTTCGTGATTCCTCTCAACAGCTCGGTGGTTATGCGTACTGAGGACCTGCTGGACCTTTTCCAGCAGCTGATGGTGAGTCGCCCACCCCCCCATTCTACCTGTCATAATTTGTCCCTAGGCGATCACTCCTGGAATGTTGTGGAAGACAATAGGGAGTGCCACCCCCTCTCGTGTCCTGTTTGGTTGTGATGGAGATGATTTGGTCGGCTGGCCTTCTCTTTAACAAATGCGTGTCCTCGTCAGTCCGGCACATACAGGACCTACCTGGTGCACGAGGACCTGGTGGTGACGGAGCGCATCGACAACGTGTCTGACCTGGGCTACTACATCTCCCACCTGTGCCGCGGCAAGGAGACCTACAGGATGCAGCACCGCAGCGAGATCATTGGTGACCACACTGAGCATGCTCACACTCTGCGCACACACCCACAAGCTGACTCGCATCCAGAGCAAAGCTAGATGAAATTGAATAAATTCCTAATCTTGAACCTTTACTGTTAAACGGACTCTGTCTTTCTATGCGTACGTACGTGCGGAGATTCATGTCATGTCCTGGACTACAAAACATAAAAATCATTCCTTGTCTTTTTAAAAATACCCCACTTGAGCATCGTCCACTAATGTGTGTGTACACATGTGCTTGACTGTCCCAACAGGCATTCAGAAGCGTTCTGTGGAGGAGTGCTTCACCATTTGCCACTTCGAGAACAAGTTTGTGACGAAGACGAAGATCTGCCGTACCTAAGAGGTGGCAGACTAGGGGCAGGGCGGGGTGGTGGTGGTGGGGAGGGTGAGGGGACATGACCGCCATCCCACCCTGCTACACTGGAAGCAGAGTTGTTGTTTTTTTGTTTTTGTTTTTTTGTGCATATAAACATAAACGTCAGTCTGTTTTTGTTCTTCTCCTGCTTTGTACCCACTGAAGAGTAGATCTCCTTGTAACGTTGTTCATTTTTGTCTACTCTGAGTCACTGTAGGGCTCCTTTATATTGGCAGCCAGTGGTCCACTAACCTTGTCAGTGCGTTGGATCGTCACAACCCCCACCTATTTACTGGAAATGGACTATCCATCCTCTTTCTGTTAATACTGCAGATGTGCATAAGGGTTTGTGTTGCAGCTTTTTTTCATTACTTATTAGTGAGAGCATTTTAAGCCGTCCGCATTACAGAACTTAATTCCAATCGCATACAGTAGGCATGAGGCTCTGCTGTGTAAAGGAAGGAATGAAAGTGGAAGGAATTGAAACGATAGTAATTTTTCCTATTTTTTGTGTGGATCATTCCCACCATTTCCCCCCCTATCCCTCTAGTACACTAGAAATCCCAAATATTTCCATCCTGCTCACAAAATCCTGCAGAAATCCCCATCTTTAAAATCACCTGTGCCTTTTAGAGGTTTGTTACTGAGCTGTTCCTTTTAGTTCCCTATAATGATGTCAATAAACCAGCTACCTGGCAATATTCAGTATAAGAATATTGTACACACAGCCTAAGCAGTATACTGCCATTTGCGGGCAGTCTAAATAACAGATTTAAAAACATTTTCAAAATGGCTTCTTGCCATTGGCTGAGGGAAGTGTCATGTATTTTGAGCCTGGGCCTAATAAAGTAGAGCTGAGGAAACCACAAACCAGCTGGTGAGAGTAGACAAGCTTTTAGCAGAATGTGTCATTCGTTTATCAGTTCAAACGTGGGCGTGTGGGGGAGATGATGGTGTTTGGGGAGCAATGTTCAGGTATCCACTCAATTCAGCAGTACCTTTAGTGGACTTTTATCAAAAAGATAGCAATATACTGAGGGGTTTGCTTAGCAGGCACATTTCCCAATTGAATTGAGGACTACTAGTGTAACCCCTTCCTCCCACCTTCCTAACCAAACTCCTCTAGCTTAGCTGATTTATTTATTTATTTATTTTCTGTGCAGAAAATGGCCAGTTGTGCGTTGGTAGGCGGTAGCCCGGTGACCCCTGTCTGAACTCTGGGTCCTTTTTAACATTTTAGAACTGTGAATAAAGTTGTTCTCCTGGGCATTCAGTACCACCCGACTGTGTTTCCTGGCAATATGTGACTGAAGTTAATTACTTCTGAATTTGTTGACATATTTTAACAATATATTTCTTTTCTTTATCGCTTTCACATTTGAATATTTCTTACCACATAATGCTAATCATAAAAAAATGAAATTATGTGAAGGATAGAGGGCCAAAAACTGGGAAACATGCAAATGTTTTTTTACAAGATGCAGCAGATTTTAATGACATTTCCCAGGCAAGAAGCCATTACCAGAGCAGTTTTGACCATCATGATATTCCTGTCATATCCCAACCAAGAGCTTTTGTAGTGACAACTAAATGACAGAGCTTGCTTGATGGCCAGGAAACAGCGCTTTGTTGGAATGACCTCTGGCAGAGCTCTGTTCGACCACGTGTGCAGGAGAGAAACCCGTCTGTGCTGTTTTGCAGTAGGTCAATGTGAAACTCGTTTGGGTATGTGATCCTTGGTAGCACTACTGTAGATATCCCAGAATGCATCACTCTCCTGGAGTTGTAGTTTTTGCTCGCTGTGCTGTAGTTCTCTCTGACCATGTCTCCCTTTTGTTAACCTAAGGGACACTATGTTTCATTTCTATGTTTATTTTGAAATGTACTTAGTTGAATTGAAAAGAATGATTAAAATAGGCGCGTGGTTGCATGACTACTGTTGAAGGAAGGACAATCAAGGCTGGAGTCGGCAGAGTTGTTTTTTTCAACTGTTAACCCCGCGATGGCGGGGTTAGAAGTTGCTGGAATGTCTTTAGAAAGATGAGGATAAAGTGTGGTGAAACCATTTGATTAAATTCACTTTAACTGTATGTTGTCAAATAAAGATGCATTTCTTTACATAAAACTGTCTTGTTTTTTTGGGGGGTGAAGGACCAAAGGTGTGCATGTATCCTATTGTCTTATTGTTTTTGCTTTGTTTTATTGTTTTATGGCTTATTTTTAGAGTGCTATGATGGCTGTCCTCATTGTGGCATTGATTTGGCCTTATGATTGAGCTTTTACAGTTATTTTCCAAAGTTTTCATTCTTTATAATAACAAACACACCCTTGGTGCATGTATTCATCTTCTCTTGCTCATCTGTGCAAGTGACACTTGGGGTCTGCCATATTGGACTGTATGTGATTTTTTATTTTTTGTAAAAAGCTTAAATCTCAGATATGCAATTTATAAATGTCATATTCCGATATGCTGACTTAAATAAGGTCAACTAGTGGGAAGTCTGGCCTATCACAATGACATATGGTACATTTTCATAGCACAACACGTTCAAACATTTTACATTTTAAGCATTTAGCAGACTTGCAAGATGTGTATAAATACATGGTAGGAACAATCATAGTTTGTGCAAGAGATCAGTGCAGTAATACAGTGATGGACATCATTGCAGGCAGCTGCGTACCATACCCGTAACACCGGGAAGGAAAAGGTTAGATTTTATTTACATTTTTTAATTTAATTTTAATTTTAATTTTTTTTATGAGTAAGCACGGATACATACTGTTGAGCAAGTAGGCAGTGGTGATGACAATTAGCTAGATGTACAGAATTCAGTGGTAGTGGAGTCTGCAAAGGTGGGTTTTGAGTCTTGTGGAAGATCGCAAGTGATTCCGCGGTCCTGATCGATTGCGGAAGGTCGTTCCACCACCGAGGGGTCAGGACAGAGAAGAGACGAGACCGCGAGGAGCGGCTGCCAGGCGCCTGGAGGGATGGGACAGTCAGTTTGCCAGAGGAGGCGGAGCAGAGGGGTCTGGCTGGGGTGTAGGGAGTGATGAGTGACTGGAGGTATGGCGGAGCAGTACCTCTAGCCGCTTGAAAAGCAAGCATCAGTGATATATTCACAAACATTTTAATGGTTATAAGAAACATGGCAGGCATGAAAGTTCTCAAGTTAGTGGAGTTTCATATTTCACTTCATCTCATCTCATCTCATCTTCAGCCGCTTATTCCTAGTTAGGGGGGGGCTGGAGCCTATCCCAGCATGCATTGGGGCGAGAGGCAGGAATACACCCTGGACAGGTTGCCAATCCATCGCAGGGCACTACATACACCATTCACTCACACACTCATACCTACGGGCAATTTAGACTCTCCAATTAGCCTAACGTGCATGTCTTTGGACTGTGGGAAGAAACCGGAGTACCCAGAGGAAACCCACGCGGACACGGGGAGAACATGCAAACTCCACACAGAAAGGCCCCGGCCTGGATTTGAACCAGAGACCTTCTTGCTGTGAGGCGACAGTGCTATCACTGCACCACCATGCCGCCATATATTTTGCTTCAATATTCTAAATCATTTGACATTGACTTCATTTTTTCTTTAGATGAAGTCCCTTAAAAGTTGCTAAACATTGTGTCTAAGTAAACAAAATGAGCACACACAACTGTCAGTTCAGAGTTATACGTTACTTCTCAAGAACCACTGAGCCAGTTTGTATTAAATTTGGATATGTGAAGTTTTTCTGTCAATCAAGTTTGTTTAGACTATGGTTATATTTTTAAAGCAGGTATCCGATATAGGTCACTTTCAATAAAAATGTTTGTCTTAGATTTATGGGATGGATTTCTCAAAATGCATTTCCATATTTTATAGGAATATTTGAAAAGCACTACAGACCATCGAACTTACAGTTTTTTTTCGATTGCTTAAGCACGATTTTGAAAACAGGGCCTGGTTTTTCAAAACACTACACACAATTAGCACAACCACACACCCAATTAGCAGAACACCTCAGATCCTTTGCAAAATTAAACACTCTTGTAAAAACTATACACTAATTTATAAAAAACATATTTTGTTACCATATGAAACACACACGTTTCATATGACTTAATTCTGTTTGAACCAGTTACACACTGCTGTTGCTAACCTAAAACACTTTTAGCAATTCTACTTCTCAGTGTAGATAGAGTAATAGAGTACTGTAAGTGAAGTACACAGAGAAAGTGCAAATATACAATAAATTCACCAAACACTACACAAGACCAATGCTGCAGACTGATGAAAATATAATGTATTTCTCTCCATATACCCAAATCAGTCAACATGTCAACATGGAGAATCACAACAAAACATGTCCCAGTTTTCATGCTACTACAGTAGTGTGCATAACACTGTAAGCTCAGCAAATATCAGACAAACATAAAATACTGTATCCAGTACAGGTTACAATTACAATAAAAATTTTTAAAACATTCTGAAAAAAACTGAAAATACAGTACAGAAAATACTAGACATTATCTCTTCGCCTAGCTGGATCTGGCCAGAGAATTTCATCAACATCACAGGTGATATCCTCATTGGCAAGACAACGTGGGAAGAACCCACGTTGAATGTCGAATCCATCCTTGCACAGCTGCGGCATCGATTTGGTCACAGGCCTCCTCCATGGCCTGAATGAGGGGTACCTGAGCCTGGGGCCGGAGATCGTAAACCCTCCACCGCCATGCCGAGAAAAACTATTCGATTGGGTTTAGAAACGGAGAGTATGGTGGAAGGTATAGTACTGTAAACTGTGGATGGTGTTCAAACCAGTTCTGGACCAGAGCAGAGTGGTGGAATGACACATTGTCCCAGATGACAATGTATTGCATCTGGTGCATTTGGTTTACTGCTGTGATGATGTTGTGCAATCGGTCCAAAAATTTGAGAATGTGAGGTGTGTTGTAAGGGCCCATATTGGCATGACAGAGGAGGACCCCATTCTGTGTAATGGCAGCGCAAAGGGTGATGTTACCCCCACGTTGCCCTGGGACATTGATTTATAGCCCTGTGGCCAATGATATTTCTGCCTCTCCTTCTTGCTTTTGTGAGGTTGAACCCTGCCTCATCTATGTATATGAATTCATGCGGGATTTCCTCAGCATCCATCTGTAAAACTCTCTGAAATACAGTGAAAGACAAGATTGTGTAGTTCAGCATAGATCTAGTATACAGTATATTTACATGTAAAAAGGTTAAGTGTGCAGTATGCAACATCACAGTGCTAAAGTTAACAATACATACCTCCACATACTCATGCTGCAGCTGTTTGACCCTCTCTGAATTCCGCTCAAAAGGCACTCGATAAAGTTGTTTCATTTGAACCTGATGTCTTTTCAGGATGTGTGCCAGTGTTGACTGAGAGACCTGATGGACATTATTGAAAATGGCATGGTCACCGATAATGTTGGCTTGAATTTCTCTGAGCCTGATAGCATTATTGGCCAAAACCATGTTTATGATCTCTCTCTCTTGTTCTTGCGTGAATATGGGCCCCCTTCCTACTTGTCGTTCTACTGTAAAATGTCACAGGAAGGGGTGTCAAAAGTGCTGATATGGTGCATACAATAAGCAGCTGATTACTGTAACTGTAGACAGATTTTTTTTAACCTGTTTTCTTGTCAAAATGTCCTAATGACAGATGCCACTGTATATCTGCTAAGATTTGGCTGAACTCTTAGTCCAGCCTCCCTCAGTGTCAATCCGTGGTTCACGACATGGTCAACTAGTGTTGCGCAAATTTCATTTGATAAATTTGGTCCTCTTCTTCTTTGAGCATGTTCTCCTCCTGCTTCAGGTCTTCCTCTTCCTCTACCTCCACCTCGGCCTCTACCTCTGGCACGGCCTCCGCCTCTTCCTCTTCCTCTACCTCCTTCTCCTCCTCCATGGATTCCCCCTCTCACCCTCACTCTTCTTCTTCTGACTCCTTCCATTTTGGTTGAAGACAGGTGAACTCACCTGCTGCATTTTTATAGTGCTTAAACCTGGTTGGTGTGTCTACAATTAAGCAATCACGTGTTTGCGCACCTGATGGCTGTGTTTAACCAATTGGCTCATAGGCGTGGTAATTTGACAGTCAGTGCTTTGGAATTGCAAGGAAGTGACATCATGATATACTTCTGTGTCTAATGTATACAAGTGTGTTATGTATGAACATGTTAAGACCAAGGACCACAATGGAAATAAGTCCACGACTTTTTGTGCTATCCTGGACATTGTTTTGATGCATGACTTGCACTGACATGTATTTTAAATTGATATGTCGAATAAACTAAACTAAACTAAACTAAAGTGTTTTGCAAATCACTGTGTGTATTGTTTTGCAAAAAGTGTGAGGCTGACATTGTGCTTATAGTGGTGCAAATCTGGGCCGATGTTTTGCTCCTTGAGTGTAAGATGTTGATAATTGTGTAATACTTTTGATTTTAGTGTTTATGCAATCGAAAAAAACTGTAATGGAGAAAAAAAATCTGGCATTAATGACATATTATACTGACCTATTATTTTCCCTTGTTCTTGATTGCATACGAATGAATGTGTTTCACTCCCAGGACTGTAGCCAGCTGTTATATTTCAAAATGGTTCATATGAATATCGTGTATATTCGGAATGCAGATGCTCTTAAACACTTCATGAGTTTTAGGTGCATGATTGGAGACAAGTAGGGAAAACCTTTAATGGTAGTACAGTAAACGTCAAAATTATTCACACCTTGGATAAAGATGAGAAGGAAGTCTGTATAAAATAAAGAATACAGATGAGGAGCTGTATTATGGGCTCATGTGGTGATGAATCTTTGATGTTACGGCATTGTTTTGCATCTACTGGTCCTGGGGCTCTTGTTAAAGTCAATGGAATCATGAAATCCAGCACATACCAAAACATTTGGGCCAAAAATCTGGTTCCCTCTGCCAGGAAGCTGAAACTTGACCGCAAATAGATATTTCAGCAAGACAATATGTTCACTAATCTGTTACCTTTTCCTAGCTAAGTGCCCGGATGTGTCTCAGAAAACTGAATTTTTTTGTGAACAGAATTTGAAAAATGAATATGAATGTTTTTGGAAGTTGGATGTAACTTCAAATTAACTTGAAATAAAAGTTGTGTAAATTGTATGTTTGTCATTAAATGTTTTTGAATATTTCTTGAATCAGATTTTTTCCAAGTGAATTGAAATTAATTACCATTAGTTTCAATTTTATATTGCGAAATACAACTTCAATTTGTGCATACAATTATTCAATTTAAGCCTTGCAAATTCTATACGATGTAATTCAAATTCTATTTGTGGTGGTATCGTTCCATATTATATCCAACCGTTTATATTGCCTTACAACTACAGAACCAGTAGGGGGAGCTAGAACACAATTTTTCTTGAATCAGATGGCATTAATCAATGGTATTTTTGGACTTTAACTTAAAAGGTCCGATAGAATCGTGTTAAACCAAATAAATGCTCAAGCGTTTTGCAAGCAATGTAGTAGAAATTACATTTGCTAATAATGATTGGCAGTTCCAACATGTATTGAACCCATATTAAGAACCGTAGGTAAGAAACTACGGCTCAGTAACAAGCATATCAGATTCAGGGGATGGGGGCAGAAGTGTGATTTCCATGTTTGCGGTTTTTGTTTGGCGAGAACAGCCTGTTTGGGTGGTGTGGCACTAACTCCCCCTGACACGCATACCCCAGGAGCAGACGGTTCCCAATGAAGCCCGGCCAGCCACGGCCCAGCTAATAGGCTTCACGCGGGGGGTGCTGGTGATGACCCCATTTCCGCGTCACCCCAGAGCCGGTCACGACTCCTTCTAAGGCTCCGCATGTGAACGCAGAGGAGGCTCGGGACATATTCAGGCCCGCTGGAAGAAAAGGCTGTGCCCCCCCCCCAACAACAAAACAAACGGTGTGGAGTTTTCTTGCGGTTCTGTAAGTCTGCTGTAGAGCCACTATCATGGGCTGTGCAGTGTCCAGGTGGGTGTCTACAGATGTGCTGGCCTGCTATGCTAGTGTTCCTGCAAATGCAAAACAAAGGTTGCAAAATCACCGTGGGTGTGAAAAGTGTGTCTGTCAACATACATCATCCCCCTCAATCTTGCACAATTTTGCCCTTTGTTCCCCCTTCACAGTTTGCACATGTTTTAAAAGCAATGGCAAAACTACCCCCCATGTACAGTCCCACAGCTATTGAATTACTTCTTCATGGGGGCCACATTTTGATAAGTTTGCCTTCAAAAACATTCAGGGCTTGTCTAAAAATGATATTCATGACCATCCTAGGGCTGCATTTGGCCCACCTTTGGCGACTAACGGAAAAGCCCTGCCCTAAGGTTGACAGAAGCTGACTTGTCACCCACAGTGCAGAAGCAGAAGCAGAGTCTTTAAGGGGCATCCCTCTCTGTCGGAGTGATACAGCTGAATAAAAACGGCAAAAAACAATGCTCACACAAATGATGAAAACATATAATAAACAAAACATATTAAGAAAAAGAGACTAAACAACCACATACATTTGCAATACACCAGAAAGTGTGTACTTTGTGATCCACCAAAAGTGTTTTTTTATTGAGTTTATATGCATGGCCAGTTAGTCTGCACTCCCCTTTCCCCAGCCATAGTGTTCAGTGAGCAAAATACAAGCGTTAGTGATGAGGAACCTGAGGGTGAATCTGTTGATTCTTGCAGTGGCTGCTTACAAACCACTGTGTTAATGCCATGTCACTTTAGGTGTGACTCTGTTGCTAGCCCCTGTGGGCTACAAAGCCATCCTGCCACACTGAAATTGTGTGTGGTGTAACTTCTAAGGTGGGGCTACTCACATAAGCACAGTTATGTTTCCATTTTTGTGTTACTGTCATGGCCAATCTCCATGCTCTGGCTTTGGTTCATCATGCAAGCTTTGGAATAGCAGTTTCCATTTCCGTCCTATTTATTTTTTACTTTTTACCAGAAGACCCCCCCCCCCCCCACCCAGCTGTTCTGCAACAGCTCCATCTAAATTCACTGGCGTTCAAATGACGGGAAGCTTGTGTGAACTGCTTTCACAGTGAATATGTTATCACGCCATTTGCATTGCTCTTGTGTTTTTCTGTTTTTGCACTCAAACCAGGAAGCCAAGCAGAGAGAGAATATTGCTCTGTTGATTTAGGCCGTTAGAATGAGGAGACGATGAGGAGGAGGGGTTTTACCACAAATCATCTTAATACATTTTTTGCCTTAATACATCAGACCGTTGCTTGATTTCCTTTGATAGGTTTCACATATTGAGAGAGTGTGATGCTGCTCTTTGTAGAGATGCAGAGTCTGCGTTCACACCCGCCTCTGTGAAGATCCACAGGACACACAAACACACACACAGACACACACATTTGTGTGGTGAAGCATCATGTCATCCCACCTTACTTTCCATTCAGAGAAGCCTGCTGGAAAAAGCAGTTTAATTTTCACTAGAACCAGAACTGCCAAACACGTATCTGTTAATGTAGATCTATTTTTATCCATCTGTCTTAAAATCTGCTTTCTTGGCGTGACCCACACTATGCATTGTATTGTGGACAGAATAAAAAACTGTAATCAACAACAGGAATAATGATAATAACAGGGTGAGGAGATTAATTAAATAAAATAATAAAAGTAATAACAATAATGACCATAAAACTACAATATAAACCCAAGCAAATTGTCCTAGGGAAAAGTGTGCCTACTGACTGCCCATCAGACTATAGCATGCATATAGGCTGCCACACACCATGCAGCCTATATGGGTGGGTGGGTCACTCTCATTTTACATACAGTACATTTACATTTTAGCCATTTAGCAGACCCTCTTATCCAGAGCGACTTACACAGTATACATTTCTTTGACATACAATTATTTTATACAGCTGGATATTTTACTGAAGCAATTCAGATTAAGTACCTTGCTCAAGTGTACAAACGGCAGTGCCCCACCTGGGAATCGAACCTACAACCTCTGAGTTATAAGTCCAGTTCCCTAACCATTATACTACACTGCCACTCATAGAAGTAGAATTATATGTTATGTAATATGTGGCTAGTTTCATACAGTAGTGAATGCATACATTTTTCAGTATATGTGGTCCCAGTGGAAATTAAACCCATAACCTAAGCGTTGCCAACGCCGTGCTCTACCTACTGAGCCACCACAGATAGTTTTTGTTTATCTGTAATTTATTTGGATTGAGGGAGGAATATTTCAAACTTTTAAAAATATTTAACTTTTAATTTGATCTATTTTTCACAATGTAGGAGACAGTGCATCTCTGTCTCAACCTTACCGGTCTTGCAGTGACCTCATAGCATTTCCTCCGTTGGCAGCCATTACTTTTTCTCAATGGCCAGGCTGTGGTCTCTGAGCCTGTACCTGGTCAGGATATGTCTCTGCTTTGTATCTCAGATGGCAAAAATATACTCTAACCAATGTGTAGTCCTGTTTTAAGGTTCAATAGCACTAAAGTTTGCTTTACATTTTGATTATATTGCCCCGATGTTCCAAATATTTTTTTGCTTGCTTCATAATTTGGTTTATTGTGATTTGTGCTGGATTATTAGCAGATCTGTAGGCTACTGAGGCTCGTTTACATTAGTATGTGCTATGTGGGTGTTTTTCAACATTTTACTACAAACACATTTATATGTGTTTGTAGTAAAATTAGTAGTAAAATTTAGTAGTAAAATTAATAGTAAAATTTAGATGTGTTTGTAGTGGGTTATTTAGATGTAGGTGTACTATCTTTAAGATGGGCTTCATGGTTGTGCTGTGTTAAATTATTTGTTTTTTTATCCAGTAATGGAACTGTTAATGGGGAAAGAATATACTGGAATATGTTACGGCAATAATTGTTGTGCATATCATGTGTAATAGTCAAGTTGTTGAACACTTTCAGTCCATTTAAAAATGACAACAAAGATGATGATTAGGAAAAGGATCAGGAACATACAGGATTTGGTACAATTATGCTTACAATTTGCACATTTATTATATAAAAATATAATACCACACAAATAGTTATTTCACCCACCATAGTCCTTGTTCACAGTTTTTCAACAGAGAGGTCGCAGATAAAATGCAGCACGAGCACAGAGTCATATGATGGAAAGGTAGCTTCATACAGGTACAGGTCTGGTGTTTTCCTAGCCTACAATGTTATAATGAATAATGTACCATGATAGCGTCTGTGGAGAGTAGTATTGCATGTAGCATTATGCTTAAATATACAGCTCCTTCTCAATGATTTGATACCTAATTCACCTGTTGGTCCAAAATTTTACTCTTGAGTTGTTGAATACGTTTTTAGTCCCATTTTTTATATACAAAATTTGTATTAAGACATTTATTTTGTAAAGCAGAAACATGCACAGTTTCTAAGTATCAAACAAGGAATGGTATGATTCTATGCTTGATTTTAAGTAACAACAGAGATTTGTAATTCAGCTGATGAGAATGCTATGCTTGACATTAAAAAAAAATAGAACTGGTTTTGTGGCTGGTTTGTGGTGCTCTCATTAACCTTGATTTATATCTACACTTGTGTTGCACATGTTCAAGGCAGGTCACACATGTAGAGATTGATTGTCCTCTTCTCAGAGTCACAAACACAGAGACTCCATGTTACCATATAAGTGTAGGTCAAATATGAATGTTCTTTTTATTTTCAGGATAGCAGTCTGTATTTTTAGCTTAGGAGCTACGGTGTGACTTGTCGGACATATTTGCTTTTTCACATTTTCACCCAAAACACTCTTAAGGAATTTGAGAAAATTTAGTGATTCAGAACGGGAAGCAAAATTATTTGGACAAAATAGTTTGGTGGCCAGTTTGGAGCTTAACACCACTATTTGTCGTGGTGTTCTCAATTTGGGTCTCGGGTGAAGACAAATAAATTAACTATCTTTAGTGATGTTAGCATGAGCCAAAAAGCTAACAGAAAAGTGTTTATCCTGTAACATTGAAACATCAGTGATACAGTGGACTCCCAGAACTGCCCTACGTCCAGCTATGGGGAGAGAAGGGCCTGCCAAAAATGTGACCAAGAAGGGAATGCCTGCCTGTCCCACCCTGCCTGCTACCATACAACCTTCCCATGGGGTCACTGTAAAGTCACATCAACGTTATGCCTTTAACTATGCATTTCCTCCATTGGACAAGAGTGGGCCTTGTATGCATCTTCAGCTTATTATAGTCCCTACCATATTGTATGGTAGGGTCTGTAATATATAATGTATAATATATAATCCCTCAGTTCTACAAAATTTCCCAATTCAAAAGCCTTTTTTTGGTTCAAGAACATTAAACAATGCGGGCATGAAAATGGTTATTAAATCTTTTAATTTAGCTTCGGAAAATGATGTGGCTCTTTACCACCACAGTAAATGCAGCCATCTCAGGTTCAACTGAGAATAATGCCTTTTACAGCACAATTTAAAACTGAACAGTGCAAAATTACTCATTAAAAAAACAATCACAAATTTTATACTGTAAATTTACAATAATTTTGAAATGTGCAATTCGTGACTTTTTAATCTATTGATACAATAGAGGAAAGGCACAGGAGAGAACTGTAACAAAAATGTATTCGATAATTTAATCTTTCAAGTGAATTATTTGTGTGTTTACACTGTATTAAATAATCTAGTATATATTCTGTAAATCCATATTTACATTAGATAGCCAAGCCTTGTGTTTACCCATCAGGTTACCTATCAGTTCACAGTAGTCAGTTCTGGAGCTTTAGGGGGTGTATCCTTATTCCCCCCCTCCTTAGTCCCCCCACCTTTAGATAGAGAAATCATTCCCTCTCCCTCAGAATTTTGAGGCATAGCATAATACCCCTCCCTAATACCATGGTGGTGTGTCCTCAGTCCCCTCCCATAGGTAGAGAGGTTATGTCCTCTCCCTGAGAATGTGGGGGCATGGCATCATGCTATGGGGGAGACTAACTGCACCTCCTCACTCCATCAGCTCTGGCTGTGCAGCCTTGTCCTCGCCTGTCGTGCAGGAGAACCTGCGGTGCAGCTGCAAGCTCTCGGGAAGTTCTTGCCGGGACAGCCGCCTCTTGAACTCATCCGTGGTGAAATAGTACATGATGGGGTCCAGGCAGGAGTTGAGGCTGGCGAGGCAGAGCGTGACCGGGTGGCAGCGCAGGATGAAGTTGTGGAAGGCACAGCTGGCGACCGTGTTGGACTTGGCCAGGAAGTCCAGGGGGAAGGTGATGTGGTAGGGGGCGAAGCAGAAGAGGAAAACCCCTGCGCAGCTCAGCACCATCTTCAGGGCCTTGCGTTTCTCGCCACTGTCCTGTAGGACACCGGTCTTCTGCCGCAGGCTGGCCGCTGTCCGCCAGGAGCAGGTGAGGACAAGGGTCAGTGGGGCCACAAAGCCAAACAGCTCGGCCAGGGTGATGAGCGTCACCCCGGTGCTGGCGCTCACCGGCGTCATGGGCAGCTCCGAGAAGCAGGCCTCGACGCTGGTGCCGCTCCGCAGCAGGGGGAATGGCAGGCAGGTGAGGCAGACGACCAGCCAGCCCGCTGCGCACAGCCGGCGGTCCAGGTGGCGCTTGGACAAGCCGTAGTGCAGCGGGTAGATGATCAGCATGCATCGCCGCGCACTGATGCAGGCCAGGAAGTAGATGCTGGCGTACATGTTGACGTACTTCAGGTAGAAGCAGAACATACACAGGAAGTGGCCAAAGGGCCAGGAGTGGTTCAGGTAGTAATAGATCCTGAGGGGCAGTGAGAGCACCTGGAGCAGGTCGGCCATGGCCAGGTTCATCATGAAGATGACGGCCTTCTTGGTCTCCTTCACGTAGACGTGGAACACCCAGAGGGCCAGCACGTTGCCGATCAGGCCCGGCACCAGGATCGCCGTGTAGACGACAGCATAGATTAAGTGCTGGTACATCCGAAGCTCATGCTCGTGCTCACATGAGTGGTTGGAGCCATTCATTTTCCACTGCACCGCCCCAAGGTGTGAGAGATGCTCCCCCCTGACCTCGGTTGGCTGTCGCTTGGCCTGTAATCCTGTAACTCAGGGCCGTCCTTTTAAAAGCGTTGTGTCTGAGCAGACCCTGTGACGCCACTCAGAGCGGGAATCCGGATTGCCCCCAGCGGTCATCTGTAAGCCTCCACACTGCCGTTTGCTAATCTGTGCTGTGTGTGTCCTGGTTAGCGTCCATGACTTCCAGTATCTCCTCAGTTGAAACAGAGAAGCTCAGCAGCACCAGTGTAGCGATCGATGTCCAGTATCGGTGTGCAGATTCCTGGAGGGCCAGAATAACAAAAGGTTGTTAGTGTCGGTCAGACCACAGCGAGAAGGCAAATCATTGGAGGCTCTTGCACACAAGCCTCTTGCATTATCATTTTATAATCACATTAGTCATTCTTATAGTAGAGTACTCTTGAGAGAGCATCAGACACAGTGTACAAAGCAGCCTCTGTTAGATATGAGAAAGCACAGTCATGTCAGTGTTACTTTGAGGTTTGGAGTTTGCAGCCTTGCATAAACACAGTGCACCGTAATGAAAACGAATTAGCATGAAAAAGCTCTGAACTGAATACTTTGCATTACAGTGTGTTTAAGTATACTGTACACATGTAATGTATGTAGTTACAAAGTATCATTATTTTCTCTCTAATGTCATTTTTGCATCATGGTATTGAGGAGATTATGTTATAGTCCTTTTGAAGAGAAACTCTACCTCCTTAAAGCCAGCATTAGTGGATTTTTGTAGGATGCAAAAATCTGGTCAATCCAGGGGCCTAATTTGTCAAGCGCACATTTAATCCCGACCTGTACATCAGATCATATGTACACATAGAATAAGATGTATTCAAAATAAAACTGCATATAATATGCATATATATATTGTAGCGATCCTGAGAGGGTCGCTCATTAAAATGTGTGCGCGGGGCATCATGTGTTTGTGTGTTCCCCCTGTGTTAATTGCTTAATCGTTCTGTTAATCTTTTATGTGTGTGTTATTGTAATCATGTGAGTGTGTTAGCTAGCTGGTCACGGTGAGTTAGCTGTTGGAACCACCATATATATATATATTATATATATGCCCAGAATGTTTGGTGCAGTCCTTCGAGTTCCAGGGCAAAAGTGTTCATTCGACCAAGTGTGAAGTGGGCTGTTACTTCCTGATTGTTACGACATCTACGGAAGGCGTTTACATGGTCAAACGTGTCCTTCTAAGGACGCGTTTGTTCCAGCAAGGGTTTTTGGGCATCATCCGTAGTTGTGCGGTGTATGGAACACGGATGTTTACCACCGATATTATCCATCGCTGTGCGGTGTATGGAGCATGGATAATTATAGTTTCTTTTAATAAAGTGGCTACTCGCGTGGTCATTTTTGCATTAGTACTGGACTCTGTCTCTTTCTTGATACATCACCTCGCGCACGCTCGCTACAATATATACGTATATATATATATATTCAAGAAAAAGTGAAATGTCAACATAAATAATTGAATGTATATTATTTATTTCCACATTTCTTTATTTTTATATTTATTTAGATGTTTATGTAAGTGATTGTAATGCAGTGTTTCCCCGGGTTTCTTTTTTTGTTCGCGGGTTGAATTTTTAATAAATAAATCATTAAAAACATTATTTCACTCGTCATTGTACGTCAGTCAGCGTCCATTGGCTCAGTCATATCACAGTTCTAGGCAGAGGTTGCCCCTAAACACAGGATATAAAATCAGAAAATTCTACCCAAATCCTAATCTTAACCATTTTGCTGAAACAAAGAAAAACTGACTTTAAATCAGAACTAGTCAACTTCCACCTATACCGATAGAACACGTTGGTTGGCACAGGAGTGAACGCTCAACTGTCGCCCAAATCCGTCCGACAGACCGCTGCTCCTCCCTGCCAGCAGTAACGCCAACAAACATGCTCATCAATGTGATCTTCATAACCACCGCAACCCGAGAAACACATTCGGAGTGTATGTTTTTATGATAGTACTCAACTAATTTATAGTTTTACAATATATTTGACAATGGTTGTAATTATGTTGGATTTAATAGCAGTGTTTTGGCATTTTGATATATTGGGCTGGTTTATCAAAAATACCTAACCACACTGGTATGTATCTTGGAATGTAACCCTCCTGAATTAAATGAACTGCCTCACGCAGTGTGCGGGAGTGGTCGTGGCGAAAATGAGGCGAATGGCGTATGGTTAGAGGTCAATGATACGGCCAAAGATAATATGAAGGAGGCGA
Source organism: Aldrovandia affinis (assembly GCA_029706075.1). Lineage (NCBI taxonomy): Eukaryota > Metazoa > Chordata > Actinopteri > Notacanthiformes > Halosauridae > Aldrovandia > Aldrovandia affinis. The sequence continues at coordinate 237,069 of JAINUG010000126.1, read as the reverse complement.
TGAAATGGCGAATGATACACCTTACTGACACTCCTAGCCAAATCACGGATATCTCCGTGCAGGTGACTGAGAGAAACGACTGGCAAAGCTAGTTTATTAGCAATGCAATTTATTTCATACCTGCAGCTACCAAGCTTGCAGAAAATGAATATTTAGCTAGTCGTCGTTGTCTACGTTGCTGCTGTAATCAACACCGATGTCTTTATAGCCATAGGCTGTATAAAAAATGAATGGTACATTATTCTAATGCCTGATTGATAATTACCATAACTTCGTTGTTTTTGTCAGTATTTAACAGCAGAACTGTTTTCTTTGATCTTTCCCTATGAGCTCAGAGTCAATATATTTTCCCTTTGAAAACGGACTGCACTTCCTTATTTCATCCAAATTGGCTTGTCAGGGGTGTTTTCTGTTCAACTTAAGCCATATTATGGTACATGCAAAGGTAGGGAAATTTGCTGTCTATCAAAGTTAATCCTAAAACCTTGTGCATTTGAGGCATACTGTGTACCTGATTCATAAATCAATTTATAAACTTTCCAAATATGCATATGAACATTTTAGAAGTAGTTCTAAACTAATACTGATAAACCCCAGGCCACTGTCATCTCAGTCTATAGACCAGTGGCTCTCAATACTGTTCCTGGAGAGCAGCAAGGTATGCTGGTTTTACATTTTACATTACATTTTAGGCATTTAGCAGATGCTCTTATCCAGAGCGACTTACACAGTTTACATTTCTTTACATACAATCCATTTATACAGATGGATATTTTAGTGAAGCAATTCAGGTTAAGTACCTTGCTCAAGGATACAATGTAGGCAGTGCTCAACCTAGGAATTGAACCAGCAACCTCTCAGTTACAAGTCCAGTTCCCAAAGTTTAGTTGTTACTCAGCACTTAATTGAACAATTGAAGTGGTTTATTACATAAGTAACTCAACTCACCTAGTTACTTTGTCTAAATAGATTTTATGGCAAAAACAAAAACGTCCAGGGCCAGCATTGAAAACCACTGCTATAGACCCATTGGCACCCAGAACGTGAAAGTGAACATGAAAATAATGTGTTTTGCATGTCATTTTCCTACAGAGATAAGCACCACAACAGAAGGCCCCTGTGTAAATACTGCCCAAGCCAGGCACATAAACAAACCAGCATAACTGGCATTCATGTATCATTATGTATCAAAGGTGTGCAGTGACAGTGTATCATTGTAACTACTTAAATCCAAAATTTTGTTATGTTGCCACATTTAAATAATATTATTAGGCTGTAAAATATATATTTTTAATCTATTGGTAAAGGGAGGGTGGGAAAACAACAGTACTCGGCCCACGAGGACCGTGATTTGAGTAAGCCTGCACTAGAGCCAACATAATAGTCATTTCCTACAGGCTGCAGTGGCTGCAGGTATTTACTCTGACCAATCAACTGAACAGGGGCCTGGCCAGAGATTTTTTCTTGCCGGTGCTACGGTGGGGCTTCAGGTAATTTATTGGTGGTCCTACGGTGGTGCTATTGTAATTTCTGCTGGTGCTAAGCCCCCCTTAGTGCCGCCACTGCAACTGAACCACCTGATATCAGTACGGTACACTAATCAGGTGTAGTCAGTGCTTGGCTGGAATAAATACCTGCAGCCACTGTTGCCCGAGAGTTGAGTACTTTTTGAGTAGCAAATATCTGAATGTTTGAGAGCCCTTGATAACTCAAAGTGGTAGTCTTTTTAAGTCTTGCAGTATTATTTGTAACAGGAAATCGTTGTTTTCACAGTTGGTGTCATATTTACAGTCTGCGTTAAAGGAAGTGCGGCTGACAGAGTGAGCGGGTTGGATCTATAGTGCACTGCAGGTGCGCTTTGTGTGTTTGTCGCAGAATGTTGCAGCTGGTTACAACTCTGTAATGCCAAGGGGCCTTATAACAATAAAGCTTTTCAGTATTACAGGAGTGTGAGAATGTTCCGTTGTGTTGAAATCCCCTCTCTTCTTTCTTTTGGAAAGACTGCGCTGCAGGTATTTGGCAGCTCCACAGGATACCCATCTCTCTCTGTGAACTCTGTTCAATGTGTCAAGGAAACAATTCCAGGAGAGCTCACATTCTCACTCACACACAAACACATGTATGTATACTGTATATGTACACACACATGCACACAGACAGACACACGCAAACACAGACACACACACACACACACACACCCACATGCACACACCACCACTGTATTTTCACACCTTTGGCAGCCATCTTGTAACTATCACACCAAGGCCATCTGTACCAGAATGAGTCTGCTGTAATTATGCCTGGAGAGGTGGTGCAGAGAAATAAGTAGAGCGACTACAGTATTTCAGGGAGTTGCCATATTCAAATAGACAAGTCAAGTGGAAGTGGATCTAATTTCTAAGTAAGACTGATGATGCTTTGTAAAAATAAGAAGAATTTCTTAAAGCACTGCAGCAGAAATGAACCTATACCTAGAGTGAGAGTAACAGATCCATTGAGATGTGATTAATGCAAGCCTGATTTCAGACAGAGCTGTTCTAATGGGACATGTCCCTTCAGCAGCCACTCTGTTGGTGGGGCCACACCAAAATATATAGCCCCCTCTGGAACATTCTAAAGCAGGGGTTACAAAATCTCAAGGCCCCTTAAAAAGATCACCATGTGGCTGAGGACCCCCTTAATTCTTTATCCAGCTTTGGCTACATTACATTGGCTGTTTAACACACTAGCTCATGGAATGGTTCAATTGTGATGCTATTATATTGTGGACCTCTTAAGACATAAATAATTGCAATGATCACAATATTATCAATGACATGTAAACCAGACCATAAACAATATTTTGTCTGAAAGTCTAAAATATATCGGCACATTTTTGAAATGTAAATAAAATATTCTTAAATGGGAAATTATTTTTTTCCATTTTGCTGAGGCCCCCCCTTTCATAGGCTGCCAGGGCCCAATTTGGGAACATCTTGGTGTACAACATCTTCATAACCTACATTTATAATGGTCGAGGCATCTGCTTTTTTGGTGCATTAAACACACATTTATCTTAACCTGCATCTTTAATTCTGATTTATTCCTTCCGAAAACATTTCTGTCTGTAGGATAAGCTTTTTGGCTGCCATTGTGATTGATCAGTGGTATGTTTTTATGGATGTGGACTATATTCTAAACAAACAACATATTTTTATATTTATTTATCCGTTGAATATATTTTAAATCCCTTGTCTTTTTGTCTGTGGTAATGTCTAAAAGTGCTAAGCATTGTAGTTGCATTAATTGCTTTATCAGTCTTACTAGACATACAAATATGTCAAAAAATAAAACTAGATTCTTTCCCCAAAAGATTTTCACGTGAAATATATAATGCACGAAAATCTTTGGTTTGCAGATCAAATATTTTCAGTGTCTTTATATTTGTGTGTATACTACATAATAACACAAACAGTATTTTAATTGTGACTGTTGTCATTGTGACTGGGTCTTTGCAGATGCTACTGGTTTCCCAGAAGTGCAGGTGGAGTGGAGGTGAAGCGTGCACAGGACGTCTGTGGTGCCACAGCCTCAGGAAATGCAGCTCTTTACCGAAATAAAGGACGGCAGCGGTCGGACCCTGTCTGAGCGTTAAAGCTTCCGTGCACGTTTTTCTTTCAGACCAACATCACCCTAGCAGGCTGTGACTGTTGATTTAACCCGATTCATTGTTCTTCCCTTCTTCAGACATCTTTGTGTGTTCAAAGATATTGCTTTGCTGCATCACTTACGACTCTGAAAAAACAATGCTCTCTTCAAATAAACTCTTATGTAACAAATGCATGTAATTAGTGTGCAATTCCCCTATTTATGCTGCTTGTAACTGAAAATCCCCACATAGCTGTTTCACTGAGAGTCACGTGGCCCCTGATTGCAGTTCTGTTTGGCTGCTAACAATAATTCACCACAGCTTTGCTGTGTACGATGCAGTACGATGCAATTTCTCTTGCATCGTACTGATTTCTCTGTACTGAGTCTGTCTGTTCTGCTCTAAATGCTACGGATTGTGGGTGTTGTTATAGTTTTACATAAGATTGCTTTTGGAATTTATGCAACTGTAGAAAGTCAGATTTGCCGCCCAAAGGACGTTGGCTCACTGAAAGCCCAAGCGCCTTCCTTTTCACATCAGAGCCCTCAGCCCACAGTCCAGCTGTCCAACTCAGTGGCTGAGGCACTTTTAGGTAATGCTGGATTTCAACACAGGCCTAGCTTGGACAGTTCCTTTTTTTGTAGTAGTAGTTTGTACTCAGTCTACTGTGGATGGGGGAACTGCACATAAGAACATAAGAACATAAGAATACATAATGATGAGAACGGGCCGTTCGGCCCATCTAGGCTCATCATGTCCTAATCTAAAGAGTATCTAGTACTACATCTAGCCTGGACTTGAATAGCCCAAGCGTTTCTGCCTCTACTACCTGACCTGGCAAGCTGTTCCAGGCATTGACAACTCTCTGTGTAAAGAAAAACGTCCTAATATCTGTGCGGAATTTGCCTTTAACTAATTTCCACATGACAGAGCCCTGCTGGTGCCAAGCTGTACCTGGTCTTTATGGGAGTGCCTGCAACATTGTTTTCCCCAAATGGGTAGGGGGCTCTTAATGATGGAACAGCAAGGCTTCATGAACCTGTCTAGGGTGGAGCCACAACATTCTGCCCATCACTGACTAATATGAACCAATCAAAAGACCTGTCACACCACAGCAAAAAGTATATTATTGATTCAACCAGTAACCAGTCATAGATCCTGTAGTACTTGATAGGTCTACCCACACTGGGGTTCATGAAGCTTCGCCTTCCCATCAATTGCTGCTCCTGGTGAGATACCAATTGACCCTATCACCACAGACTTAAAACAAATATAGAGGTGTGTGGAGATACAGGAATATATCCTGTATGCAATGTGCACACACAGAGGGTAAACTTGTTCTTCAGTGTTGTACTATTTCTTTCTCAGGAGAAAGACTGGACAACTCATGAATGGATCATGCAAGGATTTTCTGATGTCTGAACTGATTCTCCTAAACTCCATATTGGAGGAATGCACAAAGAAATACAAAAGGAGATGCATACGAGACAAATGAGAAATAGACACGGTTGAGAAAAGCCTGAGATCGTGCAACGCTGGCGAAAGAGACACCAGAAAATTCTGAGTAAGCCCATACTGAGCCTAGATTGAGATGTCAGTTATATATCCTCTATAGACAAACACATGAGTAACACGAGACACTTTCATATGAGTTGGTGCAGTTTGATCTCACTGCGATCTAGGAGAAATACAATGGAACACATAGATCTCAATAGCGTTTTTCCTGTCCTCTGAGCAGAGCGTGCGTATGAGGGGCCGGTAACTTTCTGGGGAGTGTAACTTTCACAGTGCACATCACGGCTGTACCAGCTCACACTGCAATAGGCATGGAAGTGCAGGCAGGACTTTGATTGAATGTCCATGGCATAGAGCTGGAAGACGAACAACAAAAAGCACTCAACAGCCTGCTGTCTGGCCTGAATCTTGACTGTACCGGTAGTGGCTGTGGCTGGGGAGTCCCCGTGGGCAGGAAGCATTATTAGCCATAGTTGCGCCCAGGAAGGGATGGAGAGTTTTGATTGGCAGGGTACTCTCCACCTCACTGTGCCATTGCAACCGCTTCTTGTCGATAAGGTGCCTGTGACCTGCCTGCACCAGCTGCTCAACTGCAGGGTCCGCTGGTACAATGCCCGCACAGCTCAGCTGGCAGACTGCGCAGTGAAAACAAACACTTCGGATGGTGCACGTGCTTGTATTCACTCCACCGAATTGGCGGAGGACATGGCAGCAATGGGATGGGCAAACAGGTGTGATTGGTGCTCCAAGTTTGGGGATAAATGGAAGATGGGGAATAAATAGTGGTTAAAAGGCCATTCATTACCTCTCCCTGGATCTTTAGGGTAGCAGATTAATCTCAGAGCATCTCTGCGGTTTCTCACAACCGGTTCCTCATGTGAGACATTCTACATCGGTATACAGCTCACAGAAGTGATGTGTGGCTCGGGCCATGTTTTCCAGATGCAGCTGTAAATTATGATTTTCATTTTTGATGATTTGCCTTTTGAAACATTCACAAAGTCAATGAGCCTATTTACATTTATGTTACTATGATAACAAAGACAATCTGCACAAAGATATCAGCAGTCAGCATGCCTTTCCAGATAAGTTCAGTTAAATCAGCAACTGCATCTACAGAACAGGGGCACAGTGTTTAAAACTGGTGTGTATACTGACAAGAGCATATAATCTCTGATCTTATGGCGAGGTCCCACAACTGTCAACTGTGTTCTGTGCTGGCCACTTGTTTACAGAGCAGGCACCATACAAACTGGACCGGTGAAAACACACCCCAATGAAGCACAGCGCTCCCTCTCTGCCTCCCTCTCTGCCAATGTAATCCTGGGGTGCGTTCAGCAGCAAAACGTTTTACAAACAACTCTCCAACCAGTGCTCACCTGGAACAATTCATTTAGATGCATTTGTTTAATTATGTTTGCATACCGGAGTCTCGCCAGCAAAAAACACATTGAAAGGTATATGAACCATTTATGACTGGAATCGCCCCTGATACTCATTGGTCAGGATGGCCCTCTGTCGCTCAGAGAACTAATGAGCTTCAAAGGCATGTTGGTGTGATCTTAATAAACCCTGGTCCTGTTTCATTCCCCTCTGAATGAAGGCTGGTGATTAGGTAACAAAGAGGTCAGAGGTCAGTGCACTGCATGCGGAGGTGACTGTGGAGCACGGTGAGGGGGTCAGTCTGGGCTGGGCTGTCTGATAATGAATGGGGCCCAGGGGGATTATGGGATGGAGTCCCATCTCCTAGCCTCCTCCCCCAGAGGGAGGAGAGAGATGGAGATAGCGGGCGGATGTGGAGGAGGTAGGCCCGTGACTTCAGCTAATGGGCCTGCTCTCTGTTTGTTTGTCCCTTTCAGGGCAGGGTCAAGAAAAAGCAGTTGTAATTCCAAAATATTTGGAAAAGATTTGAACCCCTCTACCCTCATTTCTCACGATTTTTCAAGTGACTCGATCAGCCGTAGTGTCCTCCTCCCTCTCGCCCCCGCACGCTTTGACTGTGCTGTGCACTCCAGTGAACCCTGCACTGGTATTTTCTGGGAAATCCCTCTTTTAAGATTTTTTATCGTTGCTTCTCGGTTTCGTCCAGCCCAGCCCAAGGTCAAAGAGTACGTTTTGTTTTGCTATCCGCTTTTGTAATTGTATCCTTTTTGTAATTCTGTTCCTTCATTAGTGTGGAACATGAAAGGAAGCCGCTTGGTTTAGATTGGTCTCCAGAAGAAGATTTGGTCTCATCGCCCTTCTGTCATGTGAGGGCTGTCTAAATTGAGGCACAGATGACAGATGGAAATTCTGAGTCACCTTGCGATTCTTTGTCTTAAGCTCAGTAAAAAAAAAAAAAAAAAAGTTTTGTTTCATTTCAACAAAGAAACACACTCACTTTTGTCACATGTCTTTTGTTTGTTTGTTTTTTTCTTTATTTTTGGTTCAAGGAGCGATACCTGAGAGAAATGTCATGAGAAGTCGGACGTATGTTAACGTGTACAACATCCAGCACAGTTCTCCTGCACCTGCCCCAGTATACTGCGCCCTGCTGTGATCTACTACTGTCTAACCATGAGCCTGCTGTCATGGTCAGTGTCTCGGAAGTGGCGGCTGAAGATGTGCACGCTGCCACATGTGAGGGCCACAGGTCTCAGAAAGAGCTGCCGTACGCACCCCACCACGTGGGGGCCCCTCCTGTACATAGTCCTGCTCCAGAACCCCACACCCCCCCATACAGGCTCCCCGCTGCATAGCAGAACCCAAATATTTGACATTCTTCAGTTTGTCAGAGGAAACTCAGAAGACCGCACAGGAGGCATGACTGCACAGGAAAACTATTTTGACCATCTCCCCTGAACACCCCACCCCCTACATGCGCTTTCATACACACACGTGCACCCACACACACACACACACACACACACACACACCCTCCGGCAGATTGAGTAGGCAGTAGCGTGTAACGGTTTAAAGTCAGGGCTCTTACCTTCAGGCCGGGTCGTTGTGCTGTTTCCCTGCTGTTTGGATCTTGAGGGAAAGCCACAATGAACACTGACATCAGATCAGCCAGCACACATGGTCCCCCAGCCAGAACTGAGTGCGTAGGATTAGTGTGGATCTCTCTCTCTCTCTCTCTTTCTCTTTCTCTCTCTCTCTCTCTCTCTCTCTCTCTCTCTCTCTCTCTGTCTCTCTCTCTCTCTCTCTCTCTTTCTCTCTCTTTCAATTTCTTGGCTTCTCTTCCCTATTCTGTCTCTGTCAGTCTTAATTTATCATTACCTACCTGTCTCTCTCTTTGTCTCTCTCTCACACACACACTCTCCCTCAGTCTCTGTCTACCTCACACACAGAGACGTTGATCACCTCATATAATACTTACTTCCTGTCCCTCGCTGGGGATGTGGGTGGAGACATGTGACACTGTATCAGACTTTTATATTTCAGTTCTGTTATTTGAAAACAATGTTCTTTTGCTGCTTACGTGTTCTGTAATGGCTCTCTCTCTTTCTGTCTCTCTCACTAAAGGGATCCAGACAGGATTTTTGGGGGGGAATTTTTGGTTTTGTTGTTTGAATGGATGAACTGGAACAATAGAGCCTCAGACAGATCACATACTGAGTGCTTGAATGTGTGCTCTCGAAGTACTGTAGTTTTGGATCGCAATTTGAAAACTGAGTATGAGATTTCAAGTTCAGACTATCAGACTAACTATCCTAAAAATGATAAAAATGTCCTCAGAATCAGAATGACGCAGTGCTGAAGGTTAAACACTAGGGGGAAGAGTTTCCCAGCCAACCTATTGCACACAGAACATGTGAACCGGCTACCTTCACACTGCCACAGTACAGCACAGACTTGAAAAGAGCATAACATATATTAGCTGTATTAGAGCGTAAGTACCTCGTTTACTGGAACCGTGCCTGTGTGAAATCCAAATTGATGTGCTTTATGAACACATTTCAAATGCTAACGAGGCTGAGGCAGTGGAAGTGCGAATAAGCCCCTTCGCAGAGCGCCATCCACCAGAAGTCTAGCATTCACTTTCACCCACCCATTTTTCTGTAGTGTTTTCTTGAGTGCCTGCACTCCTCTTCTGCTTGATATTTCATTTATCTCGAGACAGAAGATGACGTGAGCATGGGTATGGATTTTTATTAATTCTCCTTCTCTTACTACTATTTGTGTCGTATGACCAATCATGCACAAAAGGGAACTTCTCTGTTTTGGTAAACCAACTTCCAGGCAATGGTTGCCATGTGCCAGCAACACCATCTCCCACCGCTTCCATGTGTCTTGTGTGTGCTGTTCTCGATGGACCCTAACCCTAACCCTAACCCTAATATTCTATTTTAATATGTATGTATAAGAATATTTTATTAATCACTTAAGTTGTGATTATTTCAGCTAAATACTCTTCATAAAGAATCCTTAAAAGTATTATCTAATGTTCAGTTTTGGAAAGAATATAGATTGGTTAAAATAGTTTTGTTACTTTTTATCTGACATTTGAATGATCTAATCTGAAATAGGGTTGTTCATTAACACACTTTGTATATGTTTTGCTTAAAGATATAGTCCTGTATCCATGTGATTGGTGGAGCCCCTAAGCCATGCCCATGTAAGGGGTGGGGAAAAGCCTTATTGGGTCTGTTCTTTGGTCTGTTCTTTGTGGCTCTGTTTGGCTTAAGGGCAATGAACAGTATGTTAGTGTTTCTCCAGAGTGAGTCAGTGGCAATGTTTTGGAGACAATTATGACTGTGAGAAATGTGGCTCTTGTACAGGGGCCTGTCAAAGCAATGGGGTTGCATCTCTTGTTAGGGTCCAGAATCTATATCGCAGGTAAGGATGGTACCAAATTCCATAACCCCCGTCAGATGGAGTGTCTTGTTTTGATATCGTGTGGTCCTGGCTGTTAGATTCATTTCAGTTATTTCAGTTAATGGTACAGTATGTACCTTGACAGTTATTATTCACAGAGAAAGCACATATCAAAAAAGTATTTTGACTCATGCTGATGTTTGTTTGTTTATCCATTTGAATCCATCTTTTGAAATCTATCCAAATGTTAATGTAATCTAGCCTTACAATACTATTATTATACTATTCAGGGGCGTAGCACACAATTCTGGGCCCTATACATATACAGTCTTGTGGGCCCCCTTCCCCCCTTCCCCTCTTGATCCATGACTCTCACGCATCTTTAGAATTTTTTAGAATTGAATCAACAACTGTACACATGAATCTGTAGTGGCTATTAGTGTAATCGCTAATGAACTGATTATACCACATTTAAACAAATAATAAAATAAAAAATCTGTGATATGTGTTTTTTTGAAATCTCACAATTCAGCCCTCCTTTCTCAAGAGCTCCGCCTAGTGGCCACCTGTTAACTACACAGAGAGGAATGTGGCACACACAGCAAAACACTCCATTTAAATTGTGCTGTTATGTCTGAGTCAACATACTGTGCAATTACTGTGATACTTTTACTATGGTTAAATTAGGTTTGCTAGGAGTATCAAGCTTAAGCGGACATTATTTGCTTCATGTTTATTTAGGTATTTATCATTCGCAAGACATAAGACAAAGCTAAAAATTACATCTTAGTTTTAAGGCTTACTGTATTGCATAATAAAAGACAATTGAACAAGACATCACTAGTCATGTTTTATTGCAGAAGCAAGAAAAATCAGCTTTCCAAAAAGTGCTAGCCTATACATTGCAGTCTGTACCATTTCAGTCCTTTTAACCTGTTTTAGATTAGCCGTGTTTGGCGTGATTAGTCGTGTTTGGCGATGAATTTTAGTGCAGGAGGCCGGACTAAACCATTTGCGCTTTTGAGAGGGGAGAAGGGAGGGGGCCCAGAGAGCCTCCAATATTTTTATGGATATAAAGTTCAGTCTCTCAACCTATTTATTCAGCCAATATAATTTAGTAATGACAGTAATGACTTAGAAATTTAAAATTGCAGACAAATGTTTTTTTCTTCCATTCCAGGCTTTTCAAGGGCCCTCCCCCACTTGGGGCCCTAAGTAGTCAGTTCCCCTTTCCCCCCGCTACGACGCCCCTGATACTATTACTACACTATTATACTATTATTATTATTATTATTATTATTATTATTATTATTATTAGTAGTAGTAGTAGTAGTAGTAGTAGTAGTTAGTAGTAAATAAATCAATGAGCATTACTGTATTCCCTGGGATTCTTTACACAAATGTGTTACCCTTTTCCTACAAACTGACTGGAAATAAATACGTTCATGATTTAGATGGAATATATTATATTTTCATATAATTCATTCATAGTTTTTGTACATATTTTTAATGTATGCAGCTGATTATTTACTGTAGCAACTAAGCACTAGATTATAGAAAGTTAGTTTGACAGCTTTCTCCCCTAACACTCTGACACCTACTCATATTTTTAAGCTTCTCTTTTTCTTATACACAACTATAAACACCAAAACTAATAGATCTTACAAGTTGGACACCAGCTCATAAAGCATTATTTGGCTTATTTGCCATACACGTCTGACAGGAAGCAGTTTACCATGAATGAAGGCATACATAATCATTACGATCACAATTGTAATTCAGTTAAAAGTTTATAATTATGGCTGAATGTGAATGTGATTTGTGGTGAAAAGGGTATAGTGGCACGTCAGCTGTGCACTGTAACAATGTGGAGCCACTCTGTTGAGCTATAAGATGTATTTTGGTGAGTAAAGTGGGAGGGGCATGTTTCATGCAGATAGGGTTGTGCTGGAGGTTTTCCATGGATAAGGATTCCCCATATATTCACAGCTATTGTATACATGCCTGTTATCTAATCTGGATCAGTCTGTAATTAGCTCTTGTTTCTGCACTTGCTTATTTCCGGTTAAACTCTCTAATGACATGTGCTTCCACAGATTATGCAAAAACGTTTGCCTTGGATAGGGATTATCCCACATGTGACCACCAGATGGCAAAGTAGCCCATATAACAGACTACACACTCTTAAAACTGTTGTTTTTGCTACTTGTTTTTTTTTCATGTGCAATTCACATGCTGTAGGTCAACTTTATTCAAAAGTGTAATGGATAAATCCATTGATAAGAAATGATCATTATGACATTTGCTTTCACTAACTAACAGCAGTGAAGCATCCTGGTGGTTCCTTGGTGTGGGGCGCATTTTCCTGGCATGGTTTGGGTGCACTCATTCCCTTCCAGGACAAGGTTGATGTCAATCGTCACTTGATGGTACTGAGTGACCATCTTCACCCCACGTTACAGCACTTCTTTCCTACAGATTGATGTCTGTCCTCTCGATAATGTCCCTGTCCACAGAGCACGAGTAGTCACCCAATGGTTGGAGGAGCATTTAACTGACTCTATCCATGTTATGGCCTTAGTCACCACATTTGAACCCAATTGAGCATTTATGGGATATTATGGAACAACAACCTGATACAAAAATGTCACGCTTCCATCAACTAAGAGTGAGTTCATTCACTTTCTCATGGAACAATGGTGTCATATCGTTTCCAATTCTAGACACTGGTAGAATTGCAAACAGGCCCAAACCCTATTAGGTGATTTTACATTGGTGTTCCAATTTCTTTGTTTCACTAGCTGTATCTTATACACTACATCACATCTCCAGTAAGTGTCGGTGATGATCACTCACACTGAATTTGGAGGACAGACATGGCTCAGTATGCAGTGGGCCTCTGTCACAAACAACCAATCATGACAACTGAATTTAAAACTTGCCAATAATGCCAAAACAGCATGCCAAACTCATAAACCCTTTTTTGCAAGAATAACAATAAGGACACAAAACAGCCCCATCAGCCCACGGGAGGAAGGCCTATTGTGATGCCCTGACAGGCGCTGAGGTGGAAAACAGCTGTCGCTATCATAGGCGCCGATTTATGTTTCTGCCCGTGGGTGCCGCGCAGCGTATGCTAGGTGGAGTTTGCTATCAAATCAATGTAAATTTGGCTCCGTGCATAATTTTCCCCGTGGGTGCTCGGCCTTCTCCATGGGTGCTCGGGCCCCGGAGCACCCACGGGATCGGCGCCTATGGTCGCTATGATGGGCGACCTTACCTGCACGCACAAACCACAATAGGCCCCACATGGCTGCCAGGCAACGGAGCTGAATCGCAGTAAAATGGCTACTCAGCTCAGCAATCGCCCACAAGTGAAGCTAGCTCAGCCCAAATTAAATCAAGTCTGTAAATACATCTGCATCTTCCCCTGCACACGGCCATGTGCTTTGGTCACATTTATAGGAATGTATGCCTTAAAAGTTGGGTAGTTGAGGTACTCTGAGCTTAGGTCTTCAGACAGTTGGTACTATACTTAGTAGTGGTGGCTGCTTCTCAACAGACGTGAGACAGCAGTTTGAAGCTGTGAACCGGAGCATTAGCACTTGCACTTGAGTGTGGGTGCAATTTTTATTTAAAGAGAAACCATGTTTTGAGGATCCTGTCAAAATCAAGGGGGAAACACAGCCCCCCTCCTTTGCCCCCATGGACATATTGTTGTGTGCGTGCGTGTTTGTCTGCATGTGTGTGTCACATGGTCCTACAGTGTACTTGGCAGTGTTTGCTTCTGTTGCTGTTGAACATAATAGGGCTGGCAGCAGTGTTCATCAGTTTTCAATGCAGTGTTTTAAAATTATTGTTATAATTATATTCATTGATCTGTTTATATAAGCAATATATAAATAGAAGTAAATTTAAAAGATGGACGCTGTTCAAGTTCGTAAGTATTTGGTTGACCCAGGAGTCTTGAACAAATAGTCAAATGAGTTAATTTGGAACTTAATATATAATGTTACCAAAGTAAAGAGTAAAGAAAACAGTTGATTCAGGGCACTGGCATGATAACAAGTGACAGGATGGCAGTTAAACCACCATCAGCCACGTGAGTTGGCACAGACACACATCCCGTGGCTGACCTGTTTCTTCCCCCCTCGGGATTAGGCAGCTGTTGGTGCCAAAGTGTTTGTTTTAGAACCCGCAGCAGCAGCTCTCCCCCCCGCCCCCTAGAGAACCAGCTGCCTCGCCCTCACCCCCCCACCCCACCCCATGCCAAATTTAACGGGAAATATGCCTCTCATCACCCTGCTCTGCAATGCAGTCTCTGTCTCTTCCCTCCTCTCCAGCTCTGGTAGAGACAGCACTGGTAAAATCCCTGGCTCCTAACAGTGTGTGCATTTAGGTGTCAACACTCCAGGTGGGGTCAATGGGGTCAAACAGCTGCACGAGGCCACGGGGGCGGAGAGAGAAAAGCAGGGCCAGTATTTTAGTGTTCCGGGTTCCCAGCATGCCCTCTGAGTCTCATCAACCTCATGAACTTGATGCTGCTGTAAGCACCGAGGGGTGACTGATAGGTGACAACAAGGATCAATGTCTTATTCACACAGAGACAGATACACACACAGCGAGAGTCTTGCCACACGTTGGCGCTTTTATTGAAAAGTTAGTATGTGGAGACCACATCTGTGATTTTGGCTAGCTTACATGAGACTCTCTCCCAGTCCCTCTCTTTGGCCAGCAGAAAGATAGAACAGCATACTTCAGACTGCCTACAGAATGCCTATAAGAGGAGCCTAAATGACTAGCAAATGTCAAAGCACTGACCCTCACTTAGTTTGACTGATGTCTGTCTGTCAAAATATAAAAAGAAAATGGACTAGAGGTCGGGTCATGATGTATATTTATCTGTGCATTTTGTCCTGTTTTTCCACTTCATTGAACATCAGAAGTGCCCTTTGGTAATTTATATCTTTACACGGTCCAACTTTCAACATTAGTTTTAGTGCAGCATACAACAGGAGTTTTTCCTTCAAAAGCATAATTTACTGTCAGGGTTTTACTTCATTTTTAAAATAAAAAAAAACCCATAAGTTAAATTTGCATTACATGCTTACATAATTTCCAAGGTGCCTAATTTTAGATGAGAGGTGCATCAGAAGCCTACAGTGTACACATTAATTTATATTCTACATAAAAAGGGTGGCTCCAATGGGCTCAATAGACAATTTGAGGATTTTAGAGACCATTTTTAAGTCTGAGAGAAGTTTTAGCTGTGACCTTTACCCAGGAGATACAAACTTTGTTCAGGAAACTTGCTTGTTGGAACATTGTTCGCTTGAACATTTACATCTATTAATACTCTAGTAAAATCATAAGACAAACATCCAATAATTGGCTTTAGGGGCTGAGTAGAATTAGGCCTACATCATACAATGGAAAGGTAGGTAATACAAAATTGAATAAACAGTTATTGCGGATGGATTTGTGACTCTCTCTCTCTCTCACAAATCTAGCATAAAAGGCAAACAGCGGGTAGGTCAAGTTCATGCCACTGCGCCCCTGTTCCTGTGCGTGTGAGCCCCCGAGGGCCATGCCCACGTCCCACCCGCCCTCACGCATGGTGTGGAGACAGCACTCACTATGTGGCACATCCGGCGGGCTCCCGCAGCCTCCCTGCGCCAACAGCACTTTAGTCTTCATTTACCGTTATCGGTTGTCATAGAGCAGCCTTCATCAGCCCGCATAAAGCACTACAGTTCTGATTGCTCGGAGTCTGCACCCCCAGCGCTGACCAGCGCTCGTTAAGCCCCGGGGATGTGTGCCACATGGCCGGCGCGCCCCTCTCTGGCCCGTCACTCCCTGAAGGAGGACGAGCTCTCCACGCTCATGAGGCGGCCCCTTAGCACCGAGCTCCCGTGGCGGGACAGCTGCTCGCGGAACTCGGTGGTCAGGAAGTAGTAGATGAGGGGGTTGAGGCAGCAGTTGAGGCTGGCCATGCACAGGGAGACGGGGTGGAAGTGCTTGACGGCCAGCTGCAGGGGGCAGTGCGTGATGATGTCCTGCGAGACCATCAGGTAGAGCAGGAAGTTGACGTGGTAGGGCGCGAAGCAGAAGAGGAAGACGCCGCCGCACACCAGCACCATGCGCAGGGCCTTGCGCTTGTCGCCGCTCGGCTGCTGGGCGTGGCCGCCGCGGTGCAGCGAGCGGGCGATGCGGCAGGTGCAGAAGGCGACGACGGCGAGCGGGAGGACGAAGCCCAGGAGCTCGGCGAAGACCATCATGGGCGCGGCCAGGCGCAGGCTCAGCTTGCGCGTGGGCAGGTCCTTGAAGCAGCCGGCGCTGTGGGAGGAGCTGCTGGACCTCATCAGGATGAAGGGCGAGCAGCAGAGCCCCACCACCAGCCACACGGCGATGCTGATGCGCACGTCGTAGCGCCGCTTCCACCGCTTGGCGCAGAAGGGGTGCATGAGGAAGACGCAGCGCTGGATGCTGATGCACACCAGGAAGGCGATGCCGGCGTACATGTTCAGATACTTGAGGTAGAAGCAGAGCAGGCACAGACCCTTGCCGAAGGGCCAGGTGTGGTTTAAGTAGTAATAGATGCGCAGGGGCAGTGACAGCACATGGAGCAGGTCGGCCATTGCCAGGTTGATCATAAAGATGATTGCTTTGGTCTTCTTTCTGCGTGGGATAGAGGCTTGATAGTCACGCTGAAAACACCCTTTAGACATACCGTACAGTGATTTCCTATGCTATAGTAATGCTACTACAGTATCATATTATTATGCTATAGTAATCAGGTTATACTACACTATATAGTAAGAATTAGCAGTTCGTGATTCATGCTGAATTTGGTCATTCGCACTGAACAATTTTGGTTGTCGGTCTGTGTTGCTTCAGGGGAAAATGAAAACTAATATTTGTAGGAAATTGTCACTTGTAGCTGTGCTATCGGCTTTAGCTTGCTAACATGCTATTTCTAGTCTGCATTATACTTCACCTTTATCACTGCTGGTCACAGGGCTACAGCAGTGAACTCATAATACGAGGGGGGGATTGACATGAAAAACAGAGGGTATAAATGGGATAAAATCTGAAACAAATTATTTTTAAAAAAAAGTTACCCTGGATAATAAATAATTAATTATATATTTTTTAATAATAAATAATCAAATATATTTTTCATTTGTTTTGTTTCAGACGTCAAGAATTATGAATCAATCAATCAATCAATCATCAATTATATTTTATTTCTTATAGCACTTTCTTGAAAAATTGATTCTATATAAACAGATCAAGGATTATAACGCTATATGAACAATATTATAAATGTGATAAAAAATTTGAATTACATCGATTATTTGCTCTTAAGAGGATGAACGTTGATGAGAAAAGAAGTGGAACCAAAGGTAAAAATGCATCTGCTCTTCCCACCCAATCTACTTCATTGGTTTTAGTGGGTAATATAACTCTGCAAATGTGATAGGAAGCTGGATTAGATAACATAATCCTATTGAAATGTGATACATTTTCAGAACGATTGTTAGACTCAGAGCGAGTGCCTCTGTTTTGGTGTCACTGTTTAGTGTGAAGAAAGATTTCCCTGAGGAGATATTTACGCTTTGGAGATCTGTGAGCTTAGGAGATCTGTTTGCAGAGGAGATGTGTGTGGCAAAGATATATTTTTGCTTAGGAGATCTGTGTGCTATGAGATGTGTTTGGTTAGGAGATTTGTGGTCACCTGATGAATCGACAGAGCACCAGGAGTGCAAGGCTGTTGCCCAGCAACCCAGGGATGAAGATGATCAGGTAGAAGTAGGTGTAGAGCTGGTCCATTGTCTGCTCCCATGAGCTCATATTGTGAGGGCAGGTGACTGAGCAGTTGACAGAGTAGTTACCCCCAGGGCACAATGCATTCTTGGAGCTCATCCTGAACCTGCTGTGTCATTTATTGCAGCCGTCCAGAAAATTATATCTGAAATCGAAAGAAGCAATCACAATATTATTACTGATTCGCAGCAAAACAAACCCCAGCTTTAATTAAGTGGAGGATTATTTGATCAAATCTGATAGAATTAGAGCTTAAACAAACAAAACAAAAACATTGAATGTTGAACGTAATGTTGAATGTTAGTCATGAGCCTAAGCCAGGTTTGGTTATCTGTGCGATCACAGATAAATGCAGGCATACAGTCATAGTCAATATAGTCAATGCAGGCATGCAGACCCTAGTTTTACACAAACTGTGAAGCAAGGAAATATTGCCAGATTCCAAATAGTTCAAGAGCACGTGTCTATTAACATCTCGGCACATGGAAAAAATTATATATAGAATAATTTTTCTATATAGAAGTTTGAAATCCAAACACTGATTTCAAGTTCCCAAAAAAGTGTTAAATAGAAATTTGCCATTTGCAATCAAAAACTTTAAGACAAACATCATTGGTTTGGTCAAAACATTGTCATAGGATGCAAATAAGCATGCTTTTGCGAGCATGTTCAATGTGTGTGTACCTCTCTTTTAGATACCAAAGGGTTCCAATCTGATAGGTCACCAGTTGAGTGATACACTTTGGTTTAGGAGTGGTTGCTGGTTCACTGTCCCAGAAGGTGTCACAGCCTTCAGTTATTAATCAGTGATGGGAGAGCGAAGCCTAATGAACATCCAAATTAGTTAGGTTATCATGTGCAGTCAGTGACTCACATATATCTGAACTGATGTTTTTGGATGCAGAGTTAGGCCATTTAGCGGTTGTAACCAAGACTGTACTGTGCTGTTGCGTGTTGCTCCAGTGCTCTCCATGGGTGCCGCAGCCGCAACCGTCATTTGATTGGTTCAGATCACTCAGCACAACACTATCTGTCTCAGAGATCCTGTGTGAAGTCTTATCAATTTATACAGAATGTCCGTCACATTTGCGCACGTACACGGTAGCAGGAAGTGCCCCGATGCAGGCGTTTTTCTCCCAGCACGGGTGAGCAGGGCGGTGTGAGTATGAGGGCGTGGGCCCCAGTCACATCAGCCCTCCTGGCACCCTTGAACACCACAGTCATTCCGGTGCCCGAGATAAGCGTGGGGTGACTTTGTATCTGCAGCATTTTCAGCCCTTTAGCAGAAGTATAAATCAGAAGCGTTCGCCCAGGGCCCTCTATCCACCCATGACAACAGGATGTGGTTCTGAAAACAGGAGCCACCGTCTTACTTAGTGGTCCATGAGCGCTGCTGTGTGTTCCTGAAAATCAACTGAAGCCCCGGCCCACTTTCACAACAGACTACTCCCTTCCTCTGCAGACCAGAGAGAGAGAGAGAGAGAGAGAGAGAGGTGAAGTAAAAAAATGTGGAGAGGAAAGAGAAATAGAGGGGGGTAAGAAGAAAAGGGGAGAAGGAACATTGAGCGAGAGGTAAGAGGGGGTGAGGAAAAAGATTGAGAAAAGAGGTGCTAAGAGAGGGTGAGTGAGGAACCGGTTAAGAGGAAAAGAGTAAAGAAGGGGAAGAAAGAGAGCGAGGGGTGCAAAGTGACAGAATGGATTAAAAGAGAAGTTGAACTGTAGAGTGAGAGAAGGAGTGGACGTTACAGAGAGAGGGTTTCATTGGATCTCAATGTGACAAGCTGAGAGTGTTTCACAACATCTATGAGATTGATAGTCCTGAGGATTATAATCATCCAACTCACATTACAGGCCTTAACTCAGTGCTTAATTTGTAAAATAAGAGATGCCGGGGCTCACCTCGCCTCCCCCAATCACACGCCCCCCCGTGGAGGAAAAAGGTTAAGCACCTGGACCCTCTGGTTTAATGGTCCAGGTGCTTCCATAGGACAGCCATGCTCTTCGCCTCTCTCTCTCCGCTATCCTTCTGCCTCCCTTTACTCCTCGCATCGTCTGCTCCTCGGTGCCCTTTGGCAAGCCACGTCCGGACATATGGGGTTGGGTTGAAATTTTCCAGTGGTGGAGCAACAAGGGTTAAAAACAGGAGCGATGATATGGTTGCTGTTTTTAAAGACACTTTTGTTGACGTGCAGATTAGATTCATTTGTGAGAAACCTCTCTCGCACTCTGCGCTGGAAATTGCTACGATGTTAACAGATGTTAAGAGATCCTTCAAGGGCTGTGTAACTTGTTCTCCCGATGTCTCTGTGAACACTCTGAAAGCACGAATTGTTTCTTGGCTGTTAAGTCTGTTAAAATACGCGTTGTTGTCGCACGTTAGATATTTATGAGCCCGGGGCTCTGATTCTGAGTAAGACATTTGCCGGGGCGCAAAATCGGATTCTTGGCATTTGCTGGGGCTGTGCCCCAGCTAGCCCCAGTACAAATTAAGCACTGCCTTAACTACAATGGGCCCTATTTTCGTGCCGGCGCTAAACGGTGTTATGCCCTTGCGCTGGCGAATTGCCAGTTTCTTCTGTCTCAAACTGAATATTTCCCGTCTCCACCGAGTTTGGCAATTTCGTGGTGCGCAATGAAGGCGTTTGCGCGACTATGGGTTGGGCAGCACAATAGGGGGTGTGACAGTGAAAACAGTCGGTGCTATGCAAGTTTGATGTCAAATAATGAGTTTGCGTTAACATCTAACTAGACCACCTCTTAGCGCAAACACTGGCGCTCTGTGCAATTTGGTGACTTTATTGATGCGCACATATGAACATAAGGTTATCTGAAATCACATGAGAATGTTTTGTGAATATTGTTAATTTCCCCTCACGTTGAGGCAAATCATCCAATCCATGGGTAACTTGCAAGCGTAATCAATTAAGCTAAAAACGATTTCACCACAGCTTGTGGTTATTCAAGGGATGGACATGAAAGACTGAAGTCAGCAGGACATCCATCGCTACCGTTCAGTAAGATACACCTGTTAAATAAATATATGTTTGTATATATATGTTCTTAACATTTAACAATTACATTAAGTTAGAAGAAAAGAAACGTTGTTTTTTAAGTTGGAAAGCCTACAAATAAGGAAAAAAAGAGATGGTAAAATAAAACGCTTTCTTTTAACAATGTAGGTCTCAAAATATAAACTCAAATCATGAAAATAACGAATTAATGTGCGCCTTGTTTTCCCCCTCTGATTCGTGCGCCAACTTTTCCGCACCTCCTTGCTCTCCTCTTTTGAGAAGCACTCCTGGTGCAGCCGTGCAAAACTGTCATCCATGTCAGGAAATTGCCAATTTGCTATAGCGTTAGCGCACTGGTATTTAAAGGGATAGAAAATAGGTGTTCTGATTGGCCATTATGAAACCAAACCCCCACCATACCCACATGTATTTAAAAAAAGTTAATCCAACCTCTTTTACAACTGCGCCGGAGGTGCGCTATCATCCCAAATCACGAAATTACCTAAATTGCACTAGACACGCCCTAAACCGCCACCGTATTTGCTTTGTGTCTGCGTTACCGACACCGTCCTAATTCACCAAAATAGGGCCCATCATGTTTAAATGCACTTTTTGTAAGTCGCTCTGGATAAGAGCTTCTGCTAAATCCCATAAATGTAAATGTAATTAAAACAGCTCATAAACCACAGTCGAATGTGCAGATATCCCATTACCCCAAAGTGCAGTCTGTGTGCCTTTTCTGGCAGACAGACAGCTGTGGCTACTGACCACTTCTGTCTGACCGCACCATGAGCTAATCTGATATGTCCTCACTGACAGTAAGTGCACTGTGTCCCCTCTGTCTGTCTGGTCAACGAATTGGCCCACGTTTTGGTGCAAATTCATTGTGTAGATTTCCTGTTTTGGGAACATACTGAGAAGACTGGCCAATCATCCGGCACCGATGAGTCCTGGCACTGCCAAGAACATCATCGATGCCAGCCAGGATCGAGAAGGTCAAAGTTCACACCTGGCACCTTGATTCAGCACTGTGGCGTAGTGGTTAGGAAAGTTGACTCAGGCTAGAATTATGCACGGGGCAGGGTCCCTGCAGGCATGCTCTTGAGCACAGACAACATGCCGCAAATGCAAGCAGTGTAAGCCCCCCCAGAATGAGGACACCCCGCAAAGCACACCAATCATGTGATGAAACAAAAAGACTTTGTGTCTGTCGTGTGTGTTTCATATCCTGTAAAGTACAGAAAGTCCCCTCAGAGGCTTTGTTTTGCTGCTATACTGTGTGAATGCGTGGACGGATGTACTCCGCCATGTAGCTGCAAGCACCTGCGGAGAGAGAGTTCTGCAGACAGGAGCTTGAGCTTGTACAGTATGGCCTCTTTATATAGACTCCCATGCTGAAGCTTCGTAATAACCCATGCTGTGACCTTCATAATGAAACCAAACGATCTAGTGCTGATCTTGTTTTATCTTTCTTTTCTCATTTCTGCTTCCAATATTGTGCTGATTTTAATACTCCGCTGCTACCTATACCTTTTATATTATAACAGCGTGCTGCTATAGTAAGAGTTGCAGGCTTTTTAAGATGATAAAGGTAACTGGGATATGATTTATCTGCAGCCTATGGATCAAAAGGGGTCCGAATTTAACATGTCCTTTCCAGAGCCAGAACTAGTTAATTCCCTCAAGATTCGTTATAATCCATTCACCAGTTTTTAATTTGAAACATGACAACTTCAATGAACAGTGGCTTGCAGATATTTATTGCATGGTGTTAGTTGTAATAACATTTGTGGCTCATCTAACTCACTAGAAATGAACTCTACAACACTGTGCACATACCTTCTAACACGATATCTGTGATATCTGTGATATCTGTATTTTTATAACCAGAGCTTGAGGGTGGCACTTTCTCTTTAGGTTTTGTTTTTGTGTTTTCTTTAGATAATTGCCATGGCTATAATCTTTTGTTAGAGCGTCCACCCAAAAGTAATTTCCCACTGAAACAAATGTTCATAAAAATGTAGGAAATGCATTGAAATTGAATGTATAATTAAAAAATGAAAATTATGTTTTAAAAAATAATTAATGATTTTTCATTCATTCACATTTTTCAATCATGAAATGAATGGTTTTTCAAATGGAATTGACCCCAACCCTGGTTTTCAATGTAATTATTCTTGACAGAAAGCTGAGCCACACAGCCTTCTGTCAGACAACACAGGCAACATATACAGATGATTTGCACAATGCCATCACAGCATCTGATCAATTTTGTTTGCATGGAAACGTAATTCATTTTGAAACTCATGACACAGAGGTGGTGCCTGTTATATTCCATTATACCTCGTTTGCCGTTTCTCAAGAACCACACCCATAGACAAATGGACACAGTAACATGATATGGTAAATGGTAGTTTACTATTACTACCAAATGGTAGTTCTTGACAGTCCGCTGACAAGAAACTGACAGGAAGTGACAAAATACTAGACACAGACCATCACTTGGCATCGCAGACGCTGCAGTCTGTATGGCACTCAATCTAGTCTACTCATCGAGAATAGCTGCCATACTGAATTGTGTAGAAACTGAACAACGCCCTTCTTTTCAGTTCAGTCCAAAACCTCTCTCTTTTAATTGCACTGTGTCTTTCATCGTATGCTTGTTTCTCTGTATTAGAGTGACAGGTACGAAATCCCACTGAAGTCCAAACTATTTTTCCATAATCCCTATTGCTGCTCTGTGTTTCCTTAGACCAACTAGTGATAAATCATTAAAGTGAATGAAATAGTGTATTCCATGCACTGTAACCACGCCTGAGACCTGCAGTGCCCAGGGCCTTGTGATACCTTGTGAAATGAGTTTTATCAAGTAAAATTGTGTGAGAATGACTCCAGGGGTCAGTCGTCAGTTTGATGTTCCAAGCACACAGCAAGCAAACATTCTTCACATGTTGAACTTTACAAAACAAATTTAGGAGATCCAATTCCAGACATGTCAATTGCATGCATCCCAGCAAAACCTGTGTCCTAGTTGTTTTAATGGCAGATACTGGATCACAGGTAGGCGGTATTACTGCCGTAGGGCTCCGTGCCAAAGACATTATTGTTTAATGTATCATGCTTCTGTTTTTGCAAATAGATACAAATAAATGCAAATGCTTGTTGGCACACCTCTCCTGTCATACCAACAGCAGCAAAGGGGTGGCAGGCTGTGTAATCCTGTCACCTGCATGCTCTCTCTTAGGAACATTTCAGCAGTCAAAATATCTCTGGGAACTGTATATACTTAAGAAGCCTTTCATTTTAAATCTGCTTCAGAGTGTGTGCATTTAGCTACAGTGCAGTGCTCTTGTTCCAGACTGTACAGAAACAGCCTCTGTCCCTGCGTGAACTCTGAGTAGGTATATCACACGTGAGCAGGTATATCACACAGAAGGCAGGTATGTCACACAGTGAGCAGGTATATCACATGGTGAACAGATACAGTGTCACATAGTAAGAATGTATGTCATGCAGTGAACAGTGCTATAGCCTGTCATTCAAAATGGTTCCCTGTTCTTTCAAATACTGCACAGCATCGCAAAGGCTCTGCACTCACAAACGCACACTGCATTTGGATGGCAAGCCCGGGTGCACAGCTGAATTGATAAAAACATAACGATAAAAACAAATCTCTTTTTTTTCTTCTTCTGCACTTTTGTTATTATCCACACGGCTCACCTGACCACCTGGCGTAAAGTCACTTTGAGTCCCAGACAAAGAGTCTTGCCTTCTTTCCCCGCTCTTTCCTGGCACTGCT
This sequence comes from Aldrovandia affinis, assembly GCA_029706075.1. Taxonomy (NCBI): domain Eukaryota; kingdom Metazoa; phylum Chordata; class Actinopteri; order Notacanthiformes; family Halosauridae; genus Aldrovandia; species Aldrovandia affinis. The sequence goes on along the minus strand of JAINUG010000126.1, from coordinate 212,489 downwards.
TGCTTACAGCCAAGGAGTACAGCAATTGCCTCAGCAGTTTGAATGTTCGAAGAGGAAGTTTCTTGCAATCTGAATCTCACAATACCCGCCACATCCCCCTCCCCCCTAGTTCACATTCATATTTACCTCTGCCTCTTAGCAGCAGATCAACACACAACACGTGCAGGTGTAGGAGGACCCACCACTGAAACTAAGCCTTGTTTTTTTTTCATTTCATGTTCTTGTGGGTGTTTTTTTTTGCTCAGTCCACATTCATAGTAGGGGGAAACATATTAAGAGCTGTGAACTTTCTCCCTCGTTGCCTTTTTATTTTGTTAATTTTGTTTATTTTGTTTCAGATTTTCTCCCATTTTCTCCCAATTCGGTAGCCAATTACACCCGCTATTTTTATGTCAATCCCCCCCTAGTAATGTGAGTTTGCTGTCGTAGTCCTGCGACCGGTGGTGACGAAGGCGAAGTAACGTCTCCTTCGAGACGGCACTCGCCAGGCCGTCGACCGTAACACGGTACTACAGGGCCACTCTTATGCGCAGTGAACGTCATGTCGGCTTCCCTCCCCCCTCCCTGGGGCGGACAGCCAATCGCCGCCCCTGGTGGCACTCCCGGCCAGAGCCGACTCTGGCGAGACGGGGAATTGAACCCCGGTCTCTGTGGCCAGCGTCGAACATTGTAACCACTGGACTACACGGTAGGCTGTCTCTGTTCCTTTTTGACTGTGCGAGACAACCAGAGCTATGTGCATGGCTGCAGATGCGGCCCATGCCTTCCGCCCCCCCCTCCCCAGCTCTCTCAGTGCAGCTGTACAGCTTTCATGTTCATGTTCACTGTCCCCAGATATTAAAAGCTGTGCAGTGTGTCCCTGTCCCTCTGTGACCCGCTGCTGGGCTGTGGCATTTAATGGTGTTAATCAGGGGGTTTATACAGTATATATATATACGCTACCGGTCAAAAGTTTTAGAACACCCCCATTTTCCAGATTTTACTGAAATTTAAGCAGTTTGAGTCCAGTGAATAACCTGAAATGGTACAAAGATAAGCGGTAAACTGGCAGAGGTTCAAAAAAAAAGTTTAGGTTTGTACCATTTCAGGTTATTCACTGGACTTGAACTGCTTCCATTTCAGTAAAAACTGGAAAATGGGGGTGTTCTAAAACTTTTCACCAGTAGTGTATATATATACATATATATGTATATATACTGTATAGGGTATGTATGTCTTACATGAAAAATAGTAGAAATAGTTAAATAGATTCCATGTTCAGATTTTAAATATATTAGTTGGAGAGCTAATATTTACCTTATATTCTATAAGAAGAAATATATTCCCAATCTTAATTCACATTGGAGTTCCTGTCATAAGCAACAGTTTCACCAAGAGGGGTATTGTAGCGATTATAAATGTGTTGATAAGAAAGGAAACAAGGGGAGGGGAGTCAGTATTGGGAAGAGATTCAACACGGGCACGGGACGGTAATTAATTGTCTCAGGGAACTCCATAAGCTCCATAAGGGCAGATTGCAGTCTGATATACAACAAATTAGCAGTACTGAGTGCTAAGGAGAGAGAGTCTCTTTTAGGTCCTGGAACAACCGAAGACCTTGTGCACAAAACAAATCATTCAGGGAGTAACAGTTCTCACTGTACCGTGAGGGGAAAACAAAAGCTTTGGAACCTGTCAACGATAACTCACTTCCATATTAATATTATTAACAGATTAGCGATGACAGACCCTAAACAAGCATCGGATGCCTTTTGATTTATACCAGAGAACTATGGACGTTGAAGTTGTGATTGCCTCTATTAATGATTTTTTCTATTGCTTTCCCCCCTTTTGAGCGTAATTTTTAAAACCATTAATATATCATTCAAAACCACTAAATCTATTCACAAAAGCTCATTTGACATGCAAAACTCCAAACTTGCATCAATGGAAAAATATCCAAACTATTATAAATAAATCACATCAACATACACTAAATTGTTCCACCAAAAACTAAAATATGATTCACTGTCAAAACTGATTGTCCATTGCTCTAATTGAACCCCAAGGAGAAAGACTCCATTGTACATTACAGTAAGGTAAACGCATCAGAGTATTGCTCCTATCATTCCTGTAGGTCTTTTCATTCATTCACTGTGTGCTCAGCCATGAATATCCATCCGTCTCACAGCAAATGTAGGCTAGTCATTCTCCATGTACCTTTGAAAAAGTTGCATGGAGAATGACTCCATGCAAACCAAAAGGGCTTTGGAGCAGAGCATATTGTTCTGTCAAATTTAACGGTGTTGCTAAACCTAAACGGAAGATCACCTGACCCAAAGCCATCCTGGACAAGAACATTACTGTAGCCTTCAACACAATGCAGTAACAACCATGTTCCATTGGCCACTCCCAGGTTTTCATACAACCCAGCTATTTCTCACAAAAACTTGATTTGGTTTTCTCAATGGTCTCATAGTTGCTCCAGGCAGCCAGAGGTGCTCCAAGCACTGCTAAGTACGCTTAGCCTACATGGTTCAGAGCATGCTCCCCTCTGAATGTACAGGCTATTCTCACGTAACTGAGAATTGTTGCGATACAAAGTCATAAAAATGATATTGACACCATGATGGCTTATATTTTCTGACACTCTTGTCAGGAAAATACTATGGATGTTCCAGAAATCCTCAGGACCTCCTGCTTTGAACTACATAAGCAGTGCTTTGAGATAAATTGCAGTTCTAACTAACTGGAGCAGGTATAGACCATCAACAAATCAGACCACCTTTTTTTGAAGGTAAGGAGAAACATCCAATTCTAGAAGTGTTTCGCTTTAAGTACCTATGTTTGGTTGTTTGGTGCCATCTTCAACAGCCGGTATATTTTGGAGAACAGACAGACATGGGAAGAGGACAGGCACTGATAGAATGTATGACTACTTCACTATTCATCACTGCTGGGCAATCAGATTTCTTGTTTTGTTTACCTACTAAGCACGTAGATAATTTTCTTTGTCATTTTCATCATTTTTAATGTCCTAATTTTTATTATTTTAAAGATGTTTTCCCAATTTTCTCCCAATTTGGTAGCCAAATGTACCCAATATCTATTTCAGCTATACCATCCCACATACTATACAAGCTCATGGCTGCAACTCTGGGACTCTCCTCAACTCGTCCGAGGTGGAGCTTGCCAAGCCCCCGAACTGTAACTCCGATGCACACAGAGCCTGAGTGGTATGCGAGCTCAGCGATCTGTGACAGTTGACACCGCCCACTAGCCTGCAAACCGTGTTCACCTGCGCCTCATCGGGGGCTGCCGGTGGAGTGTTCCTTTTTCTTTCACAGTTCAGCCATTTCCTAGTGTTACCAAGCTCTAAACATGATGTCCTTCCTTCTAGTCAGTCAGCTAAAGACCACTTTACCTGTTCTGTCTTGTAATACGCTGAACTACTTTACTATATAAATATCATTTGTTATACATAACTACATACAATAATGTGTATGTACTCACACTCTAGAGGTTGAAATGCACCAAGAAAAGCACAGACTGCAAAAAAAAAAAAAAAAAAAAAAAAACAGAGGAATTCGTTCTTTTCCCACCCATACACGTGTCCTCTCTGCAGTCGTCTGCAGTGGATTATGGGACAGAGAGACCACCAGACAGTGTAGAGGGCTGGTCTTACCTGTGCTGGGGACAGGCCAGATCAGCAGTAGTTCAGACGGGGCTCTCACAGCGTTTTGTTCTCTGACATGTTGAGAACTTTCCTCTTCCCTTTTCTGTCACTTCCCCTGTGGGCTCATGCCGTTGTTGTAGCAGATGATCATGTTTTTTTGTGCTTCAGATAAATGGTCACAAAGAGCCCAGGAACCTGCCAACGCTGTGGTCAACTAACACATTTCTCTTGGCATGACCAACCAATCACAATCGCAGAAACATAACATGGTGCACACGCACAGACACACACACAAACAGACATACTATTCCAGGGTTTTTCAAACCAAGAGAGTGGTACGCTACCCTCATACTCTGTACATGCACACTCATGCTCCTCTTATGAAAAAGCAATTACAACCGCAGGCAGAATTTATTTTGCAAGTGGTTGTTAAACTGGTATAACTTGCATTTTATTTTCAGGTTTAATCATTTTAAATGAAGGTAGAAGTGCATTGCTTTTGTATAATTCTGTTACAGGTGTGAAAACTATGGGAAACGCACAAATCGAAAGGTCCGAATTTTACCGAATTTTACCCCCCCCCCCCTCACCTTGCATTTAGGCTCCCCACACATGACCCTCATGTTAATTTTCACTGGAAAAACCCATGCCGTCTCTCAACCCCTCTATCTTCCTCCCTCTGGGGCACACAGACACATGCAGAATATCTCTCTCTGCCTTTCTCTCAGGCAAATGCACACACACACACACACACACACACACACACACACACACACACACACACACACACACACACACACACACACACATACATACTTACTTAAAAGAGGGTTGGGGTTAAAATTGCATGTATTTGCAATGAACTGACAGCATGTCAACAGCTGAACATATGTGACAACATATACTATATGCTATTCTTTCCTATTACTAATTATTATGCTAATTATATTAATATCAAAATGTATTTTTCAATAACATATTTAGGTTATAAAGTGTGTCCCACAACCATCAAGCGCAGGACTAAAAAAAGTTTTTAACCGCGGCCTTGTTATGTCAGAGAGTGTAATTGACATACAGAACAGTAGTGGAGACAGCCAGTATGCAGTGTGAGACACATCAACACGCTGGGCTCCAGGCCGTACAGTCAGACCGCATGACCGCAGGCAACGTCAGCCCTGCAAGGCCAGTGCTGGCGGGACTGCAGAACGTATTGCTGGCTGTAACTACACTTTCTCGAGACTTGAAAACCAGCATGACGCATGTGAGGCGGGCTGGAACCCGAAACCCAGTACCACACGTGCTCCCCCGCACACTTGCACTGTCAACTCATTGCACGCTCTCGTATCCAGTGGCTGGTGTGCCTGAGAAAAGCCGTCTCTCAGTGCCGCTTGTGATGTCAATGTGTTTTTCTCACACTGCCTCACATTATCCGGTTATTCAACTTTCAAATAAAGTTTACAGATGTTTAGGTACCTTGCTCAGGGGTACGACAGCAGTGGTTCTACAATGATGTTCCCCTGTGGGCTCCTGCTGTCGTTAGCAGATGATCAGGTTTTTTTGTGTTTCAGACAAACAGTCACAAAGAGCCCAGGAACCTGCTAACGCTGTGGTCAACTAACACATTTCTCTTGGCATGACCAACCAATCACAATAGCAGAAACATAACATGGCAACAGCAGTGCCCCGCTCAGAAAACATCATACACACATCACACGTTGCACCCTTGTGGTTGATTGGCTGATGTGCTGCCCTCACACATCGATCTGTGTTCTGGGAGCAATTCATTGCTCAAATGCTGTTCATTTGCAGAAGACAGTCAATAAATAAATTAGCCAGTTTCTGATGCTCCTACATTCCAGTAACACAGGGAAGAAAGCATCTACTGCTAGTGTGTCATCACACAAATACACACACACATACACGCACATACACACACATACGTAATTGTGGTACTGATGTGCTGTGTTGAAACAGGGTCACCTCTGTTCCCAGGATACACTCACAAACATCTCATAACTTTATGTTCGATTTGAGATATTTCTGTGCTTCTCAGTCACTATATTACACAGCAGGCTTGCTCTCGATCAAAGTAAAAAAACTGATCGAAAAACAAAAAAACTGTACAGACTGAGAAATATTAAACAATAATGGACTGAAAGGGAACAGTGCTGCCACCTGTTGGTGCTTTGTGTATAATTTCATCTTGAAAAAATGTGGCATGTCCTTACTTTCACCATTAGGGGGAAATGGTGTGCTGTGAACACTGTGTGTATTCCCAAAAACGGCAGTTAGAACTGAGCACCGAATCTCACTGGAGATAAGAACATAAGAACATAAGAACATAAGAATACATAATGATGAGAACGGGCCGTTCGGCCCATCTAGGCTCGTCATGTCCTAATCTAAAGAGTATCTAGTACTACATCTAGCCTGGACTTGAATAGCCCAAGCGTTTCTGCCTCTACTACCCGACCTGGCAAGCTGTTCCAGGCATTGACAACTCATTGTGTAAAGAAAAACTTCCTAATATCTGTGCGGAATTTGCCTTTAACTAATTTCCACCTGTGGCCTCTTGTTCTGCTGACCCCACTTATCTTAAAAAATCTTTGGTATTTTACTTTGTTAATCCCTTTTAGGAATTTAAAACCCTCAATCAAATCCCCCCTAAGTCTCCGTTTGCTAAGTTTAAATAGATTGAGTGCCTTAAGTCTATCATCATAACTTTTACCTTTCATACCAGGTATCAGTTTAGTTGCCCTTCTTTGGACTTTTTCAAGAGCTTCTATATCTTTCTTGTAGTGCGGTGCCCAGAACTGCACACAGTATTCTAAGTGGGGTCTGATAAAGGCATTATATAACATTAATATAACCTCCTTTGATTTATACTCAATACTTTTTGCTATGTATCCCAGCATCCTGTTGGCTTTTTTCACTGCTGTAGCACACTGCTTTGATGCAGATAGGCTTTGATCAACTACAATTCCTAAATCCTTTTCAAATTGAACACCTACTAACTTTTCTCCTCCCATAAAATACTCCTGTCTAATGTTTTTATTTCCCACATGCATAACTTTACATTTAGCAATATTGAATGTCATCTGCCATGTATCTGCCCATTTTTTGATTTTGTTTAAGTCATCTTGGATTACTTTAGTCGATTCCAAACTGTTTGCCAAACCCCCAAGTTTAGTATCATCTGCAAATGTAACTATTTTGCTACTAACGTCCATGTCAAGATCATTTATGTAAATAAGGAAGAGCAGAGGTCCCAGCACCGATCCCTGCGGGACACCACTGCCCACAGCACCGAGGTCAGATACGGCCCCACCTACTGTTACTCTTTGTATTCGCCCTTGCAGCCAATTATGAACCCACTCTGAAACTACTCCTGCAATTCCTACTGAATTCATTTTCGCAATGAGCCTCTCATGTGGTACCTTGTGAAATGCTTTCTGAAAGTCCAAAGATATAATATCATAAGCCTGGTTCAGGTCAACACACTTTGTAGCCTCTTCGATAAAGTCCAGGAGGTTTGTTAGGCATGACCTCCCTTTGAGAAATACATGTTGGCTCTCCCTTAAAATACTATACATTTTCAAGAATGATTCCAACTTATCCCTAATAATACATTCCAGCATTTTACATGCAATGCAAGTTAAACTGACAAGCCTATAGTTCCCTGGGTCAGCACGGTCCCCCTTCTTATATATTGGAATTATACTACCCTGCTTCCAGTCATCTGGTATTTCTCCAGTGATTATGGATTGAATTAAAATATCTGTCAATGGTTTATATATAATTTCCCCAAGTTCTTTGAGTACTCTGGGATATATGCCATCCGGGCCTGCTGCCTTATTTGTCTTAAGTTTTTGTAGTTTTTGTAGTACTTCTACGTCCCTTATCTCCAAGTCCTCCAAAACATTCTGTACCTTGTCTATACATTTAGGCATATTTATAACCTCTTCTCTAATAAAGCTCTCAACAAAGTAACTTTATTATTACCTTATTATTATAAACCAAAGTTCCTTCCTTATTCTTAATGCACTTAACCTCATCCTTAACTTTCCTTTTTCTACTACAATATTGAAAAACTTCTTAGGATTACTTTTTGCATCTTGGGAAATTTTTCAATTTCAAACCACCTTTTAGCTGATCTTATTTCCTTTTTAGCCTTAGCCCGCATATTACAATAATCTAACTTGTTTCTCTCTGAGTTATCCTTTTTATATACTCTGTACAGTCATTTCTTTTGCCTCAAAATCTCCCATAAAGATTTAGTCATCCACTGCGGAGACTGTTTTTTCATCCTATGTTTCCTTACTTTGGGGATGAATTTACACTGTACATCTACAATAACCCTTTTAAATATAGTCCATTTTTAATTCAATCTAACCAAATCTATATTACTTAAATTCTCTCTCATTTTATTGAAGTCAGCTCGTCTAAATTTAATAATTCGAGAGTTAGAGGAGGCTGTCTTAACTTGCCAAAAAATATCAAATAACTGCACTGTGGTCACTTGTCCCTATTGGTTCTCCTACCTCTGTGCTGCAAATGCTATCAGGATTGTTACACAAAACCAGATCCAGTATTGATCTCCCTCTCGTAGGCTGAGTAACAGACTGTACCAAAAAGCAGTCCATATCTGACCTGTCACTATCTCCAAAATCTCCCGCCTTTTCACATTTGCCCTGGATTCCTCTGTGCCACTATCTGTGTGACAACCTGTTTGTAAATGGCGCTATACAAAAATAAAGATTGATTGATTGATTGATTAATAGAGGGGTAATTGAAGTCGCCCATTATTATCGTCCCTCCTTCAGCACAGATTTGTTTTATGTTATCAAAGAGCATACTATTTATGTTACTGTCTGAAGCTTGAGGTCTATAGCATACTCCTATATTAAGGCCCTTCTCATGATCTCCCAATAATCTAATCACAAGAAATGAATGAGTTTATACTTGGAATTTCCTGCACATTAAGATTGTCTTTCACATAAAGGGCCACTCCCCCTCTTCTTTTATTAGTTCTATCCTTCCTAAACAATTTGTACCCCTCTACATTATATTCATCCCCATCCACTGCGCCAAGCCATGTCTCAGTAATCCCAACAATGTCATAACCCCCATTCAATATTACAGCCTCCAGTTCCAAAAAATATTTTTTATGCTTCTCGCATTTAAACACGAGCTTCAGAGTCTTACTCACACTTACGTTGTCCTTCCCCTCCACACCTGAGATGTAAGGCAATTTTCACAACAACCATGACCACAGATCAGGTAGCCATCAGCACAGCGTGCAGCCTCCTGCTTAGAACTGAGTCAGTGGGCAGGATTCTTCAGCCTTTGCTTCGCCTTCTCGTAAACCTCAGGAGAAAAGCATTGTTTCGTTTATAGGAATTCTGTGGGAGTATGTAACTGCGTGGGAGTTGCCTATAGACTGTGATGAGAGGCCACGTGTGAGAGGAAACTCGGATCCCGCTGGACTTGGGAGAGACATGCTGTCCTCCCCCAGGGTCCCGGAATAGGGCCGCTGGTCAGACAGGCCGCGGGGACCCGCTTGGAGAAGGAGCAGCTGCTGCTTTCTGGGCCCCAGGGCTGGGTAATGACATTAAAGTGCAGCACACCACACCACTGTGCATTAGAGCTGTGTGCTGCTGTAATTTCATCAGAGGATTTATCACTGCTAATGCTATTTACTGTACCTCTCATACACACCGAACGCACAGCGGCAAGCATTTCATACCGCATGCACGCACACTCCTTGGACAATTTTCTTGATGAGGCCAGTGGAATGGTTATTTTTGCCACTCAGCTATCCTCTGCCTAAGCTACCAGTCACTGTGCTGAAGGACTGTATAGCTGACGCGTACAGACAGCAAATGCCCAATGGGGCACATCACTGCACCTAGTCTTAGTCAGTTATGCCACTCAGAGCACAGTCTTGTCTTCTCCTGAGTGTCGATCCATTTTCACTAGATTTACAGTGGTGGCTTTTGCTTTCATTATAGCCAACAGGTTGAAAACAGACGTTCAAAGCTCAAAAGAATTCCAGTAACTACATTCATGAAACCATGCTTGCATGCTTTTCCCCCCATAAAGACAAGGCTAAAAATGCTAACTTTCCAGGGATGAAGGCAGTATGCCAAAACATTTGATTCTTCAAAAATGTTGCTACTGGGATTCCAAAACTGAGTACTTCAGATTCGGCTTGCAGAAAGCCTGGACAGAGAAGCTGAGGTTTGTCTAGAACATTCTCCATTCCCCAACCCCTTGGGACAGGATGACCCTCAAATTCGGAGTCTTGCGATGGTTCTATTGACACAAACTGCGATCAGCAGGAAACGATCGTGCTCAGATTGTCCTGCCTTGCCACAGGGTCGAGAGGTCCAGCGCAGACTAATATGTCAGTCCGTCTCAACTCGAGCAGCTCTGATAAGATAATGAAATTGATCGCCTTGCTTTTAAAAATAAACAAAAAAAGTGTGTGTACACTTTGTGTACAAGGCGTCTCTGGCGAGACAGAAAAGAAAACTGAAGAAACCCATAAATTCCTAGTTGAACATTCTTTACAATATCTGTGGTACATTCATTTTCACAGCCTCACGCATCTTAGCTGTAAACAGGAAATAACTATTGAGACGTTTCAGGAGTTAAACCTCTGATTTGAAATTCTTGGCTTTTCCCTGATTTCAACACGTGTATAAACTGTGGCTCCTGACACACTCGAACAGTCCTGACACTAATGAACAACTGATAATGAATAATCCATCTTCAACGATTAAAACAGCAGGTCTTGTCACGCCCTCATTGGTCATCACCCCTGTACACACAAACACACACACACACACACACACAGGCAAGGACAGGAAATCGCTGACCGAGGAATTTTAATGACAATAAAGATGACATCCTGAAGTTGTGTGAATGTGGGGTCTGCTGAGGGGCTCCGTTGTTTTATTCATAGCAGCTGTGGGTCAGAGACAAATTTACCCTGCATATCTCTGTACACCCGACTCACCCGACTCACACCCAACCCTGACCCTAACCACCCTAGGGTCAGTTAGGGCCTGTGAAGGTCAAAGGTCAGCATTGTGTTCAAAAGTCACGTTCCCATAGCTTCTCCATCCTGTCTGTCCGCTCCAGTTACACCCCTCCTCAGTTCCAAAGCCTCTTTTTCTATGATGTTCCTATTCCTGTCTACAATCTCTAACATTCACAATCCTCTTCCTCAGTGAAGGACTCTGTGGTTGCCCCCAGTACATCTTCTTCTAGACATTAGTGATGGAATGAATGAATCAGTGTTTCCCTATTGAGTGACATTTCTTTAGATCGGTTCAAACGTGTCTAATGGACAGGAGGGAGTAGCTCCACCTATTGGTGAGTTTGTGAAACTTCACTCTCCTCGTCACTACTAGAACCAGCACCCCCCTCCCTTTGCCCTCCCCCCACCCCTATCACGCCACTCGAGTCTCCCCAGTCCCCTTCCCTCTCTAGACTATGTGATGGCTCAGTGGGCAGATGCCAGTGCCACTCAAACGTACAACCCCTGTGAAAAGAAACTCCGGCTAATATTGAGTTACTAGATAAACCGGAGCTCTGCCATCGGTCACCAGCACAGCAGCTGGAATGTGCTGCCTCCCCCGAACACCCATCCCCCCCACTCCTCTCTTTGCATCAGCCGTCAGTGCAATATTACAGTGTCACCTATAGCAGTGTTTTATGTAGGTCTGCAGGATGGTTCCACTATATGAATTTGCACCCTGGTCTGACCAACAGGACTGCCTGAGGACCATAGCCTGAGACTGACTAACAAGAGGTAAGAAAAGCAAAAACACATTCTGCTGATTTCAGCAATGAAACAACCATTAGACAGATTGTCACTAAATTAGGAAACATGGTAAAACAAAAAATATGAAAAGTTAAAAACAAACTTCCTCGACAAGTGGTGGATGCTGATTGAAGGGGACGCCAAAGGGCACAGAAGTTTAAAAGTCAGTAATTTCCTGTCCGGCAGTCTCGTCTGCTTCGAGTTAGGCCCGCCTGTGTGGAGCCACCGTGTTTGACCGCCGGCCCTCACCACTTAACCCTGGGTTTTTGGTGCATAAGCAACTTAAAGGGGCTCATTTGAAATCCACCAGCTAATCTAATGAACCTTATGTGCCAGAAAAAGTCCATAACAACATATCTGGGAGAATTAAGGCAGTGCTCGGGACCCGCCAGTGATTAAGCTAAAGACCCCTCATTCAGCGCGGGACAATGCCCCATTGCAGCGGTCGTAATGAGCGCTTGGCCGGGGGAGCACCACGGGGCTTCTCCGAAACAACAGGATTTTATTTTCGCCTGGTTTGCATAAGAGGCGCACTCTGGCTTTGGGAGCGCGCTCAGTTAAGCGGCCTGGTACGCATTGTGCAACCCGTGCTTGCTCTGCAGTACTGAGGGGGAGCAGAGGAACGGGCACAATCAATGCGGGGGTCAAAGTTGATAGGCCATCGCATTGACTTACAACCCAAAGCCCACGCCACTAATGCTGCGGTGGGTGCGCCTGACGTAGTGGAGGCCCCGTGTATTGACGTGTGTGGGAACAAAGCATGCCAGGCAGCTGGGATTCTGTCAAATGGCCACGGCCCCGCCTCTGAAGGAGATGAGGCGATGCTGTAACCGTGCCCGTCACACATGCACACTCTCAGACACACAGCAACAAAAACACCCACACTATACACACACATACATACACCCATACATACACAGGCTTAGACACAAGCATGCACACACACACGCACACAAACGCAGACAGACACGTACACCCTTGCACACGCACACACAGGGCTTTTCAGGATTTAATTAGCACCATTGTGAGGAATACAGAACTGATGACTGATTCCCATAGTGGTGCTCCGTTCTGTGTGTGTGTGTGGGGAAGCTCACTGGGCGTGGTGTCCAGCTGAAATGTCCCTTCCTCCACCGGTCCACTAAGGGGGGTTTTATTGAGCCTCGAGCTCCAGCACAGCTAAAATAATGAGCCACATGAACGGTGCCAGGATAGTACTGACTCCATGGAAGCCGTCCTCACAGAAATCCTTTCTTGCAGCATTGCTTTAAGGTTTTCTGACGGTTGACACTGCAGCCCTTTTCCCCCTGGTTTCAAAGTGAGGCATTTCAAACGGAACAGATGTAGGCGTCGAGGGCGGGTGAGAGGCCCAGAGTAACAGTCTACAAATTATACACTTGTTGTTCTGAAAGTTTTTTTTTAATCGCCTCTCATTCCAGGTGTACAAGGCAGACATTCACATGGACACAGAATTCCACATATAAAAGTGCTCTTTTGTTAACAGCAAATGCTTGTCTACTACAACTATGGTCTCTTTGACAGTTTTACCCTGGAACAATGATCCTTCCAATGACCCACAACCACCTCTGTACAACAGTGTATTTTCGTATGAACATTATAATACAATTTATTAGAATACAATACAAAAAGATCACACATTAACATTAAAAGAAAAATAAATCTGCAATCCAGTGTGAAAGTGTGTGTGTGTGTGTATGTGTGTGTGTGTGTGTGTGTGTGTTGTGTGCCTGTGCATGAGTTGGGTTAGAGGGGATAAAGAGATTAAGATTGTGTAAACAAACTATTTAAATGTAGGAATTTCTCTGAAGGATTTGTTTAAATGAAAATCCTGTTTTCTCTCTAGAACTGGAGTGACTGTTTAACAACGTCGTGGGAATGCAGATCCGTGTGGACACTGAACAATGACTTTAATAGTGTTTTAGCGAGTCACAGAGCTCACAACAACACTTTGAAACCACCTCTGAGGAGAGATGATTCTGCAGAAACGACAGAGTTAACCGCACAGCCGCAAACAGAGTGCAATGTCATGAAACAACACAAAACTAAACAGAACCTCATGGTCACCATCACTAATTAACACTTCTCTTCAAGGCAGGAAAACAACATTAAAACCATCTGTGTGGGATAAAGGGAGCTTTTCAAGCATTGGTCAAATATCACAGGGGCCATCTGGTCTTCTTGGATCTGAAGATGATCCATATCCTTGATTGAACAACTTTTTATTCCTCCTTAGACCAGATTTTTTTTTTGTAAACATCTTCATATGGTAAATTTAAGATCGGCTCTGAACTAGCGCAGATCAGTGGTTTTACGATCATCTGATTTTCTCAAAGAACAGGACCAAGAGCCCCTAAACACCAGACCAGACCGGATCATGCTACAAAAAACACAATAGTATAACTATAGCGGTTATCATTCCAATAACACTGATAAAAACGTCTTCCTCTACGGCCTGGTCCAACAAAGAGCTGCACTTCAAGACGCCAAGCCCCAACCTCTCTGATGTCTCTCAGGGGTTTCCAAAGGTAATGACTGTGGCGTCTCAGGCGGTGAGGATAGAGACGCCAGCTAACCGACAACCCCTGCTTTGCAAGTGTTTAAAAGTGGGTCTCAGACACCAGGTCTTTGCCATTGCTGGCCTGCCTGGGGGCTCCCCGCTCTCTGTGTCATTGGCCTCCTTGCTGGACAGGGGGACCTCGCTGCGCTGTGTGTTCTCCTGCTTGGCCTGCACCTTGCCCGTGGTCAGAGACTTCTGGAAGGACTCAGAGGTGAAGTAGTAGACGACGGGGTCGAAGCAGCAGTTGAGCGTGGCCACGCACAGCGTGATGGGGTAGAGGGTGCGGGCGAAGCGCTCCAGCCCGCAGCTGGCCAGGGCCTGTGAGCGCACCATGGCGTAGAGGAACAGGATGGAGTTGTAGGGCACGAAGCAGACCACAAAGATGGCCACGTGCACCACGATCATGCGCAGCACGCGCTCCTTGTTGGTGCCGATCTGGCAGAGCGTGGCGGGCTTGCGCAGCGTCCGCAGCACCATGGAGGAGCAGCCCAGGTTGACCAGCAGCGGGATGATGAAGCCCACCACCTCGATGAAGATGGTGATCTTGGACAGGTAGGTCTTCCAGGTCTTCTTGGAGAAGCCCTCGAAGCAGGTGGTGCTGGAGTTGGCCCGGTTGGTGGTGGAGAAGAAGGTGACGGAGATGCCGCCGCCCAGGATCAGGAGCCAGACGGCGGCGCACACGATGCCGGCATTGCGGCGGGTGCGGACGGAGCGCGAGCGGAACGGATACACGATGGCCAGGAAGCGGTCCACGCTGATGCAGGTGAGGAAGAGCATGCTGCCGTAGATGTTGGTGATGAAGGCCGTGCCCGACACTTTGCACAGCCCGTCGCCAAAGGGCCAGTGGCGGTTCAGGTTGTAGAAGATCTTGAAGGGCAGGGTGAAGACGAAGACCAAGTCCGACAGGGCCAGGTTAGTCATGAAGAGAGTGGTCTCGTTGTGCAGCTTCATGCGGAAGCAGAAGACAAAGAGCGAGGCACAGTTGGTGATCAGCCCCAGCACAAAGACCACACTGTACACCACGCCATACAGGTTGTACTTGAAAGAATCGTCGATGCCACAGTCCTCCATGCCACTCTCGTTAAGTGCCAGGCTCGCCATGGCGGCGCCACTGAGGTGGGGACTTGGGGCAGGGTGGAGAGGGGTGTAGAGGGAGTGAAGGGACGGCCCAAGCCTTTCTTGGAAAATCCCAGCTGTCAGCAGCAGAGCTCCCAGACGTGCTCCTTCCAGCCCATCATGGGCACGCGGCCGAAGTGGCACTGATCCGGTGCTTCCCAGCCGATGAAGCTCGGCTCAGTCTCCCTTCGCCGCGCCACAAGAGCCGGAACAGCTTCTGTTTCCTGTGGAGGGGGAGAAAAAGAGGCCTGGATTAGCATGTTAGAGGAGTGCAGACGCCTTGCTGCATTTCACCTGTCGCTGCCTCTCCCACATCAAAGGGCGGCACCAGCTGGCCGTGCTCGCGTTTCACCTCCCCAAACAGCCACAGTCCCTTAGACCTACCGTAGCCCCAGAGGTCCTCTACACTATTCCACCGCTATTCAGAGTGGCCTGTCAGCATGCTATCCCATAATCCCTTCCCTAGGCGTTCTCAAATAGAGCCAGTCAAGGAGAAGCTGTGAAGCCGTGGTCAGCACTGTGGAAAAAGCTCTCGGTCGCACTCTGCATGTGTGTGTGTGTGTGTGTGTGTCTGTGTATGTCTGCGTTTGTGTGTGCATGTGTTCACATGCGTGCACGTGTGTATGTATGTGAGGGGGGGAGGGGAGCAGGATGACAGTGTCTGTATTTCTGTGCCTGTTGCTCTTGGCTGTAGGGGAGACTGAAATTGTGTTAAGCCCTCTGCTAACTTGCACAGCTATTGGATGCACGCACACACCCACACATACACAAACACGTAAATAATATTATATTACTTGTAGAGCATCTGAGAGAGAGAGAGAGAGAAGAGAGAGAGAGAGAGAGAGAGAGAGAGAGAGAGAGAGAGAGAGAGAGAGAGAGAGAGAGAGAGAGAGAGAGAGAGAGAGAGAGAGAGAGAGAGAGAGAGAGAGAGACAGCCTGCGGTTTGGACTCCTGCCTGACATCTGAGTCTGACATCCATCTCTGTCCACCGGACAGAGGGAGGGCTGGAGAGTCTGACTGCTCAGGAGGTCACGGAGGAATCTCATGTTCCCAGTGACAGTACATGCAGTTCTGCGCCCTCCATGCACTGTCTAAGGCCCAGACCTCCTCTGGTCTGTGGCAGCCTGTGGTCGTCAGTAATCTAGACTGAGTGGCTGCACAAATTCACCTTTACTGCTCCTCCATGTTCATGTGTACTGGGAGCATAGAGGAGGAGTGCTCCAAACAGGCAAGAATTAGATTTCTGCATTCGAAATGCGCCCTCCCACAGGAGAAGAAAAGGCCACTATGCGTTTCAGATCAGGATGTATTAAACCATTAAGCAGCACCTAATGAGCCATGCAAGAGGGAGCTGTGGGGTGGGCGTGTGGGTCGGACCCAGGTCCAGATGCAGGCAGAGGGGAGTGGGGGAGGGGGAATGGAAGGAGCCACCAGGCCCTTCTGAGGTCTCACGCTCCCCATCCCGCAGGGCAGGAGGGGGATTATTTGAAGTTGCAAGGCCTCTCCCAGATCAGATGGCTCGAGCTAATCCATTCCTGCTTTCCCTGCGAGAGAAATAACAGCGGTGCTCCTGGGGAATTCGTTTTACACTAAACAGCTGTAACGCTTTCAGAGTCAAATCTGACCTTCGCATTGACCTGCAGAGTGCGGAGTATGAGAGACAGATGGAGCGTTGTGTGTGTGTGTGCTCATATATGAGCATGTGTGTGCCTGTGTGCTGGGTAATACTCTGGTAACACGAGGAACAGGTTGCCGTGCAGTACATGATAAACCTGGATGCTTGTGCATGCGTGTGCATGGATGTTAACACACATATTTAAGTGAACAGGCCCTCCATGGCAATGAATTGGAGGCAGCCCCGTGGTGCCATTCGGCCACAAAGCAGACGGCAGCGCATGTGATAGCAGCAGCATCAGAGAGACTAACTGCCCCGCTCCGGTGGGCCTTACGCCGCCTGTTCCTCAGCAGCACATGATTGTGCCCATAAGCACAGCCATAAATCAGGGGGCAGGGCCCTCGCGGCAACCGTACGTGACACCCAGGCACTTCACAGCAGTAACCTGGAGGTCACGTGACACCCCGACACAGGAAACTCAGGTATACTGCTCAGGACACAAATGTGGTCTTGTTTCACAGCATAGCAGATGGCAAAGAGCGGATGCTCAGACCTCATCCAACATGGCGGAGCGGACCAGAGATGTTCCCACGTGCTGCCCACTACCCTTCTGTGGCCCCCTGCAGTTTCTGCTCCGAAAGGCCCGGAGCTTTCCCTCTCGTGCGATCCCCTCTTTTCTCACCACAATAGCCCTCCCTCATCACAACCACCGCTCACCCCCTCACTGACTGCTTAAAGTGCTGGTCCAGCTCTCCTCCACTGCAGTCCATCATGCGCTGGGAGCGCAGGCTACGTTTTTGACATCTTTACTGGCTTTTTCACACGCCTTTCACAATGCCCTTACTGTAGCGCACGCTGTCGAGTCGCCCGCTCACAATACAGCAACTGTACCAGACTACTCTTCACAGGCTAGCCATTCTTCTCCCAGCCTCCACTCCTGTCACAGCCTGCCACACACTTCTTTCATTTATTCCACTATTTATCGCAGCGCGGTCAGGTTGAGCTCATCTTAAAATGCTCTAATTCAGCTGCGTTTATGTGGCGGCGGCGACGACGGTTGCCCAGAATTTAGAGCGACAGTCGTGCAAGCCGAGCAGCGCCTCCTTCAGCTTTGCAGCCTCAAGATATGACTGTGACTTTGAGAAATGCTAATCTGTGCTGCGCCATGTGCAAATCAGGCATTGACAAAGCCAAAAGGAGGCAAAGAGCAGCCATTTTATGTCCAGTCGTTTCAGTCATCGTAACGTGTGGACAGACGCTGATTCTAAAAAGCGTCAAAGGTAGCTGAGTGCGTGTGCCAGTGAGAGTACAGTATGGGGCTAGCAGTGCTTGGAGTGAATGCAGGTTTGGGGGCACTTGCAAAGAGTTAATGGATAAGCCAATGCTGTTTTAAGTCAGGAACCCAGAGGTGGCTTACAGTCTCTTTCCCCCCTCTCTCTGCTTGTAAATACTTATGCTGGACCACAGCCCTCTTTGTTAATTGTGTTATAACCGTGGAAACAGCTCAGCCAGTCCTCTTACCTACTGCACAATAGGAGTGAAAACCGTTAAAGCAACGCAGGGCCACTAAGTCTCTGGAGAGTGTTTGCACTCCATCACACGTACTCACACATTGGGATATGTCATTGCCTGGTCGCTGTGCATATGAATCGAACTGTGCTTGAGAGCGTCAGACACCAGGCAAGCACTTTGTGGCAAAGATTTGAGAGACATTCACTTCATGTTGGGGTTTCATGGACGGTCTGTCAGGGACCAGCCCAGTCCCAGCACAAACTGGAGAGTTGTGCAGTTTTAAAACAATGTCAAAGAAATCCTGGTTGTGGTTGTTTAAATGGGATTTTTTTTGGTTGTTTTGAAGGCATTATATAAAAGAGGATGTGGTGACATTTTTTAAATTTTTATTTTATTTTGGCTCCTTGACTCATTCTCACCAACACGCTCCCCCCAGTAGCTGGGAGGAAACTATAGTGCGGTTACTCCAGGAGCCTGCAATGTCTACGGGATTCCCCCCGTGAGGGAAGCTGTGGGCCGAGACTTCCAAAAACAGAACTTGATTCAACTTGAGTCACTTCACGTGAGCATGGACTTCTAAACAGACGGCTGCGATCGTCGTAACAATTCACTTATATTTACCATAAAACAGTAATCCTACCTCAGTCTTAAATCAATTAAACAGAAAGACTAGTTGTTCATTGAGGCTATATGAAAATCAGTGCACTTACACAGAATCGTAGACAGAAAGGACTAGTGCTAAGAGAGTGTAGCTATTTTCTCCCAGTCGCACAGTAACTGAATCTGTTTATTTCGGTGGTTTACATTTCTCTTGTGATTCAACATAGGATTGCGCTTGGTTGGTCGTTCTGTGGTTATGCTTCCATCAGGGCTGTTTCGCTTTGTTTGAAGTGCAGTGAATAAACACTTCATACCGATTGATTGGAATTCCCATATTCAATACAATATATTCTACTTTGTTCATTAACTAGTAGTTGAAATATGCAAGAAATACATGCAGGACATACATGTATACACAAACAGCAATTTTAAAACGGTAAAATCTGAACTTGTAATTAGCATATGTCAGCCTTTAGCATTCGTTGAGCGGTGCGATGTGACGGTCACTACTCACCCCCGTTCGGCCCCGCGAACCTGTCAGTTTACACGAGCTCCATCGTCCAGAGGTTCCGCGAACAGTCAAATCGGCAAAAGTTTAAAATGAGAAAAAAATGACGGGGCAAGTAAAGACTCCCTTTCCTGACACACGGGTAACCCTTTCCAAAATGCTCAGTGTTTTCTGAGAAAACGGAAAATGCGAGACTGAAAAACAAAATCCAGTAATAGCTTGTGCCAGCAATCAAGCGCGTGCATTTCCAACTCGGTTGGGTTGTCAAGGTCTCAGCTTTTGTGCGGAAAGGAGTAAGAAATTAGACAGCGCAACATTGTGCCGTTATGTGTGTGTTTGTATGAGAGAGAGAGAGAGCGTGTGGTGATCCGAGCGTATCTGGCTTAACGCAAAAACTGTATTAACGGTTTGCGCTGGCAGAGGAAACAAGACAATAGCACCTCGGTCTTTGCTGGAGGAGGGGGCGCGGAGAGATTGAGCCTGAATGGGAGTTTGTCGGGAAGGTGGGGGGAGGAAAGGGGTTGGTGTCATCGTCCGTGGTTAAATAAGGAAGGGAGTGCTGTCAACCCAAGCGGGACTGTTGCTCACAAATCATTTCTTTCTATCGTATTTGCACCAGGACATTCAGTATTCTTAATTTAATCAATGCATGTTACTTCATGGACCTACAAAAACAACAATAGTAGTAGTAGTAGTAGTAGTAGTAGTAGTAGTAGTAGTAGTAGTAGTACTATTACTACTACAGATAGCCTACTACTAAATAATAGTAATAATAATGTATGTGCTTCGAATTTAGAGGTTCAAAGATACTATGATATGGATATGGAAAGATAATATGGCTATTTTTATTAACAGGTTTGTCCACCTTTTGATTTTGGACTGATGTTATTAGAATGTTATTATAAAAGGGTATTCCACATTTCAAAGTGACCCAAGGGAAATATGTTTTAAAGAAGATAAAGTGTGTCCTTGATTCTTTTTTAAAATATTATTGAGGGGGAAATCTATATAATGGTTGTGTTGTGAGAAAAGTCGTTGTGTTGTGAGAAAATAAAGAATATTAAACCCAGGGTATGTTTTTTGTAATCGTGCATTATTACATCCTTATGTTATTAATAAAGTTAAACAAAGTTATCTTAATCTTGACCTTGCTATGCACTATGTCACATTTAATAAATTCTCCATCCTGGTACCTTTATTTGTCCGATACTTTGTCATGTAACACTATTATTACAACCTTACAAATCCACAGGGTATTCAACATTTCCTATATATAGCCCCTTCTCAGGGCTTTTGGAGACGGTCCCATTGTGCAAAGGCCGGCATTGGTCCGCGGGGGGCGGCGGTGACAGAGGGGATGTTGTTGGGCAGAGCGGCGCACAATAGCGCCAGAGAGGACAGGACATCCTGCTCTTCCCACACCTCCAGCCCCCTCCGAAAACAAACCCCTGTGTCAGTCGTGTCGGACCGGCCCCCCTGGCCCCCGTTTCGGCACCTCTGACAGGGACACCTCAGCTGCCCTGCGCCCTGAGCGCCAGCGCCCGTATGCAACTCCAAACACCGTTGGCAGAGAGAGAGAGCGGGCTACTTTTGTGTGACAGACACGCACGCCTTTCTCAGTCTCATGCAGTGCACCCTTTTTATATTGTGGCTGATGAGGTTTGCAAAGCATCTCAAATCAAAAATGGGGTTCAGTTGTTACGGTGCCGGATAATTAGAGAGCAGGATCTCTTTTATCGCCAAAGAGGACATCCCATAATGGTAATGTTCCCATGAGCTTATGGGTCTATGAATACATATATTGAAAAATGTATGCATTCACTTTGGATACAAGCATGGGCTAAATGGCCTATATTATATATTATTATAAGAAGATGACTGTGTGTACGGTCTGAATATGTACACAACTGATGAAGCGTGTATGCACAATACATTAATATAATATAATATTATATTATATATGGTATATTATATCATATGACAGATGATGATTATAAGCAAAGTGATTAACCTATCAAGTGGCAGAGGTGTGGAGTAGAGTCTTGGGGTGGATGGAAGGTTTGTACACTTGAATCCCTCATTCAAAGCACTCTGTTACTACATTGTACTTTTCATAATTTCCCTAGTGTAATTCCATGCACAATTCTTGTAAATTTTTAGCCGTTCAAATGGGTTACAGAGTGAGTGCCCAAGAGATGAATTAGCGGGTCTGCCTGGATGAGGGCCTTTCTAAGAAAATATACTTTGTAATGTGAAATAGCATTAGTCATAGGTATGTCATACTTTGAAAGTGCAGGCAGATGGAGGAGGCAGTGAACGTTGCACTGAAGGTAATGAATGAAGAATATACTTTATTGCCATGTTACACAAGGTAATTGGAATTTGTCTTTTCACATATCTCTCCTAGATACACACACACACATAGACCACTATACATACAGTATTTATTCCATCAGAGAGGTCAGAGTGCAGGGGTCAGCCATAGTACGGCGCTCCTGGAGCAGTTAGGGGTTCAGTGCCTTGCTCAAGGGCACTTCGGCAGTGCCCCAGGAAGTGAACTAGCCTCCCTCCGGTTTCCAGTTCATTGTTTTTCGTTTTTGGCCTTCCTGGGATTCGAACCAGCAACTCTCCACTTGCCAGCCCGTGTTGCTAACCACTGAGCCACTGCCGCCCCATCACTGCAGGTAATGAATGGGCTGCTGACTGTAGCCCCACTGTAAGCTTCTGTAATGCGCCATGGCATTATTCAGCAGCTGAGGTACACTGAGTCTACCTTCTGTACAAACTGCTCTCAAATAGTTGTGGTGTGTTAAAGGTTGTGTTGTAGGCAATGAACGCACTGGCATGTGTATGCTGTCAGGGGGACAGAGTCTAGACAGTCGAAGGTAAACAGTCCCATGAGAGAGGCAATCGAGGTAATCGAGGGGTGACTTTATTTCACCTGGCTTAATGAAGCAGACTTAATGAAACAGAGCGCACTGAGCCAAGCCTCCAGCGCTCACCCACACATGCCACAGCTCCGCTCACACCCATCCCCCCCCAGCAGAGTGTATCCCCAGGGGGAGTCACAGAGAACATTCGCGGATGGGGTGGGGGGGCGGTACTGAAGTGACCTCCGAGCCACGCAGATGAGAATCAGCAAGGCCCACCACACGCTTAGGTAATGTCACGCAGCCACCAAATCCACCCGTGCCCACTCAGAGCGCAGCTTTGATCAGACTTTCACAGACCTCGTGTGAACACAGCAAACAGTCATGTCTTAGAGGTGGAGCATTCCTCCAATTAGTTACAGCAGGCCCTGTAACTGTTGCAAGTCCTAATGCAAGACTGCAGAGAGAGGCGGGTTTATGTTCTGTGAAATATCCGTACTCTTTATGTTTCATTGGTGTCTGCAGCCCAAATCTTTTTTCCATTAAAAAAATCTAATAATTAAATTGTTTTTATTGTAACAGTCGCTCCCTCGTGCCAATACAGTGCTTGAATCTTTTGGAACTTACAGTCTGTAACTGATTATTAAATGCCTCCTGAATAAACAGGAGGCCATATTTTGTCAGTGACCATAATAATTAAATGTTTTATGCTGTTTTGTTACATCAGTGTCCAGCATGGCTGCATTTCCCTTCCCAAAGAAGTCATGCCCCTTGGAGAAAACAGTTTACAAATACGATTTAATAGCAGGCAAAGCCTGCCGGCTTACTTACAGTTCAATGACCTCCCCATGATTACATATGAGCTTGAGCATATATGTGAAGAGTCTAAGGAAGTAAACAGGGATGCCAAAAGATTGATATCAGCACATAGAGAAGGGAGAGTTACACCTCTGTTTATTTCCCTTCTCAGAGGTAAGGGTTCAGTGCCACTCACTGCCAGGCAGTTGGAGGTTTTCAGTCTAGGGTTCAGTGGGGAGGCTCACCGGCTCCTGCCTTACATTTACATTTACATTTTAAGCATTTAGCAAATTCTCTTATCCAGAGCGACTTACAAGATGTGCATTAATACATGGTAAGAACAATCATAGATTGCGCAAGAGATCAGTGCAGTAATACAGCGATAGACATCATTGCAGGCAGCTGCGTACCATACTTGTAACACTGGGAAGGAAAAGGTTAGTCATTATTATTATTATTATTATTATTATTATTATTTTTAGATGAGGAGTAAGCAGGGATACATAGCAAGTGTAGTGTTGAGCAAGTCGGCAGTGGTGATGACAATTAGCTAGATGTACAGAATTAGTTGTGAATTACAGTGGTAGTGGAGTCTGAAAAGGTGGGTTTTGAGTCTCTTGCGGAAGATCGCAGGTTTTGCCAGAGGAGGCTGAGTGGATGGGGTCTGGCTGGGGTGTAGGGTGTGATGAGTGTCTGGAGGTATGGGGGAGCAGTACCTCTAGCCGCTTGAAAAGCAAGCACCTTTAGACCAAAAAAAAAAGCAAGCACCTTTCCCAGCATTGCATTCTGGGAAAAGTTCAGTAGAGGCTGATAAACACTATGTAAATTAACCCCTGGGATCTTTCATGAGTCAGGCCACAGAACATCAAAAATTACCCCCCTCCCCTTTTCCCCCTTAAAAGCAGGGAATTTCTATCCATTTCCTCAAAAGAAGAAAGTAGGGGAAGAGAATGATTTGATCATAGATGGGGGTCTCTTTGCCAGCACACAGGAATTGTGGCCAGCCTTGAAAAACCGAGACGATCTTGAAAAACCAGGACATTTTTGTTGTATAACCCTGAAAATCGAATTAAATCTGGTGTGGCTGCATTTTTGTGGTGGTTTGATATGATTTATGATCTAAAGGTTGTTTTTTTCTGATCAATGTCTGCTGTTATTGGCCCTGTTTTCTGTAATCCAAATAGTCTAGTTAGCTTGGATTTTTTTTCTAAATCAGCAAAAAATTCCATTATCACTATTTACATTTTTTCAGGCATTTAGTATTTGTAAAAACATCTTTTAAAAACAAGAAGTCATTCTATTTTAATGTTATTACATAACAGAGAGCATCACAGCCATTCTTCAGGCACTGAAACTGCACTACCCAGGAAACCAATGTTAACACAAACTGTTGCCACCAGTTTATTTCCCACTCCTGTTTATGTTTGCATGTTTATGTGTCCATGTTCCAACTGATGAGTCTGGAATCACAGTCCTTGAGGGGATATATTGTGTCCATATATCTGCCAGTTAGTGAAGGTGTGTTGATGTGTATGTATCCTGTGAGCTACTGTTAAGTGAGGAGCTGTTCAGTATTCCGGGTGGAGCTTATTTGGGGGTTATTTGGGGGTGGGGCTGTGAAAGGGGCCTCAGTGGGACATGACGGGAACTCGGGCAGACAGAGAGAACAGGTGGGAGGAGCCAACATGCTGTTTGGTGGGTAGTGGGAGTGGCCAATGCGGGGCATGGGGAGGCAGGGGGTGGTTGTGTGCCTACAAATCAGACGGCCTGAGACTCCGGAACCTCAAGCTCAGCCCCCTTTGGCTGCAGCTGCCCAGTCTGTTAGTCAGACCATCATAAACAAAGGCGCCTATTAAAGGGTTCTTAACAGCTCTTGCCTCTGCTGATTCTGAACTCTTGTGTCATAAAAAAATCCCTCCCCTCCCCCCCCCCCAAGATTACTTATGGGGCGGTTGTTTTATTGCCTCTGCTTGTGGAGACCCTGGAGGCCCCCCCTCTGTCGACGGGAGCGCAGATGTGAATGCAAGTATTCCTCTTGCCAACTCTCTGGACCCACACATCCTCTCTCTGCCTGTATTCAATGGGCTCCAAGGTGCTAGGCGTTCCGTACATTTTTCGTCTCCAGACAACGTGCTTTAGACAAAAGCCACCAAGGTTTGCTCGCGGGGCTTTTATGGCCTGACATTTGAGCTTGGCAGAAGTCCTAGCATAGCTTCGCTCGTTGTGGGAGTGCTGACCGGCGCAGGTGCAGCCGCGGTGCTTCCTGAGAGACCGCAGCGCAGACTTGAGCAGAGCTTTGGGGGCCGGTAATGTGTTCTTTCTCTGGTGTGAATGCACCCTAAGACACTGTGTCCAGTTCCCATCACCTTCTCCCTTCGGCAGCGAGGGACATTTGTGCGTGCCGCGAGGCGGAGTCGGGAGAGAGGCTTTTGACCTCCTTGGCGGGGGCGGGGGGGTTAGCAGTCAGCGGGGGGAAAGGAGCGTCCGGAGAGCACGGCACTCAGAACCAGAAGGAAAGAAAAACAATGGGTCAGCCCGGCCCTTGACAGCACTGGTTACGTCTGTCAGTGTCGTGTCGTGCTGGAGCATTTCTCACGCAAAGGAGTAATGAGTATGAGATGATACAAACTATAAACAACCCATGACAAGTGACAGCTGCTGCAACAACCAACGCCCCGCCCCCATCCACCTCCCCACATCCCCAACTTCCCAGAAATTCAAGACTTGTGTGTGAAAGGAGGTGTGGGGGGGTTTGTAAGGAAATGGAGAATAGTTTATGTGAGAGAAACAGCTACATTTAGGGCTTGCTTTCTTAACATTGTAACAAAGCATGTTGCTATGCCCCCAAACAGATAAACACAAAACAACAGCTCTAGAATATCAAGTGTGTTGGAATTGCGGTCAGAAAGCTACGCTTTGCAAGGTGCTTCACTTGAAAGGGCTCCAATAAAACAAAATGAAACAAAAATGAAACTGAAGACAGCTGTGTAAATAAAGTGCTTAGTGTTTAAATATAAATGATAAGTGAGGTAAGGAGCCTGCTCAAATAAATGAATACTGTATTTGCCTCTGTGGACTTGTGTGAAGCGTTGGTGACGTGGTGGGCAGTGCTGGATGTCTGCCCTGAGAGGTCAGTGGCCGTGCTTACAGTGATCTGGAGGAATGGCTGCGAGGGTCTCTTACAGGGCAGAGGGGGATGGTTAGCTGTACACAGACGGAGATCACTTCCCTGATCCTTCCCCTGAGCTAGAGAGGGAGGAAGCACACGTTCCCTAAGGAGGGAAAATCTCTCCTTCGGGGTCTGCCTTCTGCATTTCCCCCCTTCCATATAGCGTTTTAAACTGAACTGGGTGGGATTTCCAACCAATTTCTGTCCAAATCTTAAAAGAAAATGTCTGAATGCGTGGATCTGTGTTTAGCATTCCCCTCTGTACACAATGCATTGACCTCAACTGTACACAGTCACATATGCATGGATGCGAACACACGCATGCACGCACATTCACGCACAAACACACACACACACAATGTGTTTGTGCCACTGTTGCCGGGGGCTCTGCAGGATGTTTGCTGAGGTCATGGGTCAGGGCACGCAGAGGAAGTGCTCCGTGAGTGTGCTGAGACGCCGGCCAGCCGCACACAGCTGGGGAATCGCATGCAGGAGCAGGAGCAGGGCACTACACCGCCAGACCGGCGTCTTCTTTGTTCTCCCGTTCCTCCCGTTTCTCTGTTTTTTCCGTCGAGTGAGTCGGCCCCTGCTCTGTGCTGCACTTGCTGCCATTGTTCCCTCACTGGCCCGGCCTGGAGCCCGCTGCACTTGCGCCAGCGTCTCTGGGGCTTATCAGGCTCTGCCATATGTTAGACCCAACGCTCTGTACGGTGGCCGGTGTGTGAGCTGGGGTGTCAGTTTTTCAATGTTGTGAAGGTGTGTGGTGTCTCAAGGGGTCAGAACCCTCTCCCCAACCCAGCCTATTTCTGATCTAAACCCCTTCCTGCCTCCTCCAGTCCTCCTGCCCAATCCTAGTAGCCCAGCTCCCCCAGTACAACCCAATCCTAGTAACCCAGCTCCCCCAGTACAACCCAATCCTAGTAGCCCAGCTCCCCCAGTACAACCCAATCCTAGTAGCCCAGCTCCCCCAGTACAACCCAATCCTGGAAGCCCAGCTGCCCCAGTACATGCCAATCCTGGCCTGAATGAAGTGACCCTGAGTCTCTGGCCTTGCCGTGCTGGGATGTTGCTGGATGTTTACTTGGTCATGTCAGTGTATTCCCATTATGAAACAGCTGGGCTGCCTGGACAGAGGCCTGGCACATCTGCTTCTGCTGGCTCCTGCACGGGGCTGTTTACACCACAGCACTGCTGATCAGGGCTCTACCATGCCTCACACCCTGCACCACGTCTGGCATGAGCAGCCAACACGAGCAGGGCTGGAAATAGCATGAGGAAAAAAGCAAGAGAGGAAGACAGACAGAGATAGAGAGGGAGAACCTGTGTTGACAGGTTTG
Source organism: Aldrovandia affinis (assembly GCA_029706075.1). Classification (NCBI taxonomy): domain Eukaryota; kingdom Metazoa; phylum Chordata; class Actinopteri; order Notacanthiformes; family Halosauridae; genus Aldrovandia; species Aldrovandia affinis. The sequence continues at coordinate 184,900 of JAINUG010000126.1, read as the reverse complement.
GACGGAGATGACAGGAAGTTCGACTGACATGAACAGAGACTGAAGCAACAACAGAGAGAATGCACGAGAAATAGAAAGAAACAGACCGAGAAAGGAAATGCTCTGGTATTCATATTTTTCTTTTCCATTTATTCCATTTATGTTTTCTTGTTCTGTTCTGAAAGGGGGATGGGGGTCTTATATGCTATATATCCAAAATGCTTTGACCGCACCGGATAAACGTTCTCACTTCAATAAAGCCATCTTGAATTCATGACAGAGAGAGGGGGCTTGTACGCGTGTCCGTCGTGTGTTTACGTGCGTGTAAGGTACCATTCCCGATAGCCGACAATGTGGCCCTGCCATCCCTGAACCTGGCGAGTCATGGAGCATATTTTTAAACCCCGCCGGGCTCCGCGTTCGGCCCCTTTGTGTGGTGCGGGCTTGGGCCCGGGCACACTCCTTTCCTGTCATTCACTAACAGCCCCAGGGTCCAGCTCAAGGGCAGACTGCCGCCTGAATACAATGCAGAGCGCACGTATCATGACAATGCAGGCCAAAACCCACAGCACGTCTCCCCCGAGCACGTCGCTGACGGGACGGTGCTTTGTAAAGTCACATTTATTGAAGATGACCTCAGACGTTTACCTCTGTCAGGGGAACTCCCGGCTCCCAGTGCTCTTAATGGATTTCTTTATTGTACCATTGTGAGCTGGCGAGGGGGTTCCAGCATGTCAGGATTGTGTGTGCAGTGAAATACTCTCTTCCTCCCAGCAGACAGACTGGACTGTGCTAAAACAAAAGGGTACTGTGGTCGCATGGGACAGCTAGCACGACAGGGGGCAGCAGGGCTCTGACCTTTTGTCTCCAAGACTGACGGTGCTGACCAGAGGGAGCTCATCCACACCCTTAGCCTGACTCATACACACAGAGACACAACTATATTTAGTCAACTTAGTCATTGACAAAATGCAGAGAACACGCCTAGACATCCTTAAAATAGGTCGAGAACGGCACACATACAGTATAAGCGCACACACACATCTATGTATGCTGCAGTGTGGTGTGCAACAGATACCAAGTGAACCAATCTGTTCTACAACCATGCTGACCATGCTGGTGCCAGAGAGAGACATCTCTCTCTCTCTCTATCTATCTATCTATCTATCTATCTATCTATCTATCTATCTATCTATCTATCTATCTATCTATCTATCTATCTATCTATCTATCTATCTATCTATCTATCTATCTATCTATCTATCTATCTATCTATCTATCTATCTATCTATCTATCTCTCTCCCTTTCTGTCTCGCTCTCTCTCTCTCAGGCCGGTGTGTTGGGCGTGCAGAAGGTGCCATGTCCAGAGGATGGGCTTGTGGTGCACCTGCCTTGTCGTTTCATTTAAGTTCAGTCAACAACAAGTTTCAGTCGTTGGTTTAAAATTTTTCCTGTCTTTTAATTTGTGTGGAAATGTCGTGATGCGTTATATTGAGTGGTGTTCGTTTGTCTCTTGTAATGTTTGAATAAATGTCTCTCTCTCTCTCTCTCTTTGTGTGTCTCTCTCTCCCCCTTTTTCTCCTCTTCCTCTCCCCCGCATCTGGTTCTAAACAAAACCTCTTCTAAAAACAACAACAACAACAACAACAACATCTAAAAATAAATCCCCTCGAAGGCCATGGACGGAGGGCTGTCTGTCTGTGGCCCGATCTCTCCTCCACTCCACTGCGCACATGTTTAGTCTTTGTCCCCTGAGAGCTTATGAAAATTCCTGCAGCTGATTTACTCAAAGCTGCCTATTTGCGTTGTGGACATAACTTGTTTGTGTTCCGCTCTTTGTGATCCGCTTGGGCTGCGGAGGACCTCGGGAAGGGCTTTTTTGAGCAGCGCTGTAGACACAGTTAACGAGCCGTACATCTGTCCTTTCTGGTTATCGAGTCTGTCCATCCGCTGCCTCCTCGCTCTGCTAGTACGTCCTCTCCGATGCCTCGCACACGACACAACCCAGCGCAATAGCCCTGTGCCCCGAAGCGCAGGCCCACCGCTGCGCTCACTACGGAGCAACATGTCCCGCTCTTTCTTTGTGCACCACACACAGCATTTCTCGCCCATTCACCTCTCGTCCAGATTTCCAGCTGATGCCAATGTCTTAGTCGAAGTTTTGGTGTTGGGCCGGGGAGCCCAAATCTTTTTATCTGAAGGCTCCTTAAAATGACTGCCCTGTGCCTGAGGACCACCTCATTAAATGGTTCCCTTTTGACCCCTTTATTCACCAGCCACTGCTGATGACCCCCCGGGATGGATCCCAGCATGTTCGCCTCTGGTGCAGTGAATAGGGGGCTGTACAGTAAGCTTTACATTCTTGGAATCTGCAGGTTTCAATCCCTAGTATTGCTGTCATATCCTTTAGCAAGGCGCTTGACCTGGGCAACTGCCCAGCAAATAAAAACCATGTCCCACCTGTCACATGAATACATAGCACTAGGGTATATTGCTTAGTTATTTAGTTAATTTTATTTGACACTGCCCATTTGATTTAAAGCACAAAAAGGGGTATCACATCACTGACAAGGTCAGTACCAGTCTCAGGAGCTCTGCATGGCATCAACCACCATGTCAGGATAATGATTGAATTTCCCCAATTAACACATTAATAGGGGATTTTTTCAAGAACTTCCTCCTGTTTGGATAGTGTCTTTACATATTTGGGCTGGTGTTGAACAGAACCTGAAGTGTTCAGCGCATGGCAATGTCTGACCTGTGCGTATATGACAATTCATCTTGAATCTGTATGGTCCGCATTTCCGGACTACCCACGTCAACACAGAGCTCAGCCAATTAGAGCTGTGTTTTCTGGCTGCCAGTCAGGCGGCATGATGGGAAGGGGGAACGTTTTTTGCTGAGCCCCTCCCCCGCTTTCTGGAACCCCCACTTTTCCATCTTTAATTGATTTGTTCCCAGAACTTTGACACAATCCCCTCTCTGTGGCAGTAATGCTAATTGGCATGGTAACCTAGCAGCCGGAACTGAATGGGCCGACACACAGGCCCTAGTGCTCTCAGGGTCCGGCTGCAGTCTCACTGGAGCATGAGGCCTGGGGGGGAGGGGGTGGGGGCAGTGGGGCCCCCTCTTCATACCAAGGCATAGAGTCCTGGAGAGTCCTGGTGACCTCAATTAAAAAAGTATATATGTATACACAGTACCCTCCAAAATTATTCACACCCTCGATAAAGCTGAGCAAAGAAGGCTTATAAAATAAACAATGAAGGCATCTAAGCAATTATAGATATTTTCTGTAAGATAAATCTTGTCTTACCTTTCTCGTTACAGGGAGATTTTTTTGTTGACATTTGAGGGTAACTGTACGTACATGACATTTATATAAAGAGAAGAATAGTAATTCATAATGATTTATAAATATATATTTTTTAAATAGTGTCTGTGTTGCCAGTTTCACGCCAGTTATTTCTTTATCCGAGACTTTACATTGCACCACAGTTGAGCTCTATGGGGAAAGGGGACACTGTGACAGGGTGCTCTGGCCTGATCTTGGAGGGTCAGCAGTCATACATTTGGACAGCCCTCTGCAGTTTGGACTATGCAGACAGGACAGGCTTCTCCCCCAGTACAGCTGTGCTTCTGAGAGCCAGAGCAGATGTACAGCAGCAGCGGGCCTCCACTGGCCTCTGAACTGCACATAACCAGTCCCATGTGCCACAATAATACAGGCACATTCAAAAACACACTCACACACACACTCACACACACATACACCCACATTCACAGACACACACACACACACACACACACACACACACACACACACACACACACACACACACACACACACACACACACACACACACACACACATACACCCACATGCCTACACACATATACACACACACACACAGGTCTTTTGGTCTGAGCTATGGATGGTGCTCCGACTGCCTCGAGAGCAGAAGGACGCTGGGATCCAGACCATGGCCACTCTCCTGCTGGCATCCCCGGCAGCACTAAATCTTGAAAATCCCTGTCAGCTGACTGACATGCCCATGGCTCCACGCTTCCTGGCACCTGCCCCAGCTCGTCCTATACCCCCCACCCCACCCCCCATCCACCCTGCAGCTGACGGACCGTGCTGAGGGTCCAAGTACCGTGCAGAGACACACGTGAGACCCGTCCACGCAGGCTTTGTGTGACGGTACCAGCTGCGTGCGGATCAGAGGTTACACTGGGCCTGGGCTAAACTATCACACTGGCGTGTTTGTGCATCTGTGTATGTGTGTGAGTGAGAGAGAGAGAGAGAGAGAGAGAGAGAGAGAGAGAGAGAGAGAGAGAGAGAGAGAGAGAGAGAGATAAGGCAAAAGACAGGGAGATTTAAAGAAAGGGGGAGAGCAAGAGGAGAGAGAGCGAGACTGTTGTAACAGTATCCAACCCACACCCCAAAACAAGGAGGGTTCCGGCCGTCTGGAACTCAGTGTGAAATTGTGCTGGGAGGTGCTCATGTGGAAATGCAATGACAGACGCAGCACCCCCAGGGGCCCCCCGGCTTGGGATTTGTGGCCCCTTGGCAGATGACCTAAAACCAGCTGCAGCCAGCCGCACCAGCAGAGCAAACAATCAAAAGACCTGCAGCACAAAAACGTAAACAAGCAGCACCTACACAAACACCGGGGCATAACACACATCGCTTCCATCACACTTGTCATAATCGCAAACACACACATGCACATAGAAGCGCTGACATTTTTTGTCCTCTGTCTGACTTTCCCACATTCCTTTGTCTTCCTCTCCTTCTTTCTTTCAATCTCCTCCCTCTCTCCTTAGGGGTTTCCCTGACCACCGGTCTCTCTTTCTCTCCTGCTCTCTCCCTTCCTGTTTGGGATAATTTCAGGGCTTCTTCTGGCATTCCCCAATCTTAGCGTAACCAGGAGCGAACCACAGAGCTACAGTAAGAGGACTGTTAGCTGAGCAGTGGGGGTAATTGAGGGGGTTCTGCTTCAGTTGTAATCAGCCAGATTAACAGGCCCCAGGCTAAGAACATTAACTTCACGCCAAACACATTTTCATTTCCTCCTCCCCGCTTTCCACTGAGTCATAGCCAACTGTGGACATGTGTCGTTGAGATCTACAAGAGCAAGGCTTCAGCTACCTCCGAGTACAGACCTACAGAATCACAACCCCATGAAGCCAGAAACCCAGCTTTATGGCTTGTTGCATGGAGAGCACATGCCCCCTGCTGGCCAGCCCACCTAAGTGCAATGGTAGTGGTTTGTTGGTTCTTTTGATGATCAATGATAGGGCATGAACTGACACATTACACATAATGCAATGGTTCTCAAACTCTCAAATTCCCAAAGTATAATAAGTTAATAAGCTGTTAATTGTTTTTAATTTGAGACTTTTTATTTCTAATGAGGGGTAATTTAACGTTACCTCTGCCACATTATGTCAGAAACAGATATTTGTGTTAAAATAATTTGGTACAATTTAAGGACTTTTGATCAGTCAAATCAGTTCTCAGACAACTAATGCTTTAATTTGTTCTGTACACATCTGTAATGTGCTCTGACACCTTTTGAAAGAGGTTGCATTTTTTATTGATTTATTGATAGACCTACAACTGAAATCAGTGAAGTGCTAAATGCTGAAAGTACGGACACCTGGTCAATGAAACTAAAACATTTGTGGAAAATGACAAAGACCAAGCAAATGGTAATGAGCAAAACCTGCATTGTGTTCAAATCTGTTTCAGCACAAAATTATGCAACCTAAAAATGTTTTCAACAACCTTAATTATACAAGAGATTGGTTGAAACGGAAACCAGCGGTGGTAGTCCAGGACCGAGTTTAAGAGTGATATAAGCCCTAATTTCTGCATTACGTCTTCCTGTTTACATGAAGACAAACATGAACACATTAAACTGTTAAATTGTCAGTTCCTGGAGATGAGAACTATTGCCAATTTATGAAGCATGCAGCACTTTTTACAAGCTCTCTAAGGATTTCCTGTTAAACTCAAAAACGCTGATAGTAAAATCCCCCACTAACTTGTTTCTGGGTCTTTGCAAAATCAGGACGGGGGGGGGAGTAATAATGGCAGAAAAACATTCCTAATGAAACACTGCCACTTGCTGGCCTGGAGGGAGAAGTGCATGGTTTGGGTTAGGTAAAGCTTTGAGAGTGCACTATGACTTGGTAGTAAATGGAGTCCTAACCCTTGCTGTGGGTGGCCCTCAGGGTGACATGACTGACTCCACACAGAGATTCATTCACCAAGGGTTGAGGGGGACTCAACCTAATTGAAATTAGGATTATATTCAGGTAGTGAACAAATAAATGGAAACACCAGTGTTACAACTGAAGGTTTGTGGTGGCTCCGTAAGGGTGTGGGGCAAATTTTCCTGGCGTGGTTTGGATGCATTCATACCGTGAGAAGGTCAATTTCAATCATTACATAACAGTGCTAAGTGATGCCCATGTTACAGGAGAGCAGCAGTACTTTATACCAGGCCTAACAAAGACAATGGGAATCGCCTGAGTGAATTGCTGAGCAGCTTCAGGTGAGCATGACCTCCAGACCTACCTGGTTGTGGGAGGAAACAGAAACAGCTGACAGCAGCCAAAGGTTAGGTCCAGCACTCTGTGCTCCTCCCTCCTCACCTGTCCCAAAATCACACACATTTTAAATAATGTTGTAAATTAGCTGAATTTATGAATTTAATGAAACCTTCACTAGAGTATTGTGTTGCATTTAAGGCCTGATATATTCATTCTTAATTCATGATTAGTGCAAGGCAAACCGTCCCATTTTGGCACATTTATCATCTCAATAAATCATCAGATTACCCCAAGTGAAGATTCCAAGCATGTTACGTACTTGCTTGGGGTCAAAAATCTTTACTGCTTTGCGAAATTGAGATTGCAAAAAGAGCTGTATTTTATTTGTTATCTGATCTGGGTTATTGTTTTCCAGGAACATCACTGAATGTTGTTATGCATAGAGAGTTTATTATCCTGTCAAATGTTTTTTTAATTTTTATTAAATTAAATACAAGTTAATCCATTCAGAATATATCCATGTGGCAATTATGACAGCGTGACTTCATAAGCATTATTCTGCTTCAAGGGAAGGCACTTTGCACTTTGCTACAATGTATTTTATCTGTCTCAAACTCTAGCTTTCGCTTTTGAGGTTTTGGAGATTTGAAATGTCAGTCTACTGTTGTCTTTGTGGTGTAGCCTATACATTTTATATTGTGCAAAACAAATCATATCCAACTTGTTTATTTATTATTTGTACTTATTTATTCTTTTTTTCTAATTTTGTTATCTTTTAATTATCATATTTCATATTTCTCTTTACTGTACCTCAACATACTCTTTATGTTTTCTAATAACGGTATCATTGTTCACAAACTTCTGTTTATCTATTCATTTCTGAGAGTAGAGTGCCTACAGCAATGCCTTGAGGACAAGGGTTGAACTACTGGTCACATGCCTCTCAATTGACATGGTCAGGGATTTCTAAGGCAATATTCCTGGTGCATATCTAAAATGTACTTATATGTGCCCGTACTGCCAACATCAGGTCAAGCAGAATAGTGCAACACAGCACCAAACTACCACGACCACGTGTGAATGCTCAGTTTTTGTAAAATATTTTTGTATAAAAAAAAAAGATTAAAATTGTTAAAAAGTTCATTAACAAACAGATGAATAAAAAAACATTGTTGAAGTACTGAACAGGCACTACAGAAGGCGAGGACTACATTTACATTTTTTACATTTTAAGCATTTAGCAGACGCTCTTATCCAGAGCGACTTACAAGATGTGCATCAATACATGGTAGGAACAATCACAGTTAGCGCCCGAGATCAGTGCAGGAATACAGCAATAGACTTCATTGCAGGCATCTGCGTACCATACCTGTAACACCGGGAAGGAAAAGGTATTTTACAATGTTTACAAAATGTACAATTTTTTTATTTTTTTATTTTTTTTTTTAAAGTAAAGAGTATAGTGTTGAACAAGTAGACAGTGGTGAAGACAATTTAGCTAGATGGACAGAGATCAGGGGTAGTGGAGTCTGAAGAGGTGGGTTTTGAGTCTCTTGCGGAAGATTGGAAGTGATTCCGCAGTCCTGACCAATTGCGGGAGGTCGTTCCACCAACGAGGGACCAGGACAGAGAAGAGGCGAGACCGCGAGGAGCGGCTGCCAGGCGCCCGGAGGGATGGGGCAGTCAGTCTGCCAGCGGAGGCGGAGCGGAGAGGTCTGGACGGGGTGTAGGGCGTGATGAGTGACTGGAGGTATGGGGGAGCAGTACCTCTGGCCGCTTGAAAAGCAAGCACCAGTGACTTGAATCTGATGCGTGCTGCGATGGGGAGCCAGTGCAGAGAGGAGAGTAGAGGGGTGACGTGGGTGAACTTCGGCTGGCTGAACACCAGGCGAGCAGCAGCGTTCTGGACTAGTTGCAGTGGCTTGATGGCACAGGCCGGAAGGCCTGCCAGCAAGGAGTTGCAGTAGTCAGACGTGAGATCACCAGGGCCTGGACCAGGAGTTGAGTGGCCTCTTGGGTGAGGAACGGTCGGATCCTCCGGATGTTGTGGAGGGAGAAACGGCAGGTCCGAGTGATCGCTGCAATATGGCTCGAGAAGCACAGCTGGTTGTCCAGGGTTACCCCAAGACTCCTGGCAGACTGGGACGGAGACACTATGGAGCCTTCCACGGTGATTGACGCATCAATCATCGGGGGAGCCCTTCGCTGGGAGGAAGAGCAGCTCTGTCTTCCCCAGGTTCAGCTTCAGGTGGTGGGTGGACATCCATGCGGAGATGTCAGCCAGGCATGCAGAGATCCGTGCCGGGACCTGGGTATCAGATGGAGGGAAGGAGAGAAACAGTTGAGTGTCATCAGCATAACAGTGATAGGAAAAACCATGAGCAGAAATAACAGAACCAAGTGACTTGGTGTACAGAGAAAATAGGACAGGGCCTAGCACCGAGCCCTGCGGGACACCGGTAGAGAGGGTGCGGGGAGAGGAGAGGGATCCTCTCCAGGCCACCTGGTAGGACCCGGTCAGCCAGGTAGGACTCAAACCATGTCAACACAGATCCAGAGATTCCCATCTCGACGAGAGATGAGAGCAGGATCCGGTGGTCCACGGTGTCGAATGCCGCCGACAGGTCGAGGAGAAGGAGGACGGAGCTAAGGGATCGGGACTTAGCGACGTGAAGAGCCTCTGTGACCGCAAGGAGAGCAGTCTCTGTGGAGTGGCCTGCTCTGAACCCAGATTGGTTAGGATCAAGCAGGTCGTTCTGTGAGAGATGAGCAGACAGTTGATTATAGACAGCCCGCTCTAACGTTTTGGAGAGGAATGGGAGGAGAGAGACAGGTCGGTAGTTAGAGATGACAGCAGGATTCAGAGAGGGTTTTTGAGGAGGGGGACAACCTGAGCGCATTTGAGGGAGGAGGGGACAGAGCCAGAGGAAAGAGAGGAGTTAATGACATTAGAGACAAAGGGGAGGATGTCCATAGCAATGGACTGGAAGAGGGGGGAAGGGATGGGATCAAGAGGGCAGGTGGTGGGACCATGGGAGAGAACAAGTTGAAGGATGTCAGAGTCAGGGAGGGGTGAGAAGGAGGACAGAGGAGTGGGAGGTTTAGGTAGCGGGATGGGAGAGGGAGAGGTTGGGGGGAAGGAGTTGCGAATGACCTCAACCTTCTCGTGAAAGAAGGATGAGAAGTCATCGGCGGTTATAGAGGAGGGGGGTGGGGGGAGGAGGAGGGGTGAGGAGAGAGGAAAACGTAGCATAGAGTTTACGTGGGTTGGAAACAGAAGATTGAATTTTAGAAAGGAAAAATGCAGACTTAGCAGGAGGTTAGTGGAGAAGGAAGCCAGGAGTGTGTGGAAGTCAGACAGAGCTGCAGGGGATTTGGATTTTCTCCATTTCCTTTCTGCCGCACGCAGCTTCAGTCGGTTAGCCCGAATGGAATCGGTTAGCCAGGGGGGGGGGGCGGAGACGAGCGGGTTTAGCGGATAGAGGACAGAGTAAGTCAAAGGAGGAGGAGAGAGAGGAAAGTAGGGTGGATGATGCTACTTCAGCAGGTAGCTGAGAGAAGGCATCAGTAGGGGGAAGGGAAGATAGGACAGTAGCTGACAGGGCAGCGGGTGAGAGAGCGCGGAGGTTGCGACGGACAAGGACAGTGGGAGCAGGTGAAGATGGTTTAGGGACAGAGGGGAGGGGAATTCCAAATATGGCCACTATTGTATTTATCTTTCATGACTGCAGCTCTTTTATTTTGCAGTTGCATTAGGAAGTGGATACATTTTGTCCATTTTAAAGAATTAAGCATTAACTATCACCGTTCGTTCATCTTTAATTATAAGTAAGCTGTAAGGCAACATAAATCATGACATATATTCTCCCTGATACTATCAGCAGTACTAAAGCCCAATTAACTGTATTTGAAAATAGCAATTTTTTTTATAAACCTTTATACTTTTGTAACCTTTTTATTTTGTAAATATGAGGGGGGGCTAGGCAGGAGAAGACTGACACCAACAGTACATAAGGATCATGGGTATAAAATGTATATCAATGAAAAAAATATATATATAGCAAATACTAATCAGATGTGTAGCAGCTTAATAATGCTATAATGACATTCAGTCATTTATGATCCTATAATTTCATTAATTTTTATATAACAGTATTAATGGTATCAATAATAATAATATTATTATATATAATAATAATAATGCAATAATGATAACAATAATAACATCAGCGCTATAGTTATAGTGGTTAAACATAAATATGCTTTGATGCATATGATGACCTACATATCAGATTTGAATTATAGAAGGATGGGATTTATTAATACGTTCAACAGAGCTTTCAGACAAAATGTTTTTAGAATGGTTAAGAACTTTTGTACCTTTAATAAACCTTTTTTAATAGTTTTTGTGAGTATCTATGGTTTCACTCGTTGTGCACAAGTGTGTGTGTGTTTCTTGTGTTGTGTTTTGTTTTATAATTTGCTGTTTTGCTGTACTGAGTGGATACACTTTTTATAATTATGTTTGTGCATGCATTAAAAAAAAAAAATGATGCATACTTTTTTCTGTGGTTTACAGGTGTTGGAAATTATGCTTTGGCTATAAACACTTAATACAATGCATCCGCTGCTTGTTTTTTTTTTTACATTGTAACAATGCTTTTGCTATGTCCCTGACAAATACACAAATAAATAAATAAGTTGCTCTGGGCCCTGGTGTATACAAACTGACATCATGCCAATGATAACAAACATTTCTGAAAAACAAACTGGAGGAACTCAGCATGACAATAGCCTTGTGAAGAGTGTAACTGCAATTCTGTCTGGATCACTCCGCATCGTCTTCAGCGTTCATCGCAGACTGAAAGCAGGTCTGCCCCCTGTGGTTAGTTACTATTCTATGGAGGTCATTTCCCTGCCATTTACACATGCTCCCAGATAAAGGCAAGCAAATCCAATGCCTGTATGGCAATCCAACAGATCACTTGTATCCTGTTTCATGGCCCTCTACGGCCTTGGACCAACCTCCGTAACTGCCCTTCTCCAGGACTAAGCCCTCCCACTTACTCCACTCCTCCTCTTCTCCATTCCTCCCTCTTACCTCAGTTCTGTGGATGACTGAGCATTCAGCTGTGTAGCACCCAAGCTCTGGGACAAGTCTCCCTCAACACAACACAACACAAACCAGCTGAATCACTGTCCACCGTCAAAGCACAACCCAAAACACACCTCTTCAGGCCGGCTTTTACCTAACTATAACTGTCCTTTAATAATAATAATAATAATTCTACTGTTTGTACTGTAATATTTCATTCTATAAGCAGATTTGTGTGACCCTGTCTCAGAACCCTATAATTGGCTGAAATCATTTTCATGTCTCATTACATGTGTGCATCACTAAGACACTGCTCAAATGTGAAGAGTAAGCCCCCCCCAGCAGAAACATGTGAACAATGATGATGATATGATGTCATTCTGTAGCGTGCGGGAGAGGTGGCTGGGTCAGGAATCCTGTATGAAGCAGCTGGAGGAGGGAGCGTGTGGGCGTGATTCAAAGCCTCAGGTGTTGAAAGCAGGTTTCTAAAAACAGCTCTCTGTGCCTTCACCCGGAGCAAGAAGACAATTTGTCTCAGAGTGACTCCTGGCTGCCGTGCCGTTCCGCGACGTGACGTGTGCGGGGGGTGGGACGGGGAGGATGTTGAGTCAGGACGCCTGACCTTAACCAGAAAGTCCTGCTCTGTTCTCATGCACTTTGCGATGAGGTGTCCCACATCAATCAACGCTTATTCATCTGCCTTGAGAGTGAGTTTTAGCCCTCAATTTGAGGGACTTAACTTACTTTTCTTCAAGATACACATGAACACTTTCACCAGCCGACTGTGAAACAGTTTCAAAGGGGTGGAACCAAGTTAGTTCAGTGGTTTCTGTGATGTTCAGGACTGTTAGCATGTGAGAATGCTAACAGGGTACAGTATCTCAACTTTCTTAAACAGTTTAAACATGAGAGCACACTTTTGCTCTTGCTTGTGGTCAAATGAGCATGACATTCCAAGGGGTTTTGGTGTATGGCTGCGTTCTGAATCATATGTTTAAAAAAAGGCCTGTTTGTTTGGTCAAATACTGATCCTTAACATTACAATTTCACTTATCATTTGAAAGGCCTGATCAAAGGACTGCCTTCTGGGCATATGTGAGCTGTGCATTAGTCAGACAGAACCCTGTGCTAGAAATTAATGGTTAATTGGAGTATATGTTCGTAAGATTTTGAGAATCTAAGAATTAGTCAAATGGCTGGCTAAACTTTCTCTCATTTCCTGCTTTGGTACACACATGGTACACATAATGCACTTTCATTCTTTCATTAAATGCATCATTCCTCTGATGGCCAAATGGCATCTTGCCATGTTGTTACTTGGGCAGGCAGCATCCTAAACATTATGCTTCATTATGATGAACTGTTTGGCAGGACAAAGACAACGAGCAGAGAACGTTTGTCACTATTGAGGCCCAACAGATTTTGTTCCTTCTTGGCCTGCTGAGAGAGTTCGCATCCCTACTAAAAGAGGGAAAGTGTCAGCCACACATGACAACATATTTAAGTTGTATAAACTGTATTATTCAGTAGCAAAAGCAGAGGTTTCTGCTCCACAAAAGGTCCAAATTTGGCAAGAAGTCACAAGACAAGTTAATAGAGTTTCATCTATTAAATGAAGTGTACAAGAAGTCTAATGAAAATGGTTTGATATGAAACTAGAAACTAACAAACTAATAACTGCATGCAGGCAAACAATTTAAGCCACTGGAGGAGGCCAAAGAACACCAGATAAGATCTCCCAAACGGAGGAGCTCATCGGTGCCACCATCAGTGAGGTGTCGCTGTCCGGTATTATTCCAGAATGGAAATAATAGGCAAAAGTGTCGGTGGATCGAGCTTTAATGCGCACATGGGTACAATCTATGGCACCGATCGTATTAGGAAGGCCGGCCAGATTGAAAAAGGCCTGTTTGACACCAGTTTGGCTTTGCGCACTATAGGGAAATCGAATATACTCTGGGGCTAGTTTAACAATAGAATGAAGCACACCGGACAGTATATGGCTAATGGAGGGTTGGGATATTCCAGACCGGTCGCCAATCTCCCTTTGGAAAGTGCCCGTGGTCAAAAAGCCAAGCACTGACAGTACTTGGACATGTGTTGGAATGGCATAAGATCTTGTTTGCCTCGTTATTGCAATCTTAGACTTTACAGCATTTTGGCCCGTATCTCTCACCAATTAAATATTTAAAAAACAAAACTGCAATTATGAAATCATAGTAACTCTTTGTAATGCTATTACTCATTTTAAACATTTTTGTTTCACTTAAAAAAATAGCCTAGTATTCGCAAGCAATTTATGTTACTTTCTTTATAATTGATCTTTCTTTATATTTTTGTATTTCAGGACAAAATACGTAGACAAAGAAGCCTATGTAATGACCAATTTCATAAATAAAAGTGAAAAATTAAAGTTAAAAGACAAACTGCGAAGTTTACACACACTCTGGGTGTGGTCTCAGGTTTTCGTAAATTTCCTTCGCACGTCTAAACAAGTTGGACTCCCAATTTTCATATGTAAATGTTGGTACGAAGGAATTACGAGAAATTTCGTTCGTATGTTGCTTGATAAATGAGGAACATTGAGTGCAATCCATGATTTCTACTGCATGTGCTGTATGCAATCAACATGATAATTGAGTCCAGTATTGAGCAAAGATATTTGCATCTCAAGTCTTTGACATAGAACCCTAACATTAGTTATTTCTGGAAGAATGGTTTCATAAAGATAAGCTGTTCTTACAGTGCAATCCATAAGCTTCATGCTGAGCAAGGGAACAACACTGTAACCTTGTTATTAAAATATGGCAGGCTTGCAACTTTGTAGACTCCGCAATTTTAATGTGGGTTCTGTATGTTCCCTATTTGTACATCACTGGCTGACAGAGATTATTATAGTAAATGACTTATTTGCTTATCCGATGCCCTTATTGAGCGCGCACATAGCTCATATTTGACACACATATCTATTTATACAGTTCCAGCAGCATCCTTACTGAGGAAGGATCCTTACTGAGGAAACTTAGCGAAAGAAGATGCTGTCTTTTGATAATTTTCCTATGACTATGGCAAAGCAATGGTTTATATACTATTGAAAATCTTATAATTTCTTCAGTTGAAAATATGTGTATGTAAATAGAGGGATTGTGCAAAAATAAAACAAGCAGGAAAGATGATTAGACATTAAAATATTTTAATTTCCATCTTCCAGTACAATGGGATACACTTATAAAACAATATACAGTACAAAAGATAAATAGAAAAACAAAGAACAACAAAAACGTTGTTACTTTTCTGAAAATTGCACAATATGTTCTGCATTTGCATGCAGATATGAAGTGATGTATCAGAAATGATTATCTGTTGGTTTCACTTCCTCCCTGACGCATGACCTCGAGGTTTGGCCACAGTTTACACCACGGCAGATCAGCAGCGGTATGCGATGAGAGTGTATGCCACGCACTCATTAACAGTGTGTAGCACAGCAGGACGCGAAAGTCATAACTAGCCAAACGGCCAACAACAACAGCAGCTGAGCTGACTCTTTCCTGAGAACGGAGTGGGACCAGAAAAGGGCTTGTTTTTCCTCTGTCGCTCATCTTTTTTCTCCCTTGTGTGTGAAATTCAGTCCAACTTACGCAAGAGTTTTTATTATTCAGCAATGAGTCCAGATCATCGCAGAATGTGTACTGTAGCTCCCCCCCCCCCCCACACACACTTTTTTCTGCTCACCACTGTGTGCTGATGTCCATTAGGCGAGCAGGCCTCTGTCAGGGATTGAAAGGCTGGCTTCAGGACCAGGATAGGAATATAACTGGGTTTTTTTCTTTACTCATTGCGCTGCTTACATTGCTGGCTCCCTTGGTAATGGCCTGCTTGTTTATGGAAACAGATCCGTGATTTGGCTGGGGCTCTGGAAAGGCAGGCCTGCAGTTCATCACAGTACTGAATGTAGGCTGTTTGCTCTGCTCTTATTTTTAAGTACTTAGCACTTTCTTTTTCAGTAATTCTGCACTCTGCAAGTGTTGAATCGTGTCATATTCTTTATTCATGTGTTTCGGCAGAAGCAAGATTGATTTTTCTGCCTTCAAGTCAAACACTAAGACAAATGATAAGCTGAGCACTGTCTTGCTTCAGATGATTGCATGATTAAATTGCAATGAAATATTCCTGATTTCTTTGTGAGAAATCCAGTGCAAACCTTTACCTAGTATGTCATTTAGTATCTATAGTTTTTCAGCACCAGCTCTCTTTTTGAGCACAGTTTTTCTGATATTTCAATGTATTTTTCAGGAGTTCCCTCAATGTGGACATTTACAACAACAGAAAGTTCAATATATAAACTGTAATAAATAGAACTTGTGTTAAATAACAAACAAAACAATACAGTTCAACAGGAGTCTCTGCCTTAAGTCCCTCAGTGGGCTATAGCCCATGGTTAGCTTCAGACTGTGCTAGTGGAAGCAACTTTTCCTGCGCGGAGGAGCGTGGAAGAAGAGCGTGTAGTACACCCACGTGTTGGCCAGCCACAGCGCCCCCCTCAGGCAGTGAGAGAAGGCACGGAGGAGGGGCGCCGCCAGCAGGCAGCCTCGTAGTGCCGACCCCAGGAAAGGCCCCTGAGGGTCCAAGGCCCGGCTGTGCTCTGCAGCCTGAAGCACCAGCAGCTCTGCCAGCACCGCGGCCCAGACCAGTCTGCTGGCCAGGCGTGCGCCGTGGACTGTCCGGAGCCGGCGGGACTCCACAGGCCTCCGGGTCACCAGCACAGCCTCCAGGCTCAGGCAGCTGAGGAACAGCAGGCTGGCGTGCTGGTTGGAGCTCAGGAGCCCGCTCCCCAGCGTGGCCAGAGCCCCGGGCTCATCCACAGCCCACCCCAGCGCCCCCAGGCCCCAGTGTGCCACCGCCAGGCCGTCCGCCCAGGCCAGCTGGCCCAGCAGCACGGTGGAGGCCTTGCGGGACACGCGGGGGGAGCACAGCAGCATGGCCGTGTACAGGCTGGCCAGAGCCCCCAGAGCCACCAGCAGCTCGTTCGCCAGGGGAAGAGCCAGCGCCTGCAAGTATTTCAGCATCAGGTACCTCTTCAGCCCACTCCGGGGATCAGGCAGCGCCGCCCCCGGTACGCTGGCCTCTCTGCGCGGAGAGGGAAAACAAGGGAAAGCACCGTAGGGCATTAAGGCAGAGGAAGCAGTCAGTTCCCGCTTTTTTCCCGTTGTTTTCTTTGTTAGGGTCCAGTTAAATCTCAACAGAGCGGGGCTTTCCCCCTTGCGTCTGTGGGC
Source organism: Aldrovandia affinis (assembly GCA_029706075.1). Classification (NCBI taxonomy): domain Eukaryota; kingdom Metazoa; phylum Chordata; class Actinopteri; order Notacanthiformes; family Halosauridae; genus Aldrovandia; species Aldrovandia affinis. Next base: position 167,988 of record JAINUG010000126.1, on the reverse strand, counting down.
CTGTAGCTGAAGCACGGGTGTGTAATCAGCAGCTTTAGTTTCCTGAGATTTTACAGGGACCGTTTGAAGTTCTTAGAGAACTTGTTTCATTTACTGCCATCGCTAAGCTAATCAGCTTTTTTGCATGTTTTTAATGTTTGTTTACAGTATCTTCCTGGCAATATTTGGGAGTCAAATAATTTGTTCACAGTTCCGGTTCACATAAATTATTGTTTAAGTGTATGCTTAATCTTTGTTGTTCTCATTATGGTTGGTGGGTTTTCATTATAGTGGATACAACATTTCTTGAAAAAACGAATTCAAGGTCATTAAATAGCATGCCGGAAAAAGAGACAAAACAAAGCCCAAACCAAATATGATCAATTTACCCTGTCCCTGTATGGAAAAAAAGTTCCCCAAACTTACATTTTCTTGGAGGTTGAGAGCTGAGCAGTAACTTCCTTCATAGTTTCCATGCCTGAGGTAGCACTTGTTCTTTTGTTATGTGTTCACCTTCGACTAGAGCACGCTGTCGGTCTCTCTTTGGCCTGGTGTGGTGTGGCTGCTGTATTTTTTCAAATCTGTGAATGAATGCAGTGAGAGAGGTGTGGATGTGAAGACTTCACTGTCTCCTGTCTCTGCGTGTCTGGCCCAATCACAGCACTGCAGGGCTACGCAACACCCCTATTCCCTCCTCCTCCCCCCCCCTCCCCCGGCCCCCTCCACGCTTGTGGGAAGAGGGCCCAGCTCTGACGCATTGCCTCGCCGCTCTGAGAATTGGGAATGCCCTGCCCCCCTCTCGACCTAAGCTAAGACTCATCGCCTGACCACGTCACACACTTTACAATCATGTGTTTTTCCACGCACCAGAAAACTCCTCTGTGGCTGTGTTTCGTCTTCTTCTGAGTGTCTGTGTGCGTGTGCATGTGTGTAAGTGTCTCAAAGGAACCCAAACTTTGTCCCTCACAAGCTTTTTAATCTACCCTTAAAGTGATTGAATGATTGAAAATTAATAATTAACTTGAAATGGGTGTGTTTCAGGGGTGTGTTACACAATCAGGTCTTCAAGACAGCAAACAATGGAGGAGTCACCTAAAACCTAGAGTAACCTGGGGCCTCTCCTATCTGAGCCGACTGTGTCTACAAGCCTCGAGGTTGTGCAGTAGACACCTGCCGGGACCCTCTGTAGCATTCCAGTCAGGTACCTCACAGTTTACTTTGGTGGTGTGTCTTTACACACACAGATTGCATGCACAAAGGAAAGTAAAACAGCAAAAAAAAAACAATAACCCAGTCCAAAATGGAATGTAGAAATGGGGCCTGAAACCTCAATTGAAAAATTTGAAGAATTTCAAACAAAACACAGACAAATCCCTGTCAATGTGAAAGGCTTCGCCATTCCATGGCTCAGTCCCAAAGAGTGGTTCTACTGCCAATCAACCACTGCCCACCCAAAAATGAAATATTTTGCAAATTAAATAGTTTCCGCCAACAGCTACCACCCTGATTCGGACCATTAAACCAATAAAGGATTCTGTTCTTCCCTTTACTCCTGCCCATGCCACCACCCTCCGCTGCATGGTTGCATCACAGAGCCACAGTGTCAATGTAAAGGCAAAGGTGAGGGATGGAGTGTGAGGGATGTGTGAGAATGTCGGAGCGACACCAAACCATACTGTAGTCCTCAGAACTGTACCAGTTGCCGAATTATTACATTCACAACCGTATCCTCTCACCCGCGTTTCACAGAAGACCTCTGTTAGAACAGTAAAATATGCAAATACATGGTCAAATATGTCATCCATAATAGACATAGAACATTGTTTTTAACTGTAAAAAATTGAATGTCAATCAAATTTGTTTGTCGGTATGCTGGGAAATATACATTTTATTCAGCTACAGAGTCAAACTGATGACTGAAAGAGTCAGCGAAGCTTTAATCCGAGTGCATTCTTACACAAGAGCCGCCGCCTTGTGTAAGAATAATACCGCCTGATACCATTGTTTTTGTTTTCCTGTATTTTTCTGGAAATTTTCATCTCCATAACTAACAAGCATTATCTTATGACTTATCTTGATGTCATAGGTGTCACATTTGCGAGAACCCACAGCCCTTGTTTCCTCATTTCCTTCCCTGCTGATGTGGGCATATGTAGTTGATTCCAGTGAAATTCAAAATTGAAAAAAGATGCGGCTTTCAGGTGGTGTGTCCAGCTTACAAAGCCCTGGAAAATCTTTCCTAGTGCCATAAAGGTTCACCGCTGGGCCCTCTTTGGCTCTGTAGACATACATCTATGCTTTTATTCCACATGCTGACATCATGGCATTGACAAGAAACCCTGACAGTTTGACAGTGACAGGGACAAGCCCGTGCTTTTCACAGGCTCCTGTGTACCATGCTGGGCACCGTGCCAACACCAACACCACTGTCCCCACCCCCCTTAACAGCTTCAGCTGGACCCCTCCCTCTTTTTGTCTGCCTCCGGTGAAGGAGGAGCTGCTGCTCCTGACGTCCGCCTCCCTGAATCAGGGCTGTGGTGTCACACTCTTCCAGTAAATTCATGGTTTCTTTTTTCCCTTTCCCCTCACCAGGCGTTCCCAGCAGCCGTTGACTCGGGCCAGCCCGAGTTCCGAAGCCATAACCAGAGCTGGCCTTGTCCCATGGCCCAGAGGAGAGTCATGCTTGCACACATCCTCTGTGGTATACCACCAGCCACAGCGTCTCCCCAAGACAGTGGCAGTCTAATAGCTTTCTGGAGGAGGGTTTCGGTTTGCATTTACTGTTGTCAATTATGGACTGGGTTTTGTGTTAGGTGAAAACTCACTCACTCGCACTTTCCTATCATGCAATAATCACAGGATGTCAGGCTAGCATCTAGGGTTCTCTCTCCCACACATAGAAATATGTGTTTCGTTACCATATCTCGATCCCTTCCAGATGTGTCGTAGCACCGGACTGATGAAAAGCAATACTGGACTTGTTTTTAATCACGCCAGTCAACAAAAAGGGAAAAAAAACCTTTTGATCATTGCAGTATGGAAGGAATACTCTTTTACCGGTACAGACGGGATCTCGTTACAATTAGCCTCTCATTTAAGAAGGAAATGAAAAAGAGCTGTAAGGTCATGGTTGTGTAATCTGATATTATCTGTCTGATTGTGCCTGGTGATTGCACTGCATATGCTTAGGTCCAAAGCTTAAATGTGACTTCACAAAGTGAAACTGGACAGATAATAGTGTTTAATGATGCACAGCTGAGACAAGTGATAGTCATACTATCATCATTACATCTCTGAGTGGGCCCAGCTGTTTGTTTGTCAGCTGTGTGTGAAGAGGCCATGTGATGACATCCACACCCATGAGCTCAGGTAAATTGGCTGACACACACACATACTCACACACACAGATGGAGATACCCATGAACCGTGAGTTGTCTTTGATGATTTCATCCTGAAATATTTTTAATTTATTTTTAAAAATCCATTCATTTCAGTGACCACCAAAACTCATAATGTTGTGCATGAAACAAATTTATTGGCTGGTATGATAGGCAAGTGTGAGCTGCCTATCACGGTCACGGTTCGCAAAACCCAACTGTACCAGACCGGCCCCGGTGAGGAGTCCCAATCGGGGTCGGCATTTGGCTGTCCGCCACAGGGGAAGGGGGGAGGGCGAGCCTGCACAAACTACCTGAGAAGCGCGGAAGGGTGTCTCCAGGGAAAATGCCATCTCGAAGGAGAATTAGCTTGCCTCGTAGAGACGGGCGGCGAGTTTGTGTGCAGAGGGCAAAATAAATAGATAGTATAATTGGCCATTAAATTGGGAGAAAAACTGGACAAAATCTGAAACAATATTAAAAAAATATATACATATATAACACTTGCTTAAATCCATAACTCAGCAAACATTTAGTCTGTAACTGTGGACAAAAATGAATTGCAGTGTGATTTTTTCCTCAGTGTCTCTCTTTCTCTCTCTCTCTCTCTCTCTCTCTCTCTCTCTCTCTCTCTCACACACACACACACACACACAGACACATACATTATTTGTGGAGGGGAGTTATCTTTAACATCACTTTAACATTTCTCATGCTGTCCTGATGATCGTTAATCAGCATTAGCTAATAACCGTTCAGTACTGCTGTGGATCATTACTATACACATCAGGGTGTATGGCAGAGTGAGAAGCTTATGGCCAAAATGCAACTTTTGGCAGTCAGTTGTAACAGTAGTAATTCTACAGTGCACAACCACTGTGAGATCATTATGGGTTATTGGAAGTGAACAATGACAAGGGCGCTAATAGCTTTTTTAGTCCAACAGTCAAAGAGGGCACAGCTGCTTTCACTTGTTACAGCACTGATTGAGTGAGCTTAATTTCATTAGATGGAATATGAAGGGTATCAATACTGCTGAGAGGCCCACTCTTCCTGGAACTGAAGAAGCTTTTACACCCCATCACAGTCTTCTTTAATTTGTTGAATATTTAATAACAATTCAAACACACACTCACCACACTATGGTTTTGCAGTATATTTGTGGGGGCGGAGGGGTGGGAGGGAAAGAGGGATAACTTCAATTATTGAGTTTGCTTTATTTGATTCTTGTAAGGTAGAAGCAAACATAATTGTTATCAAATATTCATGATCATTTTCTATATCCCTTTATGATTCAGCTTTGTGGATGATTCATGCAACTGCTAAGGGCAAGTTCAGAAACAGGTTAGTCATTACATTGCAGGCATTTAGCAGATGCTCTTATCTAGAGTGTCTTACACAGTTTAAATTTCTTTATATTAAATCAATTTATACAGCTAGATATTTTACAGAAGCAATTCGGGTTAAGTCCCTTGCTCAAGTGTGCCCCACCTGCGAATCAAACCTGCAATGTGTGAACAGCTGTAGAGGCAAAGGGGAAAGAGGGCAGACTCTAACCATTGCTACCTTTCCATAAATATCCTACAGCTTTCTACAATAATAATAATATTGTGGTGTCCCCAGGGGTTGGGCGACACTCACGGACCTTGCAGAGGGCGTAGGCAAGTGCGAGGCAAAATGTGCAAGAACACAGAGGAGTTCAGTTCCGTAATCCAGTCCGTGGTCAATATCCAAAGGGGGTCCTCAAAACAATCCAAGTTCAAAACACAAAACACTCTAACAATCTCTCTCTCTCTCTCTCTCTCTCTCTCTCTCTCTCTCTCTCTCTCTCTCTCTCTCTCACACACACACACACACACACAGACACATACATTATTTGTGGAGGAGTTATCTTTAACATCACTTTAACATTTCTCATGCTGTCCTGATGATCGTCAGCATTAGCTAATAACCATTCAGTACTCATTACCATACACATCAGGGTGTATGGCAGAGTGAGAAGCTTATGGCCAAAATGCAACTTTTGGCAGTCAGTTGTAACAGTAGTAATTCTACAGTGCACAACCACTGTGAGATCATTATGGGTTATTGGAAGTGAACAATCTCTCTCTCTCTCTCTCTCTCTCTCTCTCTCTCTCTCTGGGCTGGTCAATCGACTTCACAGTATATCTCAAACACTATTATTCATTCAAGATTTATTTGGATGGGAATCAGCCCTTTAAATAGGCCTAAAAATGGCTAAAGATGGTCGCAGATCCATCACTTGTAATGTGACTATGGCCTGCTGGGAAATCTCCCCCCCAAAAAAAAAAAAATAATTATAATAATTATAATATTGCTAAGTTTTGTTGGTATGGTGATGGTAGATGTGAAGGCAAGACAGGTGTGCTGTGTGTAGGTGGGGTTGTGCCAGGGTTGTAGTGCTGCCTCCTCTGTGTGAAGTACATCAAGACATGGCTTATAGCATCAAAGCATTTAGCTTGTGTTTGGTCGGTGTGTCCAAATTAAGCAATAGGTCTTTCATGAATGAATACCTAACTAAAAGTATGATATCTGTAGACTGCTTGGATTATGAAGAAAAAAAAAGCTTGGGGGGGGAGTATATTATTCATGCCAGTTCATTCCATAATTTGAAAATAAATAGTGCATAATGCATAATGGTTCATGTCCTCAGAAGGAAATAACTTGGAAAATAACTTAATTTCAAATAAACGATTATTATCCTGCCTGTGTCCTTGAAGAAGAGACTGGAAACTTGGCAAGGGAAAAGTTAAATACTTTAAAAAACACACAACACAAATATGCTGCCAGAATAGCTCTATGTATTTTATGGTCCTGTCCAGGGAAAAACCACTTGGCTGTTCTGGGCTCAGGGAGGCTTTTAAACCATGGCAAGACAAGGCTATAAGAGAAACAGAGGAGCTTACTGTCTGACAGCATCACATCTCTGGCACTGAAAACAAAAAGCAACAGGTGGGAGTATGTTTCAGTGTTCCTCATCCACAGGTGAAACTAAACAGGCACTTAATGACGAGTGTTCAATAGTAAACAGTTGAGACAGGCGATAGTCAGTTTGTCATAGTTTGATGAGTGAATAATGCCTCAGAAGTGGCCCCAGGTGTCAAACTGTTTGCCAGGTGTGCGTGTGGAGAGCCACACCCATAAGCACACTTAACCGTATACATGCACATAGATACACAGACATAGCATGCATACATACACATTGTACACATCACAAGAGCACACACATCCAACACATCACACACTCACACAAAAATACATTAGTCATACAAACACAGACTCACACGACAGACTGAATAAAGAGTCTGCATCATGAATAATGTGCGATCTTTTATTTTTTCCATGAAGTGTCTGGTGAATGATTACAAGTATTTACTGTAGTAGGGAAGAACTGCAGTAGGACATTCATCTCTGTCCGGACCTCACCAGTTTTCTTTAGGACAACATGCTTGCCTGTGTCTTCCTAGTCCAGTGGCCAGGCTTTGTTCACTTCTGTTATGTATTTAGTCACAATTTGTCTGTCTCTGTTTTACATCTCCGACAGGGTAATTTTGTTTTCACGTTGAGACAGAGCAGTTTCTCTCCATATCACAAACCTAACACGGTTTTTCTTTTGACAGGCTTTATGGAGGTTTAAAATTACTGCCAAAATAACATTACTTGTTCTTTTAGGCACGCTTTGTTTCAGATACCATTCACTTGAGTGTGGGAAGTAAATTATTTGTGCAAAAGCATCTAAATGTCAGGGCCTGGAATATCAGAGTATATGGGTGATGCATTGGTTGGGTGCATAAAATAATACAGGTGACTCTGTTTTGACTGTTTTACTATGTAGGGAGTTACTGATTTATTTATGACCACAGGTGATATGTTGATATCTAAGAAAACTGTAATATGGTCAGAGACAAATGTCACAAAATCCTTATCAGACAATAACAAAATGTTATACCACCAGTGTTCTCTGCACCCTTTCAGAAGGGAAAGACATTTCCTAAATGATTGGATCACAATCTGAGATCACAGTACTTTGGTAGGTGCAAGTGTGGACTTGGGGGAGCAAATTGTTGACAATACAAAAATAGTCTATGCGTTGAAAAGGTATGATGTACATGTGAAAAAAGAAAAGAAAAGAAAATCAGAAAAGAAGGACTGCAACTGGGCTGCAGCTTTGATATGTGCCATGGGTTTGGGAGAGGAGTGATCCAATACTGTGAGCAGCACTTAAAATCTCATCCAAGAATAAGGTGATATTGATTTGAGTCACACAAAAAAATCTATGGAAAAATATTTATATATATCCATATTTCAGGTGTAAACACTAAACTAACACTAAAGACTGCCAATGTGTTAAAAGGTTTTCATGTAATAATAACAAACATCTGTTTTCATCTGAGATAATATTAGCCATGAATTGCACTTTTTTATCAACAATTATTGCCATTCCTCATACCTGTGCATTGAAATCAGAATGGAAAAGCTTCTCCAACTAGCCCAATGCGTATGAAAGTTCTCAGATTTTTGGAAATGTGTCTTTGGAAATGAACAAGGCCGACTTTTAATTGTTGGAACTGCACAAACAACTTAGTCCTATTAACTGAGTGATTAAGCCCCTTGTTATTCCAACTTACAAAGTGCAGTACCTTACCTCTGTTATGTGGCATTTTGATAGCAAATTTGTGCTGATACAATAACTAAATAAGTGTCCACCAGTTGCATAACCAGTTGGACAGAGACACCTTTCCCCTAGAAAATCACCTCTCAGTGCACAAAAACCAGCAAGAGACCCAAGCCCACAAAGCAGAACCAATAGGGAACAAAAAACAGAACAACCCCCAAAAACCCTGGAAAGTCCAGACAAAAAACACCTGTTCTGTGTGCAGTACCTGTTCCAGTTTTCTTGACCAGATCCTAAAAAATGCAACACCACAACAAGGTCCATCAAATCCAACCCTCAACCACAATCCAACCCACAGAACATGCACTCTATACAGTCTAATTGTATATACAACATTACTGTAAAAGCTAAACATGTGTGGCTAATTAGTGGCTAATGCATACAAATACATTGTGTGGAATGAACCCTGTCATGCATGTGATAGAATTAAAATATGAATAGGCTGTTCGTGCACCCTGAAATATTGCAATTTTTGACATTCTTCTACTGTCAAACTGTTTAGGGCTACTTTAACACTCAAAGAGCCATTTGGACAAAAGAAAGCACTGGGAGCACTCCATTGTTTAGGGTGTATGAATACCCTAGTGAATACTGTATGAAGTTCCAACAGTATCCATACAGTTCATTCATATTTTCCTACAACCCCAAGCCAAATTTACCATTCAAGTATTACCTATCATCATGTTCTATTATGTATTAAAATTGTGAAATCACCAAGTTCATGATCAAAAAGTTCAAACTGACACAAGTCAGTTAACAGAATTGAAGTCTGCTCCACCACATTTTTTGCACAGCTAAATGTGGAGCCCCACTATGTGCTTCTCTAGGAGAAGAAATTAAACCGTTTTGCTTTTGGTGAAGGAGAACAATAACTTTCCATTTCTATTTATGTTATTGGATTACCTCGATTACTTTTTTTTAGTTGTATTTAAAGATAAACAGGGCAAATACAGTGAGCCACAGTAAAATTAGCAAATACAGTGAGTCCAAACCAGTTAGCCACCAATATTAGAAAGCTGATTGGGCTATCTGGTTGGGCTATGTAGAGAGCAAACATATCTAGCTAGCTAACTATGTAACAATTAGCTTAGCCTGCTGTTGTGATTTGGGCCTATCGGCATATTATAGCCAAATTAATGGGCTAGTTATTCTTTTGAATTGTTTGATGCTGTGTGTGACAGTGGCTGTATGTCGTGTCTGTGTGTGTGACAAAGTGCACTCTACTTCAGCGCTACGCAGTGCACAGGTATTCAGGTCACTGCCCTTTCAGAACCACAACCCTCTCGCATCCGTTGACGTGTCACTGTTGTTGAGTGTGGTGCAATGTTGGTGTCTGGTTTTCCATGACTGCTATTACCACATTTGGAATGTATTAATGACAACAGCATTATCACATTTTCACAGAATGTGAAACAGCAGCCATAATTTGTGTAAAGTGTAATCTCACAGAGGTCACGGTAATGTAGCCAAAGACAGAGAGAGAGAGAGGAAGCGTATAGTTGAGTCAGCACATTAAAGAGCAGAGACTTGCAGTATGATTTTCACATTTACAGATAGATGAAAAGATTAGCCAGCATAGAGAACACATTCCATATCAAACGTTACATCTCTTTATGTCAGCTGAACTTCTTGGTAATTGTGCTATTTTTAATTTTGCAGAAGTCTCATTCGTGTTTGTATATTTTTTTATTTATATGGGTCACCTGGAAAGAAATGACCCACTTTATATATATGCCATTTAGCAGATGCTTTTATCCAAATCGACTTACACTAGTGAATGCATACATTTTTCAGTACATTCGGTCCTGATGGGAATCAAACCCACCACCTAAGCATTGTCAAAGCCATGCTCTGCCAACTGAGCCACACAGAACCACTTTAAACATAAGAATCTATCTATTATTATTATTAGTAGTAGTAGTAGTAGTAGTAGTATTGTTGCCATTGTTTTTTCAATTAATGATAATTTCCACAAGAAAATGATCAAAAATGCATCAGTAGAGCAGATATTCAGAGCCTCTCCAGCACAGCCAATGGCAGCCACTCTATGCTTGATCTTCACTGGGCTTCCTTGACAAGTGTCCTCCTGAATCAGCAGGGTTGGGAGGGTTACTTTGTAAATGTAATTAGTGCCTGAATACTGATTACACGGCTCTGAAAGTAATCCGATACGAATACAGTTACATGTCTCAAAAAAGTAACGTATTCAGATTACTTTTAGAATACTTTTGGATTACTTACTTTTTCCATCACAAATGGGTATGTTTTGGGGTACAGGAGACATTGGGAAGCTGTTATATAGCCAAAGGTGGTGCTACTTAGTACTAAAAGGGTGCTCAAACTTTTGCACATGCCATGTTCACTTTTTTATTTTATCAGTAATACATTTAAATAGTTATTATGCATTACACTTTGAAAAAGGATGTCATGTTCAACTTTCCACTGTGTTGAGGTCAGGTCAGCTTCTGTTCAATTAATAATAAATACTAATAAATTTGAGATGTCAATTTAGCTAAATATATGCAACATTGTATCTGCATTTTTTGTTGTAGTCATCATCATTAACATGTTATGGAATTAGAATGGACAGATTAAAAATTAATCATAATAAAAAGCAAAGGGAAATTGAAAGGCAAGTTATTTTACTGTTTTGATGGCTCATCATGAGCATAACTCAAACACAGCATCTGAAACAATGTAATAACTTTTGAAACTTTTTTGGCACTGGAATAACAGCGACTTGTAAGGGATATGGCTTAGAAAAGTGCCAGTGTTGGCGGGCTGTGTAGCGGTGAATGCTCGGCAGTGCATAACGTAATTGACGTATAGTAAGGTACAATTGGCTACCAAATTGTAGAAAATTGGGAGAAAACTGGGAAAAATAAAAAGAATAAAATAAAATGTCATCGTTTCAACAATAAAGAAAGCAGTATAAAATTAGCAGAGCAGTTAATGCGATGCCTCAAACTGTAGGCTAAGGTCAGGTAACAGCAAATTACTGCAGAACTGTGTTCATTAAGCTGAAGGTTAGCTAACGTTGACTTACTCCAAGTGCTTTTTAAGATTCGAAGTCGAGTCCTTTGATGCTGACAGTATCTTTATTCCTGGAAGACACAAGGTACACTGGACCGACAGATTTTTCCCATTTTCTTCTTTAAACTGGAAATTGTGTCGATAACGCCACGAACTAAAAGCTGACTTTTCTTCCATCTTGTCGCTATCAATGTTTGTCTGAGTGTGGGCCCGTGCTTTTTTTTAAACGCATTTTTCTTAATGCAGATTTTTGGTTCTGTGCAGCGGCTGTAGTTTTCGTGAGCTGTGTGATGATAATCATGTAGGCGTGATAATTTCATGCTGTAGCTTTAGTAATGAATATCAGCTCATTAATGTTTGTAAGGAAAACTTTCCACCAAGAATTCCAATAAGTATTCCAAAATGTATTCACTTCAGGTTTATTAAAGTAACTGTATTCAGATTACTAGTTTTTCAAATGTAACGCGAGCTGAATACAGTTACTTGATTTTTGTATTCTGATTACGTAACGCCGTTACATGTATTCCGTTACAACCCAACCCTGTGAATCAGGCAGGTGGGTCTGACATCACACCAAAGAACCTCCAAGTGGCTCATACTGCTAAACCACTGGTTCAGTGCTATGATTTGCCCCACGGTCTGGCACCAAATCCTAACCATACCAGTGCCAAATGTGGCCGGCAGCTCCGCCAGGCAGTGCACACTTGGCAACAGTGTCACCCACAGAAGGATACTCAGGAGACACAGAAGAGTACTCCTCCAAACGCAATGACTGTTCCAATCACCTGGTGGACTGCAGAGTGAAAAGAAGCGAAAAGTTGAATCCAATGAATCCAAGTGGCCATTCTAAATTGTGCAAAGAAAAAAACTGGACCTAAATATTGGTTTAAAAAGAAACTTGTTGTTCACAATTGGGAATTCACGTTTCATTGTTAAGACTGCAGATCTGAGAAGATATCATAATTTCTCAAGCTGCTTGTAGAGACAGTTATACATTACAGCAGCGGGTTTATGTATCGATCCTGTTGACATATTGTATAATCCTTTAACACACTAATGCTGTCCACAATATTGTCTACAATGTGTTCTCAGCTGTTGCTTGCTTTATGATACACAGAAGACTTTACTGAGTAAGTGTACAGGCTCCCGATCTGAACTCTCGGTCACAGGTGCCAGAACAGCTGGCTGTCTTGTCTCCATGTAAACGAGTTCTTATTAAACCTCCCTCACAGACAGCTTTAATCAAATTCGATTGTTGTCTGCTCTAAGCAGCACTGCCATTTGTCAACAGATCCAACAACAAGATGAAGCACAAAAGTGTATCTAAAATTTCCAGGAAAATATCCGGAGCTTCCCCCTCCCACCCCATTTCCATTAGAAACACTCTGCAGCTCTGTTGCAAATGGCAAGACTGGCTGATACAAAGACTCTGAAAACGATTTTCTCTTTCTCCACAATTAATAGAATTTGTCATGGAGTGAAATGCCCACTCTTTTTTTAGTGCTCTAGAAAAACATGCACATTGGAAGAAAGCATTACTCTAAAGTAAATGAAATAATATCCTGACCTCGTCATGATTACCTCCTAGGAAGAACTGTATTGTAAGTCCTTTATCATTAGTAACCAGCAAAATAAATCAGACAAGGCCCTGCATACACAAAGACAGTTGTGATTTCTTGCTTATAATGCTAATGATGAATCCACCTTTGCATGTATGACAGGGCTGCCGCCTGCATAAAATGTATGCCTGAATGATGTCTGGAGCTCTTCTCATTGGCCTCAAGCCATACTACTGAGCATTATTGTGTTCAACGATCAATAACACTAAATGGACTTGTTTTCCCCACTACACATGGCATTAACGGGATGTGGCCTGAACACAATGATGACGTTTACTAATCTTGTGGTTGGTTTGGAGGCTCTTACAACTCAAGCTTCTCCCAATTTGGTAGCCAATTACTCCCGCTATTCTTAGGTCAATCCCCTCCCTCGTAGTTCGCTGCCGTAGCCCTGTGATCGTGCTGTTGACTGTATCTCCGGCACCCCAGAAACACTCCTGTGCGCAGCGAACTGTGTCGGCTTCCCTCCCTTCCCGGACAGCCAATTGCCGCCCCCGGTGCCACTCCTGGCCAGAGCCGACTCTGGCGCGATGGGGGATCGAACCCTGGTCGCCATGGCCAGTGTCAGACGTTGAAACCACTAGACCACGTGGGACGGGGAGAGGGCAATTCTTTTTAACCTGTATTCACATGTTCCTTCAGGGGAACTGATACAGGCAGCAACTGGCCATGCCAATTCCTGCTTCCTGCAGCACCCAACCATTATGCGCCCCGTGGTCTGTCAATAAAAGAAGAGGGAGGTGTGTGGGAACAGATGCGATTACATATCCTGTTTGTAGCTGACAAAACGCATTGGACACCCAGTTGTTTGGAGAGATAAAGAGTACCAGGACCACGAGTTACAGGACTTTATAATTGACAAAGAAAGCTTTTCTTATTAGTTAAACCTGGTTCCTCATTAGTCAACCATGCGGTACGAACAAACTCTGTGCTCAGCTGAGCATTGGATAATTTTACGCATTGGTCTACTATGTATAATAATACAGTAGTGATAATAATGATAATAGTAATAATAGTACATAGTGCATACCGTACATACATAATCGCGAGAATGTCTTCACGCGAATTAAGTACACGCATTAACTTGTAACTGAACGAGTAGCCTACAGCTGGAAGGATGAACAACCCAACTTCCGTTGTGGGGAATGAAAACGCTCAGCTTATTAGAAAATAAATTTCTCATTTTGTAACTTCAGATGTTACACTATAATGGCAGAAAAAATCTACACCCAGCAAACATCAAATTATAAAAAAGCAAATTCAAAAAGCATCAAATGCAGGATATGGGTTACTTGTTTTAGGGACAGGACTGTTTTTATAGATGTGTTCTCTAAATGTCTTAAGAGTACTTTTCAAAATGTGTGGCATAATATTGAACACAATACTCTCTACTCTCTCACCCCCATTCACCCCATAATTGATTGCTTAGGCTACCTGAAATCATATTTAAGATTATTCTGTTCAGCACGCTTCCTTCCTGACTTTTTAGCAGTCTCTGCTACTTGGACTTATAATGAAAAGGTAATCGAATAATCTGGTGGCTCAGAAGGTTTGACGCTAATAACGCTTAGGTTGTGGGTTGTAATGAAAAATGTATGCACTTACTACTGTAATTCGCTCTGCATAAAAGTGGCTGCTAAATGGCATATCTTATCTTATAATGCATCATTGTTGCTGATTACATTTATAAACCGTGAGCGCTGCGGCCAGGAGACTACATCTAGCAGCTAAGGCAATGAAGTTCGGCGCACTGCCTCTCCAGGACAAAGACGGCATCCTCGTTTAACAAGCTGTGGGCGTCACTTCAAATCTTTGTTGTTCGGTGAACTTCATTGGTTAGGATTGGCCGTTAACGCTGCTCACAACAAAACCATGTGAAGTTTGAAAGGGTTTGCCATTTATCATACAGTACAACAACGTCTGGGTATCGGCTCTTCTACGTGTGCGTCTCCATAGAAGACCACGCTTGAAGATTAAAGGTAAACTCTGTTCTCGTTCTGGCTCCATGATGCTGCACTTGTTCCTTATATTAATATTCCTGTTGCTGGACAGTAACGGTATATTTCACATACTCTTCTTTAATTGTTTAACTAGGGAACGTTGGTGTGGTTTCTTATAGCATTAGTATTTTAGTATTTTATTATCGAGTATGACTGATGTTTTGTGACAAAAAATTTAAAATGTGACATCGAAAAACTGAATTGTTGCATTATTATTTTCCATCCATCCTGTATTAATAATGCACTTTCGATTCCGACATGGACGGTTTTGGTGGTTAAATATCTGCACAAGTACAAATGACTTTTTGGCACTGCTGGACTATTGTTATTTACATTATTAAAAACATTTGATGCTTTTTAATCTTACCGTGTATAAATGCACTTTTTGTAAATCGCTCTGGAAAAGAGCGTCTGCTAAATGCCTAAAATGTAAATGTAAATTTACGCATTGGCGTTCCATATTTAATTGTGCCTCTACAATAACCACCACTTTCTCCACACAGTTATGTGTATATGTCACTGGCAATAGATACTTTGTTAATCTATCTATCCATTATAAAGAGTGCAGCGTTGTACCCATATGATTAAATTAGAATGACAACAGAGAGTGAGACAGCCCCACCCTCATGCCCCAACCCCACCCTTGTGTTTATCAAGATAGGTGGACATTGATAACCTTGAAATGCCCCATTTGTTCCCAAGTTTACAACTGCAAGATTCCAAAAGTGACTCCCCTGCTTTAAAAAAGCACTTCTTTGGCAAGATATATGATTTCCTGGTTCTTGGTCTAGTTGTTAAGCCGGTTTAGTTGTATTTACTATGCGCTTCTGTGGCTTCGTCTTCCTCTTCATCCTCCTGTTGATGCATGTAGCAGTTTGTGCTACAGTAATGCATGTAGGAAAAGCCTATCTGCTTATTGTGCCTCAGAAATTACCACAAAAGTAGCAACGAATCTAGAATTTTATCCTTGTAAAATGTGTCTCAGGACTGTCCCAGGATAGTGAAACGCACCTGTTATAAGCAATTGAAGCAATTATGTTCAATTACATATTTAAAAGCCAAAAAAGTATATCAACAAGCTACAGTAACACAGAAAAGCAACAAAGTGCACAG
The DNA here is from genome assembly GCA_029706075.1 of Aldrovandia affinis. Taxonomy (NCBI): domain Eukaryota; kingdom Metazoa; phylum Chordata; class Actinopteri; order Notacanthiformes; family Halosauridae; genus Aldrovandia; species Aldrovandia affinis. The sequence goes on along the minus strand of JAINUG010000126.1, from coordinate 152,171 downwards.
GAAATATATTTCCCTTCATCCAAATTTTAGGTGACTCTTATGTTGTGGTTAACCCTTAGGAGTCGCCGATCACGCCGGCGTGATCAAATCAGTAACTGGTTCAAGACGCCGTAGCTTTAAAACGAAGTCACTTTGAGCATTGCCGTCAACTTCACTCGAAAGTTCTGGCTTGAAACCCCATGCTAGTTTTTTTAATGACGTTGAAAGACCAAGTAAAAACGGAGATATTATCACTTTAATTTGATATAAAAATTATATTTACACGTGCGTAAAAGCGCATACAGTATGTGAGGCAGGCGTCATTTTTGTTTGAATATCTTCGGCGTTTCTTGTCATATTATGAAACGGAAAAAAATGCCTAGCTAGTTTTTGGAGTTGGAGTTGGGAGTTTTTGTGGAGGAGAAATTAGGCGAGTTGAGCCTCGTGTGAGGCGAATGCTAAATGTATCCCAAACCTTGCTTTTGTACGTCGAGGATGACGAACTTGAAGAAATTATTGGTAAGGAGTCTGACATCGAGAGTGATGCTGACGACGAAATTGACGACCCGTCTTTTGTTTACTTTGCGAAGTACATTTGACTGATCTGTGTAAACGTGGTTTTCCACTCACCTTGTTCATACATTAAATTCAAGTGAATGAAGTTCACATCATTTCATTTCATTTTTCAATCTCAATTTCCGCTACTACAAACAGCTACCCATTGTGTCCCACCATTTCACTGCGCTCCTCATTTGTTTCCCTAATTTAGTCATGCCTGGTGTGCCGGTCTATGATTGGGGGTTGGTATCTCCAGAAGAGAAAATCATGCACAAACTCAGACTGTGTCTGAGGGCCAGATTTATTTGCCTAGGGCAGGGGTTGGCAGCCCATAACACTCAAAGAGCCATTTGGACCCGGTTTCCACGGAAAAGAAAACGCTGGGAGCCGCACCATTTTCTGTCGACGGGGGGGGGTGCATGGAATGGAATGCAAATTTTTCGGTCGCAGCGAAATAAATGAACTGCTGCGACCAGTTCATTTATTTCGCGGACCGGGGGTGCTACGCCAAAAAATGCATTCCATTCATTTGCACCGCACCCCCCCGCGACCAAAATTTGCGGCTCCCAGCGTTTTCCGATTCAATTCAATGGATACTTATTATTTATTTTCCCAAGCCACGCGGAGCCGCAACATAAGGCTGAAAGAGCCGCATGCGGCTCCGGAGCCGCAGGTTGCCGACCCCTGGCCTAGGGGAGGTTGACACAACTGTGGTCTGTGACCAGGGGTCGGCCTTCCTGAAGCAATATCCAAGCGAAACCTACTATACATTCATTCCCACATCTATCAGATGGGCAAGCAGCAGAACTAGTGAAACAGCCTTCTCTTGATGTGTTGTAGGACTATCCCCTAGAACAGGGGTCTTCAAGTAAAATTCAAAGAGGTCCAGTTAGATAAAATGGCCTCAAGCCAAGGTCCGGTGGTGCGAGGCACGTAACGGCGCCCCATTTTCTGTCGACGGGGGGTGCTACGCGAAAAAAAAGCTGCACAGGGGGTGCGCGAGGAAATAATGCGCCCCTCGGAACCGGTCCGTTTTTTTTTTAACGTTTTCTTACATTTTGCGCCCCTCGGAATTTTGCGCCTGGTGCAGTGCCGTAAATGCTAGAAAAGCTGCGCCGGTAAAATTGAAATGCTCCGTCAAAATGTAGTAATTCTCAATAATTTATCGGTTTTTGGACGCGGTCCGGATAGGACGACTTCTGGGTCCGGACCCGGACCGCGGTCCGCTTGTTAGTGACCCCTGCTCTAGAAATTAGAAATATAATATGGTTGACGTCACAATGTAAGGCTTGTTCATTCCTAACATGGTAGCAGCCAAAGATACAAGTATTCTTATAACATCAGTCTCATTAGTTTTAGTATATCAGTCTCATAAAATATACTTAACTATAAAATTGGAATTTCGATTAATAATTACATTAATTGATTAAATATCAATAGTTAATTCATCTTAATCAAATCACAACATTATACATTTAGTTAATACCAAATTAATAATATTGATGACCTAACAAAGGGGTTGAAGGCATCAGGTTGTTCTAATCAGCAGTGGTTGGCTCAGTTCAATACAAGTGTAACATTAAGACAGACAACCTTGTAAGAAAAATAATATATGACATGTATTGAACATAACGCATCAAACTAGCAAAGCACAATTCAATACATTAATTAACAACAACTATCTGTGTGTGAATTAGGGATGTGACAGTATGCCGGTTTGACGGTATACCACAATATTAAAATATGAAATTGTACTATCATAAACTAAACGTGATACTGTGATATGTCTAAATAACCCATATTAAATAATATAATACTGCATCTGGGGTATCTGCTTAAATGTTATTTAATCCCACCACCTCTTTTTTTTTTTTATAAATTTGTTTCTGATTTTATCCCATTTTCTCCCAATTTGGTAGCCAATTAGACCCGCTGTTTTCCCTGGGGACGTTGTAACCACTGGGCCACGCGGGAGGCCTAATCCCACCACCTCTTTGGCTGTTCTTGCATTTTGTTTTGTTTACAACGCGACTGCGCACATGCAGACAGCTCCTTCGCATTTCCCAACCCTGGTAGGGAGCTGTTAGCTAGCTAGCTACATGGCATAAATCTCAGTTTGCAGTCCCTTATAAAACTTGCAATTTCCAACGCTGATTCCAATGCCGAGGCGGTCTGTAATTACTAATTATACCCCCCCAGAAAGCGAACTCCTTCATCCGTGTAGACTCATTTTGGATTCAGAAAAAAAGATGGTGTTGTTGTTGAGATCTCCCATCTGTAGATAATGTGGGAAGCATGTAATGGCCAGAGTTTGGAACACATCAAACCTTGCAATTCCATTGCAAAATGTTGCTTAATTCGCAAAGTGAATGATTTAAATTGATTTCAACATACAATTACAAGGAGTGAACTATATACCGAAAACCGTGATATTGAGTAGTACGATTATCATACTGTGAAAATGTCATACCGTCACAGCCCTAGTGTGAATGCATGTGTGTACCTGTATGTGTGTGTGTGCGTGTGTGTGTCTGGGGCGCATTTGTGCGCAAGCTTTCTGAGACGTGGCCGTGCATGCATGTGTGTTCTCTTGCATGTGCGTGGGTTGCACGGATGTGCTTGCATGCTTTAAGGAAGTGGTCATTAAGAACAAAGAGGAAAGATGGAGGGAAGTTTAAACCTAGTTTGTAACTAAGGCAAAAAATGACCAGGCTAGGAGACGGTACATGCAAGACATGGGTCTGCGTGTAGTGTATTTTACTACTAACGCAGCGAGTGAATGAGCGGCTATGCCAGTCACAAAAACAATAGTAAACACAGTGTCATGAACTATGATAAATTTGACAACAGTTTGTACATACAGTCATGGATATAAACAGTCCATTGCTAAGCTGTGCTATGCCCAGTTGTTACAGCTAGGGCTGTCCCCTACTAAAACAAATCTTGGTCGACCAACAGTCGTCCTTTTTTTCCGATTGGTCGATTGGTCGAAACTTTGTTTTTGTAATATATATATATATATATATATATATATATATATACAGTGCTCAAATAAATTAAGGGAACACTTAAATCACACATCACGGATCTCGATGAACGAAATATTCAAGTTGAAAATCTTTATTGATTACATTGTGTACTTCGTCGAGAACAAAATGACGTAAGAACGGTCAATGGAAACCAAAATCATTAACCCATTGAGGGCTGGATTCAAAATCACACCAAAAATCAAAGTGAAAAATTGAGATCACAGGCTGATCCAACTGGTGTGAATTTCATCACGACAACTCATAATGTGGCTCAGTAGTGTGTATGGCCCCCACATGCCTGTGTGCACTCCCGACAACGTCTGGGCATGCTCCTGATGAGACGGAGGATGGTGTCCTGGGGGATCTCCTCCCAGACCTGTATCAAAGCATCAGTGAGCTCCTGGACAGTCTGTGGCGCTACTTGGTGGAGGCGAATGCACCGATACATAATGTCCCAGACGTGTTCAATTGGATTCAGGTCTGGGGAACGTGAGGGCCAGTGAATGGCATCAATGCCTTCATCATCCAGGAACTGCCTACACACTCTGGCCACATGAGGCCGTGCATTGTCCTGCCCCAGGAGGAACCCAGGGCCCACTGCACCAGCGTAAGGTCTGACAATGGGTCTGAGGATTTCATCCCGGGAACCTAACAGCAGACAGTGTACCATTGGCTAGCACGTGGAGGTTTGTGTGGCCCTCCAAGGATATGCCTCCCCAGACCATCACTGACCCACCGCCAAACCGGTCATGCTGAATGATGTTGCAGGCAACATAACGTTCGCCATGGTGTCTCCAGACTCTTTCACGTCTGTCACATGTGCTCAGTGTGAACCTGCTCTCATCTGTGAAGAGAACAGGGGCCAATGGCGAACCTGCCAATTCTGGTGTTCTCTGGCAAATGCCAATCGAGCTGCACGGTGCTGGGCTGTGAGCACAGGTCCCACTACAGGAAATCGGGCCCTCATGCCACCCTCATGGAGTCTGTTTCTGACTGTTTGGTAAGAAACATGCACACGAGTAGCCCACTGGAGGTCATTTTGTAGGGCTCTGGCAGTGCTCCTCCTGTTCCTCCTCACACAAAGGAGCAGATACCGGTCCTGCCGCTGGGTTGTTGCCCTTCTACAGCCCTGTCCAGCTCTCCTCGTGTAATGGCCCATCTCCCAGTATCTCCTCCACACTCTTGAGACTGTGCTGGGAGACACAGTAACCCTTCTTGCGACGGCACGTATGGATGTGCCATCCTGGAGGAGCTGGACTACCTGTGCAACCTGAATGGGCTGCAGGTACCGCCTCATGCTACCAGTAGTGACAAGGGCACTAGCAAAATGCAAAACTAGAGAAAAATCTGCCAGGAAGGATAAGGAGAAAGAAATGGTCTGTGGCCACCACCTGCAAAACATTTGACTTTTTGGGGGTTGTCTTGCTGTTGCCTCTCCTGTCCACCTGTTGTCACTTTCATTTGCACCAAAGCAATCGTTTACACTTCCTAACTGGACAGATCGATATCCCAGAAGTTTAATTGACTTGGTGTTATACTCTGATGATTAAGTGTTCCCTTAATTTCTTTGAGCAGTGTATATATATGACACACCCTATTTGTTTTAATAAATACAACTATATGCACACTGCACTTGTCCCATGTTTTATAACTTTCTTAAGTGAATGACACAAATGAGTAACAATAGGCTAATGACTTTATGGAGCCGGAGTTCAAGATTACCTGAAAGAAAAAAAAACTCTGTTCCGACCCTCCTCTTCATGCTGCCCTTGCAGATTCTGCTGTTAATCTGCTGCTATTCACATAATAGGCTGATGCTTTTATTTGACCACAACCATAACACATTCTAATGCGCAGGCTATGTTTTATTTAATTAACCAGGTTGGTCTCATTGGGATTTAAAATCTCTTTTGCAAAAAAATAGCAAAAACGAATGATCACACATAGCCTATTGTCTTAAATTGTAGCCTAAAGCTGAACATAAAGTGGCTATAGCCACTATAACTTACTCGAGTCGGAGACCATCCGATGGCCTACTTCCCCAGTCATTTCATGTTATGGCACAGGAACACTAGCTTGTCCACATTTTTTGACTGCTCCTTGTTTTATTAACGATAAACCCTGCCTTAGAAAACACGCTTGCAAAGTTGACATTCCACTTTTTTGGATCATCCGTGACTAAAACGAAATGCTGCCATACTCCAGAAAGTATGCCTTTATCACTAATCTAACTGTAGGCAAATCTTAGGCTACAATTAAAATGCACATTCGCGTGCCTAAAACAAGAAGGATACAATATAGGCTACATGAAAGGGGGTATTACGCATGTTAGTTATAAATATATAAACCATACAATTAGGAAAACACATTTATTATAAAACGTTACTTTTATTCATTTTGCAGAATTATTCACAACATTACTATTACCTTAACTGCCTAATATAATTTAAAGAGAACATATATAGAGTGAAGGACTGTCACTGCCATACCCGCAGCATCCAGAATGGATTATTCTACTGACAAGCGCGTTGAACTGTGGCGCAAATCTAGGTGTCTCATGCTGCGTGGAGATTTTTTTATTATTTTTTTCCGCGACTGCTCGACCAACACAAATCTCGGTCGACCAACAGCCCATTGATCAAACAATCGACCAGTCGACTAAATGGGGTCAGCCCTAGTTACAGCCTTACTGTGTGTTTTCTGCTCCGCGGTCAGCGGGGTTCGATGCTTACCAGGTTCAGATTAATTCCAGTCACCAAGTCTTCAACGAGTCCGATGTTTCCTTGCGGTGTCTCTTGCAACTGTTCACGGTTGGTGTGAAGTAGGGATGCACCGATATGAATATTCTGGACCGATACCGATAATTCAAAAAACACAGTCCACCGATACCGATAATTTGTTATTTATTGTCCTATTTGTGCCCTGGCAAAAAATATATAATTCTGCCCTTCATTATACTTTTCAATGAATACAAATTCAATCATACAAATGTTTGGAACAGCTTTTATTGTAACATTATTTCACATACTCGTTGTACTGTGCTACATGTCTTACTTGTAAATGACTGATCAGATTTGATGTATTAAAATCCTTGCTTGAATTGCCTCCTCTTGAAATCTCAATGGAGAGTTTGTTACAAAAAGCAAATCAGTAGTCTTTCTCTGACACCTTGTAACGAGCCCAAATTGTACACCATTATTGTAATTACAGTTATCAAGCATGGCAAATGTACAAATGTTGATGATTGCGGTTAGGCTATAACATTGTTGCATGGAGGAGAATAATTCCTGAATTCTTTTTGCCATTTTTCCATCAGCAACACAACCAACACACAACACAGTCAATCACAGACAGGCTTGATATGAAGCGCAACTTCACTGTAGTGAAGCCAGAGGAAAGCATCATCAAAACGCCAAACCTGGAGCTAGTGAAGCATGGAGTGAATTTATTCAGTCAGTAATCCCACTAACTAGGATAGGCCCAGACAAAATGTGATAATGAGATTGGAGACAAACTGAGTTTAGCCCCTAATAAAGGCTGCACATCAATTGCGTGGGGTTACTTTGCTTATAAACGAGTTGACAAAGACCAGAAAGGAGGCTGTTCTGCAAGTACTGTAACAAAGCGGTCCCGGCGGCAGTTGGGAATATGTCTAATCTGTTCTATCATTTGAGAAGTTATCATGTACATTTGTTTACGCAAAGTGCAAACTTTATACTCGAAATTATGCTTGTAAACGTTCCACACTTACAAGCATTGAATGTTAAATAAAGTTGTGTTTGAATATCTGTATATACTCAGCTTTTTTCCACATACAAATTATCGTTTCATTATCGTTATCATATTTGTTCAACATATCATACTAATTATTTTGGGCCATATTGCCCAGCTCCAGCGTGCATCTTATGCAAGACTCTGGAGTGCCAGAGTGCTTGTGATAGCTAGTCAAGCGAAGCATCATCAGAGGAGTAAATTAGTCAGTTTAGCCTGTAAATAAAAGATGCTGCCATTCTATTCAAGTTTGAACTTTTAGACCAGATTGACGCAATACAAATTGACAGATAATTATCTGCCACTGCCATCTGTAAATTTGATCTTATCGACCGATAAGCCGATTGCACTCAATAAGGCAAATATCGTCCGATACCGATAGTCCACCAATATATCGGTACACCCCAAGTGTGAAGTCTTTGGTTCCTTTTCCAGGGTCTTGAGGAAGGGAGCTGGCCATCTCTGTACAACTCAAATAATACAGTATATGCCATTTATATATGCCATTTAGCAGACGCTTTTATCCAAAGCAACTTACAGTAGTGAATGTATACATTTTTCAGTATATGTGGTCCCAGTGGGAATTGAACCCACAACCTAAGCGTTGCCAACGCCATGCTCTACCTACTGAGACACACAGAACCACCAAATGTCCGATATTGCTAGCTTTATCCTTTCACAAAACAGCTCTTCACAAATTAGCATTGTTTACACCTAAGTTCGTGGAGAGCGCTCTGTTGTGTTCTGCTGCTGTTCAGATAACTTTTGTCTCATACGCTTCGGAGAGAACTTATCTCGATGCGTGTCTTCATGCGACTTCTTGTTTGAGGTGCTGGTGAGATGGAGAACAGTGCTATGAGTGTTTGTGGATGTCTTTTGATGAAAAATATTAAGCACACAAAAGTACATTAAATGAAATTGCATTTAAAACACATAATTTTTGGAATGTGCAGTCCCGACAGTGTGGTAGTGGCTTCTTACTTTTTTAATGAAATGACTAATTACTGACCAGCACTTGTTTATAACCACACATAATGTGTAGATATGTTGTCTGTGATGTTAAAGCTTTGAACTCGTATAGTGTAGTTCTGTGATTGATGGAATTACCTATATAGCCTTTCTGTGTGACAGCGGGGTTTCAATTACAAACTGGGCACATGACTGAATATGTTTGCTGTGATTTGAGAGAAAGATGAAAAATATAGCTATAAGATTTTAAATATATATTGTATATCCATCAGTGAACTAGCAAATATATTTATTTACCAGCTGTTTATTGTTTCTGACCAATGTGAGTGCCGTTGATTGTTTTGATAATTTCTATTCTAATCCACAGTTTGCCTTCAATCTCTCTCGATTGCCTTTTCCTAGAAGGTAAACATTTCCATTTTTCCCCCATTGGCTTTGGGTTTATAGTTTTTAAATTCTATAAGGAAAATGTGCCCCATCAAAACAATGATCTTCTTTTTAATTGATTGATGTACTTGTTGATTATTATATTTATGATATTATATTCATAAACGTGTATGTTCCCTAATAATTAGCTGAAAAACTCTACTTGCTTTTTTGTGAGTGTGTGTATAATTGTTATTGTATGGGAAGTGAAACATTTAAATGCATATTGAGTACTGATGTAAATATTCAGCACCCTGTAGATCCCTTCAGGGTGTATTTTACAAGATGGTTAATCAAGGCTGTATTTTGACATGCTGGTTGAGTCTGCACAATCCACTGTGATCGACAAAAAAATGTCTGCCATGTTCCTGTGCATTACAATGCACTATGATTTCAGGATGGGGTTACAGTTCAGGTTTCCCCTACTGCAAGTAATAGAGAGATTATTGTGGCTCTTCTTGGTACTTCTTTGGGCATGTTAGTATGTCAGTGACAGGTAAGGCAGAGCACTAAAACCACAGAGGAACTTGGTATATCTGCATCTTAGCTTATCTGCATAGCTTCCCTACTAAGATCAGATTCTAAGTTTATGATTAAAAAATGTAACTGTAGTGGTTGACAACAGGATTTCGCTATACCTCTGTTATAAGACTATTGACAGAAACCACAGACTTATTTCTGCCTTCAAAGAGGATGCCGAGCAAGGTGGCCTATTAACAGCCATATGTGCAGAGAAGATAAGAACATATGATGAAACATAAGAGATATTCCGTGAATGAATGAGATGCCAGTGCTTAATCTAAAGTGGCTACCCTCTCGCTGAGGACCACTATCTCAATAAAATATATGGTTAACTGTTGACATCTTTATCCAATCCCCACAGCTCAATGCAGTGACAATTTTAACACACTGATATATGGAACCATTATACTGTCAACTAGTACAATATACAATCAACTCCAAAATTGTCAACAACCATTGTCAACAACCAACAACAAGAGCCCCAGGACCAGTAGATGTACCAGAACTCCAAAACAGTCACACGAGTTGTTTGAAGTGCCATTGCGCTCCTACTCACTTATGCTCCTTGAAATATAACTTTATCACTTCACGGTCGCATAAAATACCAAATATTGTTTTTGGGTGTAAGATTTTATTTATTTTTCCTAACCTACGTTTCATCGGAGCTGCGTGGATTTTATCATTTAAGAGACTCCAATCCCGTGCTTTTCTTTTTCTCCTCCTATCAAGCGACCATAGTCCAATGTTTGCCTAGGGACCAGAGCTACTGAAGTTGAGGCAAACTTAAAGGTGCGAGTTAAACATAATCGTAAAAATTGTACATTTATTATCTACGCTGGCACCAACAATGTTCGACTGAGGCAGTTGGAGATCACTAAAAGTAATTTTGTTTTGGTGTGTAAGCTTGCAAAAACACTCAGTCGGGAAGTCATTATCTCTGGCCCTATCCCAGCCCGTACATTTCTGACTGGCTAACTGGTGTACTCACAACGACTTGGGCTTCATAGACAATTGGCCTACTTTTTGGGGATAGCCTGGCTTACTGAAGAGAGACAGACTCCACCCGAGCTGGAGAGGTGCTCTTCTACTATCTAGAAACTTTTCCCATAGTCTAAAAACGCGAAAAATGTGTGACCTTTTAGAGCGCTAGCCAGGCAGCAGACATTTGGTCCTAAACTACTGTCTGCTACTTTCCAAAAACCAGTGACTGCCTTAACTAGTGAGATTGTGTTTGTCCCTTGTTTTAGAAATGGCATTCTAAATAGAAAGCTGTCTGAGCCCATTGCCCGTCATGGCATTTCTACCTAATCTTATTTATATTAAAACCTCTCAGCCTGCTGTAAGTGCTGCCTATAATAAGACCGCTCTTAAATGTGGATTGAAATGTTAGATCACTTTCCCCCAGAGATGTGGACTCGAGTCGACTCGAGTCACTATTTTGATGACTTGCGACTTGACTTGACAGAAAATAAATGACGAGACTTGACATGGACTTGGAAGTTAAAGACTAGTGACTTGACTTGACTTGGGACATGATGACTCGAATGACTTGTTTGTGTTCATTTAATGTTTTCAGTTTAAATATTATATTAAATATCAAATATTAAAATGTTCAACGTTGTCAATGTTCACATTACAAGTGTCAGTGTAACGTTACCCGGTATGCGAGCGCACACTGGGAATGGCATTGTCATGATTGGATGACTACACTGTCAGTCAAGCTCCTTGCTACCTGACGTTATTTTATTTCAACGAGAAATACATTTTCAACCCTCCCGCTCTAGACTATTTCTGGTTACACACACAGTATGATCAGATCAGATCAGATCATCATGGCGGCCGCGACTGTGCCAAGAGTCATCACTTTCAGCTTCAAACGTTTCACATGTGAAGGAAAAAGGCGAACTGCTGAATGCAAGACCTGCTCATCAAAGATTTCTGACAGCTAGACTACAACATCAAACTTTGTTCGTCATTTGAAGACTCATTCGGATCAGTAAGTGTCTGTGAGGGCTGATGTTAGCTAAATATGCGCAGAATGTCTAGCTAGCCAGGGGCACAGATTCGCAGTCGTCCTATCATCTCAACGATTAAAAATTAAGAAGGACGACCTTTGATTTTGATGTGATTGTCCTGCTGACGACTGAATTTAGGATATATATATATTTTTTAATTGGCTAACTGGAACTATTTCTGTTTTACACTCACAACAAACACGTCATGTTTTCCTGTTGCCTACCTCAAGAGGAAAAAATGCAGTTAGAAGAAACTTGCACCCTGGTTTACTCACCATACCCGTGCCCTTAATCCATATCCGCCGAACCACGGGATTTTCTGTAGACCGCCCAAACCCTTCATTCACCGATCTACGGGATATTCCGCTGACCGCGCAAACGCTACAGTCACCGTCCTATGGAAAATCCCATAGCAGAAATTCAATGAAATTGAAATGCGTGTTGAGGTGCAACGTCCAAATATGATATCATTATATATCAAACACATGGGGGTGTAGACTTCGCTGACAAAACAATTGCCTGTTACAAGAGACAAACAAAGTTGTACTATAAAATAATTTGGTACATGCTTGACATTGCTATCCTAAATGCTTGCATTGTTTACAATAAAGCTTATAATACAAATATGAAATCGCGCGACTTCAGAGTCTCTATCAACAAACTTGATAAGTATAAGCTGTAGGAAAGCAGTAGAAACTCAACAGGATCCCAACAGACACAACAAACAAAAGGCACACAAAAAATTGAAACTAATAACAAAATGAAGAATGAGAGGAACTTGTGACATTACAGAAGAATGATACGAATTCAATTCATTGAAATATAACTCTTCCCGTCAAATTTTAAAATGGTTACATGTAAATGTAGATGTGACAAATAAATGTAAGATTGTAAGAATTTATCTGTACATAATTTACACTAAGCATATTTTGGATATAATAAAAAATACTCAAATTTTTGGTTACATGTAAATGTAAACAAATTTAATTGATATGACATACCATATATCTCCATAAATTATGTATTATTATAAATTATGTACAAATACATAAATTATTTTCACATTTTCATAATTTGTATATGATGTTTTTCAATTGCAACTTTTTTGGGATTGGGCATAACACATCAATTTATACATCAAAATAAAGATAATTTCATGCGCTTTCAAATGATACAGAATTTGCCTATTGTTTCTCTTTCTATTTCCAATAAGAGGGAAGTGTTAGACTGAAGGTTGGCTGAGTGTGAATGGGTGTGTTATGTGGCTAGGCACACACCGTGTTTATACAGAATAATGCATTAGGCGGATATGGGTTGAACAAGTTTCCTGGAAATTAGAACGCAAATGGCGCCGCTACCAATTTAGAGGTTTTTTGCTCTGCTTGGAAGGACAGCCTCCTAGAATACAAGCATGCTCTTATTACAGCTAGGTCTATAACTATGACTATAATTGTCATGAACTCGTTGACTGATAAGACTGAGATGATCAGAGAACAAATTATGAAAATGACTCCGATATCTAGTAATCCAACTCCTGAGATGGCACAGGGCTATCAGGAGCAGGGTTGCGTGGAAACCCTTGAGTTATTTAGCTCCCTTGGATCTGGACAAATGTAGTAAACTTGTTATGTCCTCCAAACGCTTACCACAACGCTTGCTTCATCTACATGTCTGTTCGACCCCATACCAACAAAGCTTATTATAGAGCTTTTGCCTGTGCTAGGCCAGCCCATGTTAGATATTGTAAATACATCCCTATCATTGGGTTGCGTACCTAAGCTCAACAATTAACTGCTTTCCTAAAAACAAATGATCTCTATGAAACACAGGTTTTAGACCCAACCATAGCACTGAGATGGCACTTGTTAAAGTTGTGAATAACTTACTGTTAGCATCTGATTCTGGTTGTGTTTCCATTCTAGTGCTCCTTGACATAAGTGCTGCTTTTGACACTATTGACCACAAATTCACCTTTACAGGTTAGAAAATTTGGTTGGTTTAGCGTGGACGGGCACTCTCATGGTTTAAATTATACCTATCAGACAGGTTTAAATTTGTGCAATTAGATCAAGAGTTCTCTGACTACTCTCAGGTTAAATATGGTATTACACAAGGCTCAGTGTTGGGACCATTACTGTTCTCATTATACTTGCTACCACTTGGTAATGTTATTCGTAAACATGGTGTACATTTCCATTGCTATGCAGATGATACACCGTCAGGAACGGAGTAGGAAAACCAGGCATGGACCAAAGAATGCAATAATGTTCTTTATTGCAAAGACAGGCAAAGTTCATACGGGAGCAATCAGGGCAATACAGGAATCCAAAGAGGGGTCGGGACAGGCAAAGTTAGTTCCAGGCTTCAGGTGTGTCAGAGGCAGGCAAGACGTGGTCAATGGGCAGGCGGAGGTCGATAACAGGGAATCAGTCTGGGGTACACAGAGAGGAGCAGGGCAGGAACCACGAGGAGCACGAACAGGTGGATCGGGAACGAGACTGAGACTGAGACTGAGACTGGACTGAACACGGAAGCACGAACACGAGGAAACAAAACACGGGTAAACAAAGAGACCGCTGGAAAGTTGTGTAGGCATAAGCAAAGCACAAGACAATCTGGCAATGAACATGGGAAAATGCACAGCTTATATACATTTAGACATAACGAGAAACAATCAGGAATTAACATGAATGCAGCTGCCACTGGAGACTGCAATCAGACACACAAGGAACAGGTGAAAACGATAATACAATGACGAGACAATCTGGTAACGAACATGGGAAAACACACAACTAAATACATCAGACAAAACAAGAAACAATCAGGAATTAACACAAATGCAGCTAACTGCAATCAGACACATGAGGAACAGGTGAAAACGATAATACAATGACAAGACTGGAAATAGTGAAAACATGGACCGGACAACCAGGAAAACATGGAATAAACTAAAACACCTAATTATGGGGAGCACGAGACGTGACAATACACAGCTGTACATATCAATGAAACCAGGTGAAATACTTCAGCTCACTCATTTAGAGGCTTGTATCTCTGATATAAAGAAATGGATGACAGTAAACTTCCTGATTTTGAATTCAGATAAAATGAATGATGGTCTTGGGCCCCAAAAAATGAAGGGCTAAATTGGATCTGCAGTTAAAAGCAGATGATTGCCTGGTTGCATCAAATCTGACGGTCAAGAACCTTGGTTTTATTATTGATCAGGATCTTACATTTGATGCTCATATTAAAAACACTTCCAGAGTGGCTTTATTTCACTTAAGAAACATAATTAAAATTAGGCACTTTCTGTCATTAGAAGGTGCAGAAACGTTGATGCATGCTTTTGTCGCATCGACTATTGTAATGCCTTACTATCTGGCTGCTCTAGTAGCTCTCTTAAGAGTCTTCAACTAGTACAGAATACACATATTTTCAGTACATGTAAGAAATACGAGCACATACTCCTGTGTTCGCATCACTACATTGGCTTCCTTGTTAAATATCGGGCTGATTATAAAGTACTGCTGTTAACTTTTAAAGCAATGCATGGACTTGCACCTATATGTCTGACTGAAATGATTGTTACATATAAGCCGACACAACCGCTTCGTTCACAAGAAGCCGGCCATCTATTACTCCCTAGAATTTTGAAAAGCACAGCTGGTGGTAGAGCCTTCTCTTTTAGAGCTCCTTTGTTGTGGAACGGTTTACCAAGACATGTTAGGGATTCGGACACAGTTAAAAATGTTAAGTCTAGCTTAAAAACATATCTTTTCAGCCTGGCCTACTGCCAAACATAGTCTAGATCAGGGGTGGCCAACCCTGGTCCTGGAGGGCTACAGGGTCTGCTGGTTTTCGTTGTCATTCAGCGCTTAAGTGATCAATTAAAGAGGTTGATCACACAGTTAGCTCACCTCACCTGGCTTCCTGGGTCTGAACTGGCTGTTGATTTTAAGGTGAAAACAAAAACCAGCAGACCCTGTAGCCCTCCAGGACCAGGGTTGGGGACCCCTGGTCTAGATGTAGAGATGGAGAAGACCGTGCCCTAGTGTCTTATGGAGTGAGAAACTCACTCGCATCACCACGCACTGTTAGGCTGGTTATCATTGATCGGGTGTGGATGGTTTGGAACTTCCTCATGGCTCCGTGTGTTCTCTGTCCCTCTCCTAATAGGTATGTTGCCATAGCTGACATCTGTCGGGGCTATCTGTATATTTCCTATGCTTGTGCTCCCCTCCTCTCACATAATGCTACAAATGCTGCTGGATATAGCACTGCTTTTTCTGATTCCATGTTCTCTTCTCTGCCTATGCCTCTGACTTGGGGGCACCCGCCCCCGAGCCCTAGATCCTGCAAAAAGTGTGAGCTGCCCCCATAAACCCTCGCCCATTAACTTGATTCCAGACTAGTCCTCCTACGCCTACCCCAGTCCCTGGATCTGGACCGCCTTCACATGATTTAGCTTCCCGGCCCCCCACTGACTACCTAACTCGGAGGCGCAAAGTCAGTCCGCCCTGCATCACCTTTGGACTGACCATGATACTGTCTTTTTTAGACACACCCTGTGCCATCCAGAAAAGGATGGGCTCCCCTCCTTTAGTCTGGTTCCTCCCAATGTGTCTTCCTATGAAGGGAGTTTTTCCTTGTCACTGTCGCCTTAGGCTTGCTTTTGGGGGGGTCTAGGCCTGGGTTCCCATTTGTTAAGCATTTTGTGACAGTGTATTTGTGAAAAGCTCAATACAAATAAACTTGATTTGATTTGATTTGATTTGATCAAAGATCCACCACCATATTTCACCATAGGTATAGGTTCTGAACATAAGTGTCCTTCCAAGGAAAAAACCCACCACTGGTGTGGTTGGACATGCCCATCAAACAGGTCTGGCACCATGTAGTTCTTTGAGATGTTCTTGTGTTTCGCATACATGGTTCAGTCATGCCTGTCTAACAAGCCTGGTGTGTCTGGCACCATGTAGTTCCTTGAGCACCTCCTCTTTTTGCATTCTTGGTATGGAATGGAAATAAAGTAATGCTGGTTCAATACGGCAATTAATGGCCTGTAGGTGTAAAGCAGGAAGCCCTCAACAATAAGGATAGGAACACCCTTATCCTTATGTTTGGACCACAGGACCATCTCAACATCCAAAGTGCGATCATTTGAAATTCACTGGGTTTTCGAGCCAAGAAAAGATTTTACTCATGTTCTAGTGAAATATACTGGTGGATCTTTGATGTTATGGTTTTTTTTCCCCATCTCCTGGGGCTCTTAAGCTCAAGGGAATTTAGAACTCCACCAAGTACCAAGACATTTTGTCCAAAAACCTGGTTACCTCTGCCAGGAATCTACAACTTGTAATCATTGTCTTGCTGAAAGACCCATCCAAGCATACCTAAACATTACAATGGCCATCTCAGTCTCCAGACTTCAACCTAATCAAAATGTGTGGTTTGAATTTAAGAGGGAGTTATGTAAATACTTTTTCAAATTTTAGCATACAAATTTTAGCATACAGCTCATTACCTGTATTGCTTATTTTATACAGCCTTTTTCGGTCTTTTGATCTTTATTAACGGTGTTACTAATTTTGGCGTACACTGTGACTTTGCAAACAATTACAATTACCTTAATATTAGTATTGGACTCATAAACCACACATTTTTGTAAACCAGGTTTATTTTAACTGAAAGTCTTAAATATGGAATTAATTAAATATGGGAATGTAAACAAAATGTGCTTGAAGGGGAAATTATACCCTGGGGGACCCCAGTTTGGGACCAAAAAGTAATATAGTATGGTCTGCTATTGCTCATCTGCATTAATATTTCAACTCTGTCTCCCCTCTCCAGGGCACCTAGTTCAATGATGTCTCTAAACAGTTCAGTCAGCAATGTGTGTCGGAGCGACTCCATCGATGACTTCCGCAACCAGGTTTACTCCACTGTCTACTCCATCATCACGGTGTTCGGCCTGGTGGGCAATGGTTTTGCCCTCTTAGTACTGATCCGGACCTTCCACAAGCGCTCAGCTTTCCACATCTACATGCTGAACCTGGCTGTGGCGGACCTGCTGTGTGTCAGCACGTTGCCACTGCGCGTGTTCTACTATGTGAACAAAGGCCAGTGGACCCTGGGTGACTTCCTGTGCCGAGTCAGCTCATATGCGCTGTATGTCAACCTCTACTGCAGTGTCTTCTTCATGACGGCCATGAGCTGCACCCGCTTCGTCGCCATCGTCTTCCCTGTGCAGAACTTGAAGTTAGTCAACGAGCGCAAGGCCCGCATCATCTGTGTCTGCATCTGGGTGTTTGTCTGCTCCAGCAGCTCTCCGTTCCTCCTGTCGGGCGAGCACATGGACAAAGAAACCAACAAGACCAAGTGCTTTGAGCCCCCTAAGAGGCTTCGTGGCCTGAACAAGCTCATGATGCTGAACTACTTCTCGCTGGTGGTGGGGTTTATCGTTCCCTTCTTAGTCATCCTGGTCTGTTACGCTGGTATCATCCGCACCTTGCTCAGGGGCTCCACCAGCATGAAGAAGCAGAAGGCCAACCGCACCAAGGCCATCCGAATGATCGTCATTGTCATGCTGGCCTTCCTGGTCAGTTTCATGCCCTACCACATCCAACGCACCGTCCACCTGCACCTGCTGAGCCGCGGCGACGTCAGCTGTGAGGACCAGGCGTACATGCAGAAGTCGGTGGTGGTCACGCTGTGTCTGGCGGCCGCCAACTCCTGCTTTGACCCCTTGCTATACTTCTTTTCCGGGGAAAACTTCCGCAGCCGCCTCTCCACTTTCCGTAAGGTTTCCGTCAGCTCCAACCCCAGCCAGCGCTGTCACAACCACAGCGTCGTCCCGCAGACCGTGGTGGACCAGGATAAGCCGAAGGGTTGCAGTGGCCCAAGTCGCAGACAGGCCACCCCCAACACAGCCCCCCAGAAATGAAAGTTACAGATGGGAGGTCATTTTACGTGGTCCAGGGTGCAGTGAGAAAAATAATGGGACCTTTTCTCCTTTTTTTCCCCTCCTAATATGACAGGGGTGCAGTGGTAAGAAGACCTGGGGGGGGGGGTGCCCCCAAGTCAGAGGCTTTGTTAGAAGGTTAGCTTAATAGATTGTTTTGTCAAGAAAATCCTTATGATGGAACGATCACCAGTATATTGGCCACATGCTGGCTTACACTGAATTGGCAATCCTCACAAAATACCTCATCATTACTTTCCATTCAGTTGAGAATGACACAAATAATCAACCAAAATGTAATACCGCATCTATGTTGGTTGATATTGTAGTGTGTGTATAACCTTTACAAGCTCTAGAACCTCCAAGATAAAGGAAACAGTATATAATTATTATGATATCATATTGTCAGCTATTACTATTTCACCATTGTGGATTTAATCTACAGTGAAGGTTGCAAATAAGCATGTACACTTTCAAAACATTGTATAAACATTGTGTATTTTGGAGTTTTATTGTGCAGTTATTGTGTGTTGTTAGCATTGTGATGCTACTTGTAAGTAAACAGTTTATAACCTGATAGAAATGCCTTTTCAAAGCATACAGATTGTACAAATTGTATATGTGTAGACGTGTGGTCATCTTGCATCTTTCAACAATGCATTCACTTTCTTTGCGTTGTGAGCACAGGGAATTGATTTGGATATCATGGATGAATGATGTGTTGGGTTTCTGTATAGCTGATCACATGTAAAAAGAGAATATGGTTAAATGTACTGGCAACTGAAAAGCTTAAGAGATGATGTAAAATTACTGCACTGCTGCATCCACTGCCTCATCTGAATAAAGATGCTATTTTCCATGTTGTAGCATTCAACAGTAACTCATTGAGGGGATGATCTGTTAAACATCAATGTGCTTATAAAATTGCTTGGTCTGACAAATTAAACTCATCTAAGCCTATTAATCTGGGATTGTCTGTGAAATCAAAATAAGTATTGATATAATAATCGATTATATCTATCTAAATAATTGGAAACTTTCCCCAACCTCTGACAAGCAAATAGAAAGGGTTGGCAAGGAGTCAGAAAAGCCTAAGAATCTTCTTCTACATTTTCTAATTCTAGGCCTCAACAGATATATTAAGAATTGGTAGATATTAAATGTTCAGAATGTCAAATTCAGAAACACACTTGGCATGTTACTCCAGCAAGTGAGACGCCTTCCTTGATAACCACATAAAAAGCCATTTGAGAGGTGACAGAACACCAGCAGCAAGCTACAATGTACACAGGATGTGGGGATGTCTGCAGACATTCTGAAATATCAGCCTGACCTACGCTTTCTGTCAACAAGATATGGCAACAATGCAATTTCTGAAATTGTCGTAGATTAGATTGTGATACAAAACCAGCTTATCTACAAACATACTGAGCTTGTATTTAGTCCAGCGAGAAAAAGCTTTCTGCATGCTGTAATGAAGCCCTGATGGTAGCTCTTAATGATGATACTTATTATTAGTATGCAAAAAATAGTAGTATACTCCATGCAGACAACAGTGTTGAATGTTTTTCACCAAATTCAATGGAATGTGTATTGTGGCATCCCTTGGGGTTTGGCGACACGCACCGACCTTTGCAGAGGGCGTAGGCAGTTAAATAACCCAGAGGAGGCAGTAATATAAATAAAACTATAATTTATTACTCTAATTTTGACAAAACACAAAACAAAGGGCGGGGTATTAGGGGAATCCAAAACACAAAGTCCACAATCTTTACTCATTAAACATTGTCGTTAATCCGTAGTAGAAATCCAGGTCAGTTCCTCACACAGCCCAAGTCAGTACACTGCCTGCACTGATCTTGTGCGCTAACTATGATTGTTCCTACCATGTATTGATGCACATCTTGTAAGTCACTCTGGATAAGAGCGTCTGCTAAATGCTTAAAATGTAATGTAATGTAGTACACAAAATGGGGTCCTCAAAACAATCCAATCCAAACAGCAATCCAAACAATACTTTCCTTCCAAACAATTCTGTCACCCACTCTCTGCCACACCAACACCACACCAACACCACAACACCACAACACCACAACACCACAACACCACAACACCACAACACCACAACAACACCACAACACCACAACACACTCCCTTCCCAGTGTGACACAAACTAGTGATTTAAATAGGCCTCCAAATGGCCTTCAGCTGTCCGTAGTCCTCTGGCTTTACGGGCTGTGGGACTGCAGGCTGCTGGGAAATGCGGTCTTTCCCTCTCCAGTGGCTCCCAAGAATTAAAGAAGCAGGTCTCCATTTCCTCGTCCTGCCCCTTGGGATGCCACAGTATGAACAGATGACCAGTAACTGTCAGCCAATGGCAAGTACGTGATTGTGCCATTATCTAATAACTGAAATGAACAAAGAAAGAGAAATGAACCAAACCACTATTTTATGCATTGATAAAATGCATTATTAATCATTTAACAAATTAAAAATGGACTGATGTTTTATCTATAATGTCTTTCTTAAGGAGACCTTTTACGTATCACATGGTTTCTTCTGTTGGAACAATTTCTAGAAGCTGTTTACAAGGGTTTTGGGAAAATCAAACACAGGAGTGTTTAAATGTAAAAGCAATCAAAGCGAACAATTAAAATGACATTGATACATGACATGACGATCAGTGACATCAATTAACAGACATCATTTTAACCTTTTTCATTTTTTAGAGTCGCTGTTTTTAAACAATTCGCGACACCTTGTGACCAATGGGTGGTACTACATTATTCTTACAGCAGCAGCCGTGTCCGACATTACGGGGTGTAGACCAGCTCTTGGAAGCCATCATGATTCGATCAAGAGTGACCAACTACGCATTCACAATATGTTTCAATAGTCTTAAGATATTGAGCATATCTCACAAATCTGTTTTGTTTCTGTTACTATTTATTTTACCACTACCAACCTACTACTGGGCAACTATTATCACTACCTTCCCTGTTACTAGGCTACTACTGCTAGTGTGATGTTGATCAAATCTGGTGACAGCTACTAATTCTAATTGTGGCAAGAAGAGGTAAGAACAACAGCAATGACAATAGATGTAAACATGATAATATATGGATATAGCCTAAATGCGTACAGATTGTCATTATTTAAAAAAATAATAGGAACACAAGTTATGAGCCTCAGGGCTACAGAAGTGGGTATTAAACCTCCTTTTAATCAGTTTCACATTACTTAAAAAATATTTAACATTATTTTTTCCAGCATTAACCTGAATTGTCCTAATTTGGGTTAGTGAACCTGTAAACAGAAAATACTCAAAATGTATTTTGTAAATTCCTGTACACACTTTATACACAAAGGTGTTGTTTGGGCTCAATTTGACCACGAGATCTGTAGGTGGATTGAACTTGCATTCATAGAATTTTCATACATTTTTGTTTCTGAGTTCATTCCATTACGACTGATCTTGATGGTTCTTTTCTACTGTTCAAATATGGGAAAAGAGTAAGGTTCCCAACCCCATATGAAAGTCAGGATAGAATGTCAGTAGCTACCATCATCAAAATGGTCCCAGGGCCTACCATATTCACTGTCAACCATGTCCATTACTTAAAATCAGCCTCACCCTGTCTGTGGCTCTCGCTGGTAAAATGGCTGTCCCTTTTGTAATATCCACTTCCAGCACCATATGTGTGAAATTCAGAAAGTACATCTGCTAACAGCACACGACACACACACTCTGTCCATCATGTGCAGTTTTATATAAATAGGCGATACCATAGTATATGTGATACGCCTATAGTCTATAGTAAATGTGTTGTACATTGATTAAAATGTTATTATAACATAATATCAGAGATTATTAAATGTATATAATATCAAGTGTGTCCCCTTTCTTATTAAAACAAAATCTAAAAAACATTAGTTAAAAAAGAGTGTTGTCGTTTGTAAACGTGTTGCATATGGACTAAAAACCTTATTTATTTTGTTATTTTTTGAGTGACAAATATTAACACAATGATCACTTAGGAGACATGCAGTTAAAATAGGTGGTTAAATATGTTTGCTTCACTATTTTGAGTTGATTTTTATTGCTCGGACAGGGCATTTCTCTTGGCGCGATCTGGTCACCTCCTCTGCCAGTCTCTCACGGCAAGGCAGCTCCCGGCTGGCAAGGGCTGGTAGTGCGCATGTTCCGTCTGTGATGGCGGTGTAGTCGAGCCAAAGTGGGCTAAGTAGAGTCACTCCAGTTGGGAACGGGGGCGGCCAAGAGTACCTACGATAGCGAGGAAAGAAAGGGAAAACCAAGGGAAACGCAGATACGGAGAACGAACAGGATTATAACGGTTACTCAACTATTGGAAATATAAACAATCACATGAGAGCTCAGCTTGACCACACTGTTGCCCGTCAGCTCCTATACTCTGGCAATATTGCGGTAATATTTTTTTTCTTCTGTATTCTTTTAGCTTAGCGACTGCTAGCTGGCTAACGTTAGCTAGCAACCCATTCTCCTCGCGCGGTTGCACGTCCTGCTGCTAGTCATTTGGAAATGCGTTTGTAGTTGGCGCTAGCTAACTAAGTATAGCTAACGTTAGTGCAAAAGGGCGAGCGTATAAAATAACAATAACTAGAAATGTAGCTAGGTAGAGAGACTAGCTTTTTGGCAACTGAAGACGAGGGCGCATATTTGGATTTGCCCCGTTTTATTATTTTAAATATAGCGAGTCAGCCAAAAAAAATGATGAGAGGAATGTGCCTATTCCAGGTTCTTAAACCAAGCTAGTAGTATGCAGCTAGCAAGCCAGAACAATTCGGTAACTAAGTTGATAAAGGCAAGTGTTCATGTATGATTAACAATGTCATGCCATAGCTAACTATGTATAATTTAACCTTTATTTTATCCTGGAGTAACAGGATACATTACGTTAATATTTGTTAAATTAGGCAGTACACTTTAGCTACATTTCCCGAATTATGAATACCAAAGATATTTGACCAATCGCTAACTATTGTCTTTGGCGAGCCAGTTACAGTAATGTTAAGCAAGTTAAGATCTCACTGTTGATGTTCAGAATTAACGTTATTTTTTTATGCTTCGCTAACTAGCTAACTTAAGCTAGCTTGTTAAATATGTGTTGGTTGACTAGATCTTGTGTTGGTTACTTGTGTTGCAGTCCACAAATAACGAAATAGTTATTGAAATCTAATGCCTGACATAGAATCGCCATTGAGGCGATCGGCTAACACGGTATGGTAGTACAATATTAACACATGACTATAAAGCTTATTCTTACCTGAAATTAGCTAGTTATAGCGTTAGCTAATGAATGTCCTTAGCCATTTAAATGGCAACTGGGCGAATTTAGCTAAATTACCGGTAGAATATATGCTAGTAATTACGTGGCATTTAGCTAAGATACTAACCGTAGCAAGCTAATATTAATCTTTGTAACAGTTCGCTGACTGTTTAAGTGGTGGAAAGTGTGTTTTCCTAAACTGTAAACTTCACTTGGGTAGCTAACTGTAGCCATCCAGCCGGTGACACGGTAATGCTTTAAGCGCTGTCTGGCCGTGCCACGTATACTTTCAGACACTGATGTAAATTGCACATTGAAGTCAACAGCATAAAGTTACCTTGCAAGATGGCTACATTCCTTTCTCTCCCCTTGTGCGTGGTTATAAATGTAACTAATTCGCGCACTCTTCTTTCATTTCAAGTTTATTTTCATTTATTGTACTTTTGTTTGTGCAACTCGTTTTATTTTCCTGCAGCAAGGTGACGCGGTGTTCATGGTACTATGATTCTGTTTTGTTACGGCGGCATACAGATGTTAATTACTGTGGTCTGCATGGTTGCAGCACCAGTAATGCTGCAATTAACTTTATGCAGCCGCTAATATGTAACTTTTTGGACATAGATGCATACAACCCAGATCATAAAAGTGTTATGTAGCTGATTTATGAAAAAGTTATGTATTGAACATATCTGTTGATTGTATTTAGTTCTGCTTACCTCAGTCTTTAAATGACTAGGTTTGACAAGAAGGATACTCATTTAGGCCAAGTGTTTAGTGTTGTGGTTTTAACACAATGTGATTTTAGCAAGTAACCTGTCATGAATTTTAAACTTGCTTAAAGCCTAAAGTAAACCCTTTTTTTCTTATCATTGAACAATGTTTGTGTAAAAATTCTGCAAATCCCTTGTGTATCGATCATATAGAAATCTGCTGTGTTGTGGTGAATCAAGCTATGTGCATTTAACTCTACGTCTCTGACAGCATATGTCTGCTGTTTTCAAGTGTAACAGTTTTTGCTGATTGTGGTAGTCGAAGGAAAGTAGCATTGCAGCTCTGATTTGAGACGGATGGGCTACTTTCTCACAACCTTGAGGACGAAGAAAGATGTATGCCCGGCGTAGCACTTTGAGACTGAGGGAGAGAGGGAACACACAATCGGTCACCATTAGAGCAGTGGACAGGTGAGAGGAATTAGGTCAGCAGGAGGAGATCAGAGACTAAAGACGAATGGGTGGGGAATGGAACAGACTGTAGAAAGCAAGCAGAGGAGCTATTGAGTGTATATGTGATGATGGTGATGTGCACATCATACACAATACAAGGATCTAACTTGCTACTTTTGAATGTCAGTAGACTGGGCAAAATCTTGGTTGGAGTCCAGTGAACATCTTTATCTAGCATTTTATCTCCCCTGAATGTTTCAGCAAAGAGTAAAGGCTAGCACTGCTCTCACTGTTGCGTTTTGCAGAAGAGAGAGCTGCTTGACTGATCAGGTAGCAGTGCTGGTCTTACTGGGTCTGCCACACATGCTCCCTGCCCTACAAACTATTGGCACAAGTGCTTGCATGTTTGTCTGATTTAATTTCCTCTTTTTGTTTTATTTATTTATTAATTCATCCAAAACTATTTATCTTGGTGGCCCAGTGTGACAGGAGAGTAGTTGATCCTGATTCTAAAGCAGTCCTGCGACAATGCGGGAACCTGGCTCCAAAGCAGCCCTGTGACAATGCGGGAGTCTGGCTGATCCTGGCTCTAAAGCAGCCCTGTGACAATGCAGGAGTCTGGCTGATCCTGGCTCTAAAGCAGTCCTGTGACAATGCAGGAGTCTGGCTGATCCTGGCCCTAAAGCAGTCCTGTGACAATGCGGGAGTCTGGCTGATCCTGGCTCTAAAGCAGTCCTGTGACAATGCAGGAGTCTGGCTGATCCTGGCTCTAAAGCAGTCCTGTGACAATGCAGGAGTCTGGCTGATCCTGGCTCTAAAGCAGTCCTGTGACAATGCAGGAGCCTGGCTGATCCTGGCTCCAAAGCAGCCCTGTGGTCGTGCAGGAGATTGGTTGATCCTGGGTTTCCTCTCAGGATGCTGTAGTATGGCACTGACCTTTGCACGTCCTTTCTGTGCCGATGCTGGTCTAGTGGCTGGGTAGAGGAGGTGGCGGCCCAGCCGGAGGCGGACAGGAGGAAGTGAGAAGCAGGAAAGCATGTGACAGGAAACTGTGGTCAACCCTTCAGGATGAAAGGAGAGGAGATGAAATTGTTTTGGTTTGTTTTTGTGCAGTGAATTCTCTCCCTCCCTCCTTCCAGGGAAGATCACTGTAGAGTAGTGTACTACTGCACCTCAGCCTGCCTCAGAAATATCTGTGAGCCACCACTTTCTCATCAGTATCAGTTGTCAGTGTCATGTTTTGTTTGTGCTCGAAAGATGACCACAACAAGTCTGTGGGCGATCGGGAAATGTACTGTTTCTGTTCATCATTAGAGCCAGAGCTTGTAGCCAGTGAGAAAGGAAGTGACCTTAAATGGCCTGTGAAGGTAATGCTGGCTCCGAAATATCTGTGAGCCATTCTGGATTTTTCAGGTGTGCGGGGACACGTTCACTGAGGCGGCCGCACGGCAAGGCTTCGAGTACTTAGCGGGTGGACTATCTGAAAGATAAGGAGAGTGTAAGTACGATCGAGAGGTAGATGGAGAGGCAATAGGTTACTTTTAGGCCAGGTTCCCTCCACCCTTCCCAGAGCCCATTTTGTTTTGAGCATGCTAGTTGGGTTCATTTCCATTTAAATTCAATCTATTTAGGAAATGAATTGAAATTGGAGGCGGCTGGAGAGGAGTTTGAGATGCAGCCTCTGTGTTCCAGACCCTATATCACCCTATATCGTGCTTCTGAGATGATGCCACTGTTCTCTGCCATCCCTCCACGTTTCGTCTTGTGACTTCTGTCACAGCCGCACAGGCGTGTGACGTCACTCCCCTACTTAAGGAGGCTATCCGATTCCCGTTCCAGAAAGGAAGCCCTTCAGCCTTTCCTTACCAGCGTCTTGTCACCAGCCGCCCACCCTGTCACACGGGGGAAAGAAAAAAGGCTATTTGGGTTAAAAATAAAGCGGGTCCCTGTTTATTGTCGGACGGTGACCTCGTGAGTGACAGCGAGTCGAAGCCGTCACTGGGGCAAGGCCGCCGGAGCCTTGTCAAGAGCTCGCATTGTTACTGGGGGGGGTTGATGATTAATTCATGACCTCATGGTTTGATCCACTCCTTGTTGTGCTGGGAGACGTGCGGGATGCCTCACGTCCTGAATGCTCAGGGGAAAGGTATGTCCGGAGACCCGGCGAAGGGCAGTGACTGATTAAACTCCAATACGGACAGGGATAAGACCGCTAGACTGGGCTTTAGTGCGGCTTGCTGCATATTGGGTGGAGTAAGAGCATTAAAGACCTTTGGAAGAGCGCTGGGGCGGAAGATGGAAAGAAAAATCTGAAAACAAACAACAACAAAAAGGCAGATCCTTCACTGTGTTCTGGTCACCGTCTCATTGGAACGAGCCTAATGCACTAACGTAGGGTTCCTGAAATCATGGTCCCGATGGGCCGAGCACTGCTGTTTCTCCACCCTTCCTTCACACCCGACCTGGGAGTCAGGTGTGAAGACACTCTGGCCAATCAGTTGCGTTAGTTGTTCAGTTAACTACCTGAGAGAAGGGAAAACCAGGACCGTTGGTCAGATTTGAGGAACCCTGCACGAAAGGATGTGCCATTGCGGTCTGCTTTATGACCACGAACGGGGAGTGTTTCAGAAGCAGCCTGTGTCATTGTCAGGTGAGTCAAAGATTTGGAGGAAGCTGGCAGAGTTCACTGGAAGTGTTGATGCTCTGTACCAGCGCTGCCCACTCGGTTACACTCACACTCACTCACTCACTGTAACGTCACTGCAGTTTGTATTATTCCCGTTTGTATAAAGTTCATTTTTTCGTCCCGCTGTGGCCTCCCTTCCTTTGGACATCTCCCCACCCAGTGGGCAGGGCATCCTCCCGATAGTTAGGTGGCAGAGGTCACTCAAGGCTTCTCCAATAACAGGGTTACTCAAATCACGGTCGACGGTCCATGGTCCTTTACCTGGGGGTCAGGGGTGAAGACGCTGGCCAATCAATTGCACTAATTGTTCAATTACCTACCTGAGAGATAGGAAAACCAGAACCGAATTTGGATTCATGTGCCAGATTTGAGTAACCCTGATCTATTAGTCTGTCGCCCCCTTCCCCCCTTACATATCAAATAATCAGTCACGTGAAAATGTTTTTTTTATCTTAGTGCATATAAAGTTAGAAGTTAAAGTTATGTCCAGCTATTAATCTACAAATGTTTGCTAAGCAGCAGGAGAGCTGTAGGAGAGGCTTCCATCTGATCCAGACGGGCTCTTTCTCTCCGGACAGGTTGTCCATAGCTTTAGCGTCGGCACGTGGGGCTCGTCTGGCGCTGCACCGTGGCTGAGTGGGGCGTCACCGCGCTGCAGCAGTGCATGAAGGCTTGTATTGAAGCGAGGGGGGAAACAGGCCTGGCAGTGTCCCGGGACAGGCAGCGGGTCTGGGGTGTCCCATCTGTGAGCAGCTGCTGAATAAGGAGCTTTTTTCGGACTATGGTGCGAAGGGAAGGGAAGGGGTGGTGTGTGTGTGTGTGTGTGTGTTTGGGGGGCTAGCACTTGCACGTAGGCAGCACTGGATGTGAAAGAGTCATTGTGTAGCATGGGGGCCGTCGGCATAAGAGTGCCTGGCAGTGTCTGTAAACCCCCGTCCTCTCCCCAGAGTTCCATGGGGCAGGCGGGTGTCTCCAGCCACAGCACGGCTTCCTGTTCAAGTCATGGAGAAATGAAGAGGGAAACACGCCATTTCCATTTATATTTATATTCGGCTGGATCAGTGGAGAGTATTAAGTTTTAGCCTTAGTGGTAGTTTTGGAAGTACAAAAATGAACTCATCCTTCCCCTGTACCCCTGTGCTGACTACCTGCCTGATAAGAGCTGGTCATCAGACAGTGGAGGGAGTGTTTGTCTGTTTGTATTGTTGCAGAGCCAGTTGTGTTTTGTTGTGCAGTGCAGTTGTGCAAGAGAAGTGGATTGGCGTGGTTTTCTACCGAGGTGCACGGTCTTCGCTCCACTGTCAGCTGACTGAATCATGAGTTCCTGTCGGGGAGTGGACCAAAAGGAAATGTTTTTCCAGCCTGTATTTGGTTAGAACCGAGATGTACTCAGAGCACTCACCAAGCCCAGTGGACACCGTGTTGTCAGTGCCCACAAAGTGACGCTTAATATGTCAATTAATGGATTTCAGTGCATTGCATTTGTTGGAAAAGGTACCCACAAAAGTGTTGAATTAATATTGTCATTCTATTTAGGCTGAAAGAATATTAGCATAATACTTGTGGCACAAATGTAGGCCTACAGTTTTAACTGAAATATCTGCTGAAAATCATTTAAATGTTTCGGTAAGAGGGAGAGCGACTGAGACTTATCTGGTTGTCCCATCAGCTCTTGCCAGGGCAGACGTCCAGCCGCAGCTCGGATGCGTCCTCCGCAGCACAGTCAGAGCTATTCCTCCCGGCCCCCCTCCGTGTTTGTGTGGCCAGTGGGCGCCGGGGAATGTGTGCTCTCGCGTTTGAGTGGGTGGTCGTATGTGTTGTGAAGTGTTACGTTGCATGTGTTCCCTTCTCTCTCTGTGTGTGTGTGTGTGTGTGTGTGTGTGCACGCGTGTGTGTGTGTGTTTCCTGTTTACTGTGCTGTCTGTGCGAGTCAGTGCGTGTGTGAGGAGTTATTGACTCCAGATGGGGAGAGTTGCTAGCTGATGCAGTTGAGTGGAGACAGCAAGGACTGTGTCAGGCCCCTGCTATGTCAACAGAGGCAAGGATGGTGTATTTACACTGCCGTGTGCCTACTAGTAGGCTAATGGGAGAATGAGGCTCCACGATGGTTGGAGCTACTGTGTATGGTCAATCAACCAATCAAAAGATTCCCTCACCACAGCGAAACATTATGATTAATTGAATTTTGTGAATTATTGATCATGCATGATAGTTACCCCTATTTAGGTGATTGTGAACCCTCACTCTCCCGTCACCACTTTCTTTCCTTTCAATGCCCCTTCTCCCTGTCTGTGTGTCTCTCTCTCTCATTTTATTTTTCTCTCCTTTGTCCTCGTCCGTTTGTCCATCCAGGAGCTGGTGTCAATGAATGCTCTGCCCTGCCATGATGACAGATCAGCCCCCCCCACCTCTGGAGGTCACCCCCATGCTTGCTGAGGTATCCCTCGTCCCGCACATGCTCAATGGAGACGGCATGCAACAGGTGAGTGCTTGCAGCATGCGTTGGGGTTACTTAGAAGCTCTGAAAAACTCAAGAAAACACTTCCAATCAAGTTCAATGGGTCAGATGAACAGAACCGAAATAGAATGTATATATATATTTTTAAATGGACTTTGCCTTCTGTTTGGTGTACACACATTTTATTTCGGGTCAGTTTGATAATACTCTTTAGATTAAAATTTTATTTTGGGCATGACCTCAGGTTTGCTGCACTGCTCTTGTGTTCAGTCACCCAGGTTTGTGCTCTGTGATAAAGTTTACAGAACACAATCCTGGTCTGTGCGGCTCAGTAGGTAGGGCATGGCGCTGACAACGCTTAGCATTATGCATTCACTACTGTAAGTCGCTTTGGATAAGAGCATCTGCTAAATGAAATATATGAAGTTAAACCCAGAGAAAGTCTCCTGGCGCACTGTGCATGTGCACATCAGCCAAGGCAGGGAGACTGACTGACTGACTGACTGACTGAGCGAGCGAGCTGAGTGCAGCATGTCCAACTAACGCTCTCTCGGGTTTCACTGTCAAACTTCCAGAGAACAAAAAAATGCATCTCAATCTCCAATGTGTTACACATGTTAAATGGGGGAGTGCAACGTTAACTCCCTTTGCAGTTCCTTGCTTATGCGTGACATTTGTTTCTCCCCCTTAAGAAACAAACAGGCGCAGAACAGCAGTCACGTGTTCTCTAACACGCATGCTAACGCTAACGCTCGCACGAACACAGACGCGCGATCTAACCATCGCGCGGTGCTTCGGTCCAACCGCGCGTGGACGCGACGCGGTCTTCGTTTGAGGGCAGCTGACGTGCGGAGGGCAGGACAGGCCCAACCGTGGCTTCGGACGGCGTTGTTTTTATGCCGGACGGACTCAAAAACAAAGCGCTTTCTTTGCACAAACAGATGGTCTCCAACTGCTGCCCAAGCCCCTCTGCAGTGGGGCTCCCCTCTCTGGTGCGTAAGGGGGGAGAGAGAAGGAGGTTTGTGAAAGACCGCTGTGGGGACTGAGCCGTCACCCCTTAACCCCCCCCACTCTGTGTCTGCATTCCTCAGAGGCAAGCGTTTCGCCAGCAGCATTTCCAGTAAAGCCGGGGGTGGTGCGGGGGGTGCTGGAAGTGCACACATCCGGAACATTCTCGATAGCCCCTGTGAGCCGCATTCTGTGTGCAGAGATGGCTGCCCTATACAAGAGGATACAGTACTCCCAGTATTTTCCAATAGCAATCATTATTCGTTTTCCTCTTGCATGTACAAGTCTTCCGTTTAATTGGTATCTCTTTCTTTTTGACAACATCTTGGATGCTGTAGCTACCATTTTCAGCAACCTCACTCACAGCTGTTGACTCTGTAAATATTTCTACCACTTGGAACACAACTTTCCTGGTTGTGTTAACCTTGCCATGTCATTTTTGAACCAAGAGACAGTGTAAGTACATTTGGAACATAGTCTTAATACAATGGTACATTTTGTTTAGTTTTCTATGTATGTGGCCCAAATATAGGGAAGCAAATGTATGAGAAAATAATACTGAAATGTACATTTTGTGTAAAGTAAGAGAAGCTATAGGCTGAATAAGTTTCACATTAGTTTCATCCACCAGGTAAAAATGTGAAATAACTCCAGAACTTCCTGTCATTCCCCTTTGAGAAGTAATAAAGGAATCTTGCTCCTGTCTGTTGGGAATCTGCTCCCTTTGTGGAATCAAGTCGGGACCGGCGAAGTAACACACCTTTCCAATTGAAAAGGTTTTAATGCAATGCGCAGGGGGAGAAATGCCGAAGACGCTGTGACAGCGTTTGTATCCAACAAATCTCAACTCAGTAACTGTAAGTGAGGGTTTAAGCACCCTTGTCCAAAGTGTCGCAGTTGCCCAGCATGCCGTTCCCCGGCAGAGAATACACATTGCACGCAGACATCCCGGAGGCACCCATTTGGTATATAGTTAACAATGGAATTGGTTTGACCATTTGGCCCTAACAAGGTGGAGGCTGTGTGTGTAAAATGTGTACTGGAAATGAAGATAAAACAAAAACATTTAAACAGAATCAATGAGGGTTATACTAAATTTCATACCTCAAACCTAACACCCCGAAAAAGAAAACCAAAAATATGTAGTTCGATTTATTGGAGTTTGGGATATTCACAAACACACACACACACACACACACACGCCTCACCCTCGAATACTTTTGACATCTGGAAAAATGACATTATCTCCATCACGATCATAATAATAATATAATAATAATGGCAGCATCTGTCAGAAAGTCAGTGGTCCCTCGT